>JBCNJP010000008.1:13100331-13160437 GCA_039602395.1 Deinandra increscens subsp. villosa
CAGTGTTGCATGGTTCCTCTAGTTTGGGGTTTGTGAATCCTCAATAAACTCTGAGGTTGGGTAGGTTTTGCTATGAATGATTAGGTGTGGGGACTGTTAAACATGACGATAATTATGTACCATATTGAAGCACTTTAAAAAAATTTATCTGGATGTGAGTTTGTGTGATTTCAAAAATTTTGAGCAATCGTCTTGAGCGTCGAGTAACGGAAGCTGAAAAGGGTTCCTCAGTCAAAGATTGGTCTGGTATGATCCATGAATTTACATCAGCTTCGAGGCAAGTGAATTTTTTTTAGGTTATCTTTGTCTTATGATTATCTTTCATTTACTTATTTCTTTTAATTGTTTAAAATTTAAATTTTTTTTTATGATCAAGATCAGATACTCGGGGTTTGAGTCTGAGGGGAAGCTTTGTAAATTCTCAAATTCTTTAAAGTTAACATTTTTTAAAGAGAATTACCTTTTTTAGAGGTTTGGGAGTAATTTTAATGTTTTCAAAACTTGAGGGGGCCAAAATGAAATTTCTTTAACATCAAAACCCCCATTTACGATTCACCAAACCATTTTCGATCCTTTCACTGTCTCTCTTCTCTGCGATTACGACTGCCGCACCAGAAACCCTAACCGCCGTGTCCTCTCACCAGAAAAACATTTCCGACCACCTCCGGCCGTCCTTTGTGTAATCAGAGCTCACCAACACCCTCGTAATCGATTTCCGACCATAAACCACACCTCAATCGGTTGTGTTCACGAGTTTTCATAGATCTATTCTTAGATTTTGTGGTTTAAACCCTAACTTGTGATCATTCTCAGTGTTTACTGTGTTCGAGTCGTTTTAGCGAGATTTGAAGTCGGTTGTGTGGTTAAGGTTCTTTAAAGGTAGTGTTAGTTGCTTATTTTGAATATTTGAGATGTTTTGATGTGTTTCCGAGTTTTGTTGCAGGTGTGATAATGGAGGTATCGATGATTACGATCGTCGAGTGGTTGAAGACAACCTTTCGGATTTACGATCCGAGTTTACGATCGGGTTTACGACCGATGATTACGATGTCGTTTACGATCCCGTTTACGATCGGGCTTAGGGCTTTTTAGAGAGTTTACGACTGGACTTGGTGTTTCCGATTGGACAAAGGTTGACCCGATCGTGAACCCGTTACTGGATCGTAAACCCATTTTGTGGATCGTGAACATGAATAGTAGATCGCAAACACACTTGATTTTTTTTAATTAAATCATAAACACCTAATATTTTTTAAATCTCATTAAACTTAATCGTTTTAAGTTAAAATTAATGGTGTTTGTCAATTTGTGTTTCAAAATCAAATATTTTTCTTGATCGTTTAAATTGAGAGTTTCAGAACTTATCAAAGTAAATGTATTAATCAATTGAACTTCAAGATACTGTTGGCAAACATAATTTCTTTTTGATGAATTTAAGCCTGATGCATTTGTCTCGTTTTCTCAGATGGCAGACGAAATGCTTGATGAAGAGATCCATTTTGAGATAGACCACTGCATCCCGGCATATCTTGATGACCCACCAGAGAGGCACATGCAGCTTTTTTACTCTTTGGTGGCGGGGTTGAACGTATGCAAGATAAACCATGCTCTAAGAACAAGTGTGCTTATCGATGAGCAGCTAGTAAGAGAATTCTGGGGAACAGCGAGAGTAAATGCTGACAAGACGAGAATCTCCGCAACAATTCAGAATCGTCAGATTGTGATACTCGAAGAAGACATCCGCCAGGGATTGAACATCAAAGACAAAGCTGAAGATCCAATAGAGTACTCAAAGAATCTTGTATTAGAAGGTGCTCAGACGTTAGGATATGAAGGAAAGTTCCCTCCCATCTTCAAGAAGTTATTGCCACACTACTGGAGATGTTTGGCTCATTACTTGCAAAAATCCTTCTTGGGGAAGAGAACCAGTTTTGATCAGCTTAACAAGTTGCATGGCACGGCATTTGTAGCACTAGCCTTAGACTGGGATTTCAACTTCTCAAAAATGATGCTGTTGGATTGGGTTGGGAATGCAGATTTGAGTGCAAGAGAATAGTTCCTTATGACGCCAAGATTTGTACAGATGGTAGTTATGAAGAAGTATCCGATGATCGAAGAAAGGATAGAGAAGTTAGATATCAAGTTCATGGATAATGGAGTGTTTGGGTTGCAAACCCAAGACAGAAAAGGAAAGAGCAGCTTTTAGGGAAGGATTGAATGGACCAAAAGAGGCGCCTTTCCTGAAGTTGCAAGAGAACAAGTTGAAGAAGAATTTGATGCTGAACCAGAGGTGCACTCAGTCAATGCATCTCTGGCAGAACATGATGTGGCTGCCAATGTTCAAAGGGAACCTGAAAATATACCGTCTGATGAAGACAACATAATGGATGATATCTTCCCTGAGAACGAAACATTCGAGGATGACATCTATCGGGATTTGGGGCCCATCAATCTCAAGAGAGGAAGGGATGACCTGATCACATCTTCAGGCATCGATACAACTCCTCCAGAACTGACTATGAATGTTAACGAAAATGATGTGTCTGAAGTACCCATCCCAGTACGTGAACCTTCTCCGAGTTAAAAGGCTGACCCAAGAACTTTGAGGTTCAAATTCTTAAAGACCAGCTCGAGCCTAATGGTGTTTGATCGTACAGATGCAAATGAACAGGATGACAACACGACTGAACCGGCAATCGTTCAAAGCTCATCTCAAGCTGATGTTCAAGCTACTGTTCACGAACCAGCTCCTATGCAGACTGAGAGTCCTATCCTCCATGTACATATCCCAGTACATGAGGAAAGGCAATTTCTAGAGGTTGAAAGCTCCTTTGTTGTACCCAACCCAGTGAAAGTGAGTGTCTCTTCAGTACTAAGTCAGCCCACTGTGGTTCCAAGCTTCATGCCTTTTAGGGCAAATGAACAAGTTGCTGAGCTCCCTATTGAGATGAGGTAAGTGCTGACCCTCACATTAACTTTCTGATGTCTCAAAACAGAATTAGAGAGACTGAGATAAAAGCACTCTAGGCTGAGAACAGAAAATTAAAAGACAAGGAGGTGGCTGACAAGAATAGGTTTAAGTATTTGTATGAGACCTTGATGGATCTGAAAAAGAAGTATAATGAGTTGAAAGGTGCTGCGGTGTCAAATGCCTCAGGTGACCCCGGTCAAAGATCATCTCAGGTTGCGCAAGGTACAGAGGCTATGAATGAAGATGAAGGAGATGACACTATTGAGATGTCAGACTATGCTCGAAGTGGAAGAGTCATCTCTAAAGCGCCAGAAGGTCACGACAACTGGTTCAAGGAGTTCTTTCAAGGACCTGCCCCCACTCAGTACACCACTGATGTTGGTGAAAGCTCAATCAACAAAAGGGGGAGTCGTGAAGCAGTTCTGTGCTGGCACTATGACTCCGAGAAGAAGCTATTTGCTGTAATTTGTGATGGCTACAGTCCAGTGGAATATTACAGAACACGAACCCAGTTTCACTCCTGGACTGAGCCTGAGATTAGAAGCCTGTTAAGAGCTCCATACATAAACAGATGGAGTAGCACAGAAGGAGATCTAGTTCGGAACAATCTGATGAGCCACTTGGCGGAAAATTTTGTGAACTTCGATCTGAAGCAGGTAAGATGGGTTGAAACTGGAACTGACCCAGTAACTGGTGATCCAATAGGTGAAGCGAGGCGACCACCCACAAAATGCACAAGAGTAATAAACTTGTTGGATGAAACTGAAGATGGTACCTTGGTCAAAAACTTTGACTGTTGGTTTTATGATCCGACGACGCATGAAGCGGTGGTGCTTTGCAAGAAGATGAGACAGTTCCGCTTCTACGATCCGGTTGACCTGCTGAGGTTTGGTGAAAGAGATATCAAGCTCCTCGCAGCTCCTCGCGTCCCAACCTATTCTCGGTGATGAGAATGATCTGGAAAATGCTATACGGGTGGGGATCTTCCATGGAACAGCAAACCGGATCGTAGCTAATGAATGGTGGTCGAGCAATGTGCAAAATACTTTCAGATTTGATATGCTGCTGCCATAGGGGGTCTAATGGTTCATGCCTAGGGGAAGATTGTTGGGCTATATATTGTAAGGCATGAACATTAGATTGGGCTTTCATTGAGTTGGGCTTAGTAGGGTTTACGATATGGGCTTAGTGGGCCGATTTCTATATGTTTATGATTGGGCTTAGGGTTTTGTGGAGGGTACTATATAAACCCTCATAGTGTTTATGATAGCTTAGCTTTTGGATTACGATTTCAGCCTCACTCTTGTAATTCTGATTGGTTTTCAATAGCTCAAGAAAGTATTATTCATCATTCAAGATTTGATCTTTGTTGTTTATCACTTTATCAAATCTATTTCTTTTACTTTCTTCTTGAATCAATCACTTACGAAGTTTCCGCACTCGTTTGTGATATCAATATCGTGGTTGGTAGATTTTCTGGACCAACAACCGTAACAACTTATGTTAGATTAAAAAAAATAGAATAAATACTATCGTATCAGGATCAATTCTTCTACCAGCCAAGTTTATCCGGTTCCCATCTATTTCTCCTCTGCAATATCTTGTAACCAAAATTTGGCCTTGTTACATAGGACACTTTCATGATAGGTCCGCGTCATTCTTCTGCTCTCACTTATTACCAATTTAAAAACATTGTTCTAGGTAAATTCTAAGGAGATTTTTGTTGGATCTAGCCACGACACTAATCATGCTGACATACACACAACTTTTAGTATTTGTCAAACTCATTATCGGTTTGATTGCTCATTTACATAAAGTAATTAATTGAACTGTAGGGCGTGAAATCACTGGTCGATCAACCTCGTCTGAAGCCTCCCATAACAAATTCTTGCCATGCTTGCCCATAAACTGTCTTCCTTTTTCAACAGTCATAGCCAACTGCCAATCCAAATCCAATTTATTTAGCTGATCCGCATCCATCTATTTTAGATCCTCCGGAACCAAACCAGAATAACCAATTTGACTAAAGATGGATCCAGAAGAAGATGATAGGAAAGCACATAACAAAGCAGCTAGATCTTCGGTTGCTTGATTAGAAGTAGATTTGCTTGATGATCTATCAGGAATAGTATAATTATAACCCGAAGAATAACCAGTATTCTTAGTCTTTCCAGCAAGAAAAGCTGTTATCGGGGGATTCATGCTTGAACTAGAATGTGATTTAGCTTTAGCATGGACGGTAGCAGAATTCTCTCCAAAATAGATTGTAGGATTCTGAACCGATGGAATTGCTGACTTTTTCACAAGTAATTCCATTTCTCGAGCTTGTAATTTACTTAACAATTGATTGAATGTCCAACTTGAGTAATTTGGATCATTAGCAAGAATCATAACAAAATTCTCCCACGTTTCGGGTAGAGCTTCCAGAAATTTTTCCTTCAAGTCATCTTTTTTCTTCTGCACTCCTACAACATCAAGTTCATTAATCAGATGTGAAAACCTAGAAATCAAGTCTGCAATACTCTCTTTTTCACAGTGCTGAAGGTTGTCAAACTCTTTTAACAAAACTTTCTTTCGACTCTTCTTATATTGCTCGTTTCCTGCACACCTATATTTTAGTGCATCCCACAATGTTTTTGATGTTGTGCAATTTTTGAATTGATGCAAGAGTTCTCTTGGCAACGCCATTGTGAGATTTGCATAAGTTTTCTTTTCTCTAGCATAAAATTTCCTTTGACCTTCATCAAGATCACTTCGTGGGACTGGTTCTCCATTTTTCTTAGGATATATATAGTCTTGCTCAATAGATATCCACAGATCAATGTCAAGAGCATTAATGAATGATTCAAACCGTTGCTTCCAATTATCATAATCCTCCAACCTAAGCAACTTAGGAACTTTCTGAGTTGTTCATATCTCGTTACCATAGTTCAACATAGCTTGCATTGATGATTGAACAACTGAAAATGCGTGAAAATCACTCATTTTGAAATTACAATACCGAACGTAAAACTTGTAACGCAAAAACGGACATCTTCCAAGCGGATTTTGGGGGTCAAATTGGAGGGTACTAGTCGTTAGGCGAGTAAAAGTCTAGATCTCGTTGAGACGAACGTTTTGGATGGTATTAGCTTCCGTAACTCTTAACGGTTCTCAAGTTACCTCAGTTTTAGTAAACACATGTATTCTGCCAGCGTACCAAAAGTTTCTCAATGTACCAAATCCGGATCAATTTAACCAGCGGACCAAATGAACCTCTAACGTACCAGTTTAACTCACGTACCAGCAGCGAACCAAAAATACTCAACGTACCAGAAACTGGTACGGCGAACCAAATGGTATGGAGTAACTGTCAACGAACCAGAAAATAACCGCCACGGACCAACTTGAAGATTGCCTTGCGTACCAGAAACGGACCAGCGGCGTACCAGATTGTTCTTCGAGCGTACCAGTAACGTACCAAATAGAAATCGACAGATTTTCACGAATTTTGACAATTTAGACTGGAATTTGCTTCAGAGAGGTGCGAAAACTCACTAAGAATACTCAGAAATCATTTTTCATCTTTGAAACATTCGGAATTGTGAAAATTTGATGAAAAAACGAAGAAAACCCACACTTTCTCACTCTAGAACTCGAAAAATTACCAAAATCACAGCAGTAGAGCAACCAATTGCTCAGATACCACTTGTAAAACCACTGGACGATCTTACTACTGCATGATTCGGTAATCGGAGTAACACAAACAAGTAAATAAAGCTTGGCTTTATTGATTCAGTTAGAGAATACAAGCTAGAGAGAGAAACACAATCAATACACATAGTTAAGAAGATGTAGAATGACAGAACTAACTAGACTCTCTCTAACATGAACTATTTATAGTCACTAACACACTGATCTCCGTACCACCCACGTACCATTTGGTACGTACGTACCATCTGGTACGGCCAGTTGACTATCTTAACTCAAATTGATGCTCTAGGTTAGATACAATATACGAGACACACGTTAGCATAGGAATATGCTCTAACAAGTTGAAAACAAAAAGGTATATATTGCCAGTTAAGTTTCATTCCGTTCTATAGTTTCACAGTAATATGTTTGGTAATGTCATGTAGTCCCATTTTAAATGTTATTTGGTACCTCAGACACTTGTGCTAGCTAGGGATTGTTGGAACATATGGTGAGATGTGTACCAAATAAAGTTCAACTGACTTTGAAGTTGATCTAGAACTTAATGTGATGTTCATCCGGATGTTTTAAGTTCATCTGGATATCTAATGTTCATCTGGAAATCAATTGAATTGTAGGACCTGATAACCCATACTACTTGCAATAAAATAGCACTCCTCAGTCCCATCTATCATGGTGGTAAATATTTCAAAATTGCTATATATATTAAGATCAATTTCTTGAAAATGCATGAGCGTATGATCGTCTACTCAATCGTATAGAAATCAATGTAAAACGAGAGTGAACTCAAGAGTAAATACAAAGAAGCTTGTATTAAACCATGGAGAATTTACAAAGAATGACACATAGAAATTTTTTCCAAGAAGCTACTGAGTACAACACAAGACGTCTATTTATACTAGCTAAACCACGACTAGCCGAACCTCAGGTTCGAACAAGTTTCGCCTGGTCCGAACCTAGAGTTCGCATAGGGTTCGGCCAGAACCAAACTTGCACATCTTTTCTTGTACTTGATACTTCACATAACGATCAGGAACTAGGTACTAACAAACTCCCCCTCGGCATGTGCAGTATCAACTCTTCCATTAAAACTTGTATCTTGTATCTTCAATCAAACTCTCTCTCAACTTGACGATGAGTTCAATCTTGAATACTTGATATTGCATCATGTGTAATTTCTTTATCAACAATCTTCAGAAGACTTGAAGTTGTGATGTTCTTTTTCCACTTAGAAACCTGCCAATATAAATAATCTTGGCGCAAAACGTCTCTTCGAGACTCCAGGACATTTTGATTTTGAAATTTGATTTTGTATTTCGTGTGGATCAATCAAAAAGAAATAAGAAATAAAATGTTTTTGATTTTTAGAAACTTTACATCAAAATACACCTAAAATCTTTTAGGTATTTTATGATATGAAATGAAAAAGCAATACAGAATTAGACGCTATTTTTGTCTTTTACGAGAAAGATCACAACTTGGGATCATGTTGATCATAACATGTTGAACTACGCTTCAATTTCGATTATTAAAACACATAAGCCATGTCGATTGCAGATATAATTTGTCCAACTTTAAACTCAGGCAGAATCATACTCATAACATCTAGATATGTTAAAGTATTGATTAGTTTTTGCATTGACCAGTGTACCCTACACAATCAGACATACTCAGATATGCTTTTGCTTATCACACTTTTGTGATTTCATTTGTGATTTTAATCACATAGTGATTGTATCCATGATATAGTCATCTGTATTCAATGCAAAAAGAAATAAGAACGTTAAATTTTCTACCTTAAGGTCAATCTTTCGATATGCAGAGAAGGCCTCGGATTTAACAAAATAAGAAAATAAAACAAGTTGAAATTGTATAACCCAACAGCAATCAGGTCGGTCTTGTTGACACGTAGAGAAAGTCTGATGAGTTATACGAAACACCAAAGAAAATAAAGCAGAACGTTAAATGAACAACAATCAAGTTGATCTTTCGATACGCAGAGAAAGTCCGATCGTTTGACAAAATAAAGAAAATCAAACAAGTTTAAATATTTGCAAAATGAACACATGTATACTGTTGATACATAGTTTCTGATCGTCATGTGAAGTATCGAATACAAGACAAAGACATGCAAGTTAGTTGAGGTCCGAACCTCCAGCGAACCTGGAGTTCGGAGGTCCGAGGCTCGGCGGAACCTGAGGTTCGGCCAGTCGTGTTTTCAGCCTATAAATATGTTCGTCTTGTATAGAATTGTGGGGCTTCCAGGTCATATACTTTCTAAGTGTACTCTGTGGTTCTCAGTGGTCAATACAAAGTCTGTTTGTATTTACTCTTTGTGTCTCTACTCATATTACATTGATTTCTATACGACTAAGTAGAAGATCCACACGCTCAAGCAATTTCAAGTGGTATCAGAGCATTTGGTTTGTTCTACTAGTCGGAGATCAGTGTTTTTCGAGTTATCGAGTTCAAATTCACGTTTTTGACTTTCAAAACTCGTTTTTCATCTTCATTTCTCGAAATTCTTGTTCAAAGCATCATGATTCACGTCCAAAATGTTTGTGTTTGTTCGTTTTCAGTTGATTGAGTGTTTACAGCTCGAGAGGTGTCGAGTTCAGTGAGTTTTTCCAAGTTTTTCCGAAATTTCGCGTTCGGCCGAACTCAACGTTCGGTGTAACCGCTCCGCACCTCAAGTTCGGAGTAAGATCGGTTTGTGTTCTAGTTCGGTGTTCGTTCGGAGCTCGTTCGGAGTGCGTTCGGTCTATTTTTCTCGTTCGGTGTGTGTTCGGACAAGGGTCGGAGAGTATTCGGAGTTAACAAAGTTCGGTGAGAGATCGGAGATAGTTCGGACGGTGTTTCTGAGTTCGGATCAAGTTCGGAGAACGTTCGGAGGATATATTAAGTTCGGACGAGGTTCGGAGTGAACAGTAACCTGTGTTTCGAAAATGTCCGATTTTCAAGCGTTCGCGGCTATTCAAAACTCAGTTCAAGCGACTATGCAAACGATGATGAACTATGATAATGAAATTGGAACAAGTCAGAAAGTTCCCAAATTACTAAAGTTGGAAGATTATCATAGTTGGGTTAAACGGTTCAAAGCATATGTTGACACGAATGACATTGATATGTGGTTATCATTTACTGATCAATATGTTTATCCTAAAGATGAAACCGGTGAACCTGTTCTTCAAAGAAAAATGACATCTGAGCAAAAGAAAGCTTATCAAGCAGAGAAAAAGGCTTATGGTACTTTAACGATGGCTTTGCCTAAAGAGTTACTTCATCAATTTGCTGGTAATTACACATCGAAAAGTCTATGGGATGCTTTAGAGAAAAGATGTGAAGGCAATGACCAGTACAAGAAAAGTCGACAAAAGGTTTTGAAGAAAGAGTTTGATAGTTTCAAACATTATCAGAATGAAACGATTCCCAATCTGATTGCAAGATTTGCTCATCTGATGAGTGAAATGCGCTTGGTGAATCTTACTAAAGACGAAGCTGATATAAAAGAGAAGATTTTGGAAGCTCTACCTGAAAAATGGGAGAATTATGTTATGATGATTACTCATGACAAGGATTTTCAAGGATTGTCTTTCAATGATTTAGTTCAAAGAATTCAGGCTAGGGATATGGAATTGATGGTGAACAAGTCTCTTCCTACACAAATTCAGAATCCTGCAGTGTATCATGGTGAAAATAATTCTACAATGAATGCTGGGAAATCAAATATTCTTAATTCTGCACCCCCAACAGCCTTTCTGGCAGGTAAATCTGAATCTTCAAGTTTTTCATCTGCTGGTTGTACTGTTTCAATTCCGAGTTCTTCGACTCCTAGTGCATTATCTGCTCAAACTGTTATTGATTATAATGCATTAATGTCTGCTTTGGTATCTTCGTATTTTGGTGTTATCACGGGTGCTGTGAGTAATGCTGAGTTAGCAAATGAAGATTATGATCAGATTGATTATGATCATTTGGAGGAAATATCTAAATTGGCAGTATGCAATGCTGGTTCGACAAACGAAGAAATTTTTCAACAGAACTGGGAAGAAGAGATTGAATCAGGAGGGTAAGATTGGTTTGGATAAATCTAAGGTAAAATGTTACAAGTGTGCAAATTATGGTCACTTTGCTCGAGAATGTCCAAGTTCTGCAGACGATAAATTGAAGACTGATCAACATGCACATTTAGTTTATCATCCATCAACTAAAGCTGAGAAGGTTGAGCTGAAGTCTGCTAATCTTGTTCATGATTGGACCAATACTTTTCCATATTCAAGTGAATTTGCGTGGAATGCAGATACTGACGTTAAAAAGAATCAGACTAAACCTTTAATTGCATTGACTGTTCGTCATATTGATGATGATAGCATCTTAACTGATTCTGATTCTTATTCAAGTGTATCTTTGGTTCAAGAAGAATTACCTAGAGACTCTGAGAGTTCAAAGGTTGAAGAGACTGAATGTCTTAAATGTAAGAAATTTCTTCAGGAGATTGCAAGTTTTGAACAAAGTCGTCAAATATCGACTGAAGAGATAGTGGTGTTAAAGCAAGAATTGGAAGATTTTCAAAAGAAGTATTATGAGTTGGTTCATGTTCATGAAGATGTTTTAAAAGAGAAAGCAACATTGGCTGAAGAGTGTGAGAAAGCAAAAGCAGAAGCTTTAGATGCAGCTCAAGATTTTGAGAATCAGTTTGAGAAAAGTTATCCGGTTCAGAAAAAGTATGAAGAAGCTACAGCTCTTATTGCTACAACTGCTGTTACTGTTGAAAAGCTTCAGAACAAAATTTCTATGCTTCAAGATGAGAATACTCTCTATCGTGATAAAAATGAAGTTTTGACAAAGGATGTTGAGATTTACAAGAAAAAGAGAGAAAGTGTTCTTGAAGAATTATTTGCTGAATGTGAGATCCGAAAGCTACAAACTTATGAATATGATGATCTCAATGCAAAATTCATCAAGTCACAGAAAGAAGTTTTTGACGCTCAACAAAAGATCAATGATTTAAAACTGGAGATTTTGGAGTTGAAGCGGCAAGTGAAGAATTGCAATTTATCACCAACAATGCTAAATTTCTTATACAAGCAGGATTAGAGTTCAGATAGTTCTCAGAAGGCTGATGTTCACTTGGTTCCTCAACCAGTGGATTTAACTGAAGTTACTGCTGCTCAAATTGATCCAAAAGATGAATTGCATGATTATTCCAAGTTTGCTACTCCACCCAAGAAGAATAAATCTAAGTCCAAAAAGAAGGAAAAGCCTTTAGGTGAAGCTCCAATATTTGTTTCTAAGTCTGTTTTATTGGAGAATGAGAAGGTTTTTGATAAGATTGCGTCAAGTTCTTCATCTGCAACCGAAGACGAAAAAGTTTTGGTTGAGAAGAATAAACTGAAAGATATTAAAGCTAAATTCACAAGTAAAGCTAAGGCAAGAGAAGTTTCGGGTTCTTCCTCAAGTACTTCAAAGGTTTCAGGTTCCAAACACAAAGGTGTGGGTTTTGTTGTGCAGGAAGAACTGATTCAAACAAAGAAACCGGTGAAAGTTGCCAAGGCTCCTAAAGCAAAGAATACAAAGAAATCACCATCTCAGAAGGAATTCACTTACTATTCTGGAAGATCGTCATCTTCAAGGAGTCCATCTCCTAGGTATGATTCCTCTGATGATTTCTTTGACAATTTTGATTCTGAGCATTCATCAGGTTTTTCAAAATCAAAACAATTTTCAAATGTGTTTAGAGAACGACTTTGTTATGTATGTCGTTAACCAGGACATCTTGCTGCTGATTGTCCGACGACTGCATATATCCACAACACTGCTAAATATGTGGATAACAAAGGTCAAATTTTTGATGAACCATGGTCCCCAAAGATGAAATCAACTCGTCAATCGTCTTGGTCTAAACCAAGTACGTCGGTTGAGTCTGATTCAGGTTCTGATCAAAAATTGAAAATTTTACAAATTTGGAAACCAAAAGTTGTTTCCAAGGCCAACAATGACTTTGTGGAAGACACCGGGCGACCCGACGATATTGAATCGGGTCGATCCCAGAGCGACTAATGATTTATTTGGTTTAAACAGGTGTTTCAGGGAGACCTTTCAGTGATTGGAAAATTGCTGCTTGTGAAATATCTGTTCTAATTAAACTGAATTTCCAAATCATTTTTGTTTTCACAAAGCTAAACTGCAAAGTATTCGGGTTGGTTGATCAATTTTTCGTTTAATTTCCACTCCATCTCATTTTGAGGGGGAGTTTGTTTTTGCAAAAGTACAAAAATATTGTCTTGTTTTTCATATCGTAAAAAAAATGAAAATCTATAAATAGAGTTGTCATTTTTAGGGGGAGAAATATGAAAGAGACAAAAACATTGAAAAGAAAATGAGAAATTGTATCCGACATGTTTGGGAAATGATAGTACATTGGCTGACATCGTCTGACTCATGGATAAAATAGATGAAAAAGCCATAAGATCATTTGATCGATGTGTAAGGTAGGCTCGGCAAATCAGAAAGTATACGAATGTGATATACACTAAATCTGATGCTTGACCTAGTGGACAACATCTTGATGCATATCTCATGATATATCAAAAAAAAGATATGTGATAAATAAAATGAGAAGTCACTGTGTATACATGTGTTCATTTTGCAAAGATTTAACCTTGTTTGATTTTCTTTATTTTGTCAAACGATCGGACTTTCTCTGCGTGTCGAAAGACCGACCTGATCGTTGTTCGTTTGACGTTCTACTTTATTTTCTTTGGTGTTTCGTATAACTCATCGGACTTTCTCTGCGTGTACGGGAGTACCGACCTGATTGTTGTTGAGTTATACAATTTCAACTTGTTTTATTTTCTTATTTTGTTAAATCCGAGGCCTTATCTGCGTATCGAAAGATCGACCTTAAGGTAGACGATTTAACGTTCTTATTTCTTTTTGCATGGAACACAGTTGACTATATCATGGTTACAATCATTTGTGATTAATATCACAAATGAAGTCACAAAATGTGATAAGCAAAGCATATCTGAGTATGTCTGATAGTGTGGGGTACACTGGTCAATGCAAATCTAATAAATACATTAACATATCCAGATGTTATGAGTATGATTGTGCCAGAGTTTAAAGTTGGACAAAGTATATCTGCAATCGGCATGGCTTATGTGCTACGATAATCGAAAGTGAAGTGTAGTTCAGCATGTTATGACCAATATGATCCCAAGTTGTGATCTTTCTCACTAAAGACAAAAATAGTGTCTATTTCTATACTGCATTTAGTTTTCATTATTAGAAAATATCAAAAAGATTTTAGGTGTGTTTTGATATAAAGTTTCTAAAAGCCAAAAAGATTTTGTTTCTGATTTGTTTTCGATTGATCAACACGGAATACGAAATTATTTTCAAAATCAAGATATCTTGGAGTCTTGAAGAGACGTTTTGCGCCAGAATTATTTATGTTGGCAGGTTTCTAAGTGGAAGAGAACATCACAACTTCAAGTCTTCTGATGGTTGTTGATAAAGAGGCTATACACGTTGCAATATCAAGTATTCAAGATTGAATTCTTTGACTAGATCGAGGAGGAGTTTGATTGATGATACAAGATACAAGTTTTGTTAAGAGAATATGATACTGCACATGCCGAGGGGGAGTTTGTTGATACATAGTTTCTGATCGTCATGTGAAGTATCGAATACAAGATGAAGACATGCAAGTTAGCTGAGGTCCGAACCTCCAGCGAACCTGGAGTTCGGAGGTCCGAGGCTCGGCCGAACCTGAGGTTCGGCCAGTCGTGTTTTCAGCCTATAAATATGTTCGTCTTGTATAGAATTGCAGGGGCTTCCGGGTCATATACTTTCTAAGTGTACTCTGTGGTTCTCAGTGGTCAATACAAAGTCTGTTTGTATTTACTCTTTGTGTCTCTACTCATATTACATTGATTTCTATACGACTAAGTAGAAGATCCTCACGCTCAGGCAATTTCATATACACAGTGACTTCTCATTTTATTTTTCATATATCTTCTTCTTGATATATCATGAGATATGCATCAAGATGTTATCCACTAGGTCAAGCATCAGATTTAGTGTATATCACATTTGAATACTCTCTGATTTACCGAGCCTACCTTACACATCGATCAAATGGTCTTATGGCTTGTGTATCTATTTTATCCATGAGCCAGACGATGTAAGCCAATGAACCATCATTTCCCAATTATGTCGGATACAATTTCTTATTTTTCAATGTTTTTGGATTTTTGCATTTTTCAATGTTTTTTGGCTTTTCAAATTTCTTCCCCTAAAAATGACAACTCTATTTATAGATTTTCATTTTTAACATTAAAAAAAACACATTATTTTTGTAGTTTTGCAAAAACAAACTCCCCCTTAAAATGAGATGGAGTGAAAAACAAACAAAAATTGATCAACCAACACGAATACTTGCCGTTTTAGCATTTTGAAAAGAAGATTATTTTTTAAATTCAATTTAAGTTATCACAGATATTTCACAATCATCAATTTTCCAATCACCGAAAGGTCTTCCTAAAATACCTACTCACACCAAATAAAACATTAATTGCTCTGGGATCAACCCGTTTCAACAGCGTCGGGTCGCCAGAATCAGTATCAACTGGCGTACTCGGTGTAGACCAAGACGGCTTACGAGTTGATTTAAGCTTAGAAGACCATGGTTCATCAAAAATTTGACCTTTTTTATCCACAAATTTGGCAGTCTTGTGGATATATGCAGTCGTCGGACAATCAGCAGCAAGATGTCCCGGTTGACGACATGCATAACAAATTATTTCTCGAAATTTAAGCACATTTGAAAAAATCTTTGAATTTTGAAAACCAAATGAATGTTCAGAATCAAAAGTATCAAAGAAATTATCATAGGAATCATACCGAGGAGATGGACTCCTTGCAGACGATGACCTTCCAGAATAATAAGAATTTTCTTTCAGAGGAAGTGATTTCTTTTGAATTTTAACTTTTGAATTTTGCTTTGCATTTTCTGGCTTCTTTGCTTGAACCGGTGCTTCCTTCACCTTATACCCCAAGCCTTTGTGCTAAAAACCTGGAGTCTTTGATGCACTGGAACAAAAACTAGAAGTTTCTCTCCCCTTAGCTTCTCTAGTGAATTTAGCTTTCATGTCTTTTATTCTTATTCTTTTCAACCAAAACTTTGTCTTCTTTAGTCGCAGATGAAGTACTTGCACCACTTTTATCAAAAACTTGTTCATATTCTAGAAAAAACTAGACTTTAAGCTAAACTTCGGAGCTTCACCCAAAGACTTTTCCTTTTTCTTAGACTTTGACTTCTTCTTCTTGGATGGAGTGGCAAACTTCGAATAATCATGCAATTAGTCTTTAGGATCAAGCAGAGCAGATGTAGCCTCAGATAAATCCACCGATTGAGGAACCATATGAATATCATCTTTCTTAGAACTATCTTCACCCTGATCTTATTTGTATAAGAAATTCAATAATGTCGGTGACAAATTGCAATTCTTCACTTGTCTTTTTAACTCCAAAATTTCTAACTTCAATTCAGAGATTTGTTGTTGAGCATCAAACACTTCTTTTTGTGACTTGATGAACTTTGCATTGAGATCATCATATTCATACATTTGTAACTTTCAAATCTCACATTCAGCAAATAATTCCTCAAGAACACTTTCTCTTTTTTTCTTGTAAATTTCAACATCTGTAGTCAAAACTTCATTTTTATCTCGATAAAGAACATTTTCATCCTGAAGCATAGAGATCTTGTTCTGAAGTTTCTCAATAGTAGCTGCAGACTCAACGATAAGGGCATTCGCCTTTTCATACTTTTGCTGAACTGGATAACTTTTTTCAAACAAATTCTCAAAATCTTAGCTGCATCCAAGGCTTTGGCTTTTGCTTTTTCACATTCTTCTACCAACTTACTCTTATCTTTCAAAACATCCTCATGAGTATGGACCAATTCATAATATTTCTTCTGGAATTCTTCCATATCTTTCTTGAGGACTACAATTTCTCCAGATAATAGTTTAGAATCTTTCACAAGAGTTGCATTCTTCTTTCCCAACTTTATACATTCAAGACATTTTGATTCTTCGACTTTAACTTCTTTGATCATTGATATTGTCAAATTGGAATCAGAATCAGTCAGAATACTATCATCATCATCATGACGAGCAGTCAATGCAACAGTAAATGAAGCATGTTTCATTGTTGCTTCAGAATCTGCATTCCAGGCAAATTCATCTGGATGCCAAAACATGTCTGTCAGGTTTTCGTCAAAAGAAACAGATTTCTTCTCAATCTTGTGAACTTCATCTGGTGAACGAATAACCAAATGAGCATGTTGACCAGACTTCAGCTTGTTTTCAGTTGAACTTGGACATTCTCGTGCAAAATGTCTATATACAGAACACTTATAACATTTAACCTTTGACTTATCCAGACCGATTTTCCCATCCTGATTCAATCTCTTTTTGCTAGTTCTATTGAAAAATTTCTTCGTTCTTCGAACCAACATAGCATATTGCCAGTTCAAATCCATTTCTTCTAAATGATCATAATCGATTTGATCATAATCTTTATTTGCCAATTCAGCATTACTCACAGAACCAGTGATAACCCCGAAATATGAAGATACCAATGCAGACATTAAAGCATTATAATCATCGGTAGTTTGAGCAGACAAAGCATTCTGAGTCGAAGAACTAGGAACAGAAACGGTACAACCAGCAGAATAACTAGGAATTTCAGATTTACCTGCAATAAATGCTGTAAGAGGTGCGGAACTAAAAGTATTAGATTTCCCAGCATTAATGGTAGAATCATTATCACCAAAATACACAACAGGATTTTAAACTTGTGCAGGAAGTGATTTGTTAACCATTAACTCCATATCCCTTGCTTGAATTCTTTGAATCAAATCATTAAAAGATAATCCTGGATATTCTTTATCATGAGTAATCATCATCACATAATTCTCCTATTTCTCAGGTAATGCTTCCAAAATCTTTTCTTTCATATCAGCTTCTTCTTTTGTAAGACTTACCAAACGCATTTCACTCATTAAGTGAGCAAATCTTGCAATCAGATTTGGATTTGATTCATTTTGATAATGCTTGAAACTATCAAATTCCTTCTTCAAAACCTTCTGACGACTCTTCTTATATTGGTCATTGCCTTCACATCGTTTTTCCAAAGCATCCCAGAAACTCTTTGATATGTAGTTACCCAAAAATTGATATAGTAACTCTTTAGGCAAAGCCATCGTCAAAGTACCATATGCTTTCTTTTCAGCTTGATATGCTTTCTTTTGTTCAGAAGATATTTTTCTTTCAAGTACTGGTTCCCCGGTTTCATCCTTAGGGTAAACATATTGATCAGTAAATGACAACCACATATCAATGTCATTTGTGTCCACATATGCTTCAAACCGTTTAACCCAACTTTGATAATCTTCCAATTTAAGCAATTTATGAACTTTCTGACTTGTTCCAATTTCGTTATCATAGTTCACCATAGTTTGCATCGTTGCTTAAACTGAAATTTGAATAGAGCAAACGCTTGAAAATCAGACATTTTGAAAAATAATGTCACTGTTCACGCCGAACCTGTCCCGAACCTAATATGTTTCACCGAACTTCGTCCGAACCCTGTCCGAACTGAAATGAAAATGCGGAACTCTTGCCGAACTTGAGCTTCGGAGATCAACAAACCCTCGCCGAACCTTCACCGAACTATGTACGAACCCTAACTTCAGAACCAACGAACGTTGACCGTACCTTATCCGAACTTCAACTTCGTACGAAAGTTGTCCTAACCCTATCCGAACCTGGAGTTCGGAGCGGTTACAATTCAGTTACGTCGAACCTCAGACGAACTCAAACCCTCTCGACTCCATTTTCGCGATTTTCAGTGTTTTTGGACGAATTTTGACTAGGAACTCAGATAAACTCCATAAAAATGATTTAGAAGAAGATTTTTCAGAAAAAAAAAATACACTCGAGATGATCAAATGAGCTCAAAAAATTGAAGAATTTTCAAAATCCCTCACTTTTTGACTCAAAACTCCGAAAAACAATGATTTTCAATCAGTAGAATGAACTAAATGCTCTGATACCACTTGAAAAAGCATGAGCGTATGATCTTCTACTCAATCGTATAGAAATCAATGTAAAACGAGAGTGAACTCAAGAGTAAATACAAAGAAGCTTGTATTAGACCATAGAGAATTTACACAAAATGACACATAGAAATTTTTTCCAAGAAGCTACTGAGTACAACACAAGACGTCTATTTATACTAGCTAAACCACGACTGGCCGAACCTCAGGTTCGGACAAGGTTCACCCGGTCCGAACCTAGAGTTCGCCTAGGGTTCGGCCAGAACCAAACTTGCACATCTTCTCTTATACTTAATACTTCACATGACGATCAGGAACTAGGTACTAACAATTTCCATAACCTAATTATCAAATTATATGTTTTGGTATAGGAAGGAATACAAGAAAAAATGGTCCTAATTAAGCTCAAATCTGGACAGTTGAAGATGAAGACCACGTGGTAGTGTTGTTGGCTCCCAGATTGAAAATTAAATTGAGAATAAAGATTGTATGCAGTGTAATTTTCTTTAATTTTTTATTTGTATTTCATTTGTATTTGACTTGTAATTAAATTTATTTTGATTTGTAATTAATAATTTGTAATAGGTTTTAAAATGGCCACGCATATAGCAAGGACACATCTGATTTCAACAACCTTTTGGTCACTTTTTTTTCTTCCCAAATATATGCGGCTAAAAGACAAATATACGTGACCATATAATACCAAAGGCCACACTTTTTATATTTTAACGTGGCCGTTGCCACCCTTTGGCCACGTGTATTGGGACAATATATCTGATTTCAACCACCCTTTGACCACTTTTTTTTTTCAAATATATGTGGCTAAAACACAAATATACATGACCATATAATACCAAAGGCCACACTTTTTATATTTTAACGTGGCCGTTGCCACCCTTTGGCTACGCGTATTGGGACAAAATGTATGATTTCAGCAACCCATTTGGCCACGTTTTTTATAATATGTGGCTGAAACACAAATATATGTGACCATATAATACCAAAGGCCACGCTTTTGATATTTTAACGTGGTTGTTGCCACCCTTTGGCCACGCATATTGGGACAAAATGTATGATTTCAGCAACCCTTTGGCCAAGTATTTTTATAATGTATGTGGCTAAACACATATATATGTGATCATATAATACCAAAGGCCACGTTAAACAAACACATGTGGCCGTTGGGACCCTTTGGCCAAGCTTTCCGGAAGAATTTTTTTTATTACAACAATAAATATTGGTACCCTTTAGCCACGCTTCTAGGTGGCTTTAGCCATAGATATTGTAACGTGGCCGTATGATACATATGGTGACAGGACCTTTGGTGTCGATTGAAATGGGAAAAAAAACGTGACCAAAGACCTTTGGTCACGGTTTTTTCCCGTGGCCAAAGGTGAATTTTGACGTAGTGTTCACTAAATCCCCCCTCCTATTAAAATGGGTTATGACTATTCAATTCGTATTATCATTTCTAATGGTGATTCATTCGAATGATAATCCGACTTATGAGAAATCATAGCTCCATATCTTTAACCTTTTTTTGGGGTGTAACATGTATCTTTATTCAAAATCAATTCTCTAAACGTTATGCGATTATATGATGATTGATTGAATTATATGTGGAATTGTTCATGGAAATCTCTATATGCTAATCTGCCAATCCCCCTCTGTATGAGGAAATTGTACCCTCTTAATATGATAGTCTACCTCTCTATGAGGAAATTATGATGTGAAGTCTTAAATGATTTGAAAAACCGAGGTGGTGCGCAAAATACCTTGGTTGCGAAAGTGGATCGAGTCTTTGTGTAACTCGTTTTTGTAGAAACAAATGAACACCCGGATATGAACACGATGGTGTTTGAGATGTGATGATGATGATGAGCAAAGCTAGTATACACATGATAGATGAAGAACAAGATAGATAAAAAAACAAGGTGGAATGATAGATAACTAAAGATAACCGAATGATTACATTTTACCTACCCCACGCATCCCGGGTAACATGAACTTACTAGGTGAGTTCATGAACCCTTACAAGCTTCAAAGAACCATGACTAACTCTCTCTCACTAGACATACATCATCAAGTCTTTCACAATGAAAGACTTACTATATATACTACAAAACTCACTAAGGGCATAATAGTAAAATACTAACTAGTGACAATATTTAAACAATAAATAATATTCACTAGAGCCACTTCTTTGTTGAGTCGTGTTGTCTTGAGTTGTCATGTTCTTCACCGTGTTGTAGGACGGTATATAATAAGTGGTCGTTGAATATTAATCACATCTATCCAAATCTTGTTGGCTCGGTATCTCGATTCCCAACAATCTCCCCCTATTTGGTAGATGGAATACTCAACACTTGTGACATTGATTCTTGTATTCTTGTAACTTGACTTCAAGGTGACCCTCATTTCTCCTTTGTGAAGCTCCCCCTACAATAAACATCTTCTAGCCCGAAACCAAAGACTATAAATGTATAGGGTGTTTACAAAACTCAACACAATGGCTAGCTACTTGAGGATTCAATCATAACTCAAGTGAGCCAATATTGTTGAAATACCAAATCAATGTTTTCCACATAGACAAACCACTTCTTTTGTGCTATTAACCTTGCCTCGATTTTTACCATAATTGCAATGTCGCAACTGTTACGGCTTGAGGACGCTTCGAAGATTAAAAATCACGTTGCTTTCTTTTGCTAAAAATATTACAAAAAGTCTCATCATATTCATCACATCTTCTCCCCCTAGACTTTTGCAACCCGTAGCAAAATAAATAAGCATGTTCTGTTGTAATCAAAACCCATAAAACAACCTTTTCAACAAAATACCCTTGGAATTTAATAAGCCAAAATCCAACAATAGCTAACCCATCTTCATTTTTCATGTAGAAAACCCAAACTTGTGCACATACTTAGTCTCCAATATTGCTTCTAAACACCTCTGCTTATAACGAAGCAAGAATATAAATAAGAATAGCTTGGTAACTACGATGTACCTGTTTGTACGATTTATCAAGGTTGCAATGGACTATTGTGGCTTAATTGAGGTTTGTTTTGGTTGTGGGTTGACAACAGAGATAAATAACCGGACCCAAACCCGTAATCGAAAATCCATTCAGAGACTTCTTTGATAATCCTCAACAATAATTAACCCAATTTGTGATCAGTAGCATCCGATCGTAAGTTAGCGGAACCAAAAGTCTATCGCGATCAAATCATAGTAACCCAATCAATTTATCTCGTACCGAAATGACTGACCTGAACAGATACGTTTTCCGGCGATCTGAGGCGAGTTCCGGCAGGTTAAATCGGATCAGAAGAGAACTCCGGCAGCCTGAGGCAAATTCCGGCGACTGAGGCTTCTACGATAATCAAAACCAGAACAGAAACGGTTGTTGGAGCTTTTCCGATTACAACACGTTTTTCTGGCGGCCTAAATCTGATCAGAATTGAACTTCTGCGACTAGAAGGAAGTTCCGGTGACCGGATTTTCGAGCAAAAGCATCTCCGGTTGAACCATGATTTCCGCTTGAACCATGAAATTTCCGGTTGAATGTTAAAGTTCCGGTTGAACTTTAAATTTTCCGCTCGAAAGCGAGTTTCCGCTTGAAGTGATTACCGGTTGAAGTCGAACTTCCGGTTGATGTTTAGATTTTCCGGTTGAACAACTGATCCGGAACTGAGATGAAACGGAAGTCATTTTTCCGGTTGAACTACGACTTCCGGTTGAAGTCGGTTTTCCGTTCGAAGTTCAAACTTTCCGGTTGAAGGTTGGAGCGGAACAGAGAGAGAGGGAACAATCTCGTCGCTTTTTCTGCCACTTCCGACAGGTCTGTGTTTCTTTTTCATTCTTCTCCTTCGTACGCAAGAGAGCAGCAACCCTAGTTCTCTTTTCCTTTTTCCAATACACGCAAGGTAACAGGAACTTCTGTAAAGTTGATCCATCTTTTCAACAGCAGCATTAAGAACACTAGCGGTCCGTTAACGTCATCGTCTTCATCCTCCATCTACCCAAAAACAGTCATCGTCATCACCTTCGAACTATTAACCCCGTTTTCGAACATGTTGCTTTCATCCTCGCCAAACCCTAAGATGATGCAGTAGCAACGTCACCATCATTGTCATCATTAACTTTCATTAGTCTTCTCTTACATAATCCCGCATTGAAACATCATCGTCACCTTCCACACCATTTTTAACCTAGAACAATACACCATGAAGACGAACGAGCTGCAGTCTCGTTTTTAATCTTTGTGTTTCTTCTTTCATGACATGCAACTCACACTCTCTATTTTTCTGAATTTTGTTCTTGGTAGTAAAGAGAAACAGTGACATGGTTCTCGGTTGTTAGATGAGAGAGAAAGGATAGACAAGACATGGGTAAAGTGACATGTGACAATGCATACATGTTCTTACGCATGAGTGATGGGTTTTGAGGGACCACAAGATTGAAAATTTTTTTGTATTAGGTGTGAAAATTGGTTTATGGGGTGTATGAGATCTACTTTACCTTTTATTGTCTTGATATTTGTTTTCAAGGACTTCGAGAGACACAAGGTAAAAGTCAAATGCTATAAAGCAACACTCCATCAGAAAAAGATAAGATGGAATATGAAACAATTAAGAGAACGCCGGATAATATGTGGTATATGTCTTGAAAAACTAAAGTCATGTGCATCTAATTATTTAAAATTTTAAATAACAAAAATACATATTCAAAGATTTGAACGGATAGAATGAGTTTTTAAGAAATACATTAGTACTTCAAACACAAAAACCCATTGGAATTTTCAAGAACACCACAGAAACATAAGAACAAATAGGTTTCGACTACTCTATGGAGGAGAAAATCAAAAACCTTTTTCTTTAAAACAAAAACATCTCCATTTGTTTTTTAAAAAAAAATAAGCATACGAACACAAAGTTGAGATATCAACCGTGAGGTTGCATTATCTCGACCGTGGCTCTGATGCCAATTGAAAAACCGAGGTGGTGGGCAAAATACCTTGGTTGCGAAAGTGGATCGAGTCTTTGTGTAACTCGTTTTTGTAGAAACAAATGAACACCCGGATATGAACACGATGGTGTTGAGATGTGATGATGATGATGAGCAAAGCTAGTATAAACATGATAGATGAAGAACAAGATAGATAGATAAACAAGGTGGAATAATAGATAACTAAAGATAACCGGATGATTACATTTTACCTACCCCACGCATCCCGGGTAACATGAACTTACTATGTGAGTTCATGAACCCTTACAAGCTTCAAAGAACCATGACTAACTCTCTCTCACTAGACATACATCAACAAGTCTTTCACAATGAAAGACTTACTATATATACTACAAAACTCACTAAGGTCATAATAGTAAAATACTAACTAGTGATAATATTTAACGAATAAATAATATTCACTAGAGCCACTTCTTTGTTGAGTCGTGTTGTCTTGAGTTGTCATGTTCTTCACCGTGTTGTAGGACGGTATATAATAAGTGGTCGTTGAATATTAATCACATCTATCCAAATCTTGTTGGCTCGGGATCTCGATTCCCAACATGATTGAAGGTTTGTTATGATTACTTGTTTATCCTATTTCATTAACTGATTGACTGTATATCTGAATATATCTCTTATCACATATATCGCATGTGTTAAAATTATATTTTATAAACTTGTGTTTACTCACCAACTACTTTTGTAGTTGACACTTGATTTTATATATGTTGCAGGAATTTATACTTGAGCTTTGATGTGATCACGATAGGATTGCTGGACATAGATTAAAGACTTTAAATCAGTTTGATATATATTACTGCATGTTTAATATTCTTGTACAATATCTTAAATTGATTAATGAAAAAGGGCATGTTTAAGTATTACAACTTATTTTAGTTGTCATGTGCATCTGGATGATAACGGGTGTCGTAACCGCTACACAAATACCTAACTTAAACTGTAGTAGGGCAAGCTAGGGTATCGAACCAAGGGAGTTGGTGGTTATTAGCGACTCTAATTATCTAACCTAAGTTACCGTCACTAACCTAGATTAACTAAACTAAACCTAAATACCGAAAGTATAAAAAGTTTCCTCTTGGCTGTTTAATTTGAATGAATTAATTACTAAGAAAACTAATAATAATTTAAATTAGAAAACTAGAAAATTAAAACGTGAAGACCTCCGGATCCTGGTTAGCTAATTTCTAATCCAATTCAATTATTGTGTTCAACTCAATTCAACCAAACATTCAGATTACATATGAGCTAAGTATAGTCCTAGAGCTATACTATGAAAGGTAGTCCGGGAGCGGGGGGCAAATATGCAATCAAAACGCAAGATAAATAGAATTAAACTGAACATCCATATGAATCAAACATTGTCACTATGTTTATAGAATCAGAAAATAGACAAAGAATAACTGAAAAGAAGAGTAATACGCTAACCGTTCACCGTCGGTAATCACTCAAACTTAGCCGGACATCACAAACATAATCGATCCGCTTAGAAACAAGAAAAAACTAAAAGAAATCGTTCCCTAAGGGTCTGGGGCGGCTCTGGCCGTAAACAACAACTTCCGAACCCTAAGAAAAATAATTAAAAGTGCTTAAATAGTGATTGGGATCGAAAATCCTGTTTTTTGCCGACTTCCAATCCCTCGCGTGCCGCAAGGGTTTCTTCTTCTTCAGGTCACGCCACGATCCGCTACTTTTGAATCGAATGCTTGATATCCCTTCTTTAATTGCGTTCACACGAAGCCACTTCTAATTAATTTGAATCGAATGCTTGATATCCCTTTCTTTTATTTCTTTTTTTTTCTTTTTTTTTCTTTTTTTCCTCTCTTATATATATATATATATATATATATATATATATATATATATAATTGGTTAATTTTAACTATGATTACCAACGAACATCATCAGAGGTACTCATTGCGAGATGCTATCCCCAAACTCGTACGTGAGTATTTTGCCCGCGAGATCCATGACATCATCAGAGGCACGCACCACGGGATACTATCCTTAGTTTGTACATGAGTATTTTGTCCCTTCACTCTAAAATTATTAACCAATTTATTACCTAATATGCTCAAAGATGGAAGGATGGGGCGCCATTATTTCTCGGATTTGCTTTCGCAAAAAGATCATAATGTGCCAGGTTATTCTAAGGACATATAAGTCTCTAATTTAAAGTGGTCTTTTTCCTCCTAATCATCAGTTTCAATCTCCCTATCACCTCTAAAATGGAAACCCACTAGCAGACTGATTTAGTTACATATTTATACAACAATAAACACAATGGGCAGTTTAAGCTATTCCTAGATCAGCTGGGCCTACCGACACATCACAGATTAGCCATGTTTTCCATTCTCTCCTTTTCTATCACTTTTCCCTTTTCTTATTTATTTTATTTTTTGAAAACCGATTCCCAATTGTACTATCATTTTCCATGATTTGCAATTAATCCAAAGACATTTTTAAAATTTTTTAATTTTTTTTTGGATTTTTTTTTTATTTTTTTTCTAAACACACAGAAATAAACACACTAAAAAAATAAATAAGCACGAACGTGTTATCCCCCTCCCCACACTTGAGTGACACATTGTCCCCAATGTGAACAAAGAAACAACAAAAATTAAGAAGAAATAAAATTAAAACTAAAAAAAATAGAATTAGGAAACGTACCGGATTCGAGCAACAAAATAAAGCAAAAATTCTGACTGCTGAAGGCGTCGCGTGTCGCGACAACCACTACCACCTCCCTCGCGGGTCGCGGGGTAGCTATTTGACAGAAAGTTTGGTCGATTTATTGGACTTAGAATTTTTCTACTGTTAACCAAGACCTGTAATTTTCATGCCAGAACAATTCCACTATATATATAAACCTAAACATACCTGGAATCTTCATTTTGCTCAATTACATTACCCAAAACCCGTCCAATTCCTGAAAAACACAAAAACACAACACCACACAAAACAGAAAAAAAACAAATAAAAATAAAAACCTACCACTGGGTTGCCTCCCAGGAAGCGCTAAATTTATGGTCTTCAGCCAGATCATCCTCTGTGCTCACGGTGGCTTCAGTCCACATTTTCCCATCGCATTACCGACAAAAGCGTGGTAATTGACATTCATCTTCAGCCTTTTCAATCCAAACTTACCGAGCACATTACCGATCCACGCTCGGTAGTTCACATGCCTTTTAAATTTTTTCTTGAAATTCAACACGTGAAAAATATTAAAAAGAAAATTAAAAACAAATTCATCATGGATCGCACACTTACCTGCCGAATTGCCCACGTATGCTCGATAATTGATATATCGAATCCAAGCTTGCACTTGCACACGTGGCACACCCGAGTCAGCACTACGGAGTTTCTTAGTTTGCTTTTGCCCAACATCTTCCTCGACCACCTTCCTCTTCCTTACCGGCTTCTCCACGGTTACCTGCATAATAATTAAAGAATGAAAATTAAAAGTACCTGTCGGGATCTCAACCTCTTGCTCATCAACCACATCTTCAACCACTATCTCGCGCTCAGCTTGTTCCATGTCACTCTCAACTACTACTGCTATCTCCTCAACAGCCTCAGCTTCCTCATGTACCACTTCACACTCAACCTCAATCGCCTCATCATCTTCTTCCCAAACTTCTCCTTCGGGTTTTGATAAACACATGTTTTTATCCAGGTTTAAACAATCAGTTTCTTGTACCGGAAGACTTGTAACCTCTTTTTCCGCCATGGTGGATTCAATCTTTGATTCTTCAACTACTTGATGGATTGGTGTGGTATTAGCCTCCACAACCGCCTCCTCGATTTGGGACAATAACCACTTCTGTTTTGCTTGATATTTTTCAATAGATGACAAGAGCGAATAAGACTTATCTTTTCGCCGTTCATGTTGAAGAAGATCATACTTGAAGCTCAACAATTCTAACTGACATTCTCGTGATTGATGGGGTTGTGCTAATTCGTGTTCGACTTGGGATAAATGAGATCTTCTTCTAGCTTCCTCAATACCTTCAGATTTATAGATTTCAGAACCCGACCATGGTTGTTGCGTTGTATATTCAGAATAATTTGCTTGACTATACTCCTGACGGTCCCGGTATACCTGATATGAGTTATTACACTCGTCCCGATAGCCTGATTGGTAACCTCCTTGAGAATCCAATGGAGGTGCTCTAAAATGCGAGTAAACTGAATTTTGATGTTCAGTTCTCGTTCGTGAAAGTCTTTGAGCAGCTTCTCTTCTGCGTGCATACTCTTCCTCCCTTTGAACTTCGGTTGGTGTCATAACTCTTGGTACCCCGTGTTCAAACCGTATTTGATTCCCTCCTCGGTTGTAAGAGAATTGTGGTACACCCCAAGGAGGTCGGTTATAGTTCTGCTGTGACTGATATTGGGGATGCCGGGGATACCCAAGGTCACTCTCGTATTGATCCTCGTAGACTGGTTGAGAGTAATTATTCCCAAATCCATCATCATATCCTGCAAACGATTCAAAGTTAGAATTATAATTATTATTAGAATAAACATCATGATTTAAATAATTAGAATTCCTAGATTGGGAATATCCCTGATTGTACGATGATGGAGACTCTTGATATGGATAATATACGCATGAGTCTTCGTACTCCTCTTCGTCTTCCGAGTCCTCGACAATCCTGATCCCGTAAGGCAACGTTGGGCAAAACTTGATTCTGTGAAATCTACTCCCGCAATTGTAGCACTTTTCTTCCTTAACCATGATTATCTCAAAGCACCTGCAAACAAACAAAAACAACGAAACCAAATGCGTAGCACTGATCTAAACAATAAAATAGATGCACTGGAATCAAAATTGGCAACTCAGACAATTTTTATGATTTTTTTTTAAATTAAACGAAATTAATAAAAATTAAAAATTAAAAATCTTTTTGTTTTTTTTATTTTTATGACTAGACAAGCAAAATTAAAATTGCAGAAACAAAAAGAAAACATTTTTTGGTTTTTTTTTTTTTTTTTTTAGTAAAATGAACAAAGCAAAAAAATTAACTAAAACAAACTAGAATCACTAACAAGCGCACGTACTCCCCGGCAAGGGCGCCAATTTGATAACGGGTGTCGTAACCGCTACACAAATATCTAACTTAAACTGTAGTAGGGTAAGCTAGGGTATCGAACCAAGGGAGTTGGTGGTTATTAGCGACTCTAATTATCTAACCTAAGTTACCATCACTAACCTAGATTAACTAAACTAAACCTAAATACCGAAAGTATAAAAAGTTGCCTCTTGGCTGTTTAATTTGAATGAATTAATTACTAAGAAAACTAATAATAATTTAAATTAGAAAACTAGAAAATTAAAACGTGAAGACCTCCGGATCCTGGTTAGCTAATTTCTAATCCAATTCAATTATTGTGTTCAACTCAATTCAACCAAACATTCAGATTACATATGAGCTAAGTATAGTCCTAGAGCTATGCTATGAAAGGTAGTCCGGGAGCGGGGGCAAATATGCAATCAAAACGTAAGATAAATAGAATTAAACTGAACATCCATATGAATCAAACATTGTCACTATGTTTATAGAATCAGAAAATAGACAAAGAATAACTGAAAAGAAGAGTAATACGCTAACCGTTCACCGTCGGTAATCACTCAAACTTAGCCGGACATCACAAACATAATCGATCCGCTTAGAAACAAGAAAAAACTAAAAGAAATCGTTCCCTAAGGGTCTGGGGCGGCTCTGGCCGTAAACAACAACTTCCGAACCCTAAGAAAAATAATTAAAAGTGTTTAAATAGTGATCGGGATCGAAAATCCTGTTTTTTGCCGACTTCCAATCCCTCGCGTGCCGCAAGGGTTTCTTCTTCTTCAGGTCGCGCCACGATCCGCTACTTTTGAATCGAATGCTTGATATCCCTTCTTTAATTGCGTTCACACGAAGCCACTTCTAATTAATTTGAATCTCACGTGCACCTCAATTCTTGTCATCTTTAATTTCTTTCTTTCCTACATAACTTCTCAAAATATTAATTTGTAATTCCCATCTGCAATTCACGAAATCAATATGTAAACATATTTGAATCCATTTGTCACATTATTTCACTTAAATATATATATTAAATAAAACTAATATGCAGCGAAATAAATAGTTATGAAAACTGACATGTTAACTCGTTACGATTCAGACTCAACTTAATTACACAATTTATACTCATTTACATCATAACACAATAATTATAAAAATATAATATACTTTTAAGCCACTCATCACTGGACAATTATTCCGCCCTGACATATTTTGCCGTCGGTTGGGATGTGACAATAGACATATCTTCCTTCATGGAATTGATTGATAAGGTGAGAGATTATGAAGTTCGAGCTATTGATCGCGATGGGTTTTCTCTAATGGGTTCTGTGATTGCCAAAGGCAAAACTACTGCAGTTTCCAATGCTGCGTTCATTACTCCTTCATCTGAGTCGGATATTCAATTTTCCTACTCTCCTAATTCATGAATTTCTTTGTCTGCTCCAAGTCCATCCACTCAAGAATCCTTCATTGCTCATTCCACTCAGACTCATCATTAGACTGGATCCTCCACAACTGCTCTGTCTCTGGCGTTTCCTCTGCTTCTCCTTTCCATGGTCTCTCTTCAAGCTCGTGCTCTTTAAATCGCAAAGAATTTTCTTCTAGCTCTTGAGTCGTGTAATATCTTAAACCATTTTGTGTATCCGGACTACGTTCACGATTAAATAGGTGATTGTAATTCCTCTTTTCAGTTTCCACGAACCGACTTTTACATATATATTAACCATCAGATTTTGTTTCACTATCATCATCCCCTCTTGCGTTTGCCATTGTTTCAGATGTCACTGCCCTTGGTACGGAATTTGGTTCTGCTAACACGTCTTCATTTTGTTAATAAAACTTATCATGGAAGCTTCTGTGTTGGCTCTCCTCAACTACCCCTTCTTCTGGTACGTTCTCTTTATTTTCTAACTTAACGTACAGGACTTGCACCTCTTTTTCTATGGATGTTTTTGTTGGACTCGGTCTGCCCAAGACACATATTAGATTGATGTGGTTAGTACAATATGATCCAATGCCGGGTCATACCCAATAACGAACTAGACAACACCCTGAATATTTATTTTAGATATGATCGAATAAATAAATATTACCAATTGAAATATTTAGAAAATGGTTTCTACATTATTGCACTTATTATTATTAATAAATTATATGGATGATTTAATTAGAGAAGTTAAATTATAATGTTACATAATTGGTTATATAACATGTCATGACATATAAAAGGTTATATGACATGTTTGATTTTTGACATGTTACATGACATGTAAAATGTTACATGGGCATGTTACTAGACATGTTAAAAGTGTGCATTTTAAAGTATGTACAAGACATGTCTATCATGACCAAAGAGGAAGTTGTAACTTGTGGGCTTTGAGAAAATAGATGTTACAACACTATGGTCAAAGTATGCATGTGGGTTAGCTTGTAAAAATGGAAAAATTGGTTTGTCACATCCACCACCATGTAGTCGGCCACCCATTGCACCACCATGTGGGTCTTGGTCAAAGTGACATTAATTAAAAGGTACAAACTTGCATTTAGATTAACTTGCTAGATTGGACAAAATGGTTTTGTCAAATCAAACCCCTTGAACCGGCCTACACTTGCTTCCATATGTGGGTTACCCACCTCTATAAATAGCACACATATGTTGGACATATGGGGCATCCCATGTGTGTGTAAGAATTGGTTCTTGGCACAACTTCTCTCTAAACACAACTAAGTGAAAACTCTCTTCCTTATCTCTTTGGATCGGTCCATCGCTTGGTGCAAGAAAGATTTCAAGAAAATTTTAGCAAACTAGGGTGTTTGTTGGAGGCTCGTACGGGTATACACGCTTGAGGCTTTCTTTTTGGAAGCTTGCTATTCAAGTTAATCATCTCCTTTTCGGTTTTCTTACTTAAAGGAAAGTATACCTAAAACCCCCTATGGTTGTGTTTTAATTTGATAGCATACACTCTATATTTGGATCCATTTTGTTCGGGTTTTATATGCTTATAATCAGTTTTAAGTAAATATGACAAATGTTTTAAACATAGCTTCCGTCGCATTACACATTTTAAACGGTTAAAATGACTTTGATAAACCCGTCAAATCCCAATAATGGCATTTAGAGCCACTTATATGGATGTATGTTTCAAAGAGTTAGCTGATTAACTCTACAAAAGTTTCGGTTTTGGTTCTTTATATCACATACCCAAAAAATTTGTCCATGGATTCCCTTTGTTTTTCAAGATACATCACTAACATGCATGTTTTTATCTTGTAAAATTATGTCACTTGGATGATATTGGTTGTTTGGACAACAAATCTGTTTTCTTGGTTTTGTAAAGGGCCGAGAAAAAGAAAGAAAAAGATCATTTTTTATTTCTTGGGTTTAAAAGGGAACCATTTTCTTTTACTTGAGAATATACATGTGGATGTATATTTTGGTGCATATGACTAGCCTTGACCTTGTTAATGTTTGTGGTGAATGCTTATGGTTGTGTTTTGTTTTAATTATTCATTTGGTATGTAATAGTTATATAGGCTTTTCATTGTTATGTAATTTATTTATTTTTTATTTGGTATGTAATTTAAATAGATTATGTGCATTTTATTTTACTAGAAAAATATAATAGGTTTCATTTTGTAAAATGTAAATACACAAAATGGGTATCAAAATTGCTTGGAATTGTTTTGGGCTTCTCTTTGGACTTTTAAATATGTATCAAAAGTTTTGAGGTTTTGGGCCTCGGTCCAAAAGGCTCAAACTAGGAGTCCAAAATCAAAATTTAAAGGCTCACGATTTTATCTTGTATTAAGCCCAAAAGTTTAGCATTCCATGCGGTTTTATGTTTAGACCAAGGCTACGGCCCAAAGGGTCTCACGGGTTGTTTTTGGAAACAAGCCCAATGACCGAAACCCATATATTGGAGGCCCAAAATCTTGGAACTTTTTTGGAGGAACCATGAAAACCGAAGGCAAGCCGTGAGAAACACAACAAAGATGCAACACTTAAAACATTTGAATGCGGGATCAAGTGGGAGTTCACTGACATATCACATGTATCATTTTGTCCCTTAGGAGAGACCTTAGTACACACTTGTTTCGACTTTCCAAGTGTTGCTAGTAGTTGGCTAAGTCTATGCACCTATCATTTATGATTATGTGGTTGTTTATTTGTGTTGGTTGATTGATATGTTAGGATATACAAACTTAACAAATAAACATTAACAAACTAAAATTGATTTTTTAAAAGGTCATTATATAAAACATTTAATAAAATGGGTTTTATTAAAAATTAATGACTCTAAAAGAGGTTTTATTAAAAGGACCATGAAATTTAGATTTCAAAATTTAGGGTACCATGCATTTGAATGCATGCGAATTGTATGGTACATAGAGTTTTCTAAACTAGAATTTATGAAAACTAAAAACGAACATTCTTTAAAACAATTTTAAAAGCCATCCTTTTATACAACATTGAGGAAACTAGTGTAATTGAGGTATATATATTATACTTGTGGGATAAAGGTCACCTAACCGCTTGTATGTTTAGATATACAAGTGTGTATAAGTAGGACAACTTGATTTGGAAACCATGTGATTAGGGTCACCGAAGCATGGGGACTAAAGCCATTGATGGGATTAAACATGCCAACTAAACATAAGATGTTCAACCAATCCCATACCTCTAGAAGTTGGAAAGAGTTTCAATTATCAAATGTTGACTACCTTGTTATTAATTTAAGTAATGGGATAAAGGTCACCTAACCATTATTTAAATGTAACGTTGGATTCTAGATTTTATTTATTAGTTGTCTACGAGTCATAAAAGGGTATCAATAAATTAAAATTTAAAATGATATAGAAAATACTAAAATTGAACTTTGTCAAATTTTAAGATGGCCACAAACAACAACACCACCACCCCAACAAACGTCCATAACCTATCACTAAGATCCATCCTAGAAAGGGATCGTCTTAAGCTAACAAACTTCGTCGATTGGTATCGCAACTTGAGAATTGCTCTCAAGAAAGAGAGGAAATTATATGTGTTGGACGATCCTATCCGCGATCAACCCGATGAGGATGACGAGGAGGCCTGTGCCGAATGGGTCAAGTACACCGAGGACTCGGTGCAAGCGTCTTGTCTCATGCTAGCAAGCATGATCCTCGAGCCCCAAAAGGATTTTGAGCAATCTGGGGCTTTCGACATGATAACCCAATTGAAGAAAATGTTCCAACAACAAGCAATTAAACACTTCACGCATGTTGTATGGACCACTCCCAATCGGTTTCATCTTATATACTTAAGATGAAGAGCCACATTGATCGGCTCGAGAGGATCAATTGTCGCATATCTCAAGAGTTAGCTACGGATTTGATCCTTAACTCTTTATCCAAGAAGTTTGAAACGTTTGTTTTTAACTAAAACATGAATGGATGGGACAAGAGCATTTCCGAATTGCAAGTGATGCTTTAAACGGCCGAGAAAGGGATGGGTAAAAAGGCTTTACCCGTCCTAACGATCATTAAGGATGGATCCAAGAAGAAGCCTCATTTCTAAATGATGTGTTGCAAACACATCCTAATTTAAGAGTCTTTTATTTTATAATTTGAGTCCATTTGAGTCAGTTTTTGTTTGTTTTAAGTGCTTTTATTAAAGTTTGAAGTCTTTTGGTCCTTTTTATGTTTTCTTATAAGTTTTATAGGTAATTGACAAATCCCGAGGCTACGAGTGAAAGGTGGAAGGAATTGGAAGAAAGAATGAAGAGCTGAAGATTGGTCTCCAGGCGTATCACCTGGAGAATGGGCAGTTCTAAGCGATACGCGCGAAAGAGGAAGGTCAAAGGCGGTTTACAAAGTCAAACCCGACTAATTTGTCGTGATGTGAGGACCAGGCGTATCGCCTAGACAGAACACACCTCCAAGCGATACGCTTGGAGGTCTAAAACCCGCAAAAGAAGGTTTCTCGATATAAATTCGACTTTTAGGGTTTCAATTGGGATTCGTCGAACTCCAGACGAATTCCAGAGCGATTAAGGGCGATTTTCAGAGGAGAAGAGAGCTGGGATCAAGGAGAAGCATTGGGAGATCGGAATTGCACTACAAATCATTCACCGGTTCTTCCGATTACTTCGTTTTCGTTTTAACTATTAGTTACTCTCATGTTTTTGAATCAAGTTTCAGACTTTATTATTTTTATTGTTCAGAACATGATTGTAGGCTAAACTAATTATGCCATCTAGACCGTTTGATGAGTAATTGATGTTTTAACTTTATTCTCGGTTCTGACTAGTTGATTGATGTTACGATTCTATTAAATTCCAATGATTGCCATGTTTGATGTATATGTGTGTTATGAGCAGATTGTTAATTGATTATTAATGCTTAATTTACCCGCGAATGTCTTTCGGTTTAGGTAGATTAGCTAAAGTAGTTGACTTTAGGGTTAATTGCTAAAGTGTAGTTAGGGTTTCCTTGGCTATTGCATTGATAGTTAGTTGATAGTTTGATTGTAATGTGCTGCTAAACTAGAGACTCAAAAGGTACAGGTTTAACGGGTAGTTGGGTTGGTTAAAGTTCTAGGGTTGCATTGTCTCAAAAGGAAGTGTCCTAGGATTTTTTTGATTAGCTTGCTAATTCGTGTCATTCATGGTTGTCATTGGTAGCTCCGGTTAGTCTAGGTGCACCTTAGGTATATCCGAGGGTGGCTAGGGTAATTGAAGTGGGAAGGACTTAAAAGGTGAACCCTTGTTCGAGCGTTAGAAGAATAGCTAGGAAGGACTTAAAAGGTGAACTAGCCACCATCAGATTAGTTAGAGCCGAGGTAGAGTTAAGCATCAGTTGCAAGTCTAGGTCTAGGTGGTATATTCCTCTCTCATCTGATTTTTCCCAAGATCTCCTGTCTTCGTTTGATCGTTCGTTGATTAGTTAAGTCAATTAGATCTTAATCAAAGCAAAAAAAACCCAAATCAATTTACTCAAATTTCCATTTCTTAGGTCTAGGTTAATTCTTGTCTAGAATAGTGTCCTTAGGTTCGATATCCGGTCTTGCCTTAGCTATTCTACTATCCGATAGGTACACTTGCCTTAGGGTTCGGTTTAGTTCAGGTATTTTCGGTAAAATTAGGTGTGTCTAGGTCTAGTTTAGGTCTAGGTTTTTATAGTAGTTTTTAGAGTCGTTCCGAACACATCAAGTTTTTGGCGCCGTTGCCGGGGACACTTGGCAATTGGCAAGATTAACTTAGGTCGTCGTTAGGAAATTTTGAGTCTTTTTGGTTTTTCCGTGTCTAGAGTCTTAGGATTTCCGTTTCGAGTCTAGATTTTTAGGTTTTATTTTTCTTTTAATTTTTTTCTTTGAGTCAGTTTCATCATTTTATGCCACACACCCGTTCACGAGGTCCCCCAGAGCTTACACCATTGTCTGATCCCGACGCGGATATTCGTGAGCGGTTTCGCCTTCTACGCACCGAGCTAGAGGCATTCATCACTTCCACCGCCCATTCCAAACCATCTTCATCCACACAAACCACACGCGACACCAAACCCATTCCATTCCCCGATCTTACACCCATGGCGGCACGTCGCACCGTCCACGAGCAGGCTAGCGCCGGAGTCACCGAGGCCCGGTTTGCTATTGCACAGCCTGCTATTGCCAACACCGCGAATTGGCAAGTTCCGTCCCACGTCATCAATGCTTTGACGCATTCGATCCAGTTTCATGGACGTGAGGACGAAGATGCACCGACGCATATCTCCCGTTTCATTCGTATCTGCAACACGTTCGGACTCACCGGAGTCGCGAACGAAATCATCTACTTGCGTTTATTCCATTCTCCCTTACGTCTCGAGCCGTCGAGTGGCTTGAGACGCTCCCGCCAAATTCGATCGCCACCTGGGACGATCTTACCGCGAAATTGTTAGAGCATATTCCTATGCTAACGTTGTGTCTCGTGTATTGTATCTAGTCAAGAGCTTCTGTGTGAGTCAGTTAGTCTTATAGCCGTACCAGTTGCACCGCCGGACCAGATGATCCGGGCGGACCAGATGGTCCGCAGCTGGTACGCTGGCCTGTTACTAAGTGACTATAAATAGTCCGTGTTAGAGAGAGTTAGAAAGTGCTGTCATTCTACAACTCTTAACTGTGTGTAAACTGAGTGTGTTTCTCTCTCTATTTGTATTCTCTAAGTGAATCAATAAAGCAAAGCTTTATTTACTTCTCGTTGTTATTCGATTACCGAATCATGCTGTAGTAAGATCATATCGTGGTTTATCAAGTGGTATCAGAGCAATCCAGGTTGCTCTACTGCTGTGATTTGGTAAGTTTTCGAAATTCTAGAGAGAGAAAGTTTGGGTTTTCTACATTTTTCATCAATTTTTCATAATTCTGAGTGATTCCGAGGATAAAAATGATTTCTGAATGTTCCTGGAGTGTTTTCGCATCATACTGATCCAGTATCTAGCTTCTATTGTCGAAATCTGTGAAAATCAGTCGATTTTTGTATTTTCTGCATCTGGTCCGCCCGACGAACAGTTTGATCCGCCCGGCAATCTTCATCAGTCTGATCCGCGACAGTTGCAGCGTACCAGTTTTGATCCGCCGTACTAACATCTGATCCGCCGTACGAAATTTGATCCGCCGGACGAAATCTGATCCGGATCTGGTCCGCTAGCACAAATTTGATCCGCCTGGTTAGTTTGATCCGGAACTGGTCCGCTGATAGTATTTTGATCCGCCAAGTTGTGTTGGTCCGCTGGCAGAATACATACCTTCACTAAAACTGACGTAACTTGCAAACCGTTTGGAGTTACGGAACCCAATACCAGCCAAAACGTTCGTCTTTCCGAGATCTAGAACGTGTACCCGCCTACGGCCAGTACCGTCAAGTTTTGACCCCCAAAATCTGCTTGGAAGACACCCGTTTTTTAGTTTTAAGTTTTCGCATTCGGTATTGAAATTTCAAAATGAGCGACTTTCACGCTTTTTCAGCTGTTCAATCATCAATGCAAGCCATATTGAACTATGATAACGAGATAGGAACAACTCAGAAAGTTCCTAAGTTACTTCGATTGGAGGATTATGAGAATTGGAAGCAACGATTTGAATCATTTGTTAATGCTCTTGACATTGATTTGTGGATTTCTATTGAACAAGATTATACATATCCTAAGAAAAATGGAGAACCAATTCCACGAAGTGATCTTGATGAAGATCAAAGGAAAGTTTATGCCAGAGAAAAGAAAACTTATGCAAATCTCACAATGGCATTACCAAGAGAACTCTTGCATCAATTCAAAAACTGCACAACATCAAAAACCTTATGGGATGCATTGAAGGATAGATGTGCAGGAAACGAGCAATATAAGAAGAGTCGAAAGAAAGTTTTGTTAAAGGAGTTTGATAACTTCCAGCATTGTGAAAAAGAGAGTATTGCAGATTTGATCTCTCGATTTTCTCATCTGATTAATGAGCTCGATATTGTAGGAGTTCAGAAAGAAAAAGAGGACTTGAAGGAAAAATTTCTGGAAGCTTTGCCGGAAACATGGGAGAATTTTGTTATGATGCTTGCTAATGATCCAAATTATTCAAGTTGGACTTTCAATCAATTATTAAGCAAGTTACAAGCTCGAGAAATGGAATTACTTGTAAAGAAATCAGCAATTCCATCAGTTCAGAATCCTGCAGTTTATTTTGGAGAGAATTCTGCTACTGCTCATGCTAAAGCTAAATCAAATTCTATTTCAAGCAGCAATCCACCAGTAACAGCATTTCTTGCTGGAAAATCAGATAATGGTGGGTATTCTTCAGGATGCAGTTTTACTATTCCTGCTAAATCATCAAGTAAGTCAACTTCTAATCAAGCAACCGAAGATCTAGCTGCTTTGTTATCTGCTTTTATATCTTCATCATCTGGATCGATTTTCGGTCAAGTTAGTGATGCTGGTTTAGGTGGAACTGAGTTAGAACAGCTGGATGATGATCAGTTAACTGAATTAGATTTGCATTGGCAATTTGCAATGATGGTTGAAAAAGGAAGACGATTTATCAAGAAACATGGAAAGAATTCTTTTGTTCCAGGAAATAGAAAATTGGGTTTGGATAAATCTAAAGTAAAGTGCTACAATTGTTCCAAGGTTGGACATTTTGCTCGTGAGTGTTCTCAATCATCATCTGATAAGAGTAAACCTGATAAACCTGACGCAAAAGCTATGATATCTCAAACTGAAGAAGGTTATGATTGGGCTAAAGATTTTCCAGATGAATCTGCATTCGTGGTTCATTCTCAAGACAGTTATGCATTGATGGCAAATATTGAGGTTGAATCGAGTGGGTATACATCTGAGACCAGTAAATCTGACTTAAGTCATTCTGATTCCGAAATGGGTGGTTATGAATCCGTGTGTGAATTTTGTTCACAAAAGGATAGTCGAATTAAAGGTCTGCTAAAGGAAATAGAATGTCAATCTGTTGAAATCAAACGAAAGGATGAAGAATTGGAGAGTTTTATCAAGAAATGTCAGGAATTTAATGAAGTTTGTAAAACAAATGCAGAGTTACTCAAGGAAAAGAGTGTGTTGGTGACAGAATTAGCGAATGTTCAGAAACAATTGTCAGAAAGCTGTATTCAGAATGATCAACAAAAGTTACAACTTCAACACGAGAATGAGGAGTTCATGTCAAAAATTGTCAAGCTTACTTCGGTCAATGAAAAGCTGGTCAAGGAGGTTGCAGAATATAAGTCTCAAGTTCAAGATGTTAGTGAAGATTTTGAACAGTTATTTCAAAAATCTATCAAAAAGGTTGAAGTACTTCAGACATCGAATGATGAACTTCAGAAGGCATTGAATGAAGTTACTGCTGATAGAACTCAATATCAGATTGTTCAGTCTGAGTTGCAGGACACAATCACTTCTTTGAAGAAAGACAAAACTTTATTAACAAGGAATATTGAGATATATAAGGAACGAGTGGATAAAGTTACCAAAGAAGTGCATGCTGCTCATGATGGGATGAGACGAGAAAAATCATTAGTCAACACCACATCTGAGAATTTGATTCAATCAGAAAAAGTTCTTGCTGAAGCTCAGAAGATCATAGCTGATTTGAAAGTTGAAATTCTCGATCTCAATCGTCAATTGCATAACTTGAAGAATTCTCATTCTTTTACAAGTTATCTGTGTCAAGACGATAACTTCAATAAGGTATTTGGAGGTGATGATTTTAATCAAATTCCTCATCCAGTGATTCAAACAGAGTCTGTTGTTGATTTAAGCACTCCAGTGGTAAAACAAGATTACTCTGATTTTGTGTCTGAGAATTTGGAGGCGAAGCATTCAAAAATTGGCAACAAAAAGGTTACCTTTGCAACATCTGATACCCCTCTGTTTGTTAAGTTTGTTTCAAGTGAAGGTGGTGTGTTTGACAACGAAATGTCTGATGGCGAAAAAGTTGAGAAGAATGAAAAGAAGTTGAATGCAGCAGAAGTGGATGCTAAGTTGGTTGAAGAAAACAATTTGAAAGGCATTAAAGCTAAATTTACACAGTCTGCTAAATCTGGTTCTTCAGGGGCTACAATAGATGTTTCTAAATTGCCTGGTTACAAACAATCTGGGTTGGGTAGTAAAGGCAAGAAGGTTCCAAAGCAGCAGCACATGCCAAAGACGGTTAAGAAGGAAAAGAAGGACACAAGCCTGGAGCAAATATATCATCTAGCTCAAGTATCCATTTCAACAATGGAGAAAGGATTTGGAGGAAAGCAAAAGAAGAACGGTTCATTTGTAAGTTCACCGAACGAATCTTCTTCATCTGGTTCTAATGCTACACCTCAGAGTCCTACTTCGAAATGGGTACATTCTAACCAATTTCAGATTTTTGATGATGTTTCTGATGAGTCTGAATTTTCTAATAAATGTTATCCTGTTCAGGACAAGTCACAATTAAAACGTTCATATCGTTTGTGCTATCAATGTCGCCAAAAGGGACATATAGCACAGAATTGTCCTGTCACTGTTAAAAGAAAATTTTCTGGAAAAACTGCCACGTTAATTGATGAATCCGGCAGAATTTTTAATGACTCACCAACATCACATTTTAAATCAAAACATTTCAAAAGTGAGTCTAGTGTTGGTGATTCATCACAAGATGATGTTTCTGTAAAAACTGCACCTGCAAAGATGCAGTGGCGACCTAAAGTGGTCAGCAAAGCTGCAACTGACTTTGTGGAAGACACTGGTCGACCAGAAGCTGTGTGCTTCGGGTCATTTGAATACTAATCATTTAAACCAGTGTGCAGGTATTCCTAGAAGACCCGTTGGTGATTGCAAAGTTGCTGATGGAGAAGTATTCTGTGTTCTTAACTTAAATTGCATGCTTCATATTTCTACACTGAATTTTTCTGAAAGCTTAAACTGAAAAGGTATCAGTATCGATTGGTCAATTTTCTTTCTTTTACATTTTGTATGTAGGTCAGGGGGAGAAAATTGAAAAGCCACAAATAGCGTCTTTTTGTTTTTGTTTGTGTTAAAATGAAAATCCAAAAAAATAGAGTTTTCATTTTAAGGGGGAGAAATTGGAAAATACAAAAACATCGAAAAACAGAAAAATACAAAAACATTGAAAAATGAGAAATTGTATCCGTCATGATTGGGAAATGATGGTACATTGGCTTACGTGTCTGACTCATGGATAAAATAGATGAAAAAGCCATAAGATCATTGTTTGATGTACATGGTAGGCTCGGCATTAAATCAGAAAGTATTCAGATGTGATATAAACACTAAATACTAATGCTTGACCAAGTGGACAACATCTTGATGCATATCTCATGATATCAAAGAAAAGATATATGAAAAAGAAAATGAGAAGTCACTGTGTATACGTGTGTTCTTTTTGCAAAGATTTAAACTTGTTTGATTTTCTTTATTTTGTCAAACGATCGGACTTTCTCTGCGTGTCGAAAGACCGACCTGATTGTTGTTCGTTTGACGTTCTGCTTTATTTTCTTTGGTGTTTCGTATAACTCATCGGACTTTCTCTGCGTGTACGGGAGTACCGACCTGATTGTTGTTGGGTTATACAATTTCAACTTGTTTTATTTTTTTTATTTTGTTAAATCCGAGGCCTTATCTGCGTATCGAAAGATCGACCTTAAGGTAGACGATTTAACGTTCTTATTTCTTTTTGCATGGACCACAGTTGACTGAATCATGATTACAATCATTATGTGATTAAATCACAAATGAAATCACAAAGTGTGATATAAAAAGCAAAAACATATCTGAGTATGTCTGATAGTGTGGGGTACACTGGTCAACGCAAATCTAATCAATACAATAACATATCCAGATGTTATGAGTATGATTGTGCCTGAGTTTAGAATGGACAAGTTATACCAGTAATCGACATGACTTATGTGCTGAAATAATTGAAATTGAAATGTAGTTCAGCATGTCATGACCAATATGATCCCAAGTTGTGATCTTTCTCGCAAAATACAAAAATAGTGTGTGATTCAGTATTTCATTTCTGTATTGCATTTAGATTTCATATCTGAAAAAAATTCAAAAAGATTTTCGGTGTGTTTTGATATAAAGTTTCAAAAAGCCAAAAAGATTTTGTTTCTTATTTGTTTTCGACCGATCGATACAAGATACGAAATCAAAATTTCAAAACTATATCTTGGATTCTCGAAGAGAAGTTTTGCGCCAAGATTAAATTAATTTTCAAAAGAAAAGGAAAGCCGCGTTTCTGTCTTTTGAAATTGCAGGTTATCTGAGTGAGACGACTCAAGCATGGTGAAAGGGGGAGTATATTATATCTTTCACAAGTGGATCTTGAAGTTCAAAGATGATTCAAGAGTGATCCAGCCATGCGAGCTCTAATTCTGACAAGATTTCAAGTTGAAGATCAGACGCAGAAATGTTGAAGATTGAAGACTGAAGTTTAGTTAGAATATAGATACACTACACGTTAAGGGGGAGTTTGTTAGAGCATATTCCTATGCTAACGTTGTGTCTCGTGTATTGTATCTAGTCAAGAGCTTCTGTGTGAGTCAGTTAGTCTTATAGCCGTACCAGTTGCACCGCCGGACCAGATGATCCGGGCGGACCAGATGGTCCGCAGCTGGTACGCTGGCCTGTTACTAAGTGACTATAAATAGTCCGTGTTAGAGAGAGTTAGAAAGTGCTGTCATTCTACAACTCTTAACTGTGTGTAAACTGAGTGTGTTTCTCTCTCTACTTGTATTCTCTAAGTGAATCAATAAAGTAAAGCTTTATTTACTTCTCGTTGTTATTCGATTACCGAATCATGCTGTAGTAAGATCATATCGTGGTTTATCAGAAATTCCTGAAGAAGTATCATCCTCCAGCCAAGGCTTCACGTACTCGGGAGGAAATCCACTCTTTCAAGATGGACCCCGATGAGCCTTATTCTGCCGCATACGAGAGATTCAACACCCTTCTGAGTAGATGTCCGCACCACGGGTTGACGGACTGGGCGATCATAGAAAAGTTCTATAATGGACTTCCTTATCCTGTTCAGAAGGATTTCAATATTTCGGCTGGAGGACATATGATGGAGAAGCTCACTGTCGACGAATGCAAACAACTGTTTGAGAGCTTCGCACTTGCTGAACAGCAGGCGCCCGGAGGTCGGAGAGCCACCTTGGCCCCGACTAGATCACTCACACCATCTACATCTACCCGGGGTGTCAATCACATTGGCTCAGAAACCATGTCGCCTAGGGAGTTATAAAATATTTACAAAACTTTAGAAGAAATCAAACTCCACATCAAAGCCAAATGTGAGCTGTGCAGAGGCGCTCACGACACTCGAGACTGCCTGCTTGCTCCCGCTGAGCAGGTGGATTACATTGGAAGCCGAAACCAGTTCGGTAATTCATTCCAGTCTGGGTGGAGGAATGGCCAAAATTCAGGATGGCGAGAGGGAGGAAATTTACCTGGTTTTCGGCCAAGGTATAATCAGAATGGTGGAGGAAACGAAGGGCCGACCATGAAGGAGCTTACAGAGCTGGTCATGAACCAAACGCAGATTTTGCAGCAGATGAACGCGAGAGATGAGGCCACACAGAAGAAGCTGGCGGAGCATGATACTTTATTGAGGAACCAGCAAGCTTCATTCCTGGATTTGCAGAGGTCAGTCGGTGACATAGCGAAGCAGCTGAAGGAGCTCAATTCCCGTGGGGGTCAGTTTTCCGGTAGTACTTACAAAAACCCCAATGCCAATGTGAATGCCATCACCACTAGGAGCGGGAGAGTTGTCCAGAGTCCATCGCCGGCGGTAGTTGATGAGGAGCCGGTCGATGAGGAGATTGAGTTGGAGACGCCTGACGGGAGGGTGCACGAGAGCGTAACGCCAGCAAGTACCGCACCAAACGTCAAGGCTGAGGTAGGGAGAGAGAAGCCGCTGAAGTGGGAGGCTGTTAAGGAGAAGAAGAGAGTGAGGTTCGCGCCGAAACCAATCACAGATGATGATCTGAAGAAATTGCCGTATCCTGAACGTCTGGTTCAACAGAAGAATGCACGTGAATACAGTCAGTTCTTAGAGCTTCTTAAGCAACTTAGGGTCACTTTACCTTTTACTGATGTTATTAAACAAATGCCTAAGTATGCTAAATTTCTGAAAGATATGTTAACTAATAAGAAGAAGCTTGAAAATTTTTCGGATGTCACTCTTGATGCTAATTGTTCTGCTGTAGTTCAAAATAAATTGCCTGAAAAATTGACTGATCCTGGTACATTTACAATTCCGTGCTCTTTTGGTGATTCATATGTTACATGTGCTTTAGCTGATCTAGGTGCCTCGATTAATGTTATGCCATATTCTGTTTTCATGCATCTAGGCTTAGGAGAGTTAGAGCCGACTAGGATGACGATTTCTCTAGCGGATAGGTTGGTAGTTAGACCCAAAGGAATAGTGGAAAATGTTCTTGTTCAAATTGATAAATTTTTGTTCCCTATAGACTTTGTGGTAGTTGACTGTGCATACGATGCTAGTTGCCCTCTGATTTTAGGTAGGCCTTTTCTTAGGACTGCCCGTGCTTTAGTGGATGTTTTTGAGGGTACCATAACTTTGAGGGTTGAGAATGAGAGTGTGATGTTTAAGGTGGGTAGAAAAGAGGATAAGGGCCCCGAATCTGTGTGCTTGATAGGTACTTTCATGTCCTTTATAGATTTGGTGGTTGTAGGAAATAGATTAGAGGATGAGGAGATTATAGAGGATGAGTGTGGGGAGAGCACCGGGGGGTTAGTTGAAGTAATTGATTTAACTGATATCTTTGACCCGTTAGTGAAACCCGATGCGAATGAGAGTGTAGGTTTGGTGAATGAGTTAGCTGAGGGGGTGTTGAGTGACCCATTAGGAGAACCCGTGGAGTCGGTGACTGTGGAGAGTGAGGTGATGGTTGCTGAGGTAGTTAGAAGAGCCACACTTGGTGATTTAGGTATTGTGGATGATAGGATTGTGTTTAGTCCAAGTGTGGGGAGGTTAGATGTGATTGTTGCTACCCATGACCCGGAATTGAGTTTTCTAGGAAAATGTCGATTTCTTCCGGGTAGGTATAAGCATTGGAAGGTTAAGAGGTTGTTGAGGGCAGTAAAGTTCAGTGCTTTATGGGGTAGGAAGTTGGTTAGAAGTTATTCGGATAGAAACCGGGTGGAATCAGGTAGTTTTGTGGTTAAAGATGTGAAATCGAAACCTCCGGATGGTTTGGGAGGTTGTTTTGATGTTTTGAGCTGAAATGATTAAGTGCCCGGGGGTGTATATTTTGTAATTGTGTTTTAATTTCTTGCAGTTTTTTTAGTTTTTGTGCCCCTTGCGTCTTTTCGTTTTGTGTTTTTGGTGTTTGCAGGTGATTCTGGAGAGTCGGTCATTGGGAAATGTGAGTTGTGCAAAAGTGCAGGATTTGCTGCAAAAATTCGTCTAAGGGACCTGGAGGACAAGAAAAAAAAAGATAGAAAATTTTTGAGAGGCAAAATTTCCAAAAGTCTCTGGAAATCACGTTCCAGGCGTATCGCCTGGGAGATTCACGGTTGTAGGCGATACGCCTGGAGGAGGTAAGTCAGAAAAATTTTCAAGTGTTAATTTTTATTTTATTTCTGTTTACCGGAGTTGCGATGGATCGTTTGTGGTTGCTGTGCTGAGTCTCTGGAATTTCAGGTGAACACGTTTCAACTTATCTTGTTTTATTTTTAGTTTGCATTTATTTTGTTTTTCGTGCTTTTATTTCTGCTTTATTTTTTAATTCCATTCCACATTGAGGGCAATGTGTGATTCAAGTGTGGGGATGGGATACTTTCGTATTGAGTCAGTCTTCTATTTTTGGTGTGTTATTGAGTCATAAAAATTGAAAATTTTGAAAAGAAAGAAAAAAATTGAAAAAATTGTTCAAAAATGTCTGAGATTCTGGCTGCAGTTAATGGGAAATGATAGTAAAACTGGGAATTGATTGTCTAACTGTGCTTAAAGGTTAAATTAATAAATAATTTGGTAAAGTGGATAAGTTTGGTTGAATGGAAGACATTACTAGTCTATGATGTGTCGGTAGGCCCAGCTGATCTAGGAGTAGCTTAAATAGCCTGTGTGTTTTTTGTTGTATAAGTATGTTAATCAGTTTGCTAGTGGGTTCCCATTTTAGGAGTGATAGGAATACTGAATCTGATGATTAGGAGGAAAGAGACCGCTTTAGGCTAGATACTCTTATGTCCTTAGAATTTCAATTGAGCATAGTAGTTAATAATCTGGTTAATGCATTTAGAGTGAAGGGACAAAATACTCATGTACGAACTAAGGATAGTATCCCGTGGTAAGTACCTCTGATGATGTTCTGGATCTCGCGGGCAAAATACTCACATATGATTTCGGGGGTAAGACCTTGTGAAAGAATACCTCTGGTGATGTCCGTAGGTAATTTTAGGTAAAAGTAACCAACTATATAAAAAATAAAAAAAAAGAAGAAGAAAAAAATTGAGAAAAGAAAAAAAAATGGACGAAAATTTTAGTTTAGTGAATAAATGCTTAAAAAAGTTGCATATCAATTCATAGTTATTCTTTGGACATTCTAGTATCTGGTTTAAGGGGGGTTGGAGAAAATATATAAATTTAAATCAATTATACCCTTTGCTTTGACTGAATATGATTCGGTAATAGGTTGAACTTGACCTTTCTTTAGTGGGATCCATTGCGACTGAACTTATATCTGGTAATTTTATAAACACATGAGGGCGAAAGAAAAGGTTGGTGGTTGGGTTTAATCGGATCGAAATATCGACAATTGTAGTTAGGGTGTGATTACGTTATGGATTGTGGAATTGTATGGTGGCTGTTGAATTTTGGAATGTTAAATGTGTAGAGTCGATTTCTTGGTTGTGATTCCATTGCAGTATTTTTCGAGGACGGAAAAAGAGTCAGTGTGGGGATGTTTGATGTGTTGCAAACACATCCTAATTTAAGAGTCTTTTATTTTATAATTTGAGTCCATTTGAGTCAGTTTTTGTTTGTTTTAAGTGCTTTTATTAAAGTTTGAAGTCTTTTGGTCCTTTTTATGTTTTCTTATAAGTTTTATAGGTAATTGACAAATCCCGAGGCTACGAGTGAAAGGTGGAAGGAATTGGAAGAAAGAATGAAGAGCTGAAGATTGGTCTCCAGGCGTATCGCCTGGAGAATGGGCAGTTCTAAGCGATACGCGCGAAAGAGGAAGGTCAAAGGCGGTTTACAAAGTCAAACCCGACTAATTTGTCGTGATGTGAGGACCAGGCGTATCGCCTAGACAGAACACACCTCCAAGCGATACGCTTGGAGGTCTAAAACCCGCAAAAGAAGGTTTCTCGATATAAATTCGACTTTTAGGGTTTCAATTGGGATGCTTCGAACTCCAGACGAATTCCAGAGCGATTAAGGGCGATTTTCAGAGGAGAAGAGAGCTGGGATCAAGGAGAAGCATTGGGAGATCGGAATTGCACTACAAATCATTCACCGGTTCTTCCGATTACTTCGTTTTCGTTTTAACTATTAGTTACTCTCATGTTTTTGAATCAAGTTTCAGACTTTATTAATTTTATTGTTCAGAACATGATTGTAGGCTAAACTAATTATGCCATCTAGACCGTTTGATGAGTAATTGATGTTTTAACTTTATTCTCGGTTCTGACTAGTTGATTGATGTTACGATTGTATTAAATTCCAATGATTGCCATGTTTGATGTATATGTGTGTTATGAGCAGATTGTTAATTGATTATTAATGCTTAATTTACCCGCGAATGTCTTTCGGTTTAGGTAGATTAGCTAAAGTAGTTGACTTTAGGGTTAATTGCTAAAGTGTAGTTAGGGTTTCCTTGGCTATTGCATTGATAGTTAGTTGATAGTTTGATTGTAATGTGCTGCTAAACTAGAGACTCAAAAGGTACAGGTTTAACGGGTAGTTGGGTTGGTTAAAGGTCTAGGGTTGCATTGTCTCAAAAGGAAGTGTCCTAGGATTTTTTGATTAGCTTACTAATTCGTGTCATTCATGGTTGTCATTGGTAGCTCCGGTTAGTCTAGGTGCACCTTAGGTATATCCGAGGGTGGCTAGGGTAATTTAAGTGGGAAGGACTTAAAAGGTGAACCCTTGTTCGAGCGTTAGAAGAGTAGCTAGGAAGGACTTAAAAGGTGAACTAGCCACCATCAGATTAGTTAGAGCCGAGGTAGAGTTAAGCATCAGTTGCAAGTCTAGGTCTAGGTGGTATATTCCTCTCTCATCTGATTTTTCCCAAGATCTCCTGTCTTCGTTTGATCGTTCATTGATTAGTTAAGTCAATTAGATCTTAATCAAAGCAAAAAAAACCCAAATCAATTTACTCAAATTTCCATTTCTTAGGTCTAGGTTAATTCTTGTCTAGAATAGTGTCCTTAGGTTCGATATCCGGTCTTGCCTTAGCTATTCTACTATCCGATAGGTACACTTGCCTTAGGGTTCGGTTTAGTTCAGGTATTTTCGGTAAAATTAGGTGTGTCTAGGTCTAGTTTAGGTCTAGGTTTTTATAGTAGTTTTTAGAGTCGTTCCGAACACATCACTAACCCAAGGCAAGCGTTGCCAAGGGGAAGGGTTTTAAGGAAAGGGTAAAGGCTAAGTTAGCCCCAAAACCGAAGGAAATGATGTTGATACCTGATATGTGCGTCGTGTGAAGTATCCAACCGAGGTTCAAGATCCAAGTTCAAGGCTAGGATTACTGCCTGCCGAACATGGGCCGAACCTGGAGTTCGGACAGGGTTCGGCCAACAGCTATATATAGTGAGCTTATTCAATGTTGTGGGACGAGTTTGTACAAGGGAGTAGCAGAGCTGATCATTAATGTCAGGACCAAATTTGAGCCTTTACTCATCCAATACACAGATTCAAGTGCGGAAATCATGAATCCATGATCAAATCATAGTGTTTGCTTGTTGAAATCCTTAGATTTCGCCTCTGAAACTCAAGAACTTGAGGGTTTTCACACACAAGTGCTCTCTATCTTCAAAACAGCCATCCAAGAGTGTTATTAGGGTTATTCTAGAGTGGCTATTTATACTTGAGAGAGCACAGGTCGTGATTGTGCTGAAAACAAGAGAATGTTATTGAAGTTAGTGCAAATTATGACATCAGACAGACGAGATCGCAAAGACAAAGTCTGAAGTCGCCAAGAACAAATTGAAGTCGCCAAAGATGTTGGTGACCTCGCCAAGGCTTGGTGAGGTCGCCAACCTTGGTGAGGTCGCCAAGGGGTTGGCGAGGTCGCCAAGGGTGCTAGCCCAAGTCGCCAAGTTCAAATCCAAATCGCCAACATTCTTGGTGAGGTCGCCAAGAATGTTGGTGAGGTCGCCAAGAAGGTCCAGAAATCACTAAGTACGCTCCGAAAACGTCAATTATCATTATTTAATCATCAAGGTTTGTTATTACAAAGACACAATCAATTATTAGCATTTACCAAGTAATTTATCATGAAATGACCTAGATCTTGGATACAGACAATCACACTGCAATTGAAATGTACTAAGGCAATATCTCCAATATCCATAATCAACACAAGCTAAGACATTTAGCTATGACATACAAAACATCAAACACTTGAATGATTAATATAAACATCAGGATAATTGTCCAAGTACAAGATACATGCATAAGTGAAAGATATACACATGAGTACAAAAGCAAAGGATGATATGTTTGAGTTGCCACCAACCCTATAAAGTTCTTACAATTAAGTGTGTGTTTACTAAGGTGTTATCTGTGTCATTGTTTTACGTGTTTCAGAGTTGTAACTGTTCGTTTGATCAATAAAACAACTCTTAATTACTTGTTTTGTATTCCAAATAGCTAGATTGAGTAGACGATCCAATGCTCACGTCTTTTCAAATGAAGCAAAAGGTTGATTCAAATGACTCATGCTTCGAGTGTGGTGAGATAGGATATTGGAAGAGAAATTGTCCAACCTATCTCAAATTGTTAAGGAAGAAGAGGGATGCCGGTCAACCGTTAAGTACGATCTTCATGATTCACATTGAGCTTAATGATATTTCTTCTAACACATGGGTATTAGATACCGTGTGGAACTCATTTTTGTAATTTCTTATGGGGGTTGAAAAGAAGTGAGCATTACAACAAGGGAGACATTAGTCTCTTCATGGGAAATGGAGCTAAAGTTCAAGTTGAAGCCCAAGAAAACTATCTTTTGAAACTTCCAAATGGTTTGGAAGTTGTTTTGAATAATGTATTGTATGCTCCTAGTTTGACTAGAAACATTATTTAGCTCTCCCATTTGAAATGTAATGGATATGATATTAAGTTTGTTAATGATGATATCCATGTTTCTACGAATGATGTATGACAAGTAGATACCAGCAAAATCCGGGTGATAGTCATTGGATGGCTGTCAAGTGTATTGAAATATCTTAGAAGATCTAAGGATATGTTTCTAATATAGGGATCTGGTGAGGCGGAACTCGTTGTAAAAGGTTACACGGATGCAAGCTTCCAAACTGATCGAGATGATTCTCGATCACAATCGGGGTACATCTTCATTATGAATGGAGGAGCCGTCTCTTGGAAGAGCTCGAAGCAAGATGTGGTTGTGTTGTCCACTATAGAGTCAGAGTACATCGCCGCTTCACTGGCAACACAAGAGGCTGCATGGTTGAAGAAATTCATTGCCGACCTAGGGGTTGTTCCCACCATTCAAGACCCCATAGAGATTCTTTGTGATAACGAGGGTGCGATTGCTCAAATCAAGGAACCCCGTGCACATCAAAAGACTAGGCATATTGAGCGGAGATTCAACTACATAAGGGATAAAGTTGTAAAGGGAAAGATATGTATTCACAAAGTTCACACCGATCAAAATATTACGGATCGACTCACGAAGCTCCTTGAACGGCCAAAGCATGAGGGTCATACTTGTGGCATGGGACTTCGATATTCTAGTGATTGGATATGATCTATTTTTTATTTGGATATTGGAACAATAGTAATATTTTGACACATTTATATGTGAGAAATTGGCTTTTTCATTTAAATTGGTAGTGTTCCATTTTAGATGTTTACATCCATGAATAAACTAGTTATTCTAAATGTTCGTAGTTGATCATATTTGTAGGAACAAATATGAAGGTAAGACTTTTATGAACTTGGATTGGTAGATATTCATAAGGTATGAATATAGAGCAATTGGTTGCTACCAAGGTACATAGATATTTGTGGAGACAAGTATTGGACTGACCAGGTCTCAAGCATTACTACATGGAATCTTTGTGCTTGATCATAAGTAATCTTAAGTAAAGGCGAATATCACTGTATCCTCCGACCTGAGATACATATTGGGTCTTGATATTCACCGATATTATGCTTTGACTTAGTTCTTCGATGTTCTGAAACATAGAAGTACATAATGCTAAGCTCAGGTGTGGTAATAGGTGTTTGTGAGAGACGTATGTAGTAGTCAAGATGGAAATTTTGCCTCTTATTGGTTGAGAGTTAGATGTCTAAGGCTTGTTATAAAGTTAAATTAATGGAGAATGATCACTCTATGTCTCTAGGATTTAACATGACATCTGTGAAAAAAGGATAAATGACTTATTCACCTAAAACATCTTTCAAGTAAGGGACTTGAAGGGGATGATGTTATTAAATGGCACTTCGTCATACGTTTAGGGGTAGTAAACCGTTGTTAGGCGGGATTTGCTACTTTCATCAATCTTCTATGAATATTGTGCAAGTGAGAGATTTTTAGACTCGATCTGCCCAACACACATATTAGATTGATGTGGCTAGTACGTTATGACATATCAAAAGGGACAAACTTGCATGTTGATTAACTTGCTAGATTGGACAAAATGGTTTTGTCAAATCAAACCCCTTGGACCGGCCCACACTTGCTTCTACATGTGGGTTACCCACCTCTATAAATAGCACACATACGTTGGACATATGAGGCATCCCATGTGTGTGTAAGAATTGGTCCTTGACACAACTTCTCTCTAAACACAACTAAATGCAAACTCTCTTCCTTCTCTCTTTGGATCGGTCCATAGCTTGGTGCAAGAAAGAGTTTAATCAAATCCTATCAAAGTAGGGTGTTTGTTAGAGGCTCGTACGGGCATACCTAAAACCTCCTATGGTTTTCTTACTTGGAGGAAGGTATACCTAAAACCTCCTACGGTTGTGTTTTAATTTGATACCATACACTCTATATTTGGTTCCATTTTTTTGGGTTTTAACATGCATATAATCTGTTTTAAGTAAATATGACAAACGTTTTAAACATAGCTTCCGCTGTGTTACATATTTTAAACGGTTAAAATGACTTTGACAAACCCGTCAAATCTCAAGGGTTTTATCTGGTACAGCTTGCTCAACTGGTACTATTTTATGATAACATATGATTAATCGACTGGTGTGCATGTTGTCATTGTTTACTTGGAACAATATCGATGGACACGATGGAACTTTTTTAATAAGTGATGCGTGTTGCTCAATTCTTACGTTTTCGCCTTCACCATCAGGATCACCATCAGAATCACCCTCTCTGTCACCATCTCCACTAGTACGATCATTAGAACCCATGTTAACTTCCCCTCCACTCTTGGAGTTGACGTCATACAGTCTTTTAAATTTCCGACTTTAATCGAGCTAAGATTTTTGTAATCTTTTATCCATTGTTCTTCTGTGTTTGACTTCATGCTTGCATTTGGTCCCCCCCCCCCCCCCTCATTGGAATATCCAATACTTCATGTACTCTTGTTGAAGTCACTTTTACTATATGTGTCCCCAAATTAAGTTTTCTCTGTTAGGGTCATAAATTTTTAGCAACCACCATGCCACCGATGGCGCAACTGTCCTTGCTTCTATGTGTAGCATACTTCCAAACCCTATCTCTATAATTGCTTCTTTTTGTACATCTGTTAACCACATTTTTTGCTTCCCTTATGTTCTTTGCACTTATCCTAGGTTTAGTTTTGTTTTTGGGTTCATAATCAACAAACTCTTTTCTCTCTGGTAGCTTTCTCTTCAAATTTAGTTTGCTACTAACATTAGTTTTAACATATGGTGGTGGTTGTCAATAAAATCATCATCTCATGTATCACCACTGACGTTTTCTTCTATATTCTATCTTTTATCTGCACATTCAATCCAAGTACGTCCTTTGATGCACACGTACCAGTTGTACCACATGTCATAGCAGTTTACATCAACTTTAATAGAATTGTACCAGTAGCATTTATCCCTTACAGTCCATTTTCAGATCTAACAATTAATGCAATCCAAAAAACAACGTACCACAACATTCATAGCATGTTGGTACAACAAACTCTAACAACAACTATTTTAAATAAGTGATATAAGTTAGGGTTTCATGCTCTTTCGATTTTGCATGAGTCGTACCCTTAGTGTCCAATCGAGCTTTCTATATGCTTCACTGAGTGTTACCGTACCTTCGTCTTCTGAATCGAGATCAGCTATTGAAGTTTTTCCTGAAAGAAAAAATGAAACCCTAACTTTTCAGAAGAATTAACGTTCTAAACGACGACTAAAACTAAAAACACAGGAATGTTGTACAATTAAGTGCATGGCCTTATGTTTCAAGCTCGTCTTCTTCGATTTATCCATCGTCGCCAGGTAATTACGTTGTAGTTGTAGATTTTTGCTTCCTTTTCAATTGGCGCCTATTCGTTTTCACAGTATCAATTATCCCCAATATTGCAAAAATTATCACCGCTTCACCCGTACCGTCCATCTCGTCAGATTGACGTCCTAGATCTCTCTGCACGCGAGCCACCCTCACTATATATAGTACATCTCTTATAGGCAAAATTGAAATACCCAAAATCTATAACTATAAGAATGTATACTAATAATAATAATAATAATAATAGTAATAATAATAGTAATAATAATTGTAATAATAATAGTAATAATAAAAGTAATAATAATAATAATAATAATAATAATAATAATAATAATAATAATAATAGTTATTTATATATATAACTAATTGGGGAGCCTTCTCACATTATTACTGTATAACATTTCCTCCATTTAGATGTTGCCATGCCATTTAGTCCTCCAATCCTTATCTGCCACAACCGTACCACATGTTAAGTTGAGAGTTTCGTCATCACTGTCTCTCTTCTTTTTAGATCTGAGAAGGGTGACTCTCTCTCTTCTTTTTAGATTTGAGAAGGCTTTGCGATGTTTGTGTGTCGTGGTTGTACTTACCCTCTGGTACCCGCCAGTGCGCCGTCGTAGTGGCAATGACCACAAACCGGTGTTGGTGTGGCTGTGATGTTTTATGGTGTTGCTTTATGTTTTGGGATGGTTCATCGGCGGTGTGTTGCGTTGGTTTGCGTGATGATTTCACCAGTGGCGGCATAGTTTACCTCTACGTTGCCGCCGACTTATGAGCGTTTAACATTTTCCGATGATGCATGGGCCTCTATCGCATCCCCATCACTCGGATCCGACCCTTTTTACATAGATACGGATTGATGGATTGGAGTCGGTGGCTTGAATGTGGTTTTTTGGCTATGGCTGTTTGTTTCTGATGATGATACCGTTTTTTTGTATAACTATATAATTATATAGAATCAAGTAGGGTTCCTTCTCACACCATTTACTGTATAATGACTTCTTTCTGATATTAGATTTCTGTTGGTTAATGCTTATTAGGCTATGATGTATATCTTAGTTGGTTGGCACTTAGATAAGACAACCTTCATCCTGGCAGGGCAATACGTTGCAGCCATGGTTGGAGTATTCTTTATACCACTAGCTGCAAATTTGAGCCAAAATTTTAAATCTTCTTAATTTCTTTCGGTGTTCTCACGACACAACATTAGGTTTTTTTTTTCTAGAAAAACCAACATTAGTAGTTTGCGTTTAATTAAAAAATGGTTTTAAGGTTTGAATTTATTGTTTGCCTTACATCAGTGTTGAGTATATGTGTTATGGGAGGGAAGGAAGATTTTTTATAGAAGATAAAGTAGAGGTGGATGAGATGGAAATGATGAAGGAGATAAAAGAGTGGTTTGAACTTTATGAGTGTTTACTTTTTTACCTTTAGAGTTATCAATTTGTCTAACACTTACCAACTAATGAATAAGTACATATTAACAATTCACTAATTAAATTAATAGACTAATGAATAAGTACATATAAACAATTCACTAATTAATTAATAGGTAAATATTAACAATTCGGATACTAAATAATTTATATATTCATAAGGAAACTTTTATTTTGTAAACTAGATGTATTATTTGTTTGTTTTTTTTTAATACACTTTTTAAATACATTTTACTTACTTTTTAACTTATATGTTTATTCATTCATATTGACTTTTACGAATTAGTTTAGAATATGTGCTATCACTCCAGAACCCTTTTGGCTAACACTAGAATAGTATTTTGACAAACTTCAGGCACTAAGCCATTGTTTTTATAATGTCATTGGCAAAAAAACTAAACTAAAAGCCTTAAAACCAGTCACTCCATCAAACACTAACATGTATGTAGTTTGATGGACGATGATTTATAAGAATGAAAAATGACGGGTTTGTAGTTTGATGGTTAATAAAAATGAAAAATCGACAACCGACCGACACGAAAAGTAACAACTCGCAGCAACACGCGAGCGGGTCAAATGCTTGTTATTATTATTATAAATTATTAATGGCATGAAACTTGTTATCCAGGTATCTTCAATTCTTCAAAAAAAAAATAAAAAAATAAAAATCTTCATCACTATATATTAGTTAAAGTCTTCATATCTATCCTAAAGAAAAAAACCCATGCATGTCCACTTTTAATTGAGATCGTTGAGTCATTTAATCGACCAAGTCTGTCTTTTCTTGATAACGTTTCACAAATTTTTACTCCTTCATATATAATCGGGATTTGAAAACCAATATCTCACACATCGCAACTATTAGAGCATGTTCTTGGTCGTCGTATGAAATATCAAGTACAAGACAAAAGCTACAAAAGAGGCTGTGTCCGAAGTAACCCGAACTACCAGTTCGGGTGCACACGAACTGACCCGAAGTGGCAGTTCGGGTGATGTCGTCTTTGGGCAATTATGTACAAGTATTAATAGCTTTGTCTTGTATAGTTTTAGAACTACTTGGTCATTTCTTCTATGTGTTTTTATGTTTGTGTACTCTGATTGTTAAGTAATACAAATTCACTTTGTATTTACATATTTATCTCCTTTCTTAATTCAAACTACACGTTTGATCATTGATCGAGTAGACAATCCATCTCACGAACTCACAAGTGGTATTAGAGCTTTCGGCTTAATCTACTGATCAGATTGTATCTTTTTTTCAATTTTTTGATTAAAAAAGTGGGGTTTCTTAAAAAGTAGCTCGTTTTTGCATCCATTTGATCTTCTCTGCTGTGTTTTTATTGAAAAATCCAATCCTAAATCTTTCCTTTTGAGTATATCTGATTGACTGCTGTAAATCTCGTTCAAAAACACTAAAAATTGTGAAATTTGATTCGAAAATGATCCAGTTCGGTTGAGTTCGAGTGAAGAACAGTCTGTTTGAAAAATAACCAACTCGAAGTATCAGTTCGGGTGACTGCGGCCATCTTAAGTCAAGAAAAGTGCAAGTTCGGGTGAGTTCAGGTGTGTTCAGTCAAGCGAAGTTCCAGTTTGGGTAATAGTTTGGATTCAGTTTGGTTGACTTCAGTTCGGATTCCAGTTCGTGTACCCGAAGTCACAGTTTTCGGACGAGTTAACCTTGCTTCAGTTCGGATTTGATTCGGATCAGTTCGGTTCAACAATTTCAGTTCGGATAAACAGATTTCAAGAGGTTTTTAAGATGTCAGATTTTCAGGCTTTCGCAGCATTACAAATGTCAATGGAAACAACGATGCAAAGTTTACTAAATTATGATAATGAAATTGGAACAAGTCAGAAAGGTCCCAAATTACTTCGATTGGAAGATTATCATAATTGGGTTAAACGATTCGAGGCATATATCGGAACCAATGATGTGGATATTTGGTTGTCGTATACGGATCAATATGTGTATCCAAGAAATGGAAATGGACGACCAATTTTACAGAAAAGTTTGACTTCTAAACAAAAGAAAGCATATCAAGCTGAACAAAAGGCTTTTGGAACTTTGACGATGGAATTACCCAAGGAGTTACTACATCAGTTTCTGCTTACGATGCAACAAAAGATTTATGGGATGCGTTACAGAAAAGATGTGAGGGTAATGATCAATAAAAGAAAACTCGTCACAATGTTTTGAAGAAAGAATTTGATAATTTCAAGCATTACCAAAACGAGACCATTTCGAATCTGATTACAAGGTTTCACTATGTCAAAATTCACCTTTGGGCATGGAAAAAACCGTGACCAAAGGTGTTTGGTCACGTTTTTTTTCATTCCAATCGACACCAAAGGTCCCGTCACCTTATGTATCCTACGGCCACGTTAACAATATCAGTGGCTGAAGCCACCTAGAAGCGTGGCTAAAGGGTACCAATATTTGTTGTTGTAATCAAACAATTCTTCCGGAAAGCGTGGCCAAAGGGTCCCAATGGCCACATGTGTTTGTTTAACGTGGCCTTTGGTATTATATGGTCACGTATATTTGTGTTTTAGCCACATATATTATAAAAAAACGTGCCAAATGGATTGCTGAAATCATACATTTTGTCCCAATAAGCGTGGCCAAAGGGTGGCAACGGCCATGTTGTAATATCAAAAGCGTGGCCTTTGGTATTATATGGTCACGTATATTTGTGTTTTAGCCACATATGTTATAAAAAAACGTGGTCAAATGAGTTGCTGAAATCATACATTTTGTCCCAATACGCGTGGCCAAAGGGTGGCAACGGCCACATTAAAATATAAAAAGTGTGGCCTTTGGTATTATATGGTCACGTATATTTGTGTTTTAGCCACATATATTTGGAAAAAAATAGTGGCCAAAGGGTAGTTGAAATCAGATATTTTGTCCCAATACGCGTGGCCAAATGGTGGCAAAGGCCACGTGAAAATATAAAAAGTGTGGCCTTTGGTATTATATGGTCACGTATATTTCTGTTTTAGCCACATATATTTGAAAAAAAAAGTGGCCAAAGGGTAGTTTAAATCATACATTTTGTCCCAACACGCGTGGCCAAAGGATGGCAACGGCCACGTTAAAATATAAAAAGTGTGGCCTTTGGTATTATATGGTCACGTATATTTGTGTTTTAGCCACATATATTTGGGAAGAAGAAAAAGTAACCAAAAGGTTGTTGAAATCAGATGGGTCCTTGCTACACGCGTGGCCAATTTAAAAGCTATTACAAATTATTAATTACAAATCAAATAAAATTCAATTACAAGTCAAATACAAATGAAATACAAATAAAAAATTAAAGAAAATTACACTGCATACAAGCATTATTCTCAATCTAATTTTCAATCCGGGAGGCAACAACACTACCACGTGGTCTTCATCTTCAACTGTCCAGACTTGAGCTTAATTAGGACCATTTTTTCTTGTATTCCTTCCTATACCAAAACATATAATTGATAATTAGGTTATGGAAATTGATCATAATATATATAGCAATTTTGAAATACTTACCACCATGATAGATATGGACTGAGGAGTGCCATTTTATTGCAAGTAGTATGGATCATCAGGCCCTACAATTCTATTGATTTCCAGATGAACATTAGATATCCAGATGAACTTAAAACATCCGGATGAACATCACATTAAGTTCCGGATCAACTTCAAAGTCAGTTGAACTTTGTTTGAGGTACCAAATAACATTTAAAATGGGACTACATGAAATTACCAAACAGATTACTGTGAAACTATAGAACGGAATGAAACTTGACTGGCAAATATTTACCTTTTTCTTTTCAACCGCTTCAGAAGAGGTTGATCGACCACCGATTTCTCGCCCTACGTACAGTTCAATTAATTACTTTTTGTAAATGTGCAATGAAACCGATAATGAGTTTGACAAATACTAACCGTTGTGTGTATGTCATCATGATTAGTGTTGTGGCTAGATCCAACAAAAATCTCCTTAGAATTTACCTAGAACAATGTTTTTGAATTGGTAAAAACTTTGAGCAGAATAATGACGCGGACCTATCATGAAAGTATTTATTCTGTTTTTTTAATCTAACATAAGTTGTTCCAGTTTATTCATACAGATTATGTATATATTCTATTTTTTTTCATATTACATACATTTTCAATGAATCATAGCTGGGCTCCATTTAACTCATAACTTTGTTCTTACATGAAGTATATATTCTTACGTACCAGGAACTTGCATCTATTTGTGTTCTTCAGGAACAAGAGTTCATCCGGATTGTGTTCTTCATGAACAAGAGTGTATGTTATTATAAGGTACTTTAGAATAGTATGATTAAGTTGTGATGTAAAGAATTCACCTCTGTAGATGCCGGAGCATTAAGTTGGTGTGGTAACGGTGGTCCAAGTGCAGATAGATGATTTATAAGTAGATCAAGTTTTTTCTCCGATTCTTCAATCTTCAAGAAGAGGGCCTTAACTTTTTCATTTGTTGCATCCCGAAGAAGTCTCTCCTCTTTAAGTTCGAACTCAAGTTTTTCCAATTCACCATTAGTGTTGTTGGATCGATCCTTGAATTTTGTTCAATTAACAGAATGTAGTGTAGGACCGTTGATTACTCAAAGAAATAATCAAG
>JBCNJP010000008.1:13160937-13211340 GCA_039602395.1 Deinandra increscens subsp. villosa
CCTAGCTTCGGTGAAGGCTGTAGCATATGGTGAGCTAAGTATATCTAATTTTCCAATTGTTTCTGAATTCCCAGACGTCTTTCCTGAGGAGTTACCTGGACTCCTACCAAATCGCGAAGTGGAGTTTACCATTGACCTAATCCCAGACGCTGAACAAATTTCTAAGACACCGTATCGTATGGCACCTCTGGAACTTGAGGAGCTAAAAGAGTAATTACAGGAGTTATTGGAGCTCGGATTTATTAGACCGAGTGTCTCGCCATGGGGCGCGTCGGTCTTGTTCGTGAAGAAGAGAGACGGCTCTATGAGACTCTACATCGATTACCACGAGTTAACTGAGATCACCATTCGATATCGTTATCCGCTACCTCGTATTGACGAATTATTCGATCAGCTTCAGGGTGCAAAGTTTTTTCCAAGATTGATCTGAGGTCTGGATTTCACCAGCTAAAGATCAAAGATTCTGACATTTTGAAATCAACCTTTCGCACTCGGTATGGTCACTATGAGTTCTTGGTTATGCCGTTTGGGCTAACCAATGCCCCGACAGTTTTTATGGACTTGATGAATAGAATTTTTCGTGACTTTCTCAATAAGTTTGTTATAGTTTTTATTTAATACATTTTGGTATATTCTCGAAGTAAGGAAGAACATGAAGACCATCCTCGTATTGTGCTCGAGACTCTGCGTCAGAAGAAGCTTTATGCTAAATTCTCAAATGCGATTTCTGGCTAAGCTAGGTAGCTTTTCTCGATCATGTTGTTTCTGAAGACGGTATTACTATGGATCCAGCTAAGGTTGTGGCGATCACTAAATGGCCTAGACTTACATATGCCTCTAAGTTTCGAAGCTTTCTTGGCCTTGCCGGTTGCTATCACAGATTTGTAGAGGGATTTCTATCATCGCCCTACCCCTCACACAGTTATTGAGGAAAGGGGTTAAATTCTCTTGGAATGAGGATCGAGAGAAGAGTTTTGAGGAATTGAAGAAGAGACTAGTGTCTTCCCCTATTTTGACACTCCCATAGGGCACAGGTGGATATCAAATTTACAGTGATGCTTCTAAGAAAGGGCTTGGTTGCGTATTGATGCAGCATGGAAAGGTTATCGCGTACGCCTCTCGTCAACTTAAACCTTACGAGGTTAATTATCCGACTCATGACCTTGAGCTCGCTACCGTTATTTTTTGCGTTGAAGATCTGGCGCCACTACTTATATGGAGAGACTTGTGACATCTTCACCGATCACAAGAGTTTGAAATATATCTTCACGCAAAAAGAATTGAATGTGAGACAAAGGAGGTGGTTAGAGTTATTGAAAGATTATGATGCCAATATTCAGTATCATCAAAGGAAGGCTAACATAGTAGCTGATGCTCTTAGCCGAAAGAACTCGGGATCGATAGCTTCCTTCTGTTTACAGCCTCAGATTATTTCTGATCTTGATCGATCATGTATTGGTCTTCATACTGGTGGAACTGGCGGGTATCTCGCTAAATTTCAGATAGAGCCTGACCTCATCTCTAGGATTAAAGATGCACAACAATATGGTGGTGAGCTTTGGCCTATCTTGCAAAATCTTGAGGTTGGTAAACAATCAGAATTCGGGGTTGATGAACATGGATTAGTTGGTGTGTAAAACGATTATGTGTGCCAAATGATTCCACTCTTCGAGAATCGTTATTAGCTGGGGCGCACAGTTCACTATTTTCTATAGACCCAGGATGTACAAGATGTATCGGGATCTTCGTCAACACTTTTGGTGGAGTGGGATGAAGGAGGATGTGGCTAGGTATGTTAGTAGATGTCTTACTTGTCAGCAGGTTAAGATTGAGCATTAGAGAGTTAGTGGTTTGCTTCAGTCGCTACCTATTCCGGTATGGAAATGGGGTGAAATATCTATGGACTTTGTAACAGGGCTACTGAAGACTTTCATAAGAAATGATGTTATATGGGTTATTGTTGATAGGTTAACGAAGTCTACTCATTTCCTTCCGATTCAAGAGGAATTTTCAGTTAGTAAATTGTCTGAGGTATTTACTCAGGAGAGCATAAGGTTTCATGGCACCACGTCATCTATTGTGTCAGATCGTGACCCGCATTTTACTTCTCGTTTTGGAAAGGCTTTCAAGCAGCGTGGGGCGCTAGGCTGAAGTTTAGTATTGCGTTTCATCCTCAGACAGACGGCCAGTTAGAGCGCACTATTCAAACACTCGAGGACATGCTACGAGCTTGTGTCTTAGAGTGGACATGGAACTAGGATGAGTATCTCTGTTTGGTTAAATTTGCGTACAACAATAGTTGGCAAGCTAGTATTGACATGGCACCGTTTCGAGTTACTATATGGACGTAAGTGTAGAGCACCCATATATTGGGACGAGGTTGCTGAAAGGATGATTGAAGGACCCAAGTTAGTCCAGATTACAAATGAAAAAGTTAGTATTGCCCGGGAAAAACTAAAAGAAGCACAAAGTAGACAAAAGAGTTATGCAGACCGACATCGTCGTGAATTAGAGTTTAATGAAGGTGATCGTGTATTTCTGAAAGTCTCGCCTTGCCGAGACGAACATCGTTTCGGTATTAAAGGAAAACTCAACTCTAGGTTCATTGGACCATTTTATTCTGGATAGGGTTGGAGAAGCTTCATATCGTTTAGCCTTACCACCTCAACTTTCTTATGTGCATAACGTGTTTCACGTATCTATTTAAGAGGGTAAAATTATCATCCACTTCATGTCGTGAATTGTCCACTCCATCTTATTTGAGGAGACTTATCTCTCGAGGAGGAACCTAATGCTATTTATGATCGAAAGTAACGTACTATGTGTCGCAAGACTATTCCTTCCATTAAGGTTCTAAGGAAGAACCACTCTTAACGAGAAGCCACATGGTAAATGTAGGAAGATTTGATACGGCCTCAATATCCTGATTTGTTCACGTTTTAGTACTCTATACTTCTGTCTATTGCATCTTCTGGATTTTGACATTTAAGTTTTTGGTTATCTATTATATTTTGAAAGATGTGTTTTGATGTTTGAAATTATTTTTTTTAATTCATCATGTCATATGTTTCGGTTATCCGTACCTAGTAAATTTCGGGGTCGAAATTTCTTTTAAGGGTGGTAGAATTGTAATACCCTAAATATAATAACAATAAAAAATATAATTATAAAATAATACTAATGATAATAATAAAACATATTAATATATGTAAAACCCATGCTGCACGTTATTTTGTGAATCATAAATTTTGACTTTAGGGTCAAAGTTTAAAAGTAAATCATATCTCCTTCTAAACTCCAAATTTGGAATCCCAAACGAAATGCGTATATCTTCGCCTAATAAACCGAGAACTCGGTGGCTCATCCGGGGATAGCGGCTATCATATAAACCATATAACTCCTCAATCAAACTCACAAACTCCATCGAGATTGTGTTCATCTGTCTTCAACGTCACCTCCCTCGAAGCGGTTTTCGCCGTTGCATGCGTGAATCAATCCCACAATACCGTCATTTGTCATCATTAGCTGCTGATCTCGTCGCTAGTTCGTGATTTCAGTCTCGTATGCACCATATACCGTCGTCCGTCGCTGCCGAGTCTCGTTCTTGCTCTGTTGTCAAGCCGTAACACATCAGTTTACGAGCACTATTGTCTCTTGACCCGTGGCTGCTTGGTTATTGAGGTAGGCCCTTGATCATCTGATGTTTTCATCCCATATTTGTATCTACGATTTCATGAACCTGTGACCCTGATTTGTTCCCGCGAATTAAACAACCGAATATGATCATACTAATAATCTTGATATAAGTCTTATGGGTCGTTCTCCTATTTCCATATGTAGAACTTTTAAGACGTATATGCTTGCTATATTATCATAAATGTATAATGATCGAAGTGAAACATTTTGATGGTCATGAATTTCAATCTCTATAATATTGAAAATTTGTAAGACATGCTTTGTTCCACACCACACACGTATACATTCTAGTTAAGATGGTAGTGATGATTGCATAATACATATATTATTCCGATTCTAAAATAAATAAGTTAATCTGATCAAATCCGATTATAATTTATTAGCCATGAGCATTGATAGCTAGTATAGGAGTGTAGTAAAACATATAATAGCACTACGTGGTTGATAAGTTAAATAAAATGGTCATAACATACACTTTTATTATCAATCAAAGTTCAATTATATTATAATTTACATAAAGACGTGAGCATATGTATAATAATGGATGACACATAATAATCAGTAACTTAATTTCACAACCTAATCCGAATGATCTTGATAACTTAAATACCTTGGTTACACTAATCGTTGGGAATTCCTGCTATTATAGAAAACAATTGTGTTAAGATATAAGTATCCGTCGCGGGAACATATCTTAAACCTATGAGTTGGACAATCCTGATTTCGGGTAATCAAACTATAGGTTCTTATTGTACTTGTACTTGTTAAAGACAACCTGACCCATTTGCTTGCTTTCTCTCTTATCTGACTAAGGTACGAATTTCGACCCTTTTCACTTTTAGTATCTTTTTATTTATTCCGGGTTACGACCATTTGGCCTTCGGCATTTGACACAACTTAGTCCGCTTGACTAGTTTAAATGTTCAGTTTTGTTTCGTAAAAGTTAACATGTTATATGGTTCTGATTAATGTATCTAGCATGCAATACACTTAGTAGACTTGTACTCATTATTGCATGTCCCTTTGGACTATTTTATATTCAGTAGTTGCCTTATAAGTTTGCTACTCTGTACTCGAGCATTTCTGATCCGTCATACGGGCGTAAATGACGAGGCATTTTCGTGAGGTGCTTAATAATACTCACGGCGTCTCTATTAGGTGCTTGTGTAGTACTTAGGCCACTAGAGGCGTATGGATCGATCCTAGTTCAATTATACGTTATATGTTATATGTTATAAGTTATAAGTTATATGGTGGATGGGGTAACGTGTGTACGCCACACACGCCATCTCTACTCGTACATTAGCCTAGCTAGCTATGTACACCTCTGTTCTGGCTCTATGGGTACTTCCTTATATGTTACACGACTATTTTTGTTGAGTAATTGTCGTGTAGATTTGATATGTATTCTGTTATATGTTCCGTTAAATTCAGTTATATGTTTATTTAGTTCTGTTCTGTCACATGTCTCGTTTTGAAATTGTTTCCGCTTATGGTCCTTATTCGTTTACTATTGTTTCTCCGTTACTGAGCAACTTTTCGCTCAGCCGTATTTTCTCTTTGGTGTGTTTGCTTTGTTCTTATTCCAGGTAATCAAGGAAATTCGGGGGCTCAGGGATGAGAGCGAGTGACATCAAGACTTCAGTTTATTCCAGCATTCTAAATAAATAAAACATTAATTAGGATTTCCTTTGAACTTTTGATTTGTTTTGGTTGTTGGTTCCTTTAAGATTTTGGACTTTGCTATAATTTGAGGGACGTTTTTTTATTTGATATCTGTAATAGTGATATCTCAACCTTTACGGGTTGGGGTGTTACAATTATGGTATCAGAGCAAAGGCTCTTTCTTGTAGAAAACTTAAACGCTAATAAAAAGTAAACCTGTGAGGTAATGGGTAGACGTTGGGTTAGGATATCATCTTCTGTTTAATCTTCATTATTATCTGTTTTTTTTTCTCCGGTTCAACATGTTAGAGGTCTCTTTTATCGTTAATTGTAGGACCTTCCTCACTTTATATATATTATTTAAGTTATTTTATCACGTCATCGTTCTCGTTTCCTTTAATACTCCAGCTTTTATAAGATCGTAAGGAACGACTTCTAAAGACCTTGTGACACGACTTAAGCTATGATCTCCGATGAACCTACGTACGCTCGATTAAGACCTTGGTACCACGCATGCCGCAAGACATATTCTGCAGGGCAACTATTCATACCAGAAGCCACAACCTGCTAGTCCTTCTCACCAGGGTTCTAGTTCCAACAATGGTAAGGGTGCTTACAATCCAGAAAAGGCACTTGTGTCACTGAGTGATCCAAACTACACTTGGTCCAATCAGACTCAACCGCCAGCAAATGTTGACTATGCACTAATGGTGAACTCATCTGATGAGTCCAAGATTGAGGAAGACTCATTCTTTGATCCACTTTATCCCACCGACTTTGCACTGATGGCTGATGTGGATGAAATCTCTGAAGATGCTGCTTTTGTGTCCAACACTGCTGATGTTGCTTCAAAAGGTGAATCTGATGCTGAGCAAAAGTCAATAAACCGTCAGAAGGATCTCATTCCCGATATGGTGATTCTGGTAACATGCAAGAAGGTGTCAATAATGTGGATGCGTCTGTACCCGAGAGTTCTGCTCTAATTACATCTTTATTTTAGATTCCATCTACTCAGATGATCTACCTGATTTTACCTGGAGAAATGAATCAACAGACGTTCCCAACTCATCTGCCACTATTCCAGCTGTCACTTTGATGAAAGCCAAATAACCGAAGAAGTCATTCAGAGAATTGTGCCAAATCAAGAAAATCAACAAAATCAAGAAATTCCAGAAAATCAACCTGAGAATGAACCCCTGAATAATAATTCAGACTCAGAAGACACAACTGTGATTGAATCTAATGATACTCCAGGCAATGATGTGCAGATGGGATCTCTAGACTCAAATATTCCTGTTCCATCTGTTGAGGAGACTGGAATTCATAAGAAACATCCCGTCTCAAACATTATTGGTCCACTTGATAAGAGAGTAACCAGAAGTCAATCAGGAACAATAAACACTTGCTTGTTTTCCTGCTTCATCTCTCAAGAAGAACCTACTTCTATAGCTGCTGCTATGAAAGATGACAACTGGATAGAGGTTGTGTAGGCTGAGTTGCTTCAATTCAAACTTTTGGATGTGTGGCAACTTGTAGACACTCCTCCTGGCGTGAAGCCTATTCCAGTCAAGTGGATCTTCAAGAATAAAAAGGATGACAGAGGAATAATAATAAGAAATAAAGCAAGACTTGTGGTCAAGGGTTACATGCAGATAGATGGGCTGGACTATGATGAGGTCTATGCCCCGGTAGCTCGTCTTGAAGCCATCGGGATTTTCTTGGCGTATGCCGCGTCAAAGAACATAACGATCTATCAACTTGACGGTAAAACTGCCTTCCTGTACGGTGAACTAGACGAAGAGGTGTACGTTGATCAACCTCCACAGTTTGTAAATCCTTCATTTCCAAATAAGGCATACAAACTAAAAAGAGCCCTTTATGGACTTCATCATACACCAAAGAAGTGGTATGAAACCCTGTCTACCTATCTGTTGGAAAATGGCTACAAGCGAGGGGTGATTGATCATACACTGTTTATACGGCATGTGGGTGATGATATGCTACTAGTTCAAGTGTACGTGGATGACATCATCTTTGGTTCAACAACTAAAACTCTTTGTCATGAGTTCAAATTTCTGATGCAAAAACTCTTTGAAATGAGTTCAATGGGGGAACTCACATTTTTCCTAGGGATTGAGGTGAAACAGAATAATGAAGGCATTCTAATCAATCAGGGAAAGTATGTGAAGGAAATGCTGAAGAAGTTTGGATTTCATGACTCTAAAGGCTATTTCACTCCTGTTAAGACTCGTGTCAAGCTCCATGCAGATCTTCAAGGTGAATGTGTTGATGAACACTTGTATAGATCAATGATCAGGTCCCTCATGTACCTGACAGCCAGCCGCCCCGACATAATGTTTGCCGTGTGTCTATGCTCGAAATTTCAATCCAAACCGAAACAGTCACACTTGACGGACGTGAAACGAATCTTCCGATACCTGAAGTCCAATCTAAAGAGAGGGCTGTGGTATCCCAAGGACGAGCTTTTTGATCTAAGGGGTTTCTCGGATAGTGATTACGGGGGTTGCAACATGGATCGGAAGTCAACCACCGGCGGAGCTTAATTCTTGGGAAATCGATTGGTTTCATGGTAATGCAAGAAACAGTCAATGGTATCTACCTCGCCTGCCGAGGCGGAATACATTGATGTTGCCTTTTGCTGTTATCAAGTTCTCTAGATCCAGAATCAGCTTCTGGACTACGATTTGAATTTCATGTCCACCCCTATTAACATTGATAATACTGCTGCCATGTTTATTGTTAAGAACCTTGTTCAGCACTCTAAGACCAAACACATAGAGATTAGGCATCACTTTATTAGGGACTGTCATGAGAAGAAGCTTATTACCTTAGTTCATGTTTCCTCTGAAAATCAAATTGCAGATCTCTTCACCAAGGGATTTGATGTTTCTTAGTTTAACTTCCTAGTACAATCAATAGGAGTGATGAACTTTGAGTAAGCTGATCTTTAGGTTCCTTTTAGAAAAGTGCTTTAGTCTTAGGTTGTGAAGTTTTAGAGGTATTGTCTATGTTAGACTTCTTGCCTTTCAATAATCTTTAAAATGAAAAACCAAAAAGATTTTATCTTTAAATTTATTTGAAAACTCAAAATTTTAACTCTTGTTACTTTGAGTCTTGTTAAGTTTTTGTTCATCCTCTCTCGACCATAAATAAAACTTCAATAAAGTATCAATCAAATCTCAGAAAACACAAAAAATATTTTATTTTATTTTGAGTCCATTGTGTCAGTCAGTCAAGCTTAAACCCACTCTCGGTTGAAAAATAAGAGAAAATCCGAAACTTTTTTTGAAAAATTAATAAAAATCACTAAAAATAGAATTGGGTCATTTCAAACAACTTTTGTGAAGACACTTGTTGAATACCTGATGAAAAACTCAAATTTTTAAATTTTTAGTGATGCTGCAATAAATGATTGAAAAATTGGAGAAAAAATACAAAAATTTGCAAAAATAAATAAAAATCATGTAAATTAGAATCGAGTGACTCCCAACAACTTTTGTAAAGGAACTTGATGGGAACTTGAGTCTAAGCACAAAATCTTTGCAATTCTGCAATGATGAAATAATCTTTGAAAAAGAAAACCAGAAAATTTTGGTTTTGGTTGGGAAAACTATATGGAAAATGATATAATTATGGTCTTGTGATCTAACCATAGGATATGAACCAATCGATCAGTAATTCTATCATTCGATTTGTCGGTAGGCTCAGCAAAATAAGAAATAGGCAAGTCCTGTGATTAAACACTTAAAACCATGAAATTGTGGACTTTAATTCAATATTGTTGGTAAAATCCTTTAAATTTACTTAAGTCTGAGCTAAGTAAGTCAACCAACACACTCGAGTATTTCTTTTGCGGAAAGTGTTGATTTCAAACCATCAATAAGTGTGAATTTTCACACATCCATCAATAAGTGAGAAAAAACTCACATCCATCCATTGACCGTGACATATCTGCTGAGGAAACTCTGACCTTGTGTTCACGCGTCTTATCACTATCATTAAAAACATTTCGTGACACATCTGCTGAGGAAACTCTGGCCTTGTGTTCACGCGAATCAAAAATATGCATCCATTTTTTAAATCATTACTTACCTCTAAAGAAATAGGGGGAAGAAATTCCATTTGTGTGTTGTGCATGTCTGAAGTGCAAAATAGACAAAGCTAGGATGACTGTTAACCTAGTGGAATAAAAGGTCAAACACAATTTTCATTAAACCGGACTAAAACATGATAAATGACATCACAGTAACTTTGCTGAAAATTGCCTGCTTGAGCTTAAGTGGATAACAATACCGAAAATCTGACTTAGGTTACTGAATCTGTGAGGTGATTTGATTTGTAAGTGTCTATGATCACGTAATTGACCGGTTTGATTCCTAACATAGTCCAACCATTTCCAAGCAAAAATATGCAAAATTTAAGCAAATAACTGGATACTGCCAGAAAATAAGGCTTTAACGGTGCAGATGAAAGCACTATGCTTTGATATTACCAAATTTGTTATAAAACGTGAATTTGGGTGCTTTGTGCTTAAAAACATCAAGTTTGGGAAAAATTAGTCAAGTCTGAGGTCCATTTGCAGTTTTAAGTAAAAATCAACCGTTTTGGTAAGTTTGGGCTGGCCTGACTCAAGTTAATCAGATTCAATAAGGTTTTTGGTCAAGTGTGTGAATTTTTAAATTTTCTGAGTCAAAATGGTATTATTAACATGGTTATGCACTTAGAAAAATCTATAATTCCCAAATTTCCCTTAATGAGTTCATCTAGGTTTTTGCAACTCACTAAGTTTGCAACTGAGAATTTTCAGTGTTTTTGCTACGGGTGTTCTCATTTTGGTTGAAAATTGATCATAAATCAGAAAATTCTTCATAAGTTAACTTGCTATCAAAATTTTTAAAAATGTTTTTTTTCCTGTTGCTGTTGGCGACCTCGCATAAAATACTAGGTACACCAAGTTTCTGCACTTGGCGATCTCGGGGTTGAGAGGATTTAGCCTTGACGACTTCGTCTCCCACTTAACCTTTGGAGATCTCGCTATCAGACTTAGAAGAAGTTTCAACTTGGCGATCTCGCCTAAATGTCTTTTAGCGATCTCGCCTTAACCAAATAACCCTTAGCGATCTAGCCTTACTCTTGGGTTACCTTTGGCGATCTCATACATGCCGAGATTTGAGCTTGGCGACTTCGCCTATTATCTGTTTGTTTGGCAATCTCGTTCAAATAAAAACCCTAAGTCGTTTACGATCTCGCCTACTTAAATAAAAGGAAAGGTTCATTTTTCTGTTTCTCATTTAAAACATACACAACCCGCTCCCTCCCTATCTCGGCGAACCACCGGCGGACCAATTCCACTCTCCTCCGACGTCTATTCCGTCTCCAATCGTCATCTCAATTAGTGATTCTTGAAGCTAGGGTTGGCTCGCACACCCTTCTCATATTCACAGGTTTGATTTCACTTTTGATTAGGGTTGATTGAAGGTGTTTAGGTTCAGTTGAAGTTCTTAAGGCCGAAGGCTTTCTCATTTTTGTTTGGGTTCTTATCTTTCGAAATTTGTTGTTGATTACACAAATTTTGGCTCTTACCTACGGTCTCTAATTTCAATTGCGAGATCTTACAGGTAATTGAATCCATAACCTTCATCCGATTATGAACTTTGATCCGACCATGAACAGGAGTAGGTTACGGTGGTTAATTATGCGTTCTTGGTATCACAATAAGAAAATTGTTAGGTTCGGATGATTCGTAATAATTAAACGAGTATAAGTGAATAGATTTCATTCATAAGTTCTTGAATCTCACTTCGTATTGTTAATCAAGAACATGGGCCATAACTGTTTATCAAAATTGAGAGCTGGGGTTTACAAATGTGTGTTTGTTTGGAATCAAAACTAGCTTGAGAATGTTAACTATGATACAAACTTGTTGATTGATTGAAACCTATTGCTTGTTCTATGCTATGTAGGTTGAATTTGATCTTGAAGCCTTGTTTGGAATAATTCACTGTTAATCTCTCAATTTGTTAGAATTCTGAACTGTGAATGAGATGATTGAATTATGGATGTTCCAAAACACCTATGTGTTGCATTAGGATGTTTCTAAATGCAATCTGGGTCTTAAATGCTTCAAAATTGGAAGCTAAACTGGACTCCGTTTTAGTTTGACCCGTTATGGAAATATATTGAATTTTGGAACAATCCATGTCAAAATTTTAAATTTTTTAAAAGAAAAAAATAAAATAATGAGTTTAGTGGATAATTTAAATTCTAAATAAGATAAAATTGGATGTAAAACTCATCTTTTGGTTCAAATGGTGAATTTTTCTCAAATTTTATCCGAATGACCAAAATTGGACCTTACATGTCTTAAACTCATTCCAATAAGAGTCCTTTGACTCAAATAACTTGATGAAAGGAATCTTTGACATGAAGTGGTAATATTTGTTGCTTTTGTGTTGCTAAATAATAAAACTGACGAATTTGACAACATAAAGGTTACTTTTTGACCATTTTGTTAGATTTCTTCCTTCAATTGAATCTCACTAGATATGCAACTTTAATTGATGAAAATAAGTCAAGTCTTGGGCTTTAACTTGTCTAACATAGGTTTGAACTCAATATAGGTTAAATCTGCAATGTTTGACTAGTCTTGACTTGGCTTTTTGACAAATGCTTGCATAGTTGACTTTTTAAGTCAAATCTTGTGAAATTTACTCTTATTTAATGAATCTGACCCTATTTAGGGCTGTGTGTGGCTTCCAATCAATTGGTTAACAAATTTTGCATGATTTAATAACAGATTCTGTCTAGAAACACTACAAGATCTTTTTGTCTCTTACATTGATCTTAGCTCAAATTAGATCATCAAAGAGGTATGTTTCATGAATTCTTGGCAACTTCTGATATACAATTATTGAGCTACTCAGGGGCAATTCATTAAACTCTTTCAATCAGTTTGAATAACTTTAGTCAAATTTCTAATATGTTCATGATTGATCACAAACAGGATCAAGCTTTGAACCTATTGATTTCTAGAAATTTCTCAATTAGATCTTAGCAAACTTTAGATCTTCTTTGAGGTATGTCTTCTGATCCCAAATAAATTATTGGATATTTGACTTCTGTCCATTCAGGTGGATTATCCTACTTGATTTTTATGCAATAATTCAATAAGTCTCATGAAATAGGACTTAGAGGGTGTTTGTTTTTTCTTCAAACATCTTCAAGGGGGTTATGTCTGCGGGCGCGCAGACGTATACCCTTGAAGACTGTTTGTTTTTTTCTTTTGTGAAGATCTTATATTAGCTTAAAAGATCTGGAAAAAAAAGCTTTAAACCCTTGCTTAAAACATCTTCAAAGTTTCTAACCCTAAAAAAGAAAAGGAACGACGCTCAAACAAAAGCACCTCCCCTCCCGTTTCTCTCCCTCTCGCAGCCTCCTGCCGGCGCACCTCCGGCCGCCGGCGCTCCGCCCTGCCGTCGCACCTCCTGCCGGCGTTCCTCCCGCTGCTGCTCCTCTCCGCAGCCACTGCTTCTCTTGGCCGCTGCTGCTCCTCTCCGCTGCTGCTCCTCCTCGCAGCCTCTCCTCTCCGACAGGTTAGTTCTTCTTGATTTCTTCTCTTGTTCTTGATTTCATGTATGTTTTGTTCTAGGTTTCATATCTGTGGTGTAAAAATTATTGTGCAAAAATGTTACAACTCTTTTCTAGGGTTCATGATTAAATTATTGTTGATAAAGATTCATATCTGTGGTGTAAAAAATTTCAGTATCCTTGATGTTGCAGGATACATGAATACCTTATAGATATTTTTTATGTTTTAGATGATATTATGGACCAAAAGAAGTTTGTATCTTTTGTAATTCTAGAATCACTAGTATCCATGTAGAATAGATTGATACAAGATTGATTTCTTTTTGTAGAATAGATTGATACACACGATTGATATACACTATTGATTTCTTCTTGTAGAATAGAATATAGTTATGTTGATAAAATTATTGTTGATGTGGTTTGTGATTTTAATCATAGATGGATAATAATGATAGTCGACAAACATGGACAGATGATTCTACCAAATTCTTATTAGAATCATGTGTTGAAGAATTCGCGAGGGTAGGTAGAAATGGTTCAAGCTTGCTTAGGGAGTCTTGGGATGTGTTAGGAAAGAAACTTAAGGAACGATTTGGAATGAATTTGCAACAAAAGCAAATTAGGAATGCTTTTGACACATGTAAGGCAAAATACGTGGGATGGTGCTACTTGAGAAACAAGACCGGGAATCTCTACGACCCTCGAACAAACATGTTCACTTTAACATCTCAGGAATGGGAGGATTTTAAGAAGGTGTGTTTTTTTTATATAGAATTTCAATATTAAATTAACAATCATAATAGACAAGTATTTATTATAGTCCTTATTAATTTGGCGCAGGGTCACCCGAGGGCAATGTCACTAAAATCACGACCATTGCCTCATCTTGACCTCCATATAGCTGTGTTTGATGGCCTTAGTGCTACTGGTGCTAATCAATGGACATCTACCCAAACATCTGGGGTTTCATCATCTCCACATGTCCAAACACTTCAGATACAAGATTCTAGCTTCCATAATCTAGAGGATGATGATGGAGATTCTCATGGACAAGGTTTTCCAAATGATGGAGATTCCCATGGGCAAGGTTTTCAAAATGATGATGAAACACCTTCTAATGATGATCGAGCCAAGAGTAAGGCTAATGATGATGGAGGTAGGTCTAAGAAAAAGGCTAAAGTTAACTTAGATGAATTGGCTACTGATATGCAACAAGCACTCAAGCATATGGTGAAAAGCAGAGAAGGACCATCAGTTGAAGAATGTTATGAGAAGTTGAAATTAGTTGGATTAGATCATATGGATCCCTTGTTTTTGGGGGCGTTTAACATTTTTGGTCGGTCAATGGAAATGAGACAAGCATGGATGACATTGCCATTGGAGCCTGAGGTGTTGAAAGGGTGGCTTAAGATCACAGGGACAACATATGGGATGTTCAAATAGGGAAAGTCAGAGAGATACGAGTGTTTGATTAATGTTTGTTTGGTGTGATTGCTACTTTGAACTTTTATGTGTTTTGTGTGTTTGCTACTTGTTGAACCATTGGCTTTAGATTTGTGTGTTTGGTGGTATTTGAACAAGTATGTAACTTGTACCTTTATGTGAACCGTTATGTGTGTTTGTTTTGTGTGTTTGTTGTTATTTGAACCATTGGTATTTGTTTTTTTTGTTGACAGGCTTAACATGGATTATAATCAAAAGTTATTGCTCCTCATTGTGATGTACCTTTATCTTCGGTACTTTTGGCTGAGACATAACAAAAGAAAAAGAGATAATACTTCGGTTATGTCCGGACACTATTTTACTTTAGAGTTGTTGCAAGGAAATGATACCCAATGCATTGAACTCTTACGTATGTCACGTGGTTCATTTGTTCGACTTTGCACACATTTTAGAGTAAACGGTTGGTTAAAAGATAGTAAACATATATCAGTGGAAGAAAAAATGGCTATGTTTTTTATGATGCTTGGTCACAATCAACGTTTTTCAGTCATTAAGCGTCGATTTCAACACTCGAAACAAACAATTCATAAGTATTTTCACGAAGTATTGTCAAGAATGATGGAATTTGCTAAAGAGGTGATAGTACCAACATCTTTCAATCCTAATCCAAATATCCCAGGGCATCATAAGAGATTACGACGAGTTTTTAAGGTACATTATACAAATACTATTGCGATTTTTTTCCATGTATATTATTAACTATTAAATTCTATGTAGGGAGCGATCGGAGCACTTGATGGAACTTTGATACATGCTATTGTCCCTGTTGAACAACAACATTTGTATAGAGGAAGAGGAAAAGGAGATTGCTATCAAAATGTTTTGGCCATATGTGACTTCAACATGGTATTTACTTTTCTCGTGGCCGGATGGGAAGGAATAGCACATGATTCCAGAATTTTGTCTGAATCTTTATCAAATGCTAATGCACAATTTCCACTTCCTCCTCCAGGTATATGTTTATGATCTAAGATTTATTATTTATATTGTATATAGTTTGATGGTCGTATTTTATTTTTCAGATAAATATTATCTATGTGATGCTGCATATGCAAACACTCGAGGCTTTATGGCACCATATCGAAATGTGAGATATTGGCTTGGAGATTTTCGCCGAAATCGTGCATTGACCGACAAAGAAAAATTCAACCATGGACATGCAAAACTTAGAAATGTTATTGAACGTGCTTATGGTGTATTAAAAGCTCGATTTCCGATATTAAAGAGAATGGCCCCTTTTTCGTTGCTTACACAACGAAACGTTACAATTGCATGTTTTGCGCTTCACAATTTTATACGGAAAGAGGGTTTAAGTGATGAGCTTTTTGATGAATATGATCAGCCAAATGTACGCTTACAAGATGGAGATGAACATGTACAAGATCAGGGTGTTGAACAAGAACCAAGACATGGAAGTTCAGAAGATCGTGATTTCATGAGTCAACTACGAGATAAAATAGCACAAGAATTAATGCAAAACAATGTACTTTGAGTTTATTTTACTTTGTGTTTTATGTTATTTATACTTGGTTTTATTGTATTTCTATTAAAACTTGAATGTTGAATGACTTTTATTAAGTAGGATAAGTATGACAGTTATATATTTTCAGTATATGCAGACAGCTTTAAGTTTATTAAACAAACAGTCTTATATTTTCAGATTACAGATCTTCAGACCACATCTTCAGCTGCAGACATGAAATCAGATGAAATCAGACTGCAGACAGTTTTTGTCTGCAAAAACAAACAGCACCTTAGCATGCTAAATTTCTGCAATTCTTTGTAAGGTTTACAACTCTACTTGAGTGAATGAAATGACTTGCACTTTAGTCATTATCTTATGAGTCATTATCTTTTATTCTACATAAATGGTTAGGTTAGGAACTGTTGATGCTCATATCTGAAATTGAATGCTTCTTGTTCCTATACTTGACCTTAATTGACTTTGGTTGTGTTGTTAAGCATGTCATAACTTCATGCATGTACTCTGATTCATCATTTGAGATCTTGTATATGCTTGAGTAAAAATTTTCATATTGCTCATGTACAAGTAGTTAAATAGAGTATATGTGTTAGTAAGTGTCTCAAAATCTCACAATCAATACTGTGAAATCAACAGAAGCTGGACTGATGCCGGACGATATGAACAAGCTTTCAGAATCCTAGAAAACTCAAAATGGATCACTAGTATCCGGTTGGAGCCTGTCATTAGCTCGGGTATAATAAATGACTTCTGGATCAACGCAAACACATTCGTTGCTGACAATGGTTCCAATTCTATCAGATCAAAGATTCAAGGGTCGTATGTTGAAATAAATGAAGAAAAAGTCCGAGAAGTGCTACAATTGAATGATGCACTTTGCCCTATTTCTTTTCCAAAAGAAGAGTGGCAAGACACGATCCTTATGATGGGATATCAAGGAAATCTTTCTGTGAATTCAAACGAGAAGATAAAGAAGACATTATTCCCAGATAACTAGAAGTGTATCATTACTTTCTTCATTTCAACTTTCGCTCCAAGAAAGTCTGGGACTGATGACTACGTGGAAGAAACAGCTTGGGCACTACATGGTTTAGCATCTGGTGCTGGTTTCAACCTCTCCAGGGAAATAATCGAATGGATGGACTACAACCTTCATCCCACTAGAAAATCTGAGAAATTTCTGATGTATTCCAGATTCATACAAGCCATCCTTGATCACTACTACCCGAACTTGCAGAAGACTGAACCATCATTGGTTCCTAGGAGGAGGATGCCCGGTTCTTACACACGTTACCAGATTGGCCAGTATAATGGACCCGAAGTTCCATTTTTCCCAAACATGATTGAGGGAATTGATGTTGATGATGATATAGATGAAGATCAAAGAAATGATGAAGCTGATGCTGAAATGGCAGATGCCAATGCTGCTGAACCTGATAATAATGCAGCATCCAAGATGATCATCCAATCAATTCTCCAATTCATGATGACCCTATGCATTCAGAACCTGAAGACAGAGTTTCAGCCAAAGATGCATCTGAATCAGACAAATCAGGAGATGAATATGAAGAGTCTGGTAGTGAAGGTGATGCATCTGGAAATAATGATGAAAATTATTCAAATACACCTGTATCCAAACCTGAATCAGGGTCAAGATTCCTAACCTGGATCAAAATCAGGTTCTGACTCTACTAGTTCTGATGCAAGGGGTCCCATAAAGAAGAAAATAAAAACAAGAGAACCAACCCAAGTTAATGAACAACGTGAGGCATCAAGTAATAAGAAACAGAAGAAAATAAAGTCAAGACAAACATAGGATGCCGTTTCATCAAGCTCCTCAAAATCTGATTCACCTGAACCAGATTCAGCCTCATTTATGCTTGAGGGTCATGGTAATCCTAACTACAGAAGAGCGTCAAGATCTAAATACGCTCAAGAAAGAAAGAAGCTTGAAATAAGAAGAGGGCCTCTCTTTGGAACTGGAACTGCTGCTGATGTGCAAACACCAGTACAACCTGAACCAGTCGACACTGAGCAACAAAGAGTTCTATCTTCTCCCATCACCACTGTTGCTGTAACCATTCAGGATATTGATGCAACAGCAGACATCAAAATCACAAGCCTAGATCCGGCCATCCAATCTGAGTCTCAGCCAATGTCAACTGCTCCTGCTCAATTAATTACGCCTGGGGCAGATACCTCCTTGGTCCATCAAGAGTTGACTTTGGAGAAAAATCTTGAAATATCCAACTCTTCGGTCGCTATTGAGCTTAAAGAAGCAAATGACAAGATCAAGAGCTTCTTAAAGCAAATGAGAAAATAAAAGAGCAACCAGAAGAAATTGAAAGACTCAAAAGGCTGTTGGCTGAAGCTCTCCAAAATAATCAAATTTCCAGATCTAATAATGATGATGATGTGGGTGGCAGTGGAAGTGGTAACCAAGGTGATGATCAGATGTTATAACAGCCTCCCTCTGCAAAAAACATTCAACAAAATAAAGAGCTAACTCCAAGTCAAGCCGAAAAAGCTTCTGAAGCAAAAACTCTTACCATTGTCACAGAACAAGATGTAGATGACACTCATCTAGCTGATTTCCCATCAGATGATAATGAATCTTCCGAATCTGAAGTTGGTATTTCCTATGGCGACACCTTTCTAAATGATGAACCAAATGCTGAAGAGGAAGATAAAATATATCAATCAGTAATAAGCTTGGTGCCACCTCCTGAGAATCTCAAACTTCCAAGATTCTCAAGTGCTGCACTTGAAGCAAACCAATCATCTTCAGGAGAGATCCTTGCTTTAACCATGGGTGATCCAGATGTACCTCCTGTCATTCCTAAAATGTCATTGCAACTCCAGTTGGCTCCTCCAGTACAACAGCCAATAAGCATTGTTATGCTTGCAATTGTTATATCTGAGATTTCTGAACAACTAAAACACTTGCATGTTGATAGTGAGTTCTTAGATCTCGGAAGAAATGCGTTTCGCGAATTTTATGCAAACACCCTTGCTAATAATCCTAGCAGCCAAAGCGTTGTAGTTGTTACTGAAGAAACTGTTGAAGCCAGAGAAGCATTGGAGATCCAGCCTCTCAGCATGATTCCAGATGATATCTTCAATGATATAAGTTTGGCTGAACGTCTGAATAATCTTATTTATGACTCCAGTGCTACAAACTTCATAAACTTGGAATTCACAACTGACGATGAGTATGACGAGGAGATCATTTATGAGATCAAAGACGAACCAGTTGAGATTGTATCTCCAACTCCTCCGAGATTTGAGCCTGTGGAAAGTGAGCCTCAAATTGTAGATGATGTTAACATGACATCAATCCCTTCACCAGTTCATTATTCAGAAGAAGAACAAGTAAATCAAGAAGGAGTTTCAACCCAACCTTCAGTGCCAGAATCTACTGAAACCACCACTGGTGCTGCTAATGAAACTATTCAAATTCATCCTATAACAAGTGCAAGTGGTGGTCAAGCTACAAATAATCCGGCCTCATCACAAGAAGCTGGTCCTTCTGGTAGACCTGACAAATAATCCGGCCTCATCACAATATATGTTAGAGAGCTCATCTCTCGTGGGATTCCCTTATCCTACTTGATGACTCTCACGGATGCACAACTAGTTGAACTGTACACTGACGAGCAAGATATGGAGAAATATCTTTACAACTATAAACTTGCAGATAAGCTTACTGATCCTCGAGCAAATCCCTTTGTTGATACTGATAAGAAGTTTGAATATGTCCAATTCAACGACAATCTGCGGGAAAAGATCCGAGGGATGCATGTACAGTATATGCCTCCACCTCCAGACATCTTTGATCATGTTTCACCTCCACCCAGTCCCACTACAGCTACGCTTGGCGTTAACCAAATGACCAAAAGAGAGTTGCAGGACTTTCTATTTTTTTGGAAAGGGAGTTGCAGGACTTTCTAGACCAGAGGGGATATGCTCGCAAAAGCTATAGCAGAAAGCAGCTACCTGGTCTACAGAAAATGGTCAAAAACCACATAATTGAAGAGAATAAGAAGGTCAGGCGTTAGCAGGACGAACAAGAAGCAAAAACGGTAGAGGAACACCGAAGGAAGGAAGCCCCTACCTTGGTTGACGAATGGAAGGAAATGGCACCGTATCGGAAAGCCTTGGTGCAGTTCACTGATAAAAAGCTCAAAGATATGCCTCCTAACGTCGAATCCGATGATGGGATGAATATCCTTGGATGGAAATATGATCACGAGTTTAAGGCATTTATTGTCAAATGCAGAAACGGATTTGTACAATTCTTTGCCAAGATAAGAGACCTCCTAAATATGTTCTCTTGGGAGTTGAAACAACTTAGGTGGCGACAGCTGATCAACCACTCAAATGATCCAGTGGGTAGAGATGCTTAAGAACAGATAAAAGCCATCTACAACGTTAGTTCAACTCTCCCCCTCAAAATAGAGAAAAAGATGTACAGAACTTTCAGAAGGCAGAGAGTAGTGGTCCCACATAAGGTCATGTACAAGAGTATCGGCAAGGATTTGATTACAAAGAAAATAAAGGGAGATCAGAAAAGCGACCCAATAAGATGTTGGTATTACAGTGGGGACACTCATGAGTTGGTCATTGAAAGGGAAGACGGCGATACAATAAGGCTCTTCACTGCAATTGAACTGAGACTGTTAGATAGAAGTTACCTTAAATGGTTATTATACAGTCGCCTGGACACCATCCCTCGAAGGCTTAGGCCATACTAGATTGTGGATGCAAACTACTTCGGTTTGTTTCTAAGGTGGTGGTGCTGGGAGTGCATTGCTGCTAGGAAGATGACGACATAAAGCCTGAGTACCTTGAAAGACTGGGTCATGGGTGGTCGCGGGATTTGCTACCTCTCCCGTGGTCGTGAAAAGATGTTAGAGATGTGGCACTACTCTGACTTAAAGAAGTTCGCGCGAGAAGACCTTTGGATACTGTACGAGGCACATATTATCTGCTTAGATGATCGATACAGGAATCTTGCCCGTAAATACTGGAGGTTCTTGCTAAAGATGCTCGGACAACTCAGATAGTCGTCAGTTTTTCTTTTCTATGTTTGTATTACCACCAAAGGGGGAATTTCTAAGATCTTTATAGGGTTGGTGGCAACTCAAACATAGCATCCTTAGTATTTGTGCTCAAATTGTAAATCTTTCACTTTAACTTGTATTTTGTACTTGGACAGTTCTCTTGATGTTTATGATGATTATTCAAGTATTTGATGTTTTGTATGATTCATATGTAATGTCATAACTTGTGTTGATCATTGATATTGAGGAATTTTCCCTCGTACATTTCTATTGTGATGTGAACGTCTGGATCCATCTTCTGTGTCATTTCATGACAATTTACTTGGCTAATGTTAATAATTGAATGTATATTAATAATAACAACCCTAAATGGTTCAATAATGGTTCTTGATTTTTTATGAGAGTACTTGGTGATTTCAAGTGACTCTTGGCGACCTCACTAAGAGTCTTGGCGACCTCACCAAGAATCTTGGCGACCTCACCAAGCTTACCGACCTCACCAAGCTTGGCGACCTCACCTAACCTTGGTGACCTCACCAGGAAGTCTTGGCGACTTGGGATTTACACTTGGCGATCTGGACAAGTGTTCTTGGCGACCTCAGCTAGGTTGGTGACCTCACCAAGTGTTCTTGGTGATCTCATGTTTTTTCTTGGCGATCTCGTTAGTCTGATGACATAAAATTCACTAACTTCAATAACATTCTCTTGTAATCAGTGCTTTGACATCAGGTGTTCTCTCCAGTATAAATAGCAACATGATAATAACCTAGAATAAGCTATTGGACTGCTGTTTGAAGAGAGAGAGAGAGCACCTGTGTGTGAAAACCCATCTGTTCTTGAGTTTCAGACATGAAATCTAAGGATTTCAACCAACAAACACTATGATTTGATCATGGATTCATGATTTCCGCACTTGGATCTATGTATTGGATGAGTAAAGGCTCCAAATTGGTCCTGACAGATAAGGGTTTCATTCGATCTAGCTCTTTACCTTGGGGAGCTCCCGTGTTATTTGTGAAAAAGAAGGATGGATCATTGTGTATGTGCATTGACTACTGTGATCTCAACAAAGTAACCATCAAGAATAAGTACCCACTTCCTCAAATAGAATATTTGTTTGATCAGCTCCAGGGAGCGAGTTATTTCTCCAAGATTGATTTGAGGTCTGGATATCATCAAGTAAGGGTTAGAGAAGAAGATGTGCCAAGAACTGCATTTAGAACAAGGTATGGGCAGTATGAGTTCATAGTGATGCCACTTGGTTTAACAAACGCACCTGCAATCTTCATGGACCTGATGAATTGAGTATATAAGCTATAGCTCGACAAATTTGTGATAGTCTTTATTGATGATATACTGATCTACTCACGCACGAAAGACGAACATGAAGAACACCTCAGAACTATGTTAGAACTTCTTAGGAAGGAGAAGTTTTATGCAAAGTTTTCCAAGTGTGAATTTTGGCTTCGTGAAGTTCAATTTTTGGGTCATATTGTGACTGATGCTGGAATTCAGGTGGAGCCAGCAAAGGTTGAGGCGGTAAGAAATTGGGAACAACCTAAGTCTCCGACAGAGATTAGGCGATTTTTGGGTTTAGCATGATATTATCGTCGCTTCATTCAAGATTTCTCCAAGATTGCTACACCTTTGACCGCGTTAACTCAGAAGAATGCAAAGTGGGATTGGAAGTAGAAACACACCAATTTCTTTAAATTTCTAAAGCAAAAGTTGAGCACCGCTCCTCTACTCTCTTTACCCGAAGGATCAGAGGACTTTGTTCTTTACTGTGCTGCCTCAAGCAATGGATTGGGATGTGTGCTGATGCAGCAAAACAAAGTGATTGCTTATGCATCAAGATAGCTTAAGTCACACGAGAATAATTATACTACACATGATCTGGAACTCGGTGCGGTAGTGTTTGCCCTAAAGATTTAGAGGCACTATCTCTATGGAATGAAATTCGTGGTTTTCTCTGATCATAAAAGTTTGCAGCATTTGTTCAATCAGAAGGAACTGAACATACGTCAAAGGCGTTGAATGGAGGTGTTAAGTGATTATGATTGTGAGATAAAGTACCATCCTGGAAAAGCCAACGTGATGGCTAACGCATTGAGTAGAAAGGAAAGAACCAAGCCCCTGAGGGTTCGTGTGATGAGAATAGATGTGTGTGCTGATCTGATCGATGAAATTTTGAAAGCTCAAAAGGAGCAAATAGCCGATCCGGAGGTGAATAGAAAGGAAGAAATGATGACCATTGTGGATTGCCTTACTAAGGGACCCGATGGTATCCTTAGACTGTGAAATAGAATCTGGGAGCCAAAGGAAGGTGGTCTCCATGAAATGATCCTTCATGAAGTGCATAAGTCCAAGTATATGATGCACCATGGTAATGATAAGATGTACCAGAATTTGAGACCCCACTATTGGTGGTCGGGGATGAAGAAAGCAATATCCGAGTATGTTGGGAAATGCCATACGTGTTTGCAGGTAAAAGCTGAGCATCAGAAGCCCGCTGGTTTACTTCAACCTTTAGAAATACCCGAGTGGAAATGGGACATGGTGACTATGGATTTTGTAACCAAGCTTTCTAAAACTAGGAGTGGTAATGATGCTATTTGGGTAATCGTGGATGTTATACCCAGGATTTCGCACTAAATTTTACTAATGTTCTTTGACAGGTTTAGACCCTTGAATGTTAAACATCCAGGGACTGCACACCCGGTTTATCGTTACCCTGGATTTTCATTTATGTTCATAGTACCTTTTAATTAATTAGTATCCTAGGATGTAATACATTCAAGGTTTATCTGTTTAATCTACCTGGTCCTAGCATGCGCGGATACCCAGCATGCTAAGGCAACGATACTAATCTTTTATATGACTCTGTGTGATTAAGCCAGGTACGAGAGAACGGATAACGTTCAAATAGACTTAGTCAAAATCCAGAGCACGTGTGGAGATGAAGACTCGACGCCGAACTCGGTCAAACAACAGTCACAATTCGTTGCGGGAAAGATCCCAAGAATCACGGATAGTTAGTTAGGTGCTATTTGTATTTATACGCGGTGTAGGATTTGGTTTTTGACACTTACGGTCACCTGTACTCTCACTCACTCACTTAGCAATCACCGCAAACAAGTGTACTCGAACAAACTTTCAGTGAAATAAACGGGTAACGTGTGTTATCATTGCCAAGGGGTTTTTTATGCCGGCGGCTCTTGGAGACATCCAAGGGTTAAGGGCTTTTTCCCCTCAAAAATCTTGGTGTTCTTAGTTTCATTCAAGGAAGTTATTACTTGTGTTTCCATTTATTCTATTTAGACCTTGGATTTCAACTGGAAAAATTGATTTTATAAACTTAACATCCACGGCACCATACCTCACAAATAATTTGGTTACTAAATTGAGTCTTATAATTTTTAGCCAAAATAATTTGGCGCCCACCGTGGGGCAAACTGGTGTCAATTTTCTCTCAAACTCTTTTCAGATTTGTTCTAAACTTGATCTTTACAAAAATCCATCAAAAATGGAAACACAACCACAGACCTCGAATGCATCTACCCCTGCGAACACCTCTACTGCAGCTAGCACTATCCTTCCTCCTCCAACGCCACGGGTTACCTCGTCAACAATGAATGTTGTGAATCGTAACACCAACATAACTTCCAGCCAGGGTGTCACGGGGCCAGGACGTCGTGAGAAATCCCAGCACTTGTCTCTAATGATGAATTCCTCACCATGTTCGCGAAGATGCAGCAGTACATGGAGCAACAGCAGAAAGTGAACCATGATGTGCTTAGGGAAATAGCTAGGTTGAGATCAGAGATAGGTAGGGTGGATCAAACACCCGTGTCTCCTGTCCAGGATAGAAGGCTTCAATACAACAGTCCTGGGAATGGATCTAGTTTAGAAGATGACATTCAAGTCATAGACCCAAGGCCGGCATTCGCTACTGCTTATACTACCTTGGCTGACAGACTAAGGATGTCTACATTCAGGTAATCCGCCGCGAATCCTGGGGGCATCGCTACCCAGGATGCTGGTAACATCCTCGGAACCTCTAATCTTAATGCTCATACTAACGAATCTATGCAGGATGCAGGTCTTAGCCCAGCAGTGGCCAGGGAGCTCAAAAACCTAAAAGAAATGATCTCGAGTGTCCCTGGAGTGGTCCAACCCATTCCTGAAGTAGCATCGGCGAGTCATCGACTTTCAAGGTTCGCTCCCCTAATATGTGACATGGAAATACCCAAGAGGTTCCAAACCCCCAACATGAAGCTGTTTGATGGCACAACTGATCCAGAGGAACACGTGACCCAGTACATGGAAAGGATGTAAGTAATCTACATGCACCCTGAAATCAAGGAGGCATGCCTTAGGTCGACACTCATAGGCTCAGCTTTGAAATGGCTCCTGAGTGTTCCTCCTTTTCTATCACATCTTTTTCTCATTTACTTAATCTATTTAATAACCAGTTTTCTTGTAGTCGCAGTTTCCAAAAACTGAGGAGTGATCTTTACAGGGTTTACCCAAAATGCTAACGAGTCTCTTAGGGATTATGTGAACAGGTTTGGCAGGGAGGTCCTAGATATTCCCAACATGGATATGGCTACTACAGTCCAAGCATTCAAAATGGGCCTTAAGAAGGATTCACCCTTCTACCAAGATCTTGTGATGAACCCTTGTCACAGGCTTGATGAAGTAAGGCATAGGGCCCTAAGATTTGTCATACTTGAAGAAGACAAGAAAGTGCAAGAAAAAGTGGATGCAGTCCTAGGATACGGCTCTTCCAACAGGAAGTCAGAACTAGTGCATTCTAGGTCCCAGAGGCCAAAACCCTATTCCAAACCCGATAATCCTAGGGTTAACAGGGTCGATCAGGGTGAAGACGAGGATGATGAAGAGTATCCTACTTTTAATGAGTTTTGATTTGCTACTGATGTTGCAGGTGTGATTAATGCTATGTAGGATTTGGGGGACAAGGCTAGGTGGCCCAGGAAGACGGATAAACAAACATCCTGGAAGGACAAATCCAAGTGGTGTGCATACCATGAGGACTTTGTCCATATGACCGAGGATTGCATAGCTATGTGCAAGGAGATCAGTTATCTGTTGAGCAAAGGCTTCCTAAAGGAGCTCTTGGGAAGAAAGAAGGACAAATCCAAGGGCGCTGACCCGTCTGCTAAATCCAGGGGCACTAACCACACCAAGGATGCAGACAGATCACACGGACATCCTGAGCGACCAGGGTCCCCATCCCCGGATGCAAAGGTAATCTATTTTATTTATGGTGGGTCTGATATATGTGGTACCTCTCATTCTGCAGCTAAGAGACACGCAAGGGAGGCCAAGTCAGACGTAACCAGAAAACCAGTCAAGTAATCAATACAAATAGATGTGAAAGACGTTACATTTGGTGAGGACCACACGTGCAATGTCATGGACCCTCATTATGATGGGCTGGTGATCACGCTGTATATAGCCAACCATTTTGTGAAGAGAATCTTGATCGATGGGGGCAGTTCTATCAACATCATTCAACTCGAAGCTTTAATCAAGATGGGAATACCCCAGGATGAGATCATAGCCAAATCCACGGTCCTTGTGGTTTTCAGCGGCGACACAAAGAACACTCTGGGAGAGGTAAAGCTCCCAATATACATTGAAGGACTAAACTCGATGCAACGCTTTTGTGTCATGGATGCTCCGTCTGGATACAACATTATCCTGGGCAGACCCTGGATCCATGACATGAAGGTTGTCCTCTCAACCTATCATCAGTGTGTCAAATTGCCAACACATTGGGGAGTAGTCACCATCAACAGCGATCAGCAAGAAGCAAAGGACTGCTACATATTGTCTATGAAAATTTTAGCGAAGGCCTGTCAAGGATAGCAATTAAAGAAGAAGGCCAGGGACGTTCTAGAGGCAAGGGAACAGGATGTCAAATAGGTAATCCTGGATCCCTTGCATCCTGGGAAGAAAGTGTCAATTGGCACTAACATCGCTGGTCCTATTGAAAAAGTACTGGTGGAATTCCTCAAATCCAGAATATCAACGTTCGCATGGAATACTGAAGACATGACATGTATATCCAAAAATGTTATTACACATAAACTTGGTATTGATCCCTCTTACAGGCCCGTGCATCAAAAGAGAAGAAAGTATGCTCCTGAGAAGTATGTAATAATCCAAGAGGAGGTGGGTCGTCTGCTGAAAAACAGGATGATCAGGGAAGTCAAGTTCTCAAGATGGTTAGCAATTGTGGTGGTAGTAAAGAAGAAAAATGGTAAATGGAGAGTCTGTGTAGACTACACAGACCTGAACCGTGCATTTCCTAAAGATCCATTTCCTTTACCACACATCGACTCTATGGTGGATGCAACAACAGGTCATGAAATGTTAGCATTCATGGATGCCACCTCAGGGTTCCAACAGATTCAAATGGAGCCAAGTGATCAAGAGGATACAGCGTTCATTACGCCCACAGGTATTTATTGTTATGTTGTTATGCCTTTTGAATTGAAAAGTACAAGGGCGACCTACCAAAGACTGGTGAATATGATGTTCAAAGAAAAGCTAGGAGAAACTATGGATGTGTATATAGATGACATGGTGGTGAAATCCCTGAATGTCAGCACCCACGTCCAGGATGTTAAAGAATCTTTTTATATCTTGGACAAATACAATATGAAGCTGAATCCAGAGAAGTGTCATTTTGGAGTAGGTGCTGGCAAATTCTTGGGTTACTTGGTGACCAAGAGAGGAATCGAGGCTAGCCCTAAACAAATTCGTGCCATTGTAAATATGAAGTCACCAGAGTCAACCAAGGATGTACAAAGGCTGACAGGCCGGGCCGCGGCCCTGAATAGATTTATCTCCAAATCCTCGGAGAGATGCCGAGATTTTTATGACATCCTGAGAAAGAACAAAAAGTTCGAGTGGACGTCCCAGCATGAGCGAGCCTTCCAGGATTTAAAGTCATATTTATCCTAAGCACCTCTCCTCATGAAGCCGAATCCAGGGGAGCCATTATCCTTGTACCTTGCAGTTTCAAGAAATACGGTGAGTGTAGTCCTAACCAAGGATGCAGAGGGTCAACAACACCCGGTGTACTACGTAAGTAAGAGTCTTCTTGATGCTGAATCTAGGTATTCACATTTAGAGAAACTTATACTAGCCCTAAGTATGGCTTCTACCAAACTTAGACATTATTTTGAAACTCATACTATACATGTGAAAACTAACTACCCTATAAAGTCTGTCTTGAGAAAACCTGAGATGTCAGGTAGGATGGAAAAATGGTCCCTGAAGTTGAGCGCTTACAACCTGGTCTACGAAGCAAGAACAACCATAAAATCACAGGCTCTAGCAGACTTTGTGGCTGTTTTCAGTAGTGACATCCAAAATGAAGCAGATCAAGAATTTCAGAGCATGCAGCAAGAAGAATTCTCAGGATGTTGGATCCTATTTATAGATGGGGCATCCAATGTCAGGGGTACAGGCCTTGGAATCATACTGAAATCGCCACAGGGGGACATGATACCCCAGGCTGTTAGGTGTGGATTCCAGGAAACTAACAACGAAGCAGAGTATGAAGCCCTGACTGCTGGCTTAAAATTAGCCTTGCATCTTGGGATCCAGAACATCCAAGTGTACGTCGACTCCCAACTTTTAACTAATCATTTTAATGGAATATATGTAGTGAAAGGGGAGAAGCTGGCTAAGTACCTAGAAATTGTGAAGGCTATATCCCAGGATTTTCAAGCTTTCAATATTCAGCAAGTACCCAGGGACGAAAATGCTGAAGCGGATGCACTAGCAAACCTGGGGTCAGCATTCAAGGCAATGGAGGATACACACATCCCCATAATTCACGTACTAAGCCCAGCAATCAACCAACAGGAGAACCCAGAAGACACTAATCCTGGGGGCAGGGTCTTGGCATCCGATTCCTAGGATGGACGATGTCATGATTCCCAGGATAGTCTGTCATACTAGACTCGACCTATCTCTACAGAATGGTTCTATCCCGAAAGAAGAAAAGGATGTTTGGGCATTCAGAACCAGAATGGCCAGGTACGTTCTTATAAAAGGGAAATTGTATAAAATATCCGTTGTAGGTACATACCTAAGATGCTTGGAAGACGACGAAGCTCAAGAAGTACTCAAAGACATCCATGAAGGCAACTGTGGAAACCACATAGGGGGCAGGTCTCTAATGTCTAAATCCTGAGAACAGGCAACTTCTGGCCATCATTGAGAAAGGATGCCCAGGATTTCGCCCTTAAATGTGATGCTTGCTAAAGACATGCCAATATCCCTCATCAACTGGCCGAACCCTTGCATCCTATCCCTGCATCCTGGCCCTTTATAAAGTGGGGAATGGACATCGTGGGGAAGCTGCCCCGGGCTCCAGGAGGATAAGTCTTTATGTTAGCTATAACTGATTATTATTCAAAATGGATAGAGGCTGAGGCGTATGTCCAAGTTAGAGAAAAAAAAAGTCATTTCGTTCATCAAAAGGAATATCATAACAAGATTTGGCATACCCTCTGAGATAGTGTGTGACAATGGATCTCAATTTATCGGCAAAAGGACTACTGGATTTTGTGAAAGTTGGGGGATAAAAATGATAACTTCTACACCAGTGCATCCTTAGGCTAATGGCCAGGCAGAGTCTAGCAATAAGATCATCATCAACAATCTGAAGAAAAGGCTCAAGGAGAAGAAGGGAAAATGGGCAGAAGAATTACCATTAGCATTGTGGGCTGATAGAACTACATCCAAGAATGCCACAGGCCAGACTCCATTTTCTTTAGTTATTGGTACGGAGGCAGTCATTCCAACAGAAATGGTGGTCCCAACATTCAGGGTTATCAGTCAAACCCAGGATGCAAATAATGAATCCCTAGCTGACGACCTTGATACCGTGGATGAGCTACGAGAACAAGCTGCTTGGAGAAAGGCCGCATAACCAACAAAGAATCTCCAAGACCTACAACAAACATGTAAGGATCCGAAGATTCAAGGTAGGAGACTTGGTTTTAAGGAAAGCATTTCTAAACACGACGAATCAAGCGGATTGTAAGTTAGCCCCCAAGTGGGAAGGTCCCTATTTGATTTACTCAGAGGCATGTAAAGGGGCATATTGGCTTGCCAATATGGAAGGTGAATTATTACCAAGACCATGGAATGCGTTTCACTTGAAAGCCTATCTTATGTAAGTCTGGTACCCCAGGATGCTGTGTCCCTGGTATGTTACTAATTAAGAAATCGTTCAAGGTATTTTTCTTACTTTCTTTATTATTGCATACTTCTGTTCTATTTTTATTATAATTTTTTATTATTCTCTATAAAATCTATTGACTTTTTTGTTTAAGACACTTGAAACAGATGCAAGACCCTAGATGCATGAAGCCAGGGATGTATTTCTCCTAAGTTAGAGACTGGCCATCTCTCCTCCGTTTAAGGTATCTAGTATACCTTCTAAGGTTTGAGAGGATATCACCTCTCTTATGTTTGTTTAATCGCCTGTAGCGCACGACCCCCGCCTGTAGCGCACGTTAACCCACATATTGGACCCAGGATTATGGGATCGACCTGTGGTAACAACATGGCGAAGACCTCATGATTTATGGACATATGGGGGTTCCTTAAGGTTTTTGATATTTTCACACCAACATAAGACACACGAGGCAATACCCTAGTTCGCCGTTCAGCTCGAGGTGGACCCTAGAATTTGCCAGTACAGCACCGGGCATGACCCCAGTTCGCCAGATCGGCACCGGGTTTGACCCCAGTATGTTTAGGCTTGACCCCAGGATTTTTGGGCTTGACTCCAGTATGTTTGGATTTGACCCTAGGGTTTTTGGTTTTGATCCCAGTTATTAAAACTTATTTCTAACATATTGTTGATACATGGTTCCTGATCGTCATGTGAAGTACCGAATACAAGGTGAATCTCACAAGAGTGCTGAGGTCCGAACTCAGGCCGAACCTGGAGATCGGACATGGCCGAACCTTGGGCCGAACCTGAGGTTCGGACCAGCGTGTTTCAGCTTGTATAAATAGGATGTGTTGTATAGATTTGTTAAGCTTCTCGGTCATATCTTCTAAGTGTCTCTATGTAAACTCTCTGTGGTTAATACAAAGCTCGTTTGTATTTATTGTTCGTTTTTTACTCGTCTACATTGATTTCATTACGACTAAGTAGAAGATCCACACGCTCAAGCAATTTCACATATGCATGATATATCTAAGTGATTATGGCCTAGGATGGCATGGCATGGCAATGCCAAATCCTAGGATTTCGATATCGGTTAAGTTGTTACTAAACATTCCAAAGCATAGTTGCACTAAGGATGGTATATTTGCATGAGAAGGAGTTTAACATTTAGGGTATACTGTTGATACCTGATATGTGCGTCGTGTGAAGTATCAAACAAAGTACAAGATCAAGTCAATTTAGGTCTGGCCGAACGTGGTCCGAACCTGAAGTTCGGACTGGCCGAACCTGAGGTTCGGCCGAAGCTCGGACCAGCGGGTATATATAGATGTATGGTCTTTGTATTTGGCGGACTTCTGAGCGTGCAAGATTTCCTAAGTGTGTGTTTTCAAGGTGTTTTTCTGTGTTGTGTTTCTGAGTGTTTCACTGGTTGTAATTGTTCTTCGTTGATCAATAAAACAATCAGTTAATTACGTTTCGATGTCCGATTAGCTAGATCGAGTAGACGATCCGATGCTCACGCATTTTCAAGTGGTATCAGAGCTTTCTGGTTCACTCTACTGATCTGTGGTTGCTATTTCCGGATTTTTGAAGCGTTTTTGAAGTTTCTCGAATTTGCTTTTGTGTTTTTCATCATTTCTATCGGGTATTTGGTGTCAAATCTGTTTCTAAACCACTTTCTATCGATTTTACTGTTCCACAGTAACGAGGTTTGTCAAAATCAGTTTTTTTTTGCGCAGTTTTGAAAAATGAAGTCGAAGTTCGGAGGTAACTGGTCAGGTTCGGAGTAACTGCTCCGAATCTCGAGTTCGGTGGACAAACGGTCAGTGTTCGGAGGTGTCTCGGTCAGAGTTCGGAGTTTTTTGAAGTTCGGTCCTCGTTCGGTGAGTCTTCGGAGGGCGTTCGGATGTGTTCGGAGTTTCTCTAAGTTCGGAGACAGATCGGGGTTTATTTCGGAGTTCGGACTTTGGTTTTAGGTTCGGACAGAGTTCGGAGGTCTGTGATAGGTTCGGAGCAGGTTCGGTCATCAGATTCTAAATTTTCAACGATGTCGGAATTTCAAGCATTTGCTGCAATGCAAAGTGTGATGCAAACCCTGATGAATTTTGATAACGAAATTGGAACAAGTCAGAAAGTTCCTAAATTGTTGAAGCTTGAAGATTATCAAAATTAGAAGAAATGATTTTCTGCTTACATAAGCACAAATGATATTGATTTGTGGATCCCTCTCAAGAAACTTTATCAACACCCAACTGATGCGGGAGATTTTAAAGAAGTTCATACTTTTGATCTTGCTGAAAGAAAATCATACGAGCTTGAACAAAAAGCTTATGGTTATCTTACAATGGCATTACCTACTGAGTTGCTTCATCAATTTAGCACTTGCAAGAAATCTAAGCAATTGTGGGATGCTTTATCGGCACGGTGTGAAGGTAATGATGATTACAAGAAGAGTCGGAAGAAAGTTCTAAACAAAGAATTTGATAATTTTCAGAATTATGACAATGAAAACATTACTGCTCTTGTTTCAAGATTGTCACACTTGATTAGTGAATTAAAGGTGGTTGGGATTGAGAAAACTGATGCTGATTTGAAAGAAAAGATTTTGGTAGCCTTGCCAGAGAAATGGGAAAATTATGTTTTGCTACTCACGCATGACAAGGATTACTCTACAATGACATTTCACGAGCTTACTGGAAAACTTCATGCTCGAGAAATGGAAATGTTAAACTCAAAGAAGTCAACTGCTACTTTGCAAAATCCCGAATTGTATCATGGTGAGAATAGTGCAAGCATGAGTGCAAAGTCTAAGCCAAATCTGAATACAAACCAGAATACAGCACCAAGTGTTGCTTTTATAGCTGGAGTTTCAGGAAATTCTGATAATAATTCTTCAAGGGGTTGCAATTTCACAATTCCAAATTTTTCAAGTCAGAATGCTTTTTCAGCTGAATCAACAGATGATTCTGCTAAAATGATCTCTGCATTGATTTCATCATCTTTTGGTTTGATTCTCAAGAATGTTGTTGATGCAAAGTTAACTAGCGAGGATCTTGATGCTCTTGATGATGATCAACTAACTGAATTGGATATATCTTGGCAATATGCTATGTTATGCCAAAGATCTAAGAGATTCTTTAAGAAACATGGAAGGAATCTTTCTAGTGATAAACTGGGATTTGACAAGTCAAAATTAAAGTGTTATAAGTGTTCACAGCTTGGACATTTTGCTAAAGATTGTCAACAAGCACATGCAAATAAGTCTGGTGTTCCTCAATCACCAAAGCCTGGTTTTACTCAACCATCTACTAGTAACACTAGCAAGTCTACAGCTTTGACAGCACAACATGATGGTGTTTATGATTGGGGTCAACAATTTGGTTATGATTCCTCAGCTTTGATTGTCACTCATGTTCAGTCAGATGATTCATATTCAGATACTAGTTCCGATACAAGTTCAATTCCAAGTTCTTATGAATCTGCTGAGAATCTGGAGAGTTTAATGAAAGAAAATACTTTGTTGGCAAATAAACTTCAACAATTGTCTGAGGAATTTGATGTGATTAATTCGTCTTTCAAGATTTCTAAGGAAAATGAGAAAGAGTTGCTTTTGAAGAATGAGTGTTTGGTTACTGAGATCAAAATGTTAAATGATATTTTGGAAAGCTCTAAACAATACAAAAGAGATGTTGAAGCTGCTAGAGCAAAGTTTTGTGCAGAAAAGGATGAGTTGGTACAAGAAGTTAAGAAATGGAAGGCTGAAGCAGAGGATACATCTAATGATTTTCAGAATTTGTTTGACAAGTCCAAAATCAAACTTGATTTGCTAACAAGGAATGTGGAAGAATTAAATGCTAAAATTGTAGCATATCAAGTTGATATGGAAAAATTGTTGGATGAAAAGCGTGAGTTGGTAAGTGTTAACAAAGTTCAAGCTGCAAATCTGGAAATTCAAAAGCGAAATGAGAATAAATTGAAAAAGGAGTTACATGAAGGACTTGACAATCTTCGCATGCAAAAGTTTGAAACTCACAAAGTTGCAAAACGTTTGATTGCTAAAGAAAAGGAATTTGCAGAAGCTCAACAGCAAATTTCTGATCTCAAAATTCAAGTTCTTGATGCTAATCGTCTGCTTAACAATGTTTCAAATTCTCAAGTTTTCACAAGCTTCTTAGCTAATGATGCTAATTTTGAAAAGATGTTTGACAAAACTGCATCACCCCCTGCTCATATCAAAGAAGCTGTCAAAGAAGTGAAGGAACAGGTTGATGATTTTGATTATTCAAAGGTTTCATCTTCTACTTCTGAAGAAGTAAGGGTTGTAAAGAAAAAGAAAGGCAAGACGAACAAGAGAAAGGGTTTTGAAATCTGAGGTTTCTCCTGCACCGAAGTTTGTGACTGGTTCATCTTCTGTTGATAATGAGACATCAGCTACTTCTAGTGACAAGATGCTGTCTCAACCTGAGTTTGATGAACAGATCTTTTATGATCAAAAGAATGTTACTGAAGTAAAAGCTGAATTTTCTCGATTAGCAAAGAATGGACATTGTTCTTCTGAAAGAGAAGATTTCTGGAAAATATGAAGGTTTGGGTTTTCACAGGATACAAAACAAAGCTGAGAAGGTTCCAAGCATCATCATCTCAAGATTTGAAGAAATTAAAGATGAAGCAAGTGAAGAAAGAAGTTTTTCAAGCTGATAAAATTCAACCCGAGCGGTTTTACAAACTCAAGGGTTCGGATCAATTATTTTCTGACAAAGAATTTCCACTTCATTGTGTTGATGCTCGGAAGATTGCTGAGGTCTTTGTGAAAACAATCATTTCTTCTGAAAGTACTCAATCTCTAAGCCCTACATCTAAATGGGTACATGATCACAGGCATCAGGTATATGATTCTCATTCTGATCATGTTAGAGATATTCATGTATGTTCTTCGCAGGTACATCACCGATGGGATAAAACGACAAGAATTTGTTATATTTGCCGTCGCTCAGGACATATGGCAAAAGACTGTCCATCACCTGCTGATTCACCCCAAAGATTTCACAAGAAATCAGTTTTTGGTAAACCTGCCACACCAAAGTTCTTTGATGAACAAGGCAGAGTTTTTGATGAAATTAAACCTACATTCTTTCATAAACAACAACGTTTTGTTCCAATGTTTTCAAAAGTTCAAAATGTAGGTTTTCCATCACAGTCACCTGTGATTGTTTCATCAAAAACTGAATTACCAAAACAACAACAATGGAAACCTAAGGTGGTTTCTCAACAGAACAAGGACACTGGTCGACCAGAAGCGATCTGTTTCGGGTCATTTATGGACTAATTAGTTTGACCAGTGTGCAGGTACTTCTAGAAGACCTATCGACGATTGCAAAGTTGTTGATGGAGGAGTACTCTGCTTAAGTTAAATTTCATGATAAATCTTTCTAACCTGCAAATTTTCTGAAATCTAAAATGGCATCGTATTCGTGTTGATTGATCACTTTTCTTTATTTCTAAATTTTCTCAAATCAAAACCCAAAAATAGAGTCATGTTTTTGTGTAAAATGAAAATACAAAAAAATAGAGTTTTCATTTTAAGGGGGAGAATTGTAAGTGAGGGGGAGTAATTGAGAAGGTGACTCATGGATAGAGTAGGTGAAAGGGCCATAAGATCATTGATTGATATGCTTGGTAGGCTCGGCAAATCAGAAAGTATTCAGATGTGATATACACTAAATACTAATGCTTGACCATGTGGATAACATCTTGATGCATATTTCATGACACAAAAAGAACAATAAGTGTGAAATTTCAAAATGAGAAGTCACTGTGTATACATGTGTTCTTTTTGCAAAGATTTAAACTTGTTTGATTTTCTTTATTTTGTCAAACGATCGGACTTTCTCTGCGTATCGAAAGATCGACCTGATCGTTGTTCGTTTGACGTTCTGCTTTATTTTCTTTGGTGTTTCGTATAACTCATCGGACTTTCTCTGCGTGTACGGAAGTACCGACCTAATTGTTGTTGGGTTATACAATTTCAACTTGTTTTATTTTCTTATTTTGTTAAATCCAAGGCCTTATCTGCGTATCGAAAGATCGACCTTAAGGTAGACGATTTAACGTTCTTATTTCTTTTTGTATGGAACACAGTTGACTATATCATGAAAATATTATGCATTGTGAAAAATCACAAGTGCTGTCACACAAAAGGAAAAAGAAAAAGAAAAGCTGAAAATGTCTGTTTATGTCTGATAGTGTGGGGTACACTGGTCAATGCAAATCTAATCAACACCTTAACATATCCAGATGTTATGAGTATGTTTCTGCCTGAGTTTAAGTTGGACAAATTATACCAGCGATCAGCATGACTTATGTACTTCGATTAATTGAAATTGAAGTGTAGTTCAGTGCGATATGTTCAATATGATCCCATATAGTGATCTTTCTCATACCAAAAATAGTGTTTGATTTTGTATTGCAATTTCATTTCATTTCAGAAAAGGACAAAAAGATTTTTGATGTGTTTTAGCATAAACTTTGAAAAACCAAAAAGATTTTGTTTCTGCTTTATTTTCGATCTGATCAACACGTGATACAAATCATTTTCAAATTCATATCTTGGAGTCTCGAAGAGACATTTTGCGCCAAGATTATTTTAAATGTTTGAGCAGGTTGCTATGTGTAAGATATCACAACTTCAAGTCTTCTGAAGATGTTGATGAAAGACCAGAGATACACTAAAATGTCATAAAGTATTCAAGATCAAGCTACGATTGAGTTGAGAAGGAGTTTGTTTGAAGATTCATTTCATTGAACGAACGGATTCTACACTTGAGGGGGAGCTTGATTGAAGATACAGAGTTGATGATGTTGAAGAGATACTGCACACGACGAGGGGGAGTTTGTTGATACCTGATATGTGCGTCGTGTGAAGTATCAAACAAAGTACAAGATCAAGTCAATTTAGGTCTGGCCGAACGTGGTCCGAACCTGAAGTTCGGACTGGCCGAACCTGAGGTTCGGCCGAAGCTCGGACCAGCAGGTATATATAAATGTATGGTCTTTGTATTTGGCGGACTTCTGAGCGTGCAAGATTTCCTAAGTGTGTGTTTTCAAGGTGTTTTTCTGTGTTGTGTTTCTGAGTGTTTCACTGGTTGTAATTGTTCTTCGTTGATCAATAAAACAATCAGTTAATTACGTTTCGATGTCCGATTAGCTAGATCGAGTAGACGATCCGATGCTCACGCATTTTCATATACCCCAGGATGTAGAAGGTATGAGTTATTTTTTTAATGTTTTTATCAGACTTACATATTTGTTTGTGCAGAAAGGATAAAGACGTCACACAAGCATATAGTTCAAAAGTAGTTATGTATATAAAGAACCACCCCTTGGTTGGAGCAAAGTGTCCAACCACCTCAGGGCGGTTTAGAGTTAGAACCACATGTGTTTAGCCTGTGGATAGAGCATTGTAACACCAGGGAATCAAACCTCCGGCAACCATTACAAAAAAGATGTTTAAAAAAGTTTCACTAAAACAGGAAAAAGACAAAGGACCATGGGCTATTGAACAGTACCTGTGGCTGCTGCATCAGCAGCCCCTGCATCCTTCTCCTTGCCTTCCTCTCCTCCAGCTCCTCCCTTGCCCGCTGCATCCTGGCCCTCAACATCCTGGGTCTTGACTTGATCCACCTCCATCTCGTTGTTGCCACCAATTGTGACCAAGGCGGAACCCCCTGCTTCCTGGATCTCTTCCAAATCAAAGCCCTCGAGAACGGTACCACCCATCACATGTAACTTTTTCAACCACAGGCGGTGGTTCCATCCGGGGTTCACAAGATTCAGATCCCTAGCCTCCTTCACCATCTTGAGTCTAGCCAGCAGTAGGGAAACCAGGGCCGAAACCTTGGTTGTTTCAACAACCTCAGCCACGGCAGCTTGGTGATTGAGCCTTGCCTGTACCGCTTTCTTCTCATTTTCAGCAATGAGCTTCACGGATTTGTTGTGAAGGATCTTGGCTTAGGTAGCATCCTTGTTGGCCTAGGCGATCTTCACCTTGGCTGCAACTTCAGCATCGACAGCTCGCTTCTCAGCGGCGGCCAGGAGGTCTAAAATGTGGGAGGTAGCCTGAAACAAAAAGGAATCCAGGGTCAGGGTCAATATCATAAATTTATTCAGGGTCGAATAATAGTTACCTGGTGAACAAGGGATTCGTCTCTTTATGGTCGTAAGGTCAGTGATTGAACTGGGGGCAGCAGAGGTGGTAGTGTCGGCGGCACTTGACCCTCGGGTCTTCCTCTTGGTCTCGGAGGCCCTGGATAGAGGAATCCTGGTGAGGGGAGTAAGTTCAGTCTTCACAGACCCAAGGACCAGTATGTCATCCTTGGTACCGGTTCCGAAGCTCAGGACAGCGTCCATGTCTTCAAGATCGAATTTGGGGGCAGCGGTTGAGAAAGAGTCCCTGGATGTTAGACAATGGATATTTACAGAAAACAAATAAGTGAAATCCAGGGGTACTTCGACTTGACATGTTACGAGTATGGTAAGAGGCAGCGGAAAAAACTTCTCCAAATTGGCTTCAGTTTCCTGCTCTTTAGGACCAATCTCCAACAGACTAGGCACTGCGAAGAAAAACATCCAAGGTCAGCAATTTAATAATTACACATTTTAACCCTAAGTTTATATGACAGGTTTTCCTACGCATAACAATCCATCTATGAGGAAGCTGATGACCCCCTGGGATACTCGATCGCATTATGAAGAAGAATCAGCCTCTCCATTCTTCTCGTTGAGTGGCATCGATTATCAGCTGCAGGTCTTTGGTGATGGACTTAAACAAGAAAGGGTTTGAGCCAAGGGATTTATTCTCATAGACCTGGGCTAACTCAAGTAAACCAATCAGGGGCTGGAAAGAGTGGTTTAGATGGTCCAGAGTACCCAGGATGCGCCAAACCATGGTAAGGGTTTAGGCATAAGAAAGATCGGAGGCTTTGAAAAACTCGGCAACCAGGTCGGAAAAGGGATAAGAGAGTCCAATGCTGAATGGGGCTGCGAGAAAACAAACCCAGGTGCGGAATACGAAATCCGATCTCAACCTGGGGTCGGATGGCTGGATCTCGGCTAAAGCATGTAGTAGCCTGGAAGCCTTAAGGGCGACAATGCCGGCTTCGTTGAAGCTGCATGTCTCAATCTTAGGGCTTTGCAAGTATTTTTGGTCCAGGAAATCTTCGATTTTCGTGGGAATAACCACAGACTCAGAGCGGATACGCTTTTTGGTCATTGTCAGGCCAGGAAATTGAAAGCTAGAAGAAGAGGTGTACCTGATTGGAGATTGCAGTCGGGACGATGGAGATGATGATCGCTTTTCTCTCTAAAGAAGTGGGTAAAACTGATTTAGAGAGAGGGGTATTTAATGGATGGAAGTTACAGAGATGAGAAGACGTGGGTAAGAATCGTGGAGGATCTACTCCTAAACGAGCGAACAGGATTGAAATAGCTTGGATGAGTCATCGAAAATTCAAAAATTCACAGCTCTGAAATCTTGTCCACTAGCTGCGAATTTGGGGGCAATTGTTATTGTAACATCCCACATTGGTGGGGAGGGGAACTAAGCATGCTTTTATAAGGGTGTGGATACCTCCCCCATCAAGACGCGTTTTAAATCCGTGAGGGGCGGATGCTTGAGGGCATGCCGGCTGCCAAAGCAGACAATATCTTGGTGCGACGGGTCTGGGATGTTACAGATGGTATCAGAGCCGGTCGTTGGCCAGTGTGCCAGCGAGGACGCTGGTCCCCTAAGGGGGGAGGATTGTAACATCCCACATTGGTGGGGAGGGGAACTAAGCATGCTTTTATAAGGGTGTGGATACCTCCCCCATCAAGACGCATTTTAAATCCGTGAGGGGCGGATGCTTGAGGGCATGCCGGATGCCAAAGCGGACAATATCTTGGTGCGACGGGTCTGGGATGTTACAGTTATACCCAGGATTTCGCACTAAATTTTACTAATGTTCTTAGACAGGCTTAGACCCCTTAATGTTAAACATCCAGGGACTGCACACCCGGTTTATCGGTACCCTGGATTTTCATTTATGTTCATAGTACCTTTTATTTAATTAGTATCCCAGGATGTAATACATTCAAGGTTTATCTGTTTAATCTACCTGGTCCCAGCATGCGCGCATACCCAGCATGCTAGGGAAACGATACTAATCTTTTATTTGACTCTGTGTGATCAAGCCAGGTACGAGAGAATGGATAACGGTCAAATAGACTTAGTCAAAAGCCAGAGCACGTGTGGAGATGAAGACTCACCGCCGAACTCGGTCAAACAACGGTCACAAGTCGTTACGGGGAAGATCCCAAGAATCAGGATAGTTAGTTAGGTGCTATTTGTATTTATACGCGGTGTAGTATTTGATTTTTGACACTTACGATCACATGTACTCTCAGTCACTCACTTAGCAATCACCGCAAACAAGTGTACTCGAACCAACTTTCAGTGAAATAAACGGGCAACATGTGTTATCGTTGCCAAGGGGTTTTTTATGCCGGCGGCTCTTGGAGACATCTAAGGGTTAAGGGATTTTTTCCACTCAAAACTCTCAGTGTTCTTAGTTGCTTTCAGGGAAGTTATTACTTGTGTTTCATTTATTCTATTTAAACCTTGGATTTCAACTGGCAAAATTGATTTTATAAACTTAACATTCATGGCACCATACCTCACAAACTAATTTGGTTACTAAATTGAGTCTTATAATTTTAGCCAAAACAGTGGACCGATTGACTAAGTCATCTCACTTTTTCCGATTATGGAAACTTACCCCACGGAACAATTGGCCAAGATTTATGTAAATGAAATTGTTTCAAGGCGTGGAGTTCCGTTATCAAATGTGTCTCATAGAGATGGCCGATTTACTTCGCATTTCTTGTAAACTCTTCAGGAATCATTGGGAACTAAAGTGAAATTGAGTACGGAATATCATCTGCAGACGGATGGATAGAGTGAAAGAACCATCCAAACCTTAGAGGACATGCTGAGAGCATGTGTGATGGAATTCGGTGACAGTCGGGATAACCACCTACCTTTGGTAGAGTTTTCATATAATAATAGTTATCACTCTAGTATAGAAATGGCGCCGTTTGAAGCTCTATATGGAAGGAAATCTAGAGTCCCGTTGTGTTGGTCTGAAGTTGGGGAAGGGCAACTTACAGGACCAGAGTTGGTTATGGCTACCAATAATAAGGTCCGAGAAATTCAAGAAAAGCTTAAAGCCGCACAGGATCGGCAGAAGTGTTATGCCGATCGTTGTCGTAGGCCATTGGAATTCAAGAAAGGAGATATGGTAATGCTTAAAATATCCCCTTGGAAAGGGATTATTCAGTTTGGAAAGAGAGGCAAGTTAAGTCCTAATTATATCGGACCCTTCAAGATCATATCTAAAGTGGGTAGTGTAGCCTACCAGTTGGATTTACCTGAAAAACTCAGTGGAGTTCACGACGTGTTCCATGTGTCGAACTTGCGCAAACATATGGTTGATGAAGCACTAGCAAGTCCATTGAAGGAAATTTACGTGGATGAGAAATTAAACTTTACAAAAAAGCCAGTTGAGATTGTTGAGAGAATTGTCAAAAAATTATGCAGAAAGAAGATTCCAATGGTAAAGGTTAAGTGGGATGCTCGGCGTGGACCTGAGCATACTTGGGAATCAGAAGCGGACATGCGTAGGAAATACCCCCACCTTTCTTAGTCTAAGGGAATTCTAGGACGGAATTCTTTTAAGGGGGGAAGGATGAAACACCTATGGTAAAACCCTCGAGCTCGAAATATAAAATCTTGAGAATAATTAAAAAAATATATATATTTTTCTTTTTCTAGAAGGCATGAGGACCGCATGACCTCTCTGATTCAACCTCTCGCGGTCCTCATGACCCGTCGGGTCGGTGCGTCAGGATCCGCGTGTTTTTACCCCATGAGGACCGCATGGGGGTATGTTTGTGCACCTCTCGCGGTCCTTATCGACGCCCAGTAGTATAAAAATGAGATTTCTCTCATTTTGTGCTCATTTGTTCACTCCCAACTTAGAGAGCTCTAAGTTTTTGACTGGTATTCCCCTGTGGAGGCCATTTTCGGCCAAAGGAAGCCTTGGGTGTGAAGATTCAAGAACATACAAATTCCACGAAGCTCGGGTAAGCCTCTAGTTCACCCATTTCTCCAATTTGAGCATGGTTTTGTTGTAATGCTCTACTGACAAGGAGTTTCTAGGGTTTCTAAAGGCATTGCATATCTGATCAAGAGTGATCAAAGACTTGTGGGAGTGTTCGTGTTGCAATCCAAGGTTAGTTTGTGTCGGGTTTTGCTTTATATCAAGTTTTTCGATCATCCTTTGCTTAAAATTAGTTTTGATGATGCATGCAAGGGTGGATTCAGCTTCTGTAGTGATCAAGAACTTTAGAGAAGTGAAACCCCCGTTTAGAGAGGCTTGGTACAAGATTTTATGCACAAGGTAAACTAGTTAATGCATACATGTTGTGTTTTCGAGAACATATTTGGATCTGGATGTTGAGCCTAGGAAACCCAGATTATCTCAGTGACAAAAGTGTTACAATATGAGGATTGGTAATTGGGTGGAGGCGTTGTTTATAATCTTATGTTTAGAAAACCCGAAAACCGAGTTATCAGTATTTTTGTGAATGGATGAGCATACCTAGAAGTTCTGTTAGAGCATTTTAGAGCATTTTCTGTGTGACGTGTGTGTATCATAGTTAGTTTTATTAGTGATGTTTAGTTAGAATTGTTAAATCAAGTCTTAGGGTAGTTTTTTGTAGTTTCTCTATAGTTGAGGGGCTTGGAATAACAAAGTCTTATATGAATTATGAATCTTATTATTCATATTCATATAAGCTGCTAAACAAACTGAATCAAGAATTTGTGGAAGCCAGCGTACCATTTGCAAGCTAGTGAACGTACCATTTGATGGCTTCAGTATACCAAGCTACTCTATATATATATCAGATATGGTACGTCACATACAACTTCTCAACCATAACCGAACCAAAAACCCCAGTTCTATTCTCTGAGATTCAATCTTTCTAGGAGGAGTTTTTCATCTTGTATATCAAATTCTTGATCGTTCTTGAGTCAATCATATGCAATCTGGATTCAATCAATGCTATAAACCGAGTTTTATTTACTTGATTATGTGTTCTTCGTGTTCTCAGTTTTCGGTGAAATTTCGGTCCAATTTCGGTGTACAAATCACTAGATCGGGACAACTTGGTTTTACAATTATCGGGCATATGACAGAGAATTACAAACCATAATCGAAAACTTTGACATATCGGTTTGCACGAACATCAGAATACATCACCTTTCCATGAAGATCACAAATTACCATCATCCCTAAACTGATTGCTATTGAATATGCACATTTTCCGTTTTCATCAAATCAAACTTTACTTTGAAATTTTCAAGGGTCCCAATTCCCCCCCTAAACATATGACATATTCAATTCCCCATTCACCCTGCAAGCAATATGTTCTTCAGGTAGCTCACAATAGAATCACATATTTTATGTTTGTGTAGAAAGATAATCTCCGACAAACGTTCCAAAGTAATCACACCCCAGTTTCTGAATATCTGCCCATCATCAGAAACTTGTTTTTGAATATATGCCCATCATCAAAAACCGTGACTACCCACAAACATCTTCAGAAATTCGACGACTAACTCATGATAAGCACCGGAATCTGGTAACTCTTCATTATAAATTCTCAGCTATCGAATCAAGGGTAAACCCGATAACTGATTTCCTCTTTGAAATTCCCACGACCTCTCCCCATTCTTGAAAGTACCCCCAAATGTTTATTACTGATTAACGGGGGTTCGGGGGCAGCGCCCCAGAGAAGCGGGGTCCAAGGGGCGGCAGCCCCTCGCTGGGGCCGTTAACCAGCGGTGGACCATAAGCTCCAACGTACCATATACTGAAAACGCATCAGAAATTTGCGGCGGACCATAAGCTCCAACGTACCATATACTTTAGCGGGCCATTAACTAGCGGACCAAAAACCTCAACGGACCATTGACCACGTACCAGAAAGTCAACAGACCATTTTGGTCAGCGGCGTACCATTTGGTACGGCGTACCATTTGGTACGTACCATTTGGTACGGTGTAACCGCTGCGCACCAAAAATAACTGCTCTGGAACAATATGGTACGTTTGATGAGTTTCCTGGTACGGCGGATGAATACTCAAAGAGCGTACTAACGTGTTCTTTCGGCGTACCACTGGCGTACCAACACTGAGAAACTCGAAATTCACTCCAGTTTCAGAATTTGTCGAATTTCTTCACTTAATCACTCATATTAGGTGCGAAACTGACTCAGGAAAACTCGTTTGAAAAAAAATTGATCAAAAACTCACTGAATCTCGCCTAATTGAGCTTTTTACGTCTGAAAAACTATCAAAAACGAAAATGTGATCTGGAAATTGAACCAACGGCTTTGATACCATTGTTAAAACACGATACGGATCGTTTCCAGATCATAAGAAAGATAGAGATGGAGAATCTAGTCATTATTGTGTCGAATGGTTACACCGAAGGAGTATACATCAATGAAGCTCGGGAGAGGTTGGACAGACCTCTCCTCTTAACACAAAGACAAATGACCAGAAAATCTAAATTGTACAGCTAAACTTCACCTATTTATATGTATTCATGCCCAACGTACCAGACTACCTAGCGTACCATTTGGTACGCTTCATGGTACGTTAGCAACCTAGCTATTTCAACAATCTAGACAATTACATAATCGCACAGTAATGACCACACCCGGAACATGATCTAACAAGTTCCAGTAGCTAGATTATGGTTGAAATAGGTTCACAACAGTCCCTAAGTGATAAATGATGTATTAGAACAAATGGTTTTGGTTAAAGTTGTGTAAAGAAGTAATTTCGGGTAAACTTAATATTAACCGGGACTTGTACCTTTCGTTAGACACGGTCTAAGAGCCTAAGAATTGGTAATTTGACTACTGAAACGGGTTTGGATAAAACCCCGTTGTCGAAACGAGCAAAAATTAAATTTTGAGAAAATTGCACTAAAGGACAAAATAGTTGATGAGGATCGCGTGGGTTTCGTTTGCTGGTTCGCTCGTGGTCCTCATAGCCTAGAAAGTCAACATGGTCTGTGGACCACCTATGAGGACTGCATGGGATATTTTTGGGATGCTCGCGGTCCTCATGTGTCCCTGGACAGTTTCAACATTTTGTTTTGTTTTGTGTTTTGGGAATAACCGAGCACCCGGTTTTGTTATTTTTACGAGTAGAGTCCCGTGGAATTATAATGGTGACGTTTCACCACCCGGTTAGACTCGAGGATCTCGTATGGCTATTTTGGCCTCTCGGTACATTCCCGGGAATGTTTGTAACTTCATGTTCGTGTTGTTGTTTTCACCAAACGTTGTGTAAACGTTCTTGGTTTTGGGTTAGGTTCTGATATATATTTATGTATATATTTTTAGACTCGCAACTGTGATACAATCGTTGGACCTTGGATTTCCTCATGCCCGGTGACGTTATAGTTTTTCCACCCGTTGCAATCTGTGAGTTGATATCTTTTCCCCTACTTTTATTTAAATGTTTTGGGGTGTACATGAACCATGTCTTGTTGTGTTACTTGTTACTGTGCTTAGGTATGTGTTACGGTGTTATAAATTTACTACATGTTACGTGATGTTCATGACAGATTAGTATGGTTAATTTAGGTCCGTATGGGACCACAAAGACATATATTGCACCAATACAGCTGTAGAGGTAGATCAAGGTGTCTCATACCCATTCTTATTGATCCATTAGGGGTTGGGTGATGGCGTATATGCCTCGTCATGGGGAGCGGTGATGGCCACTGGTCCGTTTACCCCTCTCGTGCTGGTTTAACCATAGGAATTTATTACAGGCACAGTGTTTTTGGAAACAAGTTTTGGCTGTGAAAATGGTCAAATGCGCTACGATTCACCAGCAACTTTTCGTTGTTGACGTCTTTTTGGTTAATATGCAGGTAAGTAAAGCTATGGCGGAAGTCACGTTGTGGTTTTGGGACGAGATGGTGTTGTGGGTTTTGGAGATTATCTTGTTATTATGTCATTTTTGTGACTGTCATGACTATCTTGTGTTGTTCGTTTGTGCCCTCACCGTACTTGTAGCCTTGGGTGACCCTGGGCTTAGTTTATTTGGGAAGCTTGTATGTAAGACTTAACATGATCTATGTTATAGCCGACATGGCTCTAGTTATGTTTGTTAGACGGTTCGTTCTTTTTTGTGAGCCTTTATCTACTCTTGTATCTATCTGTTTGCTTCCGCAAGTTCTGGTACGGGCGACCGGTGCCACGTCCTCTCCCCCGCGCCTGGGAAGGCGCAGCGGGGCGGGTTGTGACAATCCCCACGCTTAAGCTCAAACCGCTCGCGTCCTCTCCATTGGCGGCGGTGTGTCACGGGCGTCTTCCGTCCCCACCCCAATGTTGGCAATACCCTTAGGTAAGCAAAAAAAAATTAGTGATGAGTAAAATAGATCTGATGTTTGAGCCAGGTGGAGTACCTTAAGACTAAAAAAGAAACCCACTCACAATCGATTTAGAAAAAAAAGGAAGGAAGAAAAAAATACTACAACCAATGACAATTCACAAAAGACTCGGAAAAAAAAACTAGAGTAAAATTTGTCTGTATATACCCACTTTCTAAAATGAATAACAGATAATAACGTTAATATATTGCTTCATTACAGCTAACCAAGAGATACCAAGTCAGTTTTACAAAATTTAATGATCAGATCACATCTAATCGTAATACCGTTCTCATCATCATAACCATCGTAAGTTATACTTATTTATATTTAGATTACAATAATCATATATCCAGTTGGTAGAGTCCATATCCTTTTAATTAGAGGTCTTGGGTTCGAGTTCTGTGGTGCGCAAAGAGTCAATTTTTAAGAAAAAAAAATTGAGAACCATATAATGAAAGTAAATTTTTTTAATTTTAAATATTCCATCAAAATAAAAAATCTCTTTTTATAAACTGTAAAATCGTGGATTTTTATATTATAATCAGAATCTTGCTTAAATTAAAATGCTATAGAGATCTTAATTGGTAAGATTTTAAATTATAATCAGAATCTTGATAACTTTGTAACTAACAAACAAAGCATCCGAACAAAAGTGAGTTTGTTAACCAATGTAAAAGAAGAAAAAAAATTTAGTTATGATGGCCAACCAAAGCCCTTTCCCTTTTATCCTAAGCCATCATTCGTTTCTCGTAGCTAATAGAGATTTCCCGTGGCATTCAGCAAAGCCCTCGTACATTTCGATTTCATGAATGTACAACGTTTGAAATAGATAAATGATCATTGATCAATGACGATGTTTTGTACCTGTGCAAACCTTTGAGCATACGGCCCAGTAAAGGGGGATTGGCCTAATGGCACACAACCGTATCAAGGAGACCGTGAGTTGGAGGCAGTGGCGGACCCATGATTTTCTTTTCCAGGAGGATCACTATTTTTATAACCTTCATTTTGCTAGTATCGGACATAAAAACTTATGGGTCGGTTCACGGTTCGGGTCGGGTCGAGTAAGGTTCACCACACAATAACCTGCGTTAGAATAATTAAGAAAATCTTCGTCATTAGGAATTAGTAAACAGATAATATAAATACAATGTTCTATATGAACTAAATCGTCTTAATTTACCACTAAAATCTGTTAGTTGAAAATCAACTGATTGTCACTATTTCTATTGCATTATTACTTTTTTTACTAAACTAAACAAACATAAACTTAAACAAACAAAAAAACACAACATTGTTCAAAAAAAATAATAAAATAAAAACACCCTAGATCTTGCGGTGGTTCCCGATCAGGGCCCAACAGTGCTCCCACTTGAAATCGTGGTTGTGGATGGCCTTGGACTCGGCGAGGATGTCATCCTCGTCCTCCACATCGTTTTAATTCGTCTTGTATATGTGTTTAAACAATCGGTATTTCTCCGTGATGGTACACCATTTGGAGGAGAGCATATCGTTGGTCCGATAGTGGTCCACCTGGTCCAACGTGTTATGGAATGCACTGTTACTTGATCCCAAAATTTTGTTTCGTACAACTTGTTAACAACCCGGACCTCGGTGACCTCAGACCAAGCGGCACAAAGGATCATTTCTTCATCCGAACGCCATGATATTTGCGTCAGTGAGGAAAAGGTATCTCTTGACATGTCGATGCCTTTGAGATTGAAAAAATGGATGAGTTATGGGAACTGGAGCCCTTTGTACACTAAATTTTTGACATCTGTATCTGGCTCATTGGGTATCTCCTTTTATATGAATGTGTTAACTTTAATTTGTGTAAACAATCTGATCTATATAAATACGGTTATAAATTATGGTAATCTGAACTCGTTTAAATATGTGCCTTACTTATCTGAAATATGAATCTGTAAGTTGTTATGGCTATCTTTTATATGTTATCTGTTGTGTTATTACAAGTAAATATGTGGGTCATAGCATTTGTACTCGCTATGGTATATGTGCTAGTTTCGTTTCTTTTATCCGTTCACTGAGCTCCCGCTCAGCTGCATTGTTTCTTTCGCGGCAGGTATACATAACCACCATGGGATTGTCTGAGGATAGGGTCTGGCATACAAGCTAGGAAGTGAAGAGACAATAAACTAATGAGACCTTAGTGTTTTATATAGAAACATTTGATAGTTGGTTTTAAATGATTGTATGATTAATTTATTTTGATAACTAATATGTCTCTGATTATTGTATTGGTGACACGTCACCCTTATTCTGGTTAGGTTGTTACAAAAATGGTTGGTCATTTACCTAAAACTCTTAAAAATTAAGTAATACATTTCTTATAGCCTAATTAATGTCCAACTGATTTAAGCATTGTTATAAAGAAATGCGTGTCTTTAACCCTAATCTATTCTGATTATACCTTCAAACCAACAAACACATCTCTCTCGCATCCTTAAGCCCTAGATACGTAGTCGTCATCTACTTCATATTTCATCGCCGTTCTTCATCGATTTAGTGGCGAATCAAGTAATGTTAATGTCAAACCTGATTTTAATGAACATCTTTTGGCTCACATCAATTGTCTCTAAAACCAGATGATTTTTTTTTCTTATAATGTTTTGAGAAAGCAAGCCATATGTTAAGTCTATTTGAGTCGGTTATAAATATTTTGATATTTCTTTAGCAATTTTGTAGGGTTTCGGTTTGTTATTTTTATTTCAGTTATCTTTGAATTTGATAAAGACTTTTCGGATGAATTGGTTTTCATAATCTAATTTTTGGAGTTTTCAAATGGGTTAAAGAATCCTTTGATGTTTATGTGATTAGGTTCTTTAAGTTGAAGATAGTGAAGTTGTGATTGGGTTTAAATACAGGCACGATTTGGTTAGGGATGTCCTATGCCATGTTCTAAAGCGGGTTGGAATTTCTGCTAGAAAGGAAGCACCGGTAAACTTTCTGACCGATCCGCTTGAGGGGAGGTCTACGTTACTGCCAGTTAATGTTCTCGTGTTTGGGTGGGCAGGGGGAAACACGCTTGTGTGGACCTCACAGGAGTGGCCCCTCTTCTTAGGCTCAGAGATAGTGGGTTTGGGCAAAGTTGCTAAACACGAGAAAGCTTGTTTAGAAAATCAACATGTGTTTATCCCCTTTGCTTTTGATACTTAAGGTTTCCTAGCCCTGGAGGCCGTGCAATTTTTGAACAGGGTTCAGCGGGTCGTGCATAGCAATTTATTGACCCCTAAGAGGCAAATCATTTTTTAGTAGTATCGGTTTCACTATCCAAAAGAGGGTTGCGGCGCAGCTTGTTGCCCGTTTACCTGCCATTTTTATTGTAAATGTGTTTGGGTTTTATTGCTACGGTTGTAGCTGTGATGTAATTCCAAAAAAAAATAATAATAATAAAAATAATCAGAATACTTAGTTCTATGTTTGTATGATATAGTTTAGACTAAGGTTAACATTTGTATTGACCTCAGAGTTTATTTATGATATATAGACTAGAGAGAGTATAATCAATTTCATACGAATACATACATTGTGGAACAACTTAAACTTCAGATTGGTTAATCAGTGGAGATAGGTTCTATA
>JBCNJP010000008.1:13211840-13236088 GCA_039602395.1 Deinandra increscens subsp. villosa
CCAGCTGCGGACCATCTGGTCCGCCCGGATCATCTGGTCCGGCGGTGCATCTGGTACGGCCAGTGACTATAAAACTCACACAGATGCTCTAGATTAGATACAATACACGAGACACACGCTAGCATAGGAATATGCTCTAACACCATATAATACCAAAGGCCACACTTTTTATATTTTCACGTGGCCTTTGCCACCATTTGGTACGCGTATTGGGACAAAATATCTGATTTCAACTACCCTTTGGCAACTTTTTTTTCCAAATATATGTGGCTAAAACACAAATATACGTGACCATATAATACCAAAGGCCACGCTTTTGATATTATAACGTGGTCGTTGCGACCCTTTGGCCACGCTTATTGGGACAAAATGTATGATTTCAGCAACCCATTTGGCCATGTTTTTTATAACATATGTGGCTAAAACACAAATATACATGACCATATAATACCAAAGGCCACGCTTTTGATATTATAACGTGGCCGTTGCCACCCTTTAGCCACGCTTATTGGGACAAAATTTATGATTTCAGCAACCCATTTGGCCACGTTTTTTTATAACATATGTGGCTAAAACACAAATATACGTGACCATATAATACCAAAGGCCACGCTTTTGATATTATAACGTGGTCGTTGCCACCCTTTGGCCACACATATTGGGACAAAATGTATGATTTCAGCAACCCATTTGGCCACGTTTTTTATAACATATGTGGCTAAAACACAAATATACGTGACCATATAATACCAAAGGCCACGCTTTTGATATTATAACGTGGCCGTTGCCACCCTTTGGCCACGCTTATTGGGACAAAATGTATGATTTCAGCAACCCATTTGGCCACATTTTTTTATAACATATGTGGCTAAAACACAAATATACGTGACCATATAATACCAAAGGCCACGTTAAACAAACACATGTGGCCATTGGGACCCTTTGGCCACACTTTCCGGAAGAATTGTTTGATTACAACAACAAATATTGGTACCCTTTAGCCACGCTTCTAGGTGGCTTCAGCCACTGATATTGTAATGTGGCCGTAGGATACATAAGGTGACGGGACCTTTGGTGTCGATTGGAATGGAAAAAAAACGTGACCAAACACCTTTGGTCACGGTTTTTTCCTGTGGCCAAAGGTGAATTTTGACGTAGTGAAGTCGCAAGAACAGTTTTCCTTAAAGGTTTATTTTTATAAAAATCACATGATCAAAGTCTTTCGATCGAGTTTTGAGAACCAACAAAAACCCACTCACCCGACATTCCCTTGTGAGATTAAGCCTACAAAAAGAAAAGAAAAAAATATACTTAGGCGAAAAATGAAAAAAAATCATAGTTATGAGGGATGTCGTATGTCTAAAACATGTTCTAGGTTTATATTGAGACCGTGTCAAATTATTCGCCTTGAGTCGGTATGGATCTTCTCCGGGTCATCAATTGCCCGAAGATACTGGACTTTCTGCTTAACTCCAGTATATTTAACAAAAAAAAAATCAAAAAAAAAAACTAGTCTTGTATTGAAAGGTTGCAAAACCCTGAATCAAGCTAAAGAAAAATATATATATAAATAAATCACAATGAAAATTGTGAAACGGCTGTACGTATACGCCAAGATATACGTTTGGGTGGTAGCTCATACACCCGTATATGTGAGCAAACGTTTGAGTATCCCCCTCCATTTTTTGGTCGGATCCCATAACGAACTCGGCGGCACGATCGTATATATAAACCCAAGAAACACTTAGATATGCTTGACTTGAGCGTTCATTTCAAAAATTAAACCCATAGGTCGAGTGAATTGGTGAGATGTGTGAAATATATAGAAAATGGTTCGCATTACTTGGTTGAGAGATTTTGTGATGAGAAAAGAGGCACGTCAGCAGCCACGTAGTCGTCCACGTAAGCTTCATTAACGGTGGGTTAGAAATATAGACACAAAGTATATTAGTAAAAACAGGGTCAATTGATAAGAGTAATAATGTCCAAAAAAATAGGTAGGATTATTTTTGTCCAACATCTAATAGTTGGGATTAATAGTGTCCTATTTATGTACTTTGTTAAAAAGCATCTAACTACATTCTGTTAATTGAACAAAATTCAAGGATCGATCCAACAACACTAATGGTGAATTGGAAAAACTTGAGTTCGAACTTAAAGAGGAGAGACTTCTTCGGGATGCAACAAATGAAAAAGTTAAGGCCTTCTTCTTGAAGATTGAAGAATCGGAGAAAAAACTTGATCTACTTATAGATCATCTATCTGCACTTGGACCACCGTTACCACACCAACTTAATGCTCCGGCGTCTACAGAGGTGAATTCTTTACATCACAACTTAATCATACTATTCTCAAGTACCTTATAATAACATACACTCTTGTTTATGAAGAACACAATCCGGATGAACTCTTGTTCCTGAAGAACACAAATAGGTGCAAGTTCCTGGTACATAAGAATATATACTTCATGTAAGAACAAAGTTATGAGTTAAATGGGGCCCTGCTATGATTCATTGAAAATGTATGTTAATATGAAAAAAATAGAATATATACATAATCTGTATGAATAAAACTGGAACAACTTATGTTAGATTAAAAAAAGGGGTAACTTTGTAGAAACATAATCAACTTTTGATTTTGTTCCAATTAGGTCACTCAAACTTTTTTTTTCCAATTAGGTAACTAAACTTTAAAATATGTTCTAATCCTAGATAAATGACCTGATTAGCAGGTAACCTTATCAAAAAAAAAATTATAAAAATTGAATTTTTTATAAAAAAGGAATTTTTTTATAAAAAAATAAATTTAAAAAAAACTAATTTTTTATAATCGAATTTTTAAGAAAAACGATTTTTTTTATAAAAAATCAAAATTTTATAAAAAACGTATTATTATAAAAACGAATTATTTTATAAACATTTTTTTATGAAAACATTTTTTTTTGTTTTTTATAAAAAAACGTTTTTTATATAAAAGTTCGTTTTTATAAAAAATACCTTTTTTAAAAAATTTCGATTTTTTATAAAAAAAATCATTTTTATTAAAAATTCAATTTAATAAAAATTGATTTTTATTAAAAAATCAGTTTTTTTTATAAAATTGATAAGGTTACATGCTAATCAAGTCATTTATCTAGGATTAGAACATATTTTAAAGTTGAGTGACCTGATTGAAAAAAAAAAGTTTAAGTGACCTAATTGGAACAAAATTGAGAGTTGGTTATGTTTCAGTGAAATTTTCCCTTAAAAAAAACAGAATAAACACTTTCATGATAGGTCCGCATCATTATTCTGCTCTAACTTTTTACCATTTCAAAAACATTGTTCTAGGTAAATTCTAAGGAGATTTTTGTTGGATCTAGCCACAGCACTAATCATGATGACATACACACAACGGTTAGTATTTGTCAAACTCATTATCGGTTTCATTGCACATTTACATAAAGTAATTAATTGATCTGTACGTAAGGTGTGAAATCGGTGGTCGATCAACCTCGTCTGAAGCGGTTGAAAAGAAAAAGGTAAATATTTGCAAATCAAGTTTCATTCCGTTCTATAGTTTCACAGTAATCTGTTTGGTAATTTCATGTAGTCCAATTTTAAATGTTATTTGGTACCTCAAACAAAGTTCAACTGACTTTGAAGTTGATCCGGAACTTAATGTGATGTTCATCCGGATGTTTTACGTTCATTTGGATATCTAATGTTCATCTGGAAATCAATTGAATTGTAGGGTCTGATGACCCATACTACTTGCAATAAAATGGCACTCCTCAGTCCATATCTATCATGGTGGTAAGTATTTCAAAATTGCTATATATATTATGATCAATTTCCATAACCTAATTATCAATTATATGTTTTGGTATAGGAAGGAATACAAGAAAAAATGGTCCTAATTAAGCTCAAGTCTGGACAGTTGAAGATGAAGACCACGTGGTAGTGTTGTTGCCTCCCGGATTGAAAATTAGATTGAGAATAATGCTTGTATGCAGTGTAATTTTCTTTAATTTTTTATTTGTATTTGACTTGTAATTGAATTTTATTTGATTTGTAATTAATAATTTGTAATAGCTTTTAAATTGGCCATGCGTAGAGCAAGGACCCATCTGATTTCAACAACCTTTTGGTTACTTTTTCTTCTTCCCAAATATATGTGGCTAAAACAAAAATATACGTGACCATATAATACCAAAGGCCACACTTTTTTATATTTTAACGTGGCGGTTGCCACCCTTTGGCCACGCTTATTGGGACAAAATATCTGATTTCAACTACCCTTTGGCCACTTTTTTTTTTCCAAATATATGTGGCTAAAACACAAATATATGTGACCATATAATACCAAAGGCCACACTTTTTATATTTTAACGTGGCCGTTGCCATCCTTTGACCACGCGTGTTGGGACAAAATGTATGATTTAAACTACCATTTGGCCACTTTTTTTTTCAAATATATGTGGCTAAAACAGAAATATACGTGACCATATAATACCAAAGGCCACACTTTTTATATTTTCACGTGGCCTTTGCCACCATTTAGCCACGCGTATTGGGACAAAATATCTGATTTCAACTACCCTTTGGCAACTTTTTTTTTCCAAATATATGTGGCTAAAACACAAATATACGTGACCATATAATACCAAAGGCCACGCTTTTGATATTATAACGTGGTCGTTGCCACCCTTTGGCCACGCTTATTGGGACAAAATGTATGATTTCAGCAACCCATTTGGCCACGTTTTTTATAACATATGTGGCTAAAACACAAATATACGTGACCATATAATACCAAAGGCCACGCTTTTGATATTATAACGTGGCCGTTGCCACCCTTTGGCCACGCTTATTGGGACAAAATTTATGATTTCAGCAACCCATTTGGCCACGTTTTTTTATAACATATGTGGCTAAAACACAAATATACATGACCATATAATACCAAAGGCCACGCTTTTGATATTATAATGTGGCCGTTGCCACCCTTTGGCCACGCTTATTGGGACAAAATGTATGATTTCTGCAACCCATTTGGCCACATTTTTTATAACATATGTGGCTAAAACACAAATATACGTGACCATATAATACCAAAGGCCACGTTAAACAAACACATGTGGCCGTTGGGACCCTTTGGCCACGCTTTCCGGAAGAATTATTTGATTACAACAACAAATATTGATACCCTTTAGCCACGCTTCTAGGCGGCTTCAGCCACTGATATTGTAACGTGGCCGTAGGATACATAAGGTGACGAGACCTTTGGTGTCGATTGGAATGGAAAAAAAACATGACCAAACACCTTTGGTCACGGTTTTTTTCCCGTGGCCAAAGGTGAATTTTGATGTAGTGAAGTCGCAAGAACGGTTTTCCTTAAAGGTTTATTTTTATAAAAATCACATGATCAAAGTCTTTCGATCGAGTTTTGAGAACCAACAAAAACCCACTCACCCGACATTCCCTTGTGAGATTAAGCCTACAAAAAGAAAAGAAAAAAATATTCTTAGGCAAAAAATGAAAAAAAAATCATAGTTATGAGGGATGTCGTATGTCTAAAACATGTTCTAGGTTTATATTGAGACCGTGTCAAATTATTCGCCTTGAGTCGGTATGGATCTTCTCCGGGTCGTCAATTGCCCGAAGATACTGGACTTTCTGCTTAACTCCAGTATATTTAACAAAAAAAATCAAAAAAAAGACTAGTCTTGTATTGAAAGGTTGCAAAACCCTAAATCAAGCTAAAGAAAAATATATATATAAATCTTTACTACATTATAAACCATCTCTTTTGTGTGGTAAACTTGTAAATATCAAATCTCTTAATTTTAAAACGTACAAACAAAGCAAGAGGATGTACAAATTAGAGGAGCCACTTAGTCTTCTTTCAACCACGCTCAACCTACTTCAACCAGTTCTCTAACCAATATCAGATGGCGTTGGCAAGTTGCAGGGGAGATGGGACAGAAATCAGAGAACCGCCGGCAACTTGCAGGGGAGATGGGACGAAAAATCTTCCCGTTCACCAAAGTAATTCAAATTTCTTACCGCTCACCAAAGTAATTCAAATTTCTTGTCGCTCACCCTATAAATTAACACAATCCATCACACCCTCATCTTCTTCCTATTATTCTTGATTTTGATTTGCGTTTGATTTAAAGAATCGATCCAGAGAATCTGATCACTTTGGTCTCACGCTGCAAAGTCCATCTTCTCGGTTGGTTCTTGCATTATAGAAAGCTTAGTTGATCCTAATTTTGCCCTATTTTTATGTGATTCAAGAGGGTTTTGAGTAAATAGGTTCTATCTTTCTAGGTTAGGGTTATTGTGAACCTAATGGAGGTTCTGAGTTTGTATGTGAGGACCACTCGGATAGGAGTAATAGATAATTATTGTATATTGTATAACTTGTTCTCCAAGTTCTCTAGTTAGATTGTACAGGGACGATTTGTGTAAATTATTCTCCTATATCTAGGATGATTGGTAAATAGAATAATCAAGTTTTACCATTACGATTTGGTTTCCTATATGGTATCATCCTCTTGATCCTTCTCCCTGTGAACCCTACGTCCCCCACCTTCCTGCCGCCACCCTTTTTCCTTTGTTCTCCCATCTCTTGTCATGGCATCCAAGCACCCAGCCTCCTCTGTCACTAACATCCGTCAACTAATATCCATCACACTTGAAACCGGCACCCAACAATACGTAACCTGGTCCGAGCTTTTCAAGATACATTGTCGTGCTTACGATGTCCATGATCATCTTCTCCCTAGACCTGTCACCACACCGCCGGCTGAAGAAAAAGCCAAGGAAGAATACGACAAAGCCCAAACCGAGTGGGAACGACTTGACGCCATTGTTCTCTCTTGGATGTACGGCACCATCACCCCTGAACTTCTGACCACCGTCATCAAAAAGGACACCACCGCTTATGGTGCGTGGACTGCCCTGGCCAAAGTCTTCAATGACAACAAGACATCCCGGGCTCTTCAACTGGATCAGAAACTATGCAACACCCGGTTGGATCAGTTCCCGGATGTGAATGCCTACTGCCGGGAACTAAAAAGCCTCTCCGATCAACTCTCCAATGTCGATGCTCCGGTGTCAAATCAAAGGCTTGTTCTCCAGCTCGTTTCGGGCCTTAACGAGCAATATGAAGGCATCGCTATGCTCTTGCAGCAAAGCGATACCCTTCCTGATTTCTATGATGCTCGATCCAAACTACTTCTCGAAGAAACCCGAAAGAAAGCCACTGCTCTCCAATCTGCCCAGGCTGCCGGATCTACCCTTCACGCCGCTGCCCCGGTTACTTCTCAACCTGCTGTCGCTGCCTCCACCGCCATCGCCGGCGGTAATGACCGGAATCGGGGCCGGAATTCCAGTCGTAACAGAAATGGGAACCGGAACAGACCTCGGGGCTCCGGTCGCTACCCTCCAGCGGCGCCTACTGTTGGCCTCATGCCACCACAGTGGCCTCAAAGTCTGAATTGGGCCGGCCCAATGCCTTCTTTTCAGGCCCGTGCTCCGTGGACCACCAGCCCACCACCCTGCCCCTATCCAACGGCTGGCCCATCAGCGGCTCCTGGGATACTTGGCCCGCGACCCAATCAGGCCCACTTGGCGCAACCCGTTTTTCAACCAACTGGGTATTATCCGACCGACATTGTGCAAGCTATGTACACTGTTTCCCTGAATCCGCCCGACAACAATTGGTACCTTGATACAGGAGCCACCACTCACATGACGAACAATCCAGGTAATCTTTCGTCTGTTTTTAATTCAGGCATTTTACGGAATATTATTGTCGGTAATGGCACAACCATTCCCGTGACTGGACAGGGCAACCACACTCTCCCATACCCCTTTCCACCTCTTAAACTAAATAACATCCTTTTGGCACCTCATCTTATTAAAAATCTTCTTTCTGTACGACGTTTGACAACTGATAATCATATATCTATCGAATTTGACCCATTTGGTTTTCTTGTTAAGGACCTCAAGACCAGGGAACCTATCCTACGATGCAATAGTTCGGGAGATCTTTATCCTCTACATCCTCAGCTTCTCAACTCTATCCGGTCTCCATCAACATTTACAGCTCTCTCTCACTCTCTTTGGCATCAACGCCTTGGTCATCCAGGCCCTCAACTTCTGCATCAACTTCGCAAGAATAAATCCCTAGACTATAATAAAATAAATAAAACCGTTTGCCAGTCGTGTGTTTTTGGCAAAAGTGTTCGGTTTCCTTTTCTTAATTCAAATAATTCCACATGTACCCCTTTTGATTTAATTCATAGTGACTTGTGGACATCCCCTGTTTTGAGTTCAAATGGACACCGTTATTATATATTATTTATTGATGACTTTACGAATTTTCTTTGGACATATCCGATTGCCAAAAAGTCACAAGTCTATGATGTCTTCACTCAATTCTCAACTCTTGTCAACACCCAATTTGAGAGGCAAATTAAACAACTTCAATGCGACAACGGAAAGGAGTATGCCAACGCTCAGTTCGAGAACTATTGCAAGAAACATGGCATGACCTTCCGCTTTTCGTGTCCCCACACTTCCTCTCAGAATGGCAAAGCCGAAAGAACCATCCGCTCAATCAACAACATAGTTCGAACTCTCCTCTCTCATGCATCACTTCCCCATTCTTTCTGGCATCACGCCCTTGCCATGGCCACTTATATCCTCAACATTCTCCCGGCCAAAACCCATAATTATCAAACTCCAACCTCCCTTCTCTATCATCGAATACCCGCCTACGAACACCTTCGTGTGTTCGGGTGTCTATGCTACCCACTTCTTCCACCAAACTCAATCCATAAGCTAGACCCACGTTCCACACGATGTGTCTTTCTTGGATACCCACCTAACCATCGTGGGTATAAATGTCTCGATCTCAACACCCATACCATCTTCATATCTCGACATGTCACCTTTGACGAGACGGTTTTTCCCTATAAAAACCGAGAGATTCCACCACTACCCGACTCATACGACTTTCTCACAAACTCGGCTCGTATGTTTTTCTGGGACGATGACCCACCTGTCACTCGTTCCCCATCCGCTGCACCTCCCGAGGCTGGCGCACCGCCGCCTCCCACATCCCCACCTCCCGTCACCCAACCTCCCACCCCTCCTCCCGAACCTCCCAACACCACCGATTCCCATGCTGCCTCCTCTTCACAGCATTCACCCACCACCCACGTGACTCCCTCGTCACCGTTTCCACCACCCCCTCCCACCCGGACCATACACACCCGGTCCATGTCCGGTATCACCAAACCAAAACTACCATTTAACCTTCACACCGCTGTCCCTGGCCTTGTTCCGATTCCTAAAGACCCAAAAACCGCCATGTCTAGTCCGAGAATGGCGAAACGCCATGGCTGACGAGTTTAATGCCTTAATTAAAAATAAGACGTGGGAACTTGTTCCTCGTCATGAGAATATGAACGTAATTCGCAGCATGTGGCTCTTTAAGCATAAATTTAAATCAGACGGGTCTCTTGAACGGTACAAAGCCCGTCTAGTGTGTGATGGTCGCTCACAGCAGGTCGGTATAGATTGTGGTGAAACTTTCAGCCCGGTAGTAAAGCCGGCCACCATACGCTTAGTACTTGCATTGGCGTTGTCTCAGTCCTGGCCTGTTCACCAATTGGATGTCTCCAACGCTTTTCTTCATGAGAATCTCCATGAAACTGTTTATATACACCAGCCCATGGGGTTCCGAAATCGAGACTATCCGGATCATGTGTGTCTTCTCAAAAAATCTCTTTATGGGCTCAAGCAAGCCCCTAGGGCCTGGTACCAGCGCTTCACCGACTTCGTGGTGTCTCTTGGTTTCACACAGAGTCGCTGCGATAATTCCCTGTTTGTCTACCATGTCGGATCTGCGGCTGCATACTTATTGATTTATGTCGACGACATCATACTCACCACGTCTTCTGAAGCCCTTCGACGTGACCTCATGCGTAGTCTATCTAGTGAATTTGCTATGAAGGACCTGGGCCCATTGAGCTATTTTTTGGGTATTTCTGTAACCCGTACTGGTGATCGCATGTTCTTATCTCAGGCCTCCTATACTCAAGATATTGTCGCTCGGGCCTCAATGCAAAACTGCAACCCAGTGGCAACCCCTGTTGATACCTCCTCCAAACTCGGATCGACCGAAAGTCCCGAGTTTGATAACCTCACTTTATTCCGTAGCCTCGCTGGTGCCCTCCAGTACTTGACCTTTACACGCCCGGATATCAGCTACGCGGTACAGCAGGTTTGCATGCACATGCATGCCCCACGTCTTGACCACTGGAATGCTTTAAAACGTATTATCCGGTACCTGCAGGGCACCATATCATTTGGATTGACGTTGGATCGGTCCACTTCTACGTCTCTCCTTGCGTATACGGACGCCGATTGGGCGGGTTGTCCCGATACGCGTCGATCGACTTCTGGCTACTGTGTATACTTCGGCTCAAATTTGATAGCCTGGTCCTCCAAACGTCAATCCACGGTGTCACGGTCCAGCGCTGAGGCTGAATATCGTGGGGTTGCCAATGTTGTTATTGAACTCTGTTGGCTTCGTAACTTGCTGCTTGAGCTTCACCGGCCCCTCTCTAGGGCTTCTATCGTGTATTGCGACAACATCAGTGCCATCTACCTTTCAGGAAATCCAGTTTAGCATCAACGAACGAAACACATTGAACTGGACATTCATTTCGTTCGTGAGCAGGTGCATCGTGGTCTCGTTCGCGTTCTTCATGTGCCCTCCAGATTTCAGATCGCAGATATCTTTACAAAAGGCTTACCACGTGTGCTGTTCGAAGATTTTCAGTCCAGTCTCAGCATTCGTCCCCCTCCCGCTTCGACTGCGGGGGTGTAATAGATAATTATTGTATATTGTATAACTTGTTCTCCAAGTTCTCTAGTTAGATTGTACAGGGACGATTTGTGTAAATTATTCTCCTATATCTAGGATGATTGGTAAATAGAATAATCAAGTTTTACCATTACGATTTGGTTTCCTATAAGGAGAAATCCGGCGCCGGTGTGATTCTTTCTGGTCACCGTATTCGTAACTTGCCTTTTTAAGTGGTTGTCCAAATTGCATTTGATCTTCCCTTTTGTAGCATTTAAACGATTTCACTAATATTTGGAAGAATCTAATGTTAATTAAAGATGGAAATTAGGTTGTTTGACTGTATTTTTTTGGCTTTGGTCAGGTTAAGTTACCTGCATTCCCAAAAGATTGTATATATATACAAACCCAAAGTTTTCCTATGGACTCGTGCCTCACCTTTTCCTTTTTTTTTTCACTTCTTTCCTTTTTAATTTCTCAATTTTTTCATATATTATATCTAACTATTTTTATTGGCTTCTTTTAATATATCTAAATATATTGAAATTTGTTCATTATTAACTTTTATGCTTAATTTTTTTGTATTTGTAGTTTTGACATGTTTCTTTTTTTTATCTAGGTTATGCAAATAATTTTACCTTAAAACGAACCAGTTCAACATTTACTTTTTAAAAAGGTTTATTGCCCCTATTAATCTCAGTTATCACACATTGGCTGATAATAATCTCGGTTTTGATTTTTCCCCACAATAATCCAATTATTCAACCATTGGCCTATATTGAACCGCCGTTAACTATAGACTAACCCAGTTAGTATGAGGGACTGTTTTTTTAATTTTTTAAAATGGATCGACTGTTTTTTAAAAATATTTTTTTATTAGGTTCTTATATTAATAAAAAAGAAATTAAAAAAAATAACATTCAGGCTAGAAATCTTCACCCCATAGCCAAAACTCCAAAAGTCTATCATAGTTTTTTCGAATAACGTAGGTAAATGAAATGTTGAAGAATGTATAATACTAACCGTAGTACGGACTAGAGAACGTAACTTGTAAGTTCTAACGAGAATTAGTAAACTAACAAATATAGTTTGTTTATAAAACTCAAATATTTCAATCAATTTTTTAAAGGTTTATTCTTAATCTCTTTTACGTGACTGTTCACAAAAAAAAATGTAATTTAGTTTTGGAAAATAAGATTTTAATAATCTTCGAGCTTGAATGTTCATTTTTTAAAATTTATTTTTATTAATATAAGAACTCAATAAAAAAACACTTTTAAAAAAATAGTTCATTCATTTTAAAAATTACAAAAACAGTCCCTCATACTAACTGGGTTAGTCTACAGTGCACGATGGTTCAATATAGGCCAATGGTTTAATAATTGGTTTGATAGTTGAGATTAATATGAGCTAATTTTCCTTATAAAAATGTCTTCGTTCCTTATTTTGCGGTATATATTTGCTCTTAAATCAGATCTATTTATGCGATTTTAGATATATCATAGCGAATGTGCCTACAAGTGTTTTTATTTTTTTATATGAACTCTTTTCATTTATATCATATCTAATTAGTTTTAATGTTTTTTTTTAATATATTTAAATATAATTAAATGTGTTCTTTATTAACTTGTAAGCTCAAATTTTTAGTATTTGTAATTGCGGCATGTTTATTCATTATCCACATTTTTTTAATTTACCTTAATACGAACCATTTCAAAATTCACGCTTCAAATAATTTTTTCTCATGTTTTGATATTTTTTTAAAACCAGGTCATATTTTTTTCTGATTTTAAGTATACCATCAAATGTGTCTACATGTGTTTTTGTTATTGATATGAGTTGTATTCAAAATGACAAATCAACTTATTTATTTTTGCATTGTTTTATTTCATCTGTTTATAAAAATTCATGTTGAATAAATTTATTTAAATTTTTTTCATATACTTATTTTTCCGCCAATGTTTTGTTTTTAATTATTTAGCTCCGATACTATATCCTATAACGTTTGTAAACTTTTTTAAATAGTATTATTCATAATTTTTTCTTTTACTTTTATTTATTTTATTTATCTTAGCATTGTTAGTGTAGTGTTTTGGTCGTTACTTATTTTTTCCTGTCTTATACGTTGTGTTATACGAATTCATTTTTTTTGTTTACGTATTATTCCCGCGACAACGCTTGTGTCCTTGAATATACTACATTAGACAACGGCACACACTCAAATGTCATGTTTTTTAGACAGTAAATAGCTTAAGTTAGATAATAATCAACAAGAGTAAGACAACACAACTGCTTGAGCCCCTCATATGCTAACTTATAGGTCGCTGATTCGAACATTGTAAGCTCCAAATTATTTTTTGAACTTTTTCTTTGTTAATTTTTTACACATTTTAATAGATTTAGACAACTTTTTTACTCTTATACTATTTTTACATCCCATATTTAAATCTCGCTAAAGTTTTATTATCTGAACTCATTTTAATTAGTTATTATCTGAATTTTATAAATGATACATCCTCAGCTGTTAAAACAACACGTCATCTAGAATTATCTCCTCAGTCCCCTACACTTCTTGGATCATATTTTGGTTGTAACATAGTTATGTATAGACCCACTCCGTGCATATTTCCTTTGGTGTTTTACTTAAAGATATGTATAACCTTATGTACTCATATTGTTTAATATAATCTTTTTTGCTGCTATTTCTGTGATATATAACGGTTACCGCTGCAACGCGCGATTGATCTCTAGTTGTACACATATGTGAACATTGAAAATAAGCCGCATCTTTGTTTTCACATGATTAAAAACGAAGTCGAATAGGAGGCGAAGTTGGAAATGGGTTTTTGAAGGATAACTTTATCATTTATATGTGGAGTTTCTTTTGAGGTTTCTACGGTTACTATTCTGATTTTAATCTTCTTCTCTTCTGATTTCATCCTAAACTCACGAGTCTGTGAAAGATTTAGTACTTAATATGTGTTTTGACTTCAAAACCAGTGGAGCCTATTTAATTGCCCAATTTTCTATCAAAATACTGAGATTAAATTCAGTTTGCAGGATGCGGCGCGGCGTAGTATCTGATGTCACGGATTTGAAGTTTCGAAAAGCATTATGGAACTCAAATATTATAAGACTCACATGTTTGTACCAGTTAATACACGGAAGATCATCCGGAGTTATAGGCCTTACTGTTGATTCATTTTTGCAGGCGAGCTCCTTAAAATTATAATATTGTTTAGTTTCTTAGCGACATTTAAAGGTTTGAGTCACCTTCCGGTTATAGGTACTTTTATTTCATAATTCATATTATATTACAATGAACTTTTAATATGTACTTTCACACTCTTTGAAATGCACTAGGATGTAATCCTGTCAATGAATTGAACGTGTAGATTATTTTTATATGTGTGGCTCGAAGATCAGGCTCAATGAAAGCTTTGTACATAGGATATACTTGTACGTAGCAAGAGTTTTAACAATTTAACAAACAAAACTCACATGTATATTATGGTTATATTGGTATGGACAATTTTGACCCGCTTATATATAATTGGGCCAACAGAAACATGTAAAATAATATAATTAGCTAAAAGAGGAACGGGTCAAATGGGTTGAAAGTTGAATTTTTTTTTAATTCACATAACCTCCAAAAATTCAGATTACTTTTGTAATAATAACAATAACTATTGACCTAATTATCTAACCCTTGGTTCCTACATTTCAATGATTTCAATTTAATACTCTGATAGTTAGGGTTCTTGCTTTTAGTAATTTGTTCAACCATTATTTTATGTTGTGTTGATATGAATTCATATTCAGTGAATTGGGTTTTTGTCTCTGTCTCAACTTCCAGGTATGGTCCATCATTACAAGTTGTTTTTTATTCATGGCATTGAGAGACATCGATTTTGCTTTCCTAGAATTGTTTTTCTTTGTGATAAATTAGGAATTTGTTTTATAGGTATTATGGTTTATTGCTTCTGTTTTGTCATGTTAAAAGCATAAACTGCTATTTCTTACGAGTGCCTATGACGTATGCATTTGCTTATGTCAGGTATTACAAGTCATCTGGTTTATCTAGTTTTATGGACGCACTTGCTTATGTTTCGGTGTTGAGATATGATGCTTAGGAGGATGCATTTGCTGGGTGTGATAGGAAATTTTTGGAAAATTAATGAACCATGTAAGTTTGTAATTCTTTTTTAACGTCTGTGATGTAAATGGTATTCAAATTGAAATCTTGAAACGATTGCTGACCCAAAATGGCTTATTGCTATGTAACTGTGGCCTCACTAAAAATAATAGATTTATGTTTAGATGTATGTGAAAAATGATAGGTTTCATGGTCCTTTTGGTATGACATGGGTGAAAACACATAAAAATAGTAGATGTATGTTTGACTTGTATCTGGACTGCTTTTTCTTGCAGGTTTAACCCGTTATCATGAAATCTTACAAGAAGCAGATGGTTTAATCCTTTCTCGAGGAAATCTCGGGGATAGATTTGCCCCTGGAAAAGGTACTTTTAATTATTCAATTGTTAAGAGCACACTCGGTGAAAATGATAATTAATCACAACCTTATGGTTTTTGCTTTTTAGGTGTTTTTGTTTCAAAAAATAGTTGTTTACAAGTGCAACATGGCTGGTATCCATCTAACCAACTGTAATCATCATTTGGAGGATATGCTCCTTAAAAACAGATGAAGATGATGCTATTTATAAGCTGATGTAGACTCTCACAATTATAGGGGATTTTCAGGTCTGCTTTGCAAGTCATGGTTCAAGCATAGTGCGCACGAAGGAGTGACCCTTTTTTGTTGCAACAGGTTTGTTACACGCAAAAAAACAATTGTTTTGGAGAAGTTGATAGGCATGAGACACATAAACACATTGTCTTATACAAACGCGAGCAATCGAAATTCGATCAGAATATTTTTTATTTTGTAATTACTCAATATTTTCTTTTCCCTCATCTACAGATCTATCACCTGCTGCTTATGCCTCCATTGCTACATGACTTCTATCACTACGAAATTGATGATCCAAGATTTCACCCTCTTCTGGCAGATTTTGTGCAGGTTTGTTTTCTAATTTTATATAATTCGAAAGTGTGTTTGTTTTCCTGCAGTTTGACCTACGAAATGTATAATGGTTCATGTATATGGCAAACTGGCTCTCAAAGAGTTACATATAAATTGTATATTTATTTTATATTGTAGTTTCTCACTTGGGTTCTAATGTTCTACAAGTCTCAAATGGTATAAATTAACCATGGTTTTTCCTTTTCAGTACTAAGGTCATTGCATATATTCAATGATCTTCTTCTTTTATATTTGTGGCTAAACACTATTACAACAGTTTTTTACCAGATTTATTACACGAGATTATGTATCCATTTCATAGTGTTCCATCAAGACATTAGACAACTGGGTTGATTCTCGGGTTACAAAGGTGTCTAGATGGCCTCTGAGTGGCTTGAGGTTTGTTCGGTATTGTATTTATGTTGTATATGTTTGTTTCTTTTGGATTGGATTTTTTGGGTTACAAAGGTATCAAATAACTTTAATTGGGTTTTATGTGAGATCCTCCCAGTTTTTGAGTTATGGTTTTTTTTTTCCTAAAGGCTTTATTTAAAGGCTTCATTTATTCCTTCTTCTACACAGATCAGATCAGGGAAGACAAATGTTGAATTCCCATATACTCACAAAATAAGAAACAAAATTTGATAAATTTTCATGCTTTTGATGAACTAATAGTAGAAATTTATTTTGTAGATAAGGGTTTAAAACCGAATGTTCGAATTTCGGAGATCTGAATAATACCTCATTTAGATTTTCTTATATCAAAGAACTTTTGTGTGTTAACAATAATAAAACTTTGTGTTTTGGTTGGTTGTTAACAAGAAGACTTGAAGAGTTGACAGAGAGCTTAAAATTCTAAGGATTCACTACTTGACGTAAGTTCGGGAAATTTAGAAGGGAAATAACATAAAAAGACAAGAAATTTGGATTTTATCTATGATAAAGTAAATAGCAGGTGACATGTTTTTCATTATAAAACTTGATTTACAAATATAGTTTTGCGAAAAGAGAAATTAAAATAATCTTTATAGTTGTCCGAATCTTTAGTTCATCCCAGATGACTTCTATCTTAAAACACTTTTGGTTTTAAATTACTATGTTTGTGACTAATATCTATTTCAATTCGACTGTTTGCTATTATTTGTTTGAATTCTACAATGGTAGATAAGCTAAATCGATGATACAAATGAGAAAACCAATATACGTACATTCGAAGATATATCACGAGGGTATGGGTAAACGAACAAAAATCAAGTACTGCGTTCGTTGTTTCCCAAATGAATTCCCAAACTGTTGTGTGGCCATACCGAGCGAACAAATGACGAATAATGCTTATGTACTGCCGCCGCCGCAACGCGCGGGTACATTACTAATAAATCACAATGAAAATTGTGAAACGGCTGTACGTATACGCCAAGATATACGTTTGGGTGGTAGCTCATACACCCGTATATGTGAGCAAACGTTTGAGTATCCCCCTCCATTTTTTTGGTCGGATCCCATAACGAACTCGGCGGCACGATCGTATATATAAACCCAAGAAACACTTAGATACGCTTGACTTGAGCGTTCATTTCAAAAATTAAACCCATAGGTCGAGTGAATTGGTGAGATGTGTGAAATATATATAAAATGGTTCGCATTACTTGGTTGAGAGATTTTGTGAGTTTTCAAATCATTAAAACATGCGAGGTTGTAAACCCTAGTATTGATAGTAAATCTTGCGGACCGAATATGTATACTTAAATGTCTATGTGGTTAAGATAGAGTTGTAGTAGTGTCAAGATTAAAATGGATTGCTTGGGGACAAGCAATGTTTAAGTATGGGGATGTTTGATGTGTGTGGTTTTGGATATTAAAAATGATGATTTTCGGGTCAAATACGTGGGATATATATGTTAAAATTGTTAAAATGTGAGCGTTTCTGACAAATATCATGAGTTACAGGTGAAAACGGGCTTGGCACGAAGAACGAGACGAGAAAACGGAGAAAATTGAGAAAAAGTCAAAAAGTCAAAGTTAAGCCAAAAAGTCAACCGAAAAAGTAGAAGTCAAAATCTGGTCAAAACTGATCCAGGGCACGACTCTTTTCCCATGGCCAAGCTCAGAGCACGAGTATGACCTGATCAGATCGTCACAGGCCCAGGCCACGACTCTTATCCCACGGCCACGAGGCTCACGGGCTGACCCAGGGTGTGAGATTCATCTCACGGCCGCGTAATCCATCTTACGGCTTGACCAAGGCCGTGAGTCTAAAGTCACGGCCAAGAACCCCAAGCCCAGGCCATGAGTCTCAGGAATCCCTATCAGAAGCAAAGTCACGGCTTGACCAAGGCCGTGAGTCTAGAGTCACGGCTTGACCAAGGCCGTGAGTCTAGAGTCACGGCCAAGCCCAGGCCGTGAGATCCAGATCAAGCAGAGAAAGAGCCAAGGGAAGCCCTCATTGAAGACCTTCGAAGATTTGAAGATTTGGAGCCTTCAACGAGTCGTAAAGTAGCGTTTTTCATTATTTCGAGCTTCGATTCGGTATTGTACTTACATTTAGCCATGAATTTATATTTGAATCAGATTTGTTTTTGTTTAAACATTAACATGGTTGGCTAAACTCATCGTATCGTTTAGGCATAGACGAGCCCAACCATGGTTTAATCATGTAATTGTGTCGGTTTTTACATACGATTATGGTTTGAAGTAATAGTTTTGTTTCTTTGTTTCAATTGATGACATTTGTGTTCTTGATTGTTCTTGGATACTTCTTAGCCTTGTGGGACCCTCATCATTAGGTTGCATAGCACCGACCGATTAGGAATCCTATTGTATAGCCGAACCACAGAATCTGCGGCGTACGCGTGAACTAGCAATAGTCACGATCGTTAAGAACCCTAGTCACCAATCAGGAGTCCAACCCTTATGGCCGAATGAGAAATTACCTACCCTCTGCTAGTAGCCACCCTCGATATTGTCAAGTAAACCAAGTAGTCACCGATAGGTCGGGTCTGCCCTTACTTAGTCGTGTCTAGGACCTGCTGGCTCAATTGATCCATAGAACTTAACCGCTTCACAACCCTAGAACCGTTAGGATCATCCATACCCTAACCCTTCGACCAGTTGTGAGTTGAGTCACCGATAACTCGGGACTTAGCCTAGGGCACTTCAAATCCATAACCAACTTGTCTACACTTCACCATGGACCATTAGTAACCATCTAGGGCGTGTCTATAACCCTAATAGTGAACCAGTCCATAGGAATTAGGTCACCTTGTCTTAGGAACCCAATTCACATAAGCGACAAGGCGTATGCACAAAACCGATACAATCGATTAAACTCGGGTGGGGGAGTCATTGCCTAAGCGATCCTCTTACACTACTGAATTAAACAATCCCAATCTTCAATCTGTTCTCCTAAAACCATCCATATTTCAAATTCATATTTTCAAAATACAAAAAAAAAATAAACCGGCTTAACTAAAGATCAACTGTTTTGCATAAAACGTGTCCTTGAGGTTCGACATCCGGAATTTACCAACACTATACTATACATGGCATGTATTGCCTACGTGTGTGTGTAGTCCCTAGGTGGATAACCATTTTTATAAATTTAAAACCTGATAGTGTAAGACCATATTTTTATATACACTTTCACACACATCAGTATTTTAATAATAACAACCCTAAATGGTTCAATAATGATTCTTGACATTTTATGAGAGTACTTGGTGATTTCAAGTGACTCATGGCGACCTCACTAAGGGTCTTGGGGACCTCACCAAGAATCTTGGCGACCTCACCAAGAATCTTGGCGACCTCACCAAGAATCTTGGCGACCTCACCAAGGTCTTGGCGACCTCACCAAGCTTGGCGACCTCACTAGGAAGTCTTGGCGACTTGGGATTTACACTTGGCGATCTGGACAAGTCTTCTTGGCGACCTCACCAAGATTGGCGACCTCACCAAGTGTTCTTGGCGATCTCATGTTTGTTCTTGGCGATCTCGTCAGTCTGATGACATAAAATTCACTAACTTCAATAACATTCTCTTGTAATCAGTGCTGTGACATCAGGTGTTCTCTCCAGTATAAATAGCAACATGATAATAACCTAGAATAAGCTATTGGACGGTTGTTTGAAGAGAGAGAGAGCACATGTGTGTGAAAACCCACGTGTTCTTGAGTTTCATACATGAAATCTAAGGATTTCAACCAACAAACACTATGATTTGATCATGGATTCATGATTTCCGCACTTGGATCTATGTATTGGATGAGTAAAGGCTCCAAATTGGTCCTGACATATGGTATCAGAGCCATTGTTCTTCATGTCCTTGAGGTTTTTCTCAAAAACTTAAAGAATCACTCATTCAAGTCATCAAATCTAGTTGTTTGTAAGATTCCTTGAACCATTTTGAACGAAATTTCACAAGGAATCTGTTGGAATGCTTAGATTTCATCAATAAATACAACAAATGGGTCAATTTTTAAATTTTTTAGATCTATGCGAACACAGAGCATACGTGTTGTGCGTTTCTTTTGAAAAATAAAGTCTATCTTTTACTGATTTTGAGTCAAAATTGAACATGCATACATGTTAGACTCATGATTTAGGGATGATAGCAACTTGAATCATTCAAAAACATCAAGTATTGAAGATTTTAGAACAAAAATTGTGTTCTTGGAAGTTCTTCATAAGAATCACTGTTTGATCCGATTTCACATAGATTAAGTGGTTTTTGGAGTTTGTTGTATTTCACATAAAATAATACTAATGATAATAATAAAACATATTAATATATGTAAAACCCATGCTGCACGTTATTTTGTGAATCATAAATTTTGACTTTAGGGTCAAAGTTTAAAACTAAATCATATCTCCTTCTAAACTCCAAATTTGGAATCCCTAACGAAATGCGTATATCTTCGCCTAATAAACCGAGAACTCGGTGGCTCATCCGGGGATAGCGGCTATCATATAAACCATATAACTCCTCAATCAAACTCACAAACTCCATTGAATTTGTGTTCGTCTGTCTTCAACGTCACCTCCCTCGAAGCGGTTTTCGCCGTTGCATGCGTGAATCAATCCCACAATACCGTCATTTGTCATCATTAGCTGCTGATCTCGTCGCTAGTTCGTGATTTCAGTCTCGTATGCACCATATACCGTTATCCGTCGCTGCCGAGTCTCATTCTTGCTCTGTTGTCAAGCCGTAACACATCAGTTTACGAGCACTATTGTCTCTTGACCCGTGGCTGCTTGGTTATTGAGGTAGGCCCTTGATCATCTGATGTTTTCATCCCATATTTGTATCTACGATTTCATGAACCTGTGACCCTGATTTGTTCCCGCGACTTAAACAACCGAATATGATCATACTAATAATCTTGATATAAGTCTTATGGGTCGTTCTCCTATTTCCATATGTAGAACTTTTAAGACGTATATGCTTGCTATATTATCATAAATGTATAATGATCGAAGTGAAACATTTTGATGGTCATGAATTTCAATCTCTATAATATTGAAAATTTGTAAGACATGCTTTGTTCCACACCACACACGTATACATTCTAGTTAAGATGGTAGTGATGATTGCATAATACATATATTATTCTGATTCTAAAATAAATAAGTTAATCTGATCAAATCCGATTAGAATTGATTAGCCATGAGCATTGATAGCTAGTATAGGAGTGTAGTAAAACATATAATAGCACTACGTGGTTGATAAGTTAAATAAAATGATCATAACATACACTTTTATTATCAATCAAAGTTCAATTATATTATAATTTACATAAAGACGTGAGCATATGTATAATAATGGATGACACATAATAATCAGTAACTTAATTTCACAACCTAATCCGAATGATCTTGATAACTTAAATACCTTGGTTACACTAATCGTTGGGAATTCCTGCTATTATAGAAAACAATTGTGTTAAGATATAAGTATCCGTCGCGGGAACATATCTTAAACCTATGAGTTGGACAATCCTGATTTCGGGTAATCAAACTATAGGTTCTTATTGTACTTGTACTTGTTAAAGACAACCTGACCCATTTGCTTGCTTTCTCTCTTATCTGACTAAGGTACGGATTTCGACCCTTTTCACTTTTAGTATCTTTTTATTTATTCCGGGTTACGACCATTTGGCCTTCGACATTTGACACAACTTAGTCCGCTTGACTAGTTTAAATGTTCAGTTTTGTTTCGTAAAAGTTAACATGTTATATGGTTCTGATTAATGTATCTAGCATGCAATACACTTAGTAGACTTGTACTCATTATTGCATGTCCCTTTGGACTATTTTATATTCAGTAATTGCCTTATAAGTTTGCTACTCTGTACCCGAGCATTTCTGATCCGTCATACGGGCGTAAATGACGAGGCATTTTCGTGAGGTGCTTAATAATACTCACGGCGTCTCTATTAGGTGCTTGTGTAGTACTTAGGCCACTAGAGGCGTATGGATCGATCCTAGTTCAGTTATACGTTATATGTTATATGTTATAAGTTATAAGTTATATGGGGGATGGGGTAACGTGTGTACGCCACACACGCCATCTCTACTCGTACATTAGCCTAGCTAGCAGCTATGTACACCTCTGTTCTGGCTCTATGGGTACTTCCTTATATGTTACACGACTATTTTTGTTGAGTAATTGTCGTGTAGATTTGATATGTATTCTGTTATATGTTCCGTTAAATTCTGTTATGTGTTTATTTAGTTCTGTTATGTCACATGTCTCGTTTTGAAATTCTTTCTGCTTATGGTCCTTATTCGTTTACTATTGTTTCTCCGTTACTGAACAACTTTTCACTCAGCCGTATTTTCTCTTTGGTGTATTTGCTTTGTTCTTATTCCAGGTAATCAAGGAAATCCGGGGGCTCAGGGATGAGAGCGAGTGACATCAAGACTTCAGTTTATTCCAGCATTCTAAATAAATAAAACATTAATTAGGATTTCCTTTGAACTTTTGATTTGTTTTGGTTGTTGGTTCCTTTAAGATTTTGGACTTTGCTATAATTTGAGGGACGTTTTTTATTTGATATCTGTAATAGTGATATCTCAACCTTTACGGGTTGGGGTGTTACAATTATGGTATCAGAGCAAAGGCTCTTTCTTGTAGAAAACTTAAACCCTAATAAAAAGTAAACCTGTGAGGTAATGGGTAGACGTTGGGTTAGGATATCATCTTCTGTTTAATCTTCATTATTATCTGTTTTTTTTTCTCCGGTTCAACATGCTAGAGGTCTCTTTTATCGTTAATTGTAGGACCTTCCTCACTTTATATATATTATTTAAGTTATTTTATCACGTCATCGTTCTCGTTTCCTTTAATACTCCAGCTTTTATAAGATCGTAAGGAACGACTTCTAAAGACCTTGTGACACGACTTAAGCTATGATCTCCGATGAACCTACGTACGCTCGATTAAGACCTTGGTACCACGCATGCCGCAATACATATTCTGCAAGATATGTATATATATATAAACGGATTTCATCTCTGCTAGATGTTCCCTGAGTTACCTATTGGAATTTTGTCATATCATTATCATGTGGCTATCATTCACTCATACATATCATTTCAGTTAGCCTAATCATTATAATGCATGAAGGGAGGATAGTTAGGGCGCAGTTGTAAGGTAAATTGACGATTACGGTTCTAGAACGTGATCGTGAATTTACAGTACATATGTGTGCTTCTAGAATCCTATTATGTAGATTAATGTCTCCTTTGATACGCATTATGTCGCATTGTATTTGTGACCCTCTTTAGCAATGACCGATTCTCATTTTCTACTTATGTTAATGCATATTGGAATAACATAGGGATGATGCCCCTACAAACAGGAAATATGTTCATGAAACTGTTTATATCTCGATTTAATGCGAGACATTTTGCATCATCTTGCTTTTTATAGAAATCATCTGATCCAAGTTAGTGATCCATAAGTAGATCCGTGATATAGATCCATATGTTCATATGATTTGGCTTTCCCCGACATTGTGTTATGATTGAATATCACATTCACCATGTTCACTATAGAGATCCACAACTCCTCGAACTTATCTATTAGAGGACCCAACCCCAAAATTCTCTAAAAAAAAAAATTATCTCTGCACTTAAGGCTCAGAAATTTCTATCGCATGGTTGTGCGAGATTCCTAGTGTCACACCCTGTAAAATTTTGTGTCGGGATGTGAACCAGCGTAATCACAGTCAAGGTCAAGAACGTACTCTGGATGATTCAACAACTAGAGCCGTTTGGAAGTTGGTAATTGTTTGGAGTA
>JBCNJP010000008.1:13236588-13437279 GCA_039602395.1 Deinandra increscens subsp. villosa
TGTAACATCCCACATTGGTGGGGAGGGGAACTAAGCACCGCTTTATAAGGGTGTGGATACCTCCCCTATCAAGACGCGTTTTAAATCCGTGAGGGGCGGATGCCTGAGGGCATGCCGGCTGCCAAAGCGGACAATATCTTGGTGCGACGGGTCTGGGCTGTTACAGATGGTATCAGAGCCGGTCGTCGGCCAGTGTGCCAGCTAGGACGCTGGTCCCCTAAGGGGGGAGGATTGTAACATCCCACATTGGTGGGGAGGGGAACTAAGCATGCCTTTATAAGGGTGTGGATACCTCCCCCACCAAGACGCGTTTTAAAACCGTGAGGGGCGGATGTCTGAGGGCATGCCGGCTGCCAAAGCGGACAATATCTTGGTGCGACGGGTCTGGGCTGTTACAGATGGTATCAGAGCCGGTCGTCGGCCAGTGTGCCAGCGAGGACGCTGGTCCCCTAAGGGGGGAGGATTGTAACATCCCACATTGGTGGGGAGGGGAACTAAGCATGCCTTTATAAGGGTGTGGATACCTCCCCCACCAAGACGCGTTTTAAAACCGTGAGGGGCGGATGCCTGAGGGCATGCCGGCTGCCAAAGCGGACAATATCTTGGTTGCGACGGGTCTGGGCTGTTACATATACACACTTGTGATTTTATGGTAAGTTTTATTGTTTTACTTTATACTTTTCTTTTGATCAATACATGAATCAATTGGAAGGGTACTACTATGTGACAAAAAAAGGTGGGCTCAAATTATTTGAGTAATAATACATACAAGACATGGGAGTGAGTTTGCACAAAAAAGTTTTGTTTTTTAAGTTTGGAAGTGATCACTTTCGGTTTTCTATTTTGAGATATTCTCCACCGCAATGTGTGAATGAAATTGAGAATGGTTCATAGTGTCATACTCTACATTATAAAAGTTATTTTTTCATCTCTTTCAGAAAAATGACAACAACGGTTGAATCAGGTTTTCTTGGATTGGAAAGCCAAAGAGCTAGCAGGTTTCTACATGGGAGATTGTTGCTGTATTTGATGTTATTTGAGCCTAGTTCTGATTCAATTGTAATGTACTTATGTTTAGTGATCAAATTTGAATGAATTAGAGTGATTAGGATGTTAATTGTGTTATTAGGTTTTTGTTTTTAATGATACATACATGCACATGCATATTAATATACTTTGCGATGATTTAATGTAAACTCATAAGTGGAATTGGAAGTAAATCATTAGTTTTGATCCACAAGAGTTAAAGGTTAATTAGGTGTTCAATATCATGAGAGGTTTCCACACGAAGCAAGCAGGGAATATTCTGATATGTCGGGACTCGTGCAAACCTCATTTTTCGTTGGTTACATGGCATGTATCTACTGGGTTTTGGGCGACTTTTTTCTTTGACCACCATATACATCATTTGTTTAATTAAGTGTGGATACAAGTATAATTAATATCCAATCTTTTGTACTGTCATCTGTTTATCATTTATGAATTTATACCGTTTAAGTCACTTGTATATTTCTAATGAAATGCCATATAAATGTTTTTATAATCAAGTGACAAGAGATACCAGTGTCTTCTGTTCTAGGCATTGTTTTGAGTGATGAGATTGAGAAAAGAAAAGAGGATGGGGTTGTGTGTTTTAAAAAAATAGTAGAGAATTGTATATACATAGATAAAAAGATAAAAAAATAAAAAATAAAAACTTTCATAAAAAAACCCAACCATTATATTTTCGACCGTTAAGTTTTGTTTGTGTAGTGGAGAACTCGGAATCGCTGTCCTCACGCTTAAGCTCAAGCCGCTCGCGTCCTCTCCATTGGCGACGGTGTGTCACGGTCGTCTTCCGTCCCCACCCCACCCTAGTGTTGCCAATACCCTTGGTAAGCAAAAAAAATAAATTAGTGAGGAGTAAAATAGATCTGATGTTTGAGCCAGGTAGAGTACTTTAAGAATTTAATGATAAGATCACATCCAATCGTAATACCGTTCTCATCATCATAACCATCGTAAGTTATACTTATTTATGTTTAGATTACAATAACCATATATCCAGTTGGTAGAGTCCATATCCTTTTAATGAGAGGTCCTGGGTTCGAGTTCTGTGGTGCGCAAAGAGTCAATTTTCAAGAAAAAAAAATTTGAGAACCATATAATGAAAGTAAAATTTTTTAAATTTTAAATATTCCATCAAAATAGAAATCTCTTTTTATAAACTGTAAAATCGTGGATTTTAGATTATAATCAGAATCTTGCTTAAATTAAAATGCTATAGAGATATTAATTGGTAAGACTTTAAATTATAATCAGAATCTTGATAACTTTGTAACTAACAAATAAAGCATCCAAACAAAAGTGAGTTTGTTAACCAACGTAAAAGAAGAAAAAAAAATTGGTTATGATGGCCAACCAAAGCCCTTTCCTTTTTAGCCTAAGCCATCATTCGTTTCTCGTAGCTGATAAAGATTTCCCTTGTCATTCAGCAAAGCCCTCGTACATTTCGATGTCATGAATGTACAACGTTTGAAATAGATTAATGAGCATTGATCAATGACGATGTATTGCACCTGTGCAAACCTTTGAGCATACGACCCAGTAAAGGGGGATTGGCTAAATGGCACACAACCGTATCAAGGAGACTGTGAGTTGGAGGTAGTGCTGGACCCATGATTTTTTTTTTCCAGGAGGATCACTATTTTTATAACCTTCATTTTGATAGTACAACAACAACAACATACTCAGTAAAAATCCCACCCATTGTATGGGTCGATTTACGGTTCGGGTCGGGTCGAGTAAGTTTCACCACACAATAACCTGCGATAGAATAATTAAGAAAATCTTCGTCATTAGGAATTAGTAAACAGATAATATAAATACAATGGTCTATACGAACTAAATCGTCTTAATTTACCACTAAAATTTGTTAGTTGAAAATCAATTGATTGTCATTATTTCTATTGCATTATTACTTTTTTTACTAAACTAAACAAACATAAACTTAAACAAAACAAAAAAAATACAACATCATTCAAACAAAAAAATAAAATAAAAACACCCTAGATCTTGCGGTGGTTCCCGATCAGGGCCCAACAGTGCTCCCACTTGAAATCGTGGCTGTGGATGGCCTTGTACTCCCACTTCGACTCGGCAAGTATGTCATCCTCGTCCTCCACATCGTTTCAATTCGTCTTGTAGATGAGTTTAAACAACCGGTATTCCTCCTTGAAGGTATGCTATTTGGAGGAGAGCATATCGTTGGTCCGGTAGTGGTCCACCTGGTCCAACGTGTTGTGGAAGGCACTGTTTACTTGGTCCCAAAACGCCGTTTTGTTCAACTTGTTAACAACCCGGTCCTCGGTGACCTCAGACCAAGCGGCACAAAAGACCATTTCTTCATCCGAACGCCACGACATTTGCGTCGGTGAGGAAGAGGTGTTTCTTGACATGTCGAAGCCTTTGAGATTGAAAAAAAGGATGAGTTTTGTGTAAGAAAAAATGAGATTCTGTGAAAATTGCGATGTTGACGGTATTTATATAGAAAAACTGGATTTATTTTGAAACTAATAAATATGTGGCCACATTTTAAAGCTTTTAACGCGTGTTAACTGGCGTTGCCAGAGTCACGCAGCTGGTTAACACGTGGCTTTAAGGGGGTGCGGGGAACAATGCATGTAACGGCATGAGTTGGCGTTACTGCATTTAACGCGGACAATAACGATAGTATATTTCTTGGTCTAATAGTGATGGGGTACGGTTTGTGGAAGCAATAGAAAATGAGAAAGCTACATGGCCCCATCATGAAACTCGATATTGGTTCCCTTAGTTTTCATTAACAACAAAATTTTAGTACCACCCATTCCCAGTCTACGATCCAAGCTCTTGGATGAATTTCATGCTTCTCCCTTAGGTAGCCATAGTGATGTAACAGCAACATTGAGACGCATTGGTGCAGAGTTCATATGGGTAGGACTAAAGAACGACGTCATAAATTTTGTTAGAAATGTCAAGTTTGCCAAACAACTAAGCCGTCAAATCATAAACATTATGGCTTACTCAGCCGCTGCCCATACCGGAGGGCCCTTGGCAAGAAATCTCGATGGACTTCGTCACCTATTTACCGAATTCGCATGGTAAAATTCCTATTTGGTTCATCGTTGATCGTCTTTCAAAGTTGACACAATTTTTTTCACTACCACAAAATTACACGGCGGTTTCCTTAGCTACATTACATTTAAAAGAAGTTTATTGATTACATGGGTTACCTACTACCGTAATCCATTATTTCTTAGCCGTTTTTGAAAGGCACTTGTCAAACAAGTGGGTACAAAACTAGCTCATTCAAGTGCCTACCACCCTCAATCGGATGATGGCCAAACTGATGTCTTGAATCTTATCTACATGCATTCGTATATTAATGAACCATCGAAATGGGAACGTTACTTGTATTTAGCCGAGTTTTCATATAATACATCTTACCATAGTAGCATTAACATGACTCCATTTAAATCTATCTATGGGAATGCATTATGTGCATACTATACATGGTTATAAGAAATCCACTTCCTCAACAGCTTCAATAGATAGCACGCTTGTTGAATATGACAGGGTCATCAAGGAGTTGAAGGGAGCAATGGTAAGAGAACAAGGTAAGATGGTTAAACAAGCCAACAAAAAAAAGATTAGATAAACAATTTGTTGTTGGCGATTTCGTTTTCCTTAAATTCCAACCGTACCGGCAATAATCTGTTATTCGACGGGAGTATCGGAAATTGTTAAAACGTTTCTATGGGCCATTTAAGGTTCTTGAAAAAATTGGTGAAGTTGCTTATCATCGAGAGTTGCCATCCAGATCCCGAATCCACCGGGATTTTCATCTCTCACTATTGAAGCAAATCTATTATTCGAGTAGAGGTGCACAAAAAAACCGGATACATACCCGTACCCGGTATTATATAGTCGGGCTCGTACCTGATCAGAACCAGTTATAGATTTTTTTCTCATACCCGGGTATAAAACCTTGGTACGTACCACAAAACAATACCTGATTTTTATAGAGTGAGAGTGGGTTGTATCAGGCTTTGGTTGGCTTGGCCAAAACATTACAAAAAAATATAACTTGATTTATTCATTTAGTGGCCCATTTTCCTGTTGTTAATGCCTAATTGCCAACTACCAAGTCTAACGGTCAAAAGGAAGAAGACCTCATCTTCCCAACTTCCCATTTTCGTGTCCCAAACGCTGTTAAGACCAGTAGTCTAGAGAGAAAAAATTATTGTTTCGTCATTCATGCTTTCTGCTTTCCTTCATTTGAGTTGTGACTGTTTGACAACGGTCGTTTTCCTTGTTCTTTTTCAGTTTTTTAAGTACCGAATTTGTACCTGAGCCGAATTCATATCCTACCCGAACCGGTTACACAGGGTACAGGTTTTAGGCTTGACAAACCGGGTACAACCCAAAACCGGTTATTGGTGTACTCGGGTATGACTTTTATTGACCATACCCGGAACCGGTTTGTACCCGAAACCGAGTACGTTTCCGTTTGTTTACTGATCTGAAACTTAGCACTTGTTTTCTTATTGATTCCAGGGGCGGCGGCGTTCTTGAATGTTGCCTGCTCCTCCGCTTTTCATGAAAGATTATGCCTTGAAGAATGAACAACTGAGAGATTAAACTCCAATGCTAGGAAACTTCTGAGACTAAAGTCTCCTTACCAAGAGCACACTGACGAGCAGGTATAGGATCCCGCAAGATGGGCGGAAGGAAGATTCGAATGATAGAACGGCCGACAGCTACTTGGGTTATGCGGCTCAGTGAGACAGGGAAGGGCAAACGAAATGGTGGCTCACTAGATTTCTAACATTTGAATTTCTCTTACATTCTACGTTCCCGAAACGGATCATATCAAATGTTTTGGCTAAAAATTACTTAAGCAAAATTAGTAAGAATTGAACCAAATAAGATTGTGAGGTTTGGTGCCTAGGTTTAATATATGAAAACAGTTTGCAGAAATCCTGGGACAATAGTTAAATTCCAGGGACAAAAGATAAAATCCTGGGTAAAAATGTAAGTTAAATCAGGAAATTGGTCGATAATTTAGATAACACAAATGAAACCCTAAATGGGAGTAAGAACACCGAGAATTTTACTAGGAAAAAACCCTTATCCCTTAGATGTCTCTAAGGCGCCACCGGCATAAAAACCCCGGGTAGCGATAACACACGCTACCAATTTATTGATCACGTAAATATCTGAGTACAATGAGTTTGTAGAGAAATGAGTACGGGAATACGGTCGATAAAGCTCGAGTGAGCTGAAAAATAAGTCTAAAGGTCCTATTTATACTCCTAGGTCTTCAACAACTTGTCCGATATTCCAGGGATCTTCTCCTCAACGTCTTTTTCAGTTAGTTGACCGAGTTTCCAGCTAACAACCTTTGACCACGTGCGAAATAAGTCTTCAGCTTCTCCTATTCGACCGTTGGTGGACTCCGACAACCTGTTCTTGATCAGATATAAGCACAAAACGCATTAATAACAATGTCCTAGCATGCAGGGTCATTTCCACAAGCTGAGTCATTCGTAAAATAAGGGTGACCCTGGATTAGACTCATCCTGGGTCATAATAATGTATAACCAAAATAAATAAAGTAAATATGGACTTCCCTGGATTACAGCGACATCCTGGGACATTACCTTACTCCTGATACATTTAGGGTCATTTGAACTTTACCTGTTAAATTCTGGGTCATACGATTCCTGGGTCAATCCTGCCTTAAGCCTATACCTGTACCCTGGATTACTAGTCGAAAATTCAGGGTATAACAATTGCCCCCAAATTTTTGCAAGTTGTAGATAAGTTTTACAACTGTGAAAATTTCAAAATCGAGGTCTAATCCACGTTCGTTTTGATCCTGTCCGTTAATCAAGAACTTAGCGCGCCACATCGTGGGGTTACATCCCATCACCCCTGCAACTTCCCTTCTCCTTAAATACAAGCCTTAAATTCCCTTTTCTGCATCATTACCGTTTCTGAGAACAGAGCTTATCATTAGGATCTCCAGCTTCTTTCTTCTTCCCACCAGGTAACATTCTCTTTCTCGTCTTTCCTTTTCGTTCTGATCATGACCCGAAAGAAAATCCGATCGGAAACTTTAGCTAGACAGACAGGGATCGAGGATTTTCTTGATCAAAATTACCTGCAAAACAGAGGGTTGGAGACCTGTACCTTCACCGATGACAACATCGCCGCATTGTTGTCGTCTGGCCTTTTTCCCGAATCTGCCGAAATCAGACCCTTCGACAAGAGGATTCGATCGGATTTCTGTTCTGAGACCTGGGTTTGCTTTCCCTTTACTCCCTTCTCCATGGGACTGTCTTTTCCTTTCACTGGCCTTATGGCTGAGTTCTTTGAGGCCACCAGCCTGGCCTATGCCCAAACTCTACCTATCATATGGCAAATCCTGGGCACCCTTGACCGTCTCAACAGGGAGTTTGATTCCCTGGTTGGATTATCTGAATTAGCCCTGGGTTATGAGCTCAAGTCCCATGGAAGCGACCGGTTTTTGTTTAAAGCTTTGAACAAGGAAGTCCAAATGGTTCCTCGGGCTTCCTTGCATGAAGAATGGAAGGGGAAATTCTTCTTCGTCAAAAGATCAACCATTCCAGGAGGAGTGAGTCTCCCAATTAGGTGGAAAGTAGAGGGTAGGTTTTCACCTGCATTAGGGATTAGGATTTCTACTTATATTATATGTTATTTAAATACTGACCTTGGATCTTCTTGTTTCGCAGTGCCTAGCTTGAGCTCAATCGGCCCTGCCAATCCAGGGGCATTTAAAAGATTTGAGACGTTTCTGACCATCACTGAGGAGGACCTAGAATTCAAGGCCGATCCCTATCAAGCCGCTTCTTCCACCTCCCACAGCATGTCTAGTTGTAAGTATTCAGCAATTCTATCTTTTGGTCCTTGGACTCTGTTGGCTTCTTATATTCCTGTCTTTTAGCTACCGCCACTCCTGTCAACCTTGAGAATGTGGACCTAGATGACCTTCTGCTGGGTGAGTCTGATCAAGACATCCAGGTCTTGGCCACTGTGAAAACTGAGCCCAAGTCTGCCCCCAAAGCTCCTTCTTCAAGGGCTTCCGGCACAAAGCGTAAGACCAGGGCCACTGCTGCCACTCCTGCCCTGCAGCCCCTAGAGAACATGGACGCCGCTGAGCTGTGTTCTCATGCTGATGCCTCTTTTCGCCAAGTAAGTTAATCCTGGGTACCCCTGAATTCTCTGCATAGTTAAACCATTCAAGATCTAAAATGTCTAACTGATTTACCTTTTCTTGTAGATTAGTGGGCGATTCTTTGATCTGGTCTGGGCTGCTGATAAGCGTGCCCAGGATGCCGAGTCTTCAGCTAAGAAAGAGGTGGCTGCTCTGAACAGGGAGCTGAACTTGACCAGGATAGCGGCTAACAAGAACCTAGGGCTGGTGCAGGATCTGGAGAAGAAGGCCGTGGATGCACGGGCTGCTCATGAGGCTGCTTTGGCCGCAAAGGGCGATGAGGGCAGGCTGATAGCCCGCATCTCACTCCTTCAATGCAGGTTGAAGATGGCAAAGGAAGCCAGGGACCTGGGGTTTCAGAACCCCAAATGGGGTGTGACCGGATGGGTAACCAAATTGCGCGAACTAGGCGCAACCATCCCTGCAGGGTATGACCCAGAGGCCGACCCTGAAACCAACAAGGGCACCCCCTCCAAGGGTTCCGCCGAGCATGCCATGGATGTCGACCAGCCCAAGGAGGGAGATGCGCCAGTCCAGGGGCCCAAGGAAGCAGAGAAGGCGCCGGTGAAGGAATCTAAGGAGATGACCCAGGGTGAAGCTTGAAGGTTGGGGGTCATTTCTTTGCTTTTTGTGGTTCTTTGTTAAAAAAAACAATTTGAATTTCATGTTTGTGATGTAATACCGGTTGATGTTTCCCGGTCTTTATTTAAGACAATATGCCCCACCCCTGGATTATGAATCCAGGGCTTTTGACATGTCCCCATCCTGGGGTGGCCGGAGCTTTTCCGGACCCAGGGTGGGCTTTTGAATATAACTAACCTTAGTTACATCCTTGTGTTTAATGTTTTTTGAAATATATTTGCTGATGTATGAAATCAATCCAGGGTTTACCTTGATGTTCCTGGGTTGCCCCCAGGATTTAGGAGTCCTCGTAGCTTTGGTAATCTTGTGAATGTCCCCTGTCATATGAACATAAAGATTAGAATTAACTAGCCAAGTAGTTAATTTGCTTAGGTTTTAACCGTCATGACCCTGGATTAATAATCCTGGGCCACTAGGCAGTCTCTTGAGTTATTTCTGGGGTCATGCCCGGTGCTGTACTGGTGAACTAGGGATTTCCTCTTAGTCGTAGTGACTGGCTAGGGCATGTCCTCGGAGTCTTAAGTTGGTACGTTAGCACCAATCCATCTTGAAAATGCGTTAATTGTTTTAAACCTTAAGAGATCCGCATATGTCCCTGGATTGGGTGGTTGCCACCAATGTTATTAACACGGATGATCCCACAATCCCAGGGTTTCATACTTGGATCACGTGCATCTCGGGCGAGGCAAAAATTGCCACGTGCGTCCCGGGCGAGGCGTGATAGCCCATATTCGGGTGGAGGAAGCTTAGTCCACAAACCTTAGGATTGGGTTTAGGCCTTACCCAATACGGATGTGAGATGGCCAGTCTCAAACTTAGGAGATGTAGGCTGATTATTCTTGGCTTTATGCATCGCGAGTATACTTTGTTCCATGTACCCTGGATTTTTGAATAACCTACATCTCGGGTACCCTGAATCCTGGGATACCCTGGATTCTGAGTAACCCAACTGCCAAAACATAGACCTTGGTGTATTCGTTAGTTTAGGGTAATGAATGAAAACTTCAAATACAATGTGTGACTGATGTTATAAAATAAAGATGATAAAACATATAAAGAAATAAAAGGAATAAGTTGAGTGAGAGAAACTGACCTGGATTTCCAGCATGGATTTAAAATCAAACACATACCTGGGCAACTGAATCCTGGGACAGGAAGCCTTACATGAAATATGCCTTCAAGTGTATCGCATTCCAAGGTCGTGGTAGTAAGTCTCCTTCCATATTAGCTAGCCAATATGCCCCCTTACCAGCCTCAGAGTCAATCAAGTAGGGACCTTCCCATTTAGGAGCCAACTTTCCATCCCCTGGATTTGTTGTGTTCTGAAATGCCTTTCTAAGGACTAGATCTCCCACCTTAAATCTTCTGATCCTCACATGCTTGTTGTAGGTCTTAGAAATTCTTTGTTGATATGCTGCCATCCTCCAGGCTGCTTGATCTCTTAGCTCATCCAGGGTATCTAAGTTTTCAACCAGGGACTGATCATTCAAATCCTGGGTCTGAGCACTGACCCTGAATGTTGGGACCACCATTTCGGTTGGGATAACAGCTTCAGTACCAAAGACTAAGGAAAATGGGGTTTGGCCTGTGGCGTTTTTGGAAGTAGTCCTGTCTGCCCATAGTGCCAAGGGTAGCTCTTCTGCCCATCTTCCCTTCTTCTCTTTCAATCTCTTCTTCAAGTTGTTTATTATAATCTTGTTGCTTGATTCAGCCTGGCCATTAGCCTGGGGATGTATTGGTGTTGATGTTATCATCTTTATGCCCCAGGACTCACAGAATCCTGTGGTTCTTCTTCCGATAAATTGGGACCCGTTATCACAAATAATTTCAGATGGTACTCCAAATCTTGTTAAAATATTCCTTTTGATAAAGGATATGACTTCTTTCTCCCTGACTTGAACATGTGCCTCGGCTTCAATCCATTTTGAGAAATAATCTGTCATAGCTAGCATGAATACCTTTCCTCCAGGGGCCTTGGGTAATTTCCCAACAATGTCCATCCCCCATTTCATGAAGGGCCAGGACGCTGGAATAGGGTGCAATGGTTCTGCAGGCTGGTGAGGTACATTGGCGTGTCTTTGACAGGCGTCGCATTTCTGGGAGAAATCCTGGGAATCCTTCGTCATGGTGGGCCAATAATACCCCGTTCTCAAAATCTTGGACATCAAGGACCTGCCCCCTGTATGATTTCCACAATCACCCTCGTGGATATCCTTGTGCACTTCTTGGGCCTCATCCTTCTCCAAACATCTCAGATATGCGCCTGCAAAAGATTTTCTATACAATATGTCTTTAATAATTACGTACCTGGCTACTCTTACTCTGAATGCACGGGCATCCTTCTCGTCCCCTGGAATAGTACCATCCTGCAAATATTGAATAATTGGTCTGGTCCAGGATTCATTCTGGGTAGAAGAATCCTGGGTACTGGATACCAGGATTTTATCTGCTGTATCAGAATCCTGGGTATCTGTACCTTGGTCTATAGCTGGTGTTAGTATAGGAATTATAGGAACATGAGTGTCTTCGAGTGCCTTGAATGCTGAGCCTAGGTTTGCCAATGCATCTGCTTCAGCATTCTCCTCCCTTGGTACTTGTTGAATATTAAAATTTTCGAAAATCCTGGGATATTCTTTTTACCACCTCCAAGTATTTGATTAATTTCTCTCCTTTAGCTGCGTAGGTCCCATTAAAATGGTTAGCTAAAAGAAGAGAGTCAACATATACCTGGATGTGCTGAATTCCCAAGTGTAATGCTATGTGTAACCCAGCAATTAGGGCCTCATACTCAGCTTCATTGTTAGTTGCTTGGAATCCACATATAACAGCCTGGAGTATCATGTCCCCCTGTGGCGATTTCAGTACGATACCTAGGCCTGTCCCCCTGATATTTGATGCTCCATCAGTGAACAAAGTCCAGCACCCTGAAATTTCTTCCTGTTGAAGCTGCTGGAATTCATGGTCTGCCTCTTGTTGTGTGTCAGTACTGAAATCAGCCACAAAATCAGCTAGAGCCTGTGATTTTATAGCTGTTCTGGCCTCGTAGATCAGATCATATGCACTCAGCTTCACCGACCACTTAGCCATTCGACCTGACGTTTCTGGTTTTCTCAAAACAGACTTTATAGGGTAGTTAGTTCTAACATGAATTGTATGAGTTTCAAAATAGTGTCTAAGTTTAGTAGATGCCATACTTAGGGCTAATATAAGTTTTTCAAGGTGTGAGTACCTGGATTCAGCATCAAGTAAATTTTTACTTACGTAATAGACAGGGTGTTGCTGACCTTCTGCATCCTTGGTCAGGACTGCGCTTACCGTATTCCTAGAAACTGCTAAGTACAGGGACAAGGGCTCCCCTGGATTAGGCTTCATCAACAAGGGTGCTGTGGACAAATATGTCTTCAAATCCTGGAACGCCTTCTCGTGCTCTTCTTTCCACTCGAATTTCTTGTTCTTCTTTAGGATGTCATAAAATTCCCTGCATCTTTCCGAGGATTTTGATATAAATCTATTTAGGGCAGCAATTCTACCTGTAAGTCTTTGAACGTCCTTGGTGCTGGATGGTGATTGTAGGTTGGTAATTGCCCTGATTTGCTCTGGACTCGCCTCTATACCTCTCTTGGTTACCATATACCCCAGGAATTTGCCTGCTCCGACCCCGAAATGACACTTTTCTGGATTTAGCTTCATGTTGTATTTATCCAGGATGTCGAAGGAATCCTTAACATCCTGGACATGGTCATTGATGACCATGGATTTCACCACCATGTCGTCGATATACACCTCCATCGTGTCCCCCAGTTTTTCTTTGAACATCATGTTAACCAATCTTTGGTATGTTGCCCCTGCATTTTTTAGTCCAAAGGGCATAACTATATAGCAATATATACCTGTTGGTGTTATGAATGATGTGTCTTCTTGATCCTGGGGCTCCATCTGAATCTGCTAAAATCCTGAGGTGGCATCCATGAAAGTCAACATTTCATGGCCTGCCGTTACGTCAACCATGGAATATATGTGTGGTATAGGGAATGGATCTTTCGGGCATGCACGGTTCAGGTCCGTGTAATCTACGCATACCCTCCATTTACTGTTTTTCTTACTTACTACCACCACATTGGCTAACCACCTGGGAAATTTCACCTCTCTGATCATCCTTGCTTTCAGTAGTCTGTCCACCTCGTCCTAGATTATGACGTTCTTTTCTGGTGCAAATTTTCTCCTTTTTTGGTGTATGGGCCTGAAAGATTTATCAATTCCAAGTTTATGTGTAATAACGGATTTAGAAATACATGTCATGTCATCATGGGACCAAGCAAAGGTTGACATCCTGGTTTTGAGCAAGTGCACTAATTGTTCCTCTACCGGCCCTGGAATATTTATTCCGATATAGACTTTCTTCCCTGTTTGAAGGGTCCAATTCAACAGCTTTGACGTCTTGCTCCCTCGCCTCCAGGGTTTCCCGGGCCTTTTTCTTTAATTGCTATCCTTGTCTTTGTTTGGAGGGTATTTTCATTGATGTAGTGTAACACTCCTTGGCTTCTTGCTGGTCGCTGTGGACTGTGATCACACCCCAGGGTGTTGGCAGCTTCACGCATTGATGGTACGTCGAGGGTACAGCCCTGTTGTTGTGAATCCAGGGTCTACCCAGGATTACATTGTACCCTGATGGTGCGTCCATCACACAGAAACGCTGAACTGAATTGAGCCCTTCTACGTAGACCGGAAGCTTGATTTCACCCTGGGTATTCTTTGTTTCGCCACTGAAACCCACGAGTACCGTGGATTTTGAGATGATCTCTGAATGTGGAATTCCCATCTTCTGCAAGGCCTCCAACTGGATTATATTTACTGAGCTGCCTCCATCAATCAAGATTCTCTTCACAACGTTGTTGGCATTGTGAAGTGTTATCACCAACCCATCATGATGAGGGTCTATGATATCGCGTTTATCGTCTTCCCCGAATGTAATTTCTTTGACGTCAGGTTGAACAGAGCTCTTCCTGGTTTTTCCCTCTCTCTCTGACTTGGATTCCTTGGCATGTCTTTTCGCTGCAGAATAGGAGGTACCACAAATTTCAGAACCACTAGAAATAAAGTGTATTACCTTGGCAATCTGGGGGCGGTGAGGATGCTCTTTCAAGACGGCCATCAGAATGTCCAAAATCCTGGGACCTTGCACCACTATCCCTGTATTTTGGGTTCTGTTCCCTGGACTTATCCTTCTTCTTTCCCAGAAGCTCCATCAAGTAGCCTTTGCCAAGTAGATAGCTTATTTCTCTTCTCAGGGCCATGCAATCCTCGGTCTGGTGACCAAAGTCTTCATGGTAGGCACACCACTTGGACTTATCCTTCCAAGTAGACGGTTTATCGTTCTTCTTGGGCCACCTTGCTTTGTCTCCAAGGTCCTGCATAGCAAACATAACACTAGAAATATCAGTAGTAAAGCAATAATCATTAAGGGAAGGATATTCTTCTTCCTCCTCATCCTGGTCCACACTATTCACTCGTCGTTCATCGGGCCTTGAGTGTTTTGGTCAAAAACTGCCTGAGCAATTAGTTGATCAAACTTTGTAAGTGAGGTAGCGTGTTTGATGTAAATAAAGACGGAAATGTAATTGTGAAGATTGACACGAGGATGTAACGAGGGAAAATCCAGGAATCCTTGAGTATCCTCAAGGAGCCTAGCAAAAAACCTCGGGGGCCGGTTCAAAGTACCTGCCTCCTAAAACTTTTATATAATAAATGTGTTAAGTACAAATGAAATGAGCTCGTAATCTAAGTGTTGCAGAGAATTGTGATCGTAAAAAGAATTGAAGAAAGGTGTGTTGTGTGTAAACCTAGAGCTCAGTTTAAATACGGATTACATAGTAACAATATTCCCTAAAAACTAGAAACTAACTCCACGTCCCTCACACGACCGTTAGAAGTCCACTCAGTCCATGTTTCCGTTAGTTAACCGGGTCTTTAGGACACGTGAATAATACTTGAGTCAACCTGTGAATAACAAACAAAAAGGGAAAAGCAATAGTTAGTCAAGAAGTATAATTCAGGATCCTTACAGTGAAGTGCTTGCGAGCTGATGCGAGCTGCTCAGTGTCTCCTGAATTCTAGTACCAACAATTGCCCCCAAATTTTTGGCGGTTGGCGCATGCAAGCCAGCTGTCGAAAATTTGAACTTGAGCCTTATCGCTAACTAACTGTGATTTGAGAGGAATTAGCTAGTCCCAACTTCCTAGGCGAAGTTCCCGTTTGATTTTTCCTTTATAATTCACTCTCCGCTTTCATTATTCTTCACAGCTTTAACTCGGCGAAAACCCTAGAGCTTCTCCCATCTTCTCCAGGTTAGTATCCTCTTTCTCCCTTCTCGTTCTTTTTTCCGATCATGGGGGAAAAGTTGTTGCGATCATCGGCCACGGTCTCCGACCAAGTGGCCGGCGACTTTACTGACCAAGGACTCCTTCCGGCGACGGCGGAGGAGACCTGCAACTTTGACGACCGAAAGATCGCAATGTTGCAGCGTTCTTCGAGCTTCCCTGCCGGAGCTGAGTTCCGTCCTTTTGATACATCTTTGAAAGCTGACCATATCTCCGACGACTGGGTCTGTTTCCTTCACTACCCTTTTCTACTCGGAATGACATTTCCTTTCCCGGATTTGGTCACCGATTTCTTTTCAATCACCCACCTTGCCTATTCCCAAGTAATGCCCATGGTATGGCGAATCCTTCTTTCTCTCCACCATCTGAACCAGACCCGCAACTTGAATATCGGGGTTGCCGAAATCTGCAAGGTGTACCGATTAGCCACACACGGTAACAGCAGGTTTGTCTTGAAAATCAGAACCGAAGAAGCCCAGGTGATCCCTAGGGTTTCTCACAATGACCATGATTGGAAGCGTCAATTCTTCTTTGTCAAAAGGAGTAGCCTTGTTGGTTGTGGGAACCTTCCTACCCAATGGATTGTCAAGGGTAGGAAGAGTTTTAGTTACATTCCGATTCCAAATACTCTTCAATTTTATTTAACTGATATGCTTGCTTTTTTGTCCTTACAGCGCCCAAGTTCGAAGCTCTAATCAAGCCAACCCGTGAATCCTCCAAGAAGCTCAAGGATCTCTTCAGCATTCCAGTAGCAGAAAGAAGTTGTCAACCCGAAGACGTTTCAAGTGCTAGAAGCATCACCCAGCGATCTCTCAGCCCCTCAAGAACCATGTCAACAGGTATTTGTATGAGTCTGTTCTCCTTTTGTCTCAACTTATCCTCTATTGTTTCTGGAAACTGATCCCTTTCTGTATATGATGAAGCTCCAGGTTCAGCTTCCAACTTCTCCTTCAAGGACCTCAAACTGCTCATCGCAAAGAAAGGAAAAACTGAGGAGACCAGCAGCAAGGCTCCCACTGACCCTTCAGCCCCTAAGTTTCGAGCTCCCAGCACTCGAGCCAAGACCTCTTCTGCAAAGAAGCGCAAGGCTCCAGACTCCACTATCAATGTGGACAGCTTCGATGATCTCCCTCCTGTTGCAGCTGCGAACAAGCTGCTCTCACTGCAAGCTGTGGTGAACATTGTAAGTTATAGCATAATAATAGAGAAGTATGTTAAAATTGGAGTTATGATACTTCCCTTGTTGATTCTGATGCGTTTTGCTTTGGCACAGGGTATCGACAAGCTGAGCCACGAGGTGATTGATCTCGAAGGCAAACTGGAGGTAATGGAGCAGAAGCTTGAAGCAGCTGAGCAGAAGCTTGAGGCTTCCGAGCTTAAACTTGACCAGGCCACGCTCCGTCTTGAGAAGGTGAATAAGGCAGCAGCCAGCAACACACGCCATTATGAGAAGCAGCTCAAAGAAAAATACGTTGCAACTGCTGAAGCCTTAGCTGGCCGAACAGAACGCTCAATCTTCAGCCGCCATCAGCGTGTTGGAGTGTATGATTGAGATAGCGACTGCTGCACAGGCTGAAGGCTTCACTCCAGAGAGCTGGCCGGTTAAGGATTGGGAGGTGAGCCTCAAGAAGCTGTTGGCCGAGAGGGGGGAAGCTTCTGAAAAAGCTGATAAGGAGGTTGAGCCAGAGGTCGAGAAGGAAGCTGAGAAGGAGAAGGGCAAGGGCAAGGAGGTGGAGCAGGCAGAAGCTGCTGGTGATAAGTTGGGCGATGAAGGCATTCTTGACTAGGTCGGAGCCCACTTTTTTAGTTTGTTTGTTTTGGTGATTTGTGGTTTTTAAACAATGGTAGTGGTGAAACAAAAACAATGGTAACTTGACTTTTGGGGGGCTTGGATGGAGGGACCTTGAGTTTCAAGGCGAAGTCCAAGCTCCTTAGACAGTGTTATTGGCCTCAGGTGGAGGAATCTTGGGTTCCAAGACGAAGCCTGGGGTCAACCTTTCTAATTTCCTGCATAAATATAACTTGGTAGTATTTTTAGTCATCATGGTGTGTATATTTTTAGTTATTTCGAAAAAATGTTTGAATGACGATCCGACAGGATGCTTAGTTTAAAAATTCTAAAGCCCATAAAACTTTGTCAATGTTAACAAACCATGATGCTAGCTAATACTTGGTTAGTAATAAAAATATGCAATATACGCAGTACCAACGTCACCTGTTCAAAAGTAATCCAACTGTCGAGATAACCAGGATCCATGAGGATCCTTAGGAATCCTTAAGATGAAATTCCGATGAATCTGAGAATAAGTCTCGAGCATTTAGGAACAAGTCAAACAGGGGTCAAGCCCAACCTTGTCTTCTGAGGTACGAAATGCTTTATAAGTCTTGGGTCTAAGCCAACTGGGGTCAAGCCCAAAACTTGAGAGACACGAAAGTGCCTAAACCTTAGTTAATGTGAGAACATTAAAAACCTGTGTTATTCTGAGGATAAGCTCAAAAATACTTGGGACTAAGCCAACTGGGGTTAAGCCCAAAAACTTGAGAGACACGAATGTGCCTAAACCTTAGTTGACATGAAATTGCCAAAAACCTTAGAATCTTTACGAGATGACACGTCTGCCACCCATTTTGAAGTGCACTCTATGGCCAACAGTGATGAAATTATCAGCCACCCTCAGATGGACTGGTCGCACCACCTTGAACCATAGGCCACCACCGTGCGCTCCTGACGAGGGTCTTGCGCTCCTGGAGATTCCCATTAGTGAACGAGAAGGTGAAAACCTCCTAAACCTTTTGACAACATTTAGAATGCTTTTGACTTAGAAGAGGCGATCAGCCTCTAGCTTATGGTAGGACGCTCAGAGCACCTAAAAAACACTTCAAGGCTTGGTGAGGGGTGGGTGTTAGCTCGGCTAACACCCCTCCGATGCCTAAGTCAGTAATCATTCCACAAAGATAATAATATGAAATTGAAATAAGGGTCAAAAATCATACCTGAGGTTTTCGAAGTTTAAACAAGGATTCTTTTGATATGCTCAGAGGATCTAGAGAGCGCTTACATAAAATATAACTTCAAGTGAATTGCATTCCAAGCTCTTGGGAGCAGCTCACCTTCCATAGTAGCTAGCCTGTATGCTCCCTTTCCAGCTTCTGAGTCTATTAGGTAAGGACCTTCCCATTTAGGTGCAAGTTTCCCATGTGCTGGATTGGTTGTATTTTGAAAAGCTTTCCTGAGTACCAGATCTCCTACTTGAAATCTTCTGATCCTGAGATTCCTGTTGTAAGACTTGGCTATCCTTTGCTGGTATGCTACCATCCTGAATTTCGCGAGGTCTCTGATTTCATCGATCGTTTCAAGATCTTCAAGGAGTTCTTACTTATTTGCTTCAAAATCTTGGCAGCTTGTTCTAGCAGTCGGCATCACCATTTCAGTGGGTATTATAGCTTCTGAGCCAAACATTAAGGAAAATGGTGTTCGACCAGTAGCATTCTTGGAGGTCGTTCAGTCAGCCCACAATACGAAAGGTAGCTCTTCAGCCCACTTTCCTTTCTTGTCTCCTAGCTTCTTCTTAAGATTATTGATGATAATCTTATTACTCGATTCCGCTTGACCATTAGCTTGTGGATGTATGGGAGTTGAAGTTACCATTTTGATGCCCCATGCTTCACAAAAGCTAGTCGTCCTTTTTCCAATAAACTGAGACCCGTTGTCGCACACTATTTCTGATGGGATTCCAAATCTTGTCAAAATATTCCTTTTAATGAAGGAAATCACTTCCTTTTCTCTAACTTGAACAAAAGCTTCGGCTCAATCCACTTAGAAAAATAATCCGTCATAGCCAGCATGAAAACTTTTCCTCCAGGTGCTACAGGCAGCTTACCAACTATGTCCATGCCCCATTTCATAAACGGCCATGGAGATGATATTGAATGGAGCGGCTCAGCAGGCTGATGGAGGATATTGTCGTGCCGCTGACATGCATCACACTTCTGAACAAAGGCCATAGCATCCTTCTTCATAGTAGGCCAGTAGTATCCTATTCTCAATACTTTGGAAAATAGTGATCTGCCCCCAGTGTGATTGCCACAATCACCTTCGTGAATATCTTGGAGCACCGCAAGTGCTTCAGGCTGCTCGAGGCATCTCAAGTATGGTCCTGCAAGAGATTTCTTGTATAAGATACCATTTATTATTGAATATGTAATTACCTTTGTTCGGAAGAGTTTGGAGTTCTCGTTTTTGGGGATTTCCCCTTCTTGAATAACTCTCCTGATAGGGTAAGTCCAGGATTCCTTAGGATCCTGAGAGTCTATCATTTCTTCATCTTTATCTGTTGTGACATCATTAACTTCTTTTTCTTCGATTGCCGGTGTCAGGATATGAGTTATGGGAATCTTGACACCTTCTGGGATCCTTAAGGATGATGCTAAATTTGCCAAAGCATCAGCTTCTGCGTTTTCTTCTCGAGGTAATTGTGATTGTAAAACCACTATACGATCTTACTACAGCATGATTCAGTAATCGGATAACAACGAGAAAGTAAAAAAAGCTTTGCTTTATTGATTCACTCAGAGAATACAACGTAGAGAGAGAAAACACACTCAGTTACACACAGTTAAGAGATATGTAAATGACAGAACTACTAAACACTCTCTCTAACAAGTTATTTATAGTTACTTAGTCATAAGCCAGCGGATCACCAGCAGACCATCTGGTCCGCCGTATCAACTGGTCCGGCGGATCATGTGATCCGGCCAGATGACTAACTAACTCACACAGAAGCTCTTGACTAGATACAATACACGAGACACAACGTTAGCATAGGAATATGCTCTAACAAACTCCCCCTTAACGTGTAGTGTATCTATATTCCAACTAAACTTCAGTCTTCAATCTGCAACATTGCTGCATCCGATCTTTGACTTGAAATCATGTTAGAAACAGAGCTTGCATGGCTGGATCAATCTTGAACAGACTTTGAACTTCAAGATCCACTTGCGAAAGATATAACATACTCCCCCGTTCACCATGCTTGAGTTGTCTTACTCAGATAACCTGCAATTTCAGAAGACAGAAACGCGGCTTTCCTTTTCTTTTGAAAATTAATTTAATCTTGGCACAAAACTTCTCTTCGAGAATCCAAGATATAGTTTTGAATTTTTAAAGTTTGTATCAAGTATCGATCGGTCGAAAACAAATAAGAAATAAAATCTTTTTGGCTTTTTGAAACTTTATATCAAAACACACCGAAAATCTTTTTGAATTTTCAGATATGAAACATAAATGCAACACAGAAATAAAATACTGAATCACACACTATTTTTGTCTTTTGCGAGAAAGATCACAACTTGGGATCATATTGGTCATAACATGCTGAACTACACTTCAATTTCAATTACTTCAGCACATAAGTCATGTCGATTACTGGTATAATTTGTCCATTCTAAACTCAGGCACAATCATACTCATACCATCTGGATATGTTATTGTATTGATTAGATTTGCGTTGACCAGTGTTCCCCACACTATCAGACATACTCAGATATGTTTTTGCTTTTTATATCACACTTTGTGATTTCATTTGTGATTTAATCACATAATGATTGTATTCATGATTCAGTCAACTGTGTTCCATGCAAAAAGAAATAAGAACGTTAAATCGTCTACCTTAAGGTCGATCTTTCGATACGCAGATAAGGCCTCGGATTTAACAAAATAAGAAAATAAAACAAGTTGAAATTGTATAACTCAACAACAATCAGGTCGGTACTCCCGTACACGCAAAGAAAGTCCGATGAGTTATACGAAACACCAAAGAAAATAAAGCAGAACGTCAAACGAACAACGATCAGGTCGGTCTTTCGACACGCAGAGAAAGTCCGATCGTTTGACAAAATAAAGCAAATCAAACAAGTTTAAATCTTAGCAAAATGAACACATGTATACACAGTGACTTCTCATTTTCTTTTTCACATATCTTTTCTTGATATATCATGAGATATGCATCAAGATGTTGTCCACTTGGTCAAGCATTAGTATTTAGTGTTTATCACATCTGAATACTTTCTGATTTATTGCCGAGCCTACCAAGTACATCAAACAATGATCTTATAGCTTTTTCATCTATTTTATCCATGAGTCAGACACGTAAGCCAATGTACCATCATTTCCCAAACGTGTCGGATACAATTTCTCATTTTTCAATGTTTTTGTATTTTTCATTTTCTCACCCTTAAAATGAAAACTCTATTTTTGGATTTTCATTTTAACACAAACAAAAACACAAACTCAAAGACACTATTTTTTGGCTTTCCAATTTTCTCTCCCTAAATGACATACGAAATATAAAAGAAAGAAAATTGACCAATCGATACTGATACCTGTTCAGTTTAAGCTTTTCAGAAAAACTTCTAGTTTAGAAATATGAAGCATTCAATTTAAATTAATAACGCAAAATATTCCTCCATTAGCAACTTTGCAATCACCAACGGGTCTTCTAGGAATACCTGCACACTGGTTATAAAGATTAGTACTCAAATGACCCGAAGCACACAGCTTCTGGTCGACCAGTGTCTTCCACAAAATCATTTGCAGCTTTGCTGACCACCTTAGGTCGCCACTGCATTTTGACCTTTTCTGTTTTTACTGAGACATCATCCTGTGATGAACCTTCAACACTTGAATCGAATTTAAAAAATTGTTTCTTTTTAGACTTAGTGTTAGACGGTGTGGACTCAGTAAAAATTCTGCCTGATTCATCGATAAATGTGGCAGATTTGTTTGAAAAAGATCTTTTACCAGTTTCAGGACAATCCTGTGCCATATGTCCCGTGCGGCGACATTGATAGCACAAACGATAAGATCGTTTAGATTGTGGTTTGCCCTGAACTGATGAACACCTCTCAACGGGTTCAGAATTATCAGAAATATCATCAAAAATTTGAAATCGATTATAATGTACCCATTTTGAAGTAGGACTTCGAGGTGTAGAATTTGATCCAGATGAAGATGAAACTTTCACTGATGGAACTCCACCAGAGGAACTTGTAGAGGAAACCTTCTTTTGGATCTTTCCACCGAATCCCTTTTCCATTGTAGACATGAAGACTTGAGCCAAATAATAAATTTGTTCCAAGCTTGTGTCTTTCTTTACTTTCAGATCTTTCTTGGGCATATTTTTCTTGATATTCCGTGCACCCTTCTGACCATCACTACCCAAACCACAACGTTTGTAACCCGGTAGCTTAGTTAAATCAATCGAAGAACTTGAAGGACCTGCTTTAGCAACCTGATTGAAAGAAGCTTTAATATCCTTCAATTTGTTTGCTTCAACCAACTTAGCAGCAGCCGTTTCTTCACTCATTTTCTTCTTGTCTTCCTCACTATGTTTATCGTTAGAACCAACACTCGTATCTCCCATAAACCCACGAGAAACAAATTTTAATGGAGATACACCAACCACATTTTTCTCTTTCTCTTCTGTCTTCTTTGATATCTGGGACTTCTTCAAATCAGACTTCTTCGCAGCAAATTCAGAATAATCACCCGTTATACCAGAACCTTGAATATCAGCAAGAACATCAGATTCAATAACCGGATGTGGAATCTGGTTATATTCCTCGCTTCCAAAAACCTTCTTGAAATTCTCGTCTTTACATAAGTAACTGGTAAAAGAATGTGAATTCTTCAAATTATTCAACTGCCTCTTAAGATCCAACACTTCAACATTCAGATCAGATATTTTCTTTTGAGCTTCACCCAATGCTGTTTCTGATTCAATTAATTGCTCTGAAGCTGTATTAAACCGAAACTTTTCTTGTCGCATCTGATCATGAGCATCACATACTTCTTGAGTAATTTTCTTGACACGACCTTCATGAATCTCAATATTTCGTTTCAACAACTGATTTTCATGTGTCAAAGTTGTAACTTTATCAAGTAAAATGGAATGTTCCTTTTGACGATCACTTTCTTTTGCATTAACTTCATCAAACTCTTTCTGAAGATCATCATATAATTTCTGAAGAGAATCCAATTTTGTTTTGGATTTGCTAAACAAAGCATCAAAATCTTCAATAGCATCTTTTGCTTCACTCTCCCATTTTTCAACACTATTAACCAACTCTTCATTCTCATTTTGCAACTTCAAAATTTGTTCTTTATCGGCACTAATGAACTCATTCAGTTTATCTTGAACTGCCATCAACTCTTCCTTCAGAACATTCTTTTCGGCGATTAATTTCTCATTTATCTTGTAAAGCTCATCAGAATTTTCAACTTTCTTCTTGAAACTTTCTAATTCCGTTTCTTTCAGTGTTTTCTCAACCATTAACCCTTCCTTTTCTTGAACCAATTCATGAATTTTTCTATCCTTTTCAGCACAAAATTCACAAGTTGACTCATACCCACTAACTTCAGAATCACTTGTTTCAGATGTAGTGATCTCAGATGTATATTCACTTGATTCAACTTTAATATTTGCCATTAAGGCCACATGTTGACCATTGATATAACAACATTCGTCTGAGTCGGCACATGTATTGTGAATAGCAGTCAAAGCAATAGGTGATTTGTCAAGTTGTTTTGACCATTCATCAAATTCTTTATCTACTTGTGCTTGAGCCATCATAGCTTTTGCGTCAGGTTTATCAGATTTACTCTTATCAGATGATGATTGAGAACACTCACAAGCAAAATGTCCAACCTTGGAACAATTGTAACACTTTACTTTAGATTTATCCAAACCCAATTTCCTATTTCCTGGAACAAAAGAATTCTTTCCATGTTTCTTGATAAATCGTCTTCCTTTTTCAACCATCATTGCAAATTGCCAATGCAAATCTAATTCAGTTAATTGATCATCATCCAGCTGTTCTAACTCAGTTCCATTTAAACCAGCATCACTAACTTGACCAAAAATCGATCCAGACGATGAAGATATAAAAGCAGATAATAATGCAGCCAATTCTTCAGTTGATTGAGCAGGATGAGAATTGTTTGTTGATTTATCTGGAATGGTAAACTGACATCCTGGAGAATAACCCGAATTTTCAGTATGTCCAGCAAGAAAAGCTGTTACCGGTGGATTACTGCTAGAAATAGCATGTGACTTTGCCTTTGCATGAACAGTAGCATTATTTTCCCCAAAGTACAATTCAGGATTTTGAACTGTAGGATGTGTAGATTTCTTCACCAGCAATTCCATCTCACGAGCTTGTAATTTACTCGTTATTTGATTGAATGTCCAAGTTAAATAATTTGGATCATTTGTCAACATCATCACATAATTTTCCCATTTTTCTGGTAATGCTTCCAGAATTTTCTCTTTCAATTCATCACCATCTTTCTTGACTCCTACAACATCAAGTTCATTTATCAAATGGGAAAACCGAGCAATCAAATCTGGAATTTTCTCATTCTCGCAGTGCCTGAAATTATCAAACTCTTTCTTCAACACTTTCTTTCGAGTATTTTTGTATTGATCATTACCCGTACATCTCTCTTCAATAGCATCCCACAACTCCTTAGCCGTTGTATATTGCTTAAATTGATGCATTAGCTCTTTTGGTAAGGCCATTGTAAGATAACTATATGTTTTCTTTTCTCGAGCAAACAATTTCCGTTCATCAGCATCGAAGCTACTAATCATCTTTGGTTTGTTGGGACTAATCATCGGATATTCATATTCTTTCTCAATTGGAATCCAACTCTCAATATCTTGTGAATGAATGTAAGATTCAAACCGACTTCTCCAATTGTGATAATCTTCAAGCCTTAACAATTTAGGAACTTTTTGAGTTGTTCCTATCTCGTTATCATAGTTCAACATGGCTTGCATTGATGTTTGAGCAGCAGTCATTGCATAGAAATCACTCATTTTGAAATTTCAATATCAAACACGAAAACTAAAAACTGAAAAACAAGCGTCTTCCAAGCGGATTTTGGGGTTCAAATCTTGACGGTACTGGCCGTAGGCGGGTACAAGTCCTAGATCTCGGAAAGACGAACGTTTTGGCTGGTATTGGGTTCCGTAACTCCAAACACAATTTGGCGGATCAAAATACTACCAGCGGACCAGTTCCGGATCAAATTAACAAGGCGGATCAGATTTGTACTAGCGGACCAGATACCGGATCAGATTTCGTCCGGCGGACCAAATTTCGTACGGCGGATTAGATTTTGGTACGGCGGATCAAAAATTTCAGCGGATCACACTGATACGCTGTAACTGCCGCGGATCAGCTGATGAAGATTGCAGGAGCGGATCAAACAGCGGATCAGATTTTCAACCGGCGGACCAACTTCAAACGAAGCTGAAATCGGCTGATTTTCACAGATTCGACAAATGAAGCTAGAAACTGGATCAGTATGATGCGAAAACACTCCAGGAACATCCAGAAATCATTTTTATCCTCGGAATAACTCAGACTTATGAAAAATTGATGAAAAACGTAGAAAACCCAAACTTTCTCTCTCTAGAATTTCGAAAACTTACCAAATCACAGCAGTAGAGCAACCTGGAAAGCTCTGATACCACTTGTAAAACCACTATACGATCTTACTACAACATGATTCAGTAATCGGATAACAACGAGAAAGTAAATAAAGCTTTGCTTTATTGATTCACTCAGAGAATACAATGTAGAGAGAGAAAACACACTCAGTTACACACAGTCATAAGCCAGCGGATCACCAGCAGACCATCTGGTCCGCCGTATCAACTGGTCCGGCGGATCATGTGATCCGGCCAGATGACTAACTAACTCACACAGAAGCTCTTGACTAGATACAATACACGAGACACAACGTTAGCATAGGAATATGCTCTAACAGTGATATGCTGCAATTTTCAAAGGATAATGCTAACTGTTTTACAAGGTCTAGATATTTGGTTAGCCTTTCGCCTTTCACTGCATAGGATCCATTAAATTGGTTAGTTAATAACAAAGAGTCAATAAAAACTTGAATGTGTTAGATACCCATATCTTTAGCGAGTTGTAATCCTGCAATTAAAGCTTCGTATTCGGCTTCATTATTAGTAGCCTTGAATTCACAATGGATAGATAGAGGGATAATGTCCCCCTGTGGCGATTTCAGTAGCGCACCCAATCCTGTTCCTCTAACATTAGATGCTCCATCTGTGTACAAGACTCAGCTGCCTGAAGCTTCTTCGAGCTGCTTGACCTCTAGTTCAACTTCTGGCAGTATATCGCTGCTGAAATCAGCCACAAAGTCTGCAAGGGCTTATGACTTGATTGCTGTTCTTGGCTCATATATGATGTCATAGGCACTTAATTTAACTGCCCATTTCGCCATTCTTCCTGATATTTCAGGTTTTCTCAATACACACTTAACAGGATAGTTAGTTTTCACATAAATAACATGAGTTTCGAAGTAATGTCTTAATTTTTGGGAAGCCATGACAAGGGCTAAGATTAATTTTTCTAAATAAGAATACCTGGTTTCGGCGTCTAATAACGTTTTGCTTACATAGTATACCGGATGCTGTTGTCCCTCATGATCTTTCACAAGCACGGCACTTACTGAGCTGCTTGAAACTGCTAAATAGAGAGATAGTGGTTCGCCCTTGACTAGTTGCATTAGAAGTGGAGCAGATGATAAATATTCTTTCAAGGAGCTTAGAGCTGCTTCATGCTTTTCACCCCATTCGAACTTTTTGTTCTTCTTCAATATGTCATAGAATTCTTTGCTTTTTCAGACGATCTTGATATGAACCTGTTGAGTGCTGCCACTCTGCCAGTTAGTCTTTGAACTTCTTTGACATTTGTTGGAGACTTCAAGTTTATGATTGCTTGGATCTGTTTAAGGCTGGCCTCAATTCCTCTTTCAGTAACCATGAAGCCCAAGAACTTGCCGGCTCTTACTCCAAAATGGCACTTGAAAGGATTCAATTTCATGTTGAACTGGTCCAAGATATCAAAAGTAGCTTGAAGGTCTCTAAGATGGTCCTTTGCTTCCTTCGATTTTACTACCATACCATCTATGTATACTTCCATGGTGTCCCCCAGTTTGTCTTTAAACATCATGTTGACTAGCCTCTGGTACGTGGCACCTGCGTTTCGTAAACCAAAAGGCATTGGAATATAACAATAAATACCTGTGGGAGTCATGAAGGCTGTGTCTTCCTGATTTGATGGTTCCATTTGAATTTGTTGAAAACCCGAAGATGCGTCCATAAAAGTTAGCATCTCGTGTCCAGCAGTTGCGTCCACCATAGAATCGATATGTGGCAGAGGGAATCGGTCTTTTGGACAGGCCTTTTTTAGGTCTGTGTAGTCTACACATACCCTCCACTTACCGTTTTTCTTCTGGACTACCACCACATTAGCCAGCCATCGAGGATATTTAACTTCTCTAATCATTTTTGACTTGACCAGCCTGTCAACTTCTTCTTGGATTATGATATTTCTCTCAGGGGCGAATTTCCTTCTTTTCTGATGTATTGGCCTAAAAGATTCATCTATACCAAGTTTATGAGTAATAATATCTTTAGATATACCTGTCATGTCTTCATGTTTCTATGCAAACGTTGTGACTCTGGATTTCAAGAGGCTCACGAGCTGCTTCTTAGTATCCTCGGGGATATTGGTTCCTACCAGCACTTTGATTTCAGGATCTTCAGAATTAAGTTGAACTTCCTTGATTTCCAACTCCTTTGTCATCTGAATTCTTCGTGCTGGTTTCTTTAATTGCTATGCTGGCTTTGGCTTGATGGTGTTCTTCATAGCGGAAGTATAGCAGTCTTTGGCTTCTTGTTGATCGCTTAGTATTCTTACAACTCCGCATGGTGTGGGAAGCTTCACACATTGATGATAGGTAGATGGAACTGCTTTCATATCATGGATCCATGGCCTTCCCAAGATCACATTGCAACAAGGAAGGGAGTCAATGGCGCAGAATTTCTACATGGAGTTGACTCCTTCAATGTAGACGGGAAGTCTGATGTCTCCAACCGTATGCTTGGTTTCTCCGCTGAATCCTACTAATACTGAGGATCTTGGAATTATCTCTTCTTCTGGAATGCTCATCTTTTTAAGCACGTCCAATTGGATGATGTTGACTGAACTGCCGTTGTCTATCAAGATCCTGCGAACATAATGGTTAGCAATACATAATGTAATTACCAGACTGTCGTGGTGAGGATCCTGGATATCTAGCTTATCAGTTTCGTCAAAGGAGATAACTTTGTCTTCAGTCAATATCGCGTTCTTCTTTGGCCGACTGCCTTGGTCCATCTTGGCCTCCTTTGCATGTCTTTTTGCTGATGAGAAGGAGGCTCCGCATATGTCAGATCCTCCCGAGATGAAGTTGATCACTTTAGCATCTGCTGGCGGCGACTGTGCTCTTTTGGGCAGCTCAGCAGCTTCTTGAGTTTCACTCTTCTTTCTGCCAAACAATTCCTTGAGATGCCCCTTGCTGAGCATGTAACTGATTTCTTTCCGAAGTGCTATGCAGTCATCTGTTAAGTGCCCAAAGTCTTCGTGGTAGGCACACCATTTAGACTTATCTTTCCATGATCCTTGTTTTTCTGATTTTCTTGGCCACCTGGCTTTATCCCCTAGATCCTGCAAGGCACATAACAAACCACTTGTGTCAACTGAAAAGCAATAATCAGATACCTTTGGGAAGTTTTCTTCGTCGTCTTCTTCTTCAACTTCGTTGACCCTGGGATTATCATTTCGATAATAAGGTTTGTTTCGTTGTTGTTTTCCGGGAGTATCTGTCCTTCTGCCTGACGGTTCGTCACCTCTTTTTTGGATCTTCTTATCATCTTCCAACCTGATGAACCTTAATGCCCTCGTTCTGACTTCATCGAGGTTCCTGCAAGGATTCATAACCAAATCATCATAAAAGCGGGAATCTCCTCTAATCCCCATTTTGAAAGCTTCTACAGCAGCAGCCATATCCAGGTTAGGGATATCTAGAGCTTCTCGACCGAATCTGGCCACATAATCCCTCAGGGATTCGTTGGGCTTCTGAACTATTCTGTACAAGTCACCTGTGAGCTTCTCGAAACTCCTGCTGCAAGAAAACTGGTTATTAAACAAGTTAACTAAATGGGGAAAAGAAGTAATGGTATTAGGAGGGATACTGAGCAACCATTTTAAGGCTGGCCCTGTCAATGTTGAGCCGAATCCTTTGCATAGGCAAGCTTCTTTGATGTTTACAGGAATGGGTTTGATTTCCATCCGTTCCCTGTATTGTGCCACGTGCTCCTCAGGATCTGTGGTCCCATCGTAGAGTTTCATGTTGGGGGTTTGAAATCTTTTTGGTATCTCCACGTCACAGATGGGCCATGCAAATCTAGAAACTCGGTGGCTGCCTGCTGGCACTTCAGGAATTGGACGAATAACACCGGGAACACTTGAGATCATGTCCTTTAACCTCTGAAGTTCCCTAGCGATAGTCGGGTTGATACCTGTATCCTGCACAGTTCCTTGGTTAGGGTTAGAATAAAAATTATCAAAGTTGTTACCAGCCCTGGAAGTTTGGAGATGGATCTGGGGTCCATATTCAGCATCTCTAAGGACGGTTGGCTCAGTTGTGGTTCCCACTTGCATGGGGGTAAAGTCTCCCTCATGCATCTCCTGAGATGAACCTGGGAAAAGTGTCTTCAGAGACAGTAGGATTAGAAAATAAGGATCCTTGAGGATCCTGAGCAGCTCGGAAGCGGCTCCGATATTGTTGGAATGGCTGAGATGAAGATCCATGTAGCATTTGAGGAGTAGGCGCTGTTAACCGCTGACTCCAGGGTTCATGAAGGTTCGTTGCAGCAAACCGCTGTGGTTGAGGTACAGGTTGTTGTATCGAGACTGTCGGCACTTGATGGCTTAAAAACCCGGCTGGTTGCCGACTCGAGCATCTCGGCAGCTGCTGACTTCCATATCCACTGTAGTAAGATTCTGGGGGCTGCTCGGAGTAGAACCCAGAGTATTCCAGATCTATCACCCTGGAAGCCTTCTGATGCTGAGAGCCTGAGAATCCTGCAGTAGTAGCTGTTGCAATACCTGACTTTGGAGCAGTAGAGGGATTTGCTTTCTGTTTCGGCTGCTCCGATATTTCCGGAGAGTCGAACCCGAATGATTTTGGCATCAAAGGGCTAATTTCCTCTACCGGTTTCTTTGATTTCTTCAATTCCATGATCTCCTTCATCATTTTCTCGTTGGTTTTGGTTTGTTCATCCGCATGGGCCTTCATTTGCCTGATCAAAACATAGAGATCATTATTAGAAATAGCAGAGTCAGTAGACGTACCTTGAGATCCAGTAAAAGTGGGGTATTCCGCTTTTCTAGCATCTGTATCAGTCACTTTCTTCGTCATTGGGGGGAGACAACTGTTGACAGTGGGCTTAGAGGATGAAATAGATTTTGAGGTAAATTTTTGTTGGTTCGACATTTTCAAAAATTTATTATGGAAGAAGATCAAGGCACTTAATCGAATTCAAACACCGTTTGCCCCACGGTGGGCGCCAAATTGTTTTGGTCAAAAACTGCCTGAGCAATTAGTTGATCAAACTTTGTAAGTGAGGTAGCGTGTTTGATGTAAATAAAGACGAAAATGTAATTGTGAAGATTGACACGAGGATGTAACGAGGGAAAATCCAGGAATCCTTGAGTATCCTCAAGGAGCCTAGCAAAAAACCTCGGGGGCCGGTTCAAAGTACCTACCTCCTAAAACTTTTATATAATAAATGTGTTGAGTACAAATGAAATGAGCTCGTAATATAAGTGTTGCAGAGAATTGTGATCGTAAAAAGAAGTGAAGAAAGGTGTGTTGTGTGTAAACCTAGAGCTCAGTTTAAATACGGATTACATAGTAACAATATTCCCTAAAAACTAGCAACTAACTCCACGTCCTTCAGACGACCGTTAGAAGTCCACTCAGTCCACGTTTCCGTTAGTTAACCGGGTCTTTTAGGACACGTGAATAATACTTGAGTCAACCTGTGAATAACAAACAAAAAGGGAAAAGCAATAGTTAGTCAAGAAGTATAATTCAGGATCCTTACAGTGAAGTGCTTGCGAGCTGATGCGAACTGCTCAGTGTCTCCTGAATTCTAGTACCAACATTGAGTATGGTTTAGATCGTTGTGACCTAGGATGTGAGGATTCTGATTTCCTATTGGAGCTGTTGATTCCTGGGGAGGATTCACCCTTTCCCAGGATTTGCTTGTCCTCCTCCAGCTTGATGAAGCGTATGGCCCTGTGACGAACTTTGTCCATGTTGTGACATGGGTTCATGACTAGATCTTGATAGAATGGTGAGTCTTTGTTAAGTCCCATCTTGAAGGCCTGAACTGCAGTCGCCATGTCCATGTTTGGTATCTCCAAGGCTTCTCTGCTAAACATGCTAACGAAATTCCTTAGGGTTTCACCTGCATTCTGGGTCACCCTATACAAATAACTTGTTAGTTTTTCAAAGCTGCGGCTACAAGAGAACTGATTCTTAAATAAATTAATTAAATGCGAAAATGAAGTAATAGAGTAAGGAGGAACATTCAGGAGCCATTTCAAGGCTGCTCCTGTCAAGGTAGATCCGAATCCTTTGCATAGGCATGCCTCTTTAATTTCAGGAGGCATATAAATAACCTCCATTCTTTCACGATACTGTGCCACATGTTCTTCAGGGTCTGTTGTGCCATCGTAAGGTTTCATGCTAGGAGTTTGAAACCTTTTGGGTATCTCCACGTCACAAATTGGTGGAGCAAACCTGGACACTCTATGACTTGCTGGTCCAACTTTAGGGATAGGATGCACAACTCCTGGGACACTTAAAATCATTCTCTTGAGTTTTTGGATTTCTCGCTCTACTGATGGGCTGATCCCTGAATCCTGCACTGAATTATTAGTATTAGCATAATGGTGAAAGTTTGAGGAGTATTACCGACATCCTGGGGTATGTTTGTCCCAGGATTAATGACTGGTTCTATGATGGTAGTCATTCTGGATAAATCAGCATGGGCCATTTGAGCAGGGAAGGATATTGATCTCCTGTCCAGTGGGGTGACGCCTTCATGTACCCTGGAATTGCTTCCAGGGGTATTGAAATTCAGAATTTTGGGGTCGAGTGGCGACGGCTGAACCGACGTGGCCCTAGGTAACTCTGATCTTAAGCTCGTCAATTGGGCCATGAATTCCTTGTTCACCTTCTATTGGAGTTCCATGTGGCGCTCCAACTTACCGAATGTGGCTAGGATATCAGTGTCAGATATCAAGACAGGGTCAACTGGGATGTTTTCAGTTTCGATCACTTCATGGTTGACTATCGGTCCGTCACTGTGCGTAGCTGAAGTTGAGGCATTAAACCCTGGAGCCGATGAAGTGACTCCACTTGTCGAAATACTGGTCCTTGGACCTGGTTGGGCAACTCCAGTTGTTGAAGCAGTTACGGCAGAAACCGAGACATTCGAGGTGTTCATTTGTGTCGACATATTTTGATAGATTTTGGTAAAAATCAAGTTTAGGACAAATCTGAAAAGAGTTTGACAAAAAATTGACACCAATTGCCCCACGGTGGGCGCCAAATTGTTTTGGCTAAAAATTACTTAAGCAAAATTAGTAAGAATTGAACCAAATAAGATTGTGAGGTTTGGTGCCTAGGTTTAATAGGGTGAGGTTATTATGAGAAGTTTAGTTTGGATAAGAAGGATAAGAAGGAATCATAGCCATTAGATCTTCAATTAAATGAAGATCTATGGCTTAAAATTTTCCTGGGTAAATTAAAGAGAAACTAAAGAAAATAAAAGATGGAAGGGTATTTTTGACTTTTTATCAAATTCCCCCCATTTTTTAAACATTCATAACATTTAGATACGACATTATTTTTTTAAAAATATTACACCATAAAAAGAAGCGTTTTTTTATCTTTAAAACGCGTATAGTGTTGCTATAAAAAAAATTAATTTTTTTTTACTCTTTCGATTGTATCAAAATGTTCAGATCATTGTGTCATTGTGTCGTTGTGTCATTGTGTCAAAATGTTCAGATCATTGTGTCATATTGTGTCAAAATGTTCAGATCATTTGTGTCATATGATGTTAAAAACCGAAAAAGTAATTTTTTTTATTTTATATATAGCAGCACAATATATATACTTTTGACACGACGACACAATGACACAATGATCTGAACATTTTGACACAATGACACAATGATGTGTCAAAATATTCAGATCATTGTTTCATATGTTGCCAAAAACAGAAATAGTAATTAATTTTTTATATAGCAACACTATATATACTTTTGACACGACGACACAATGACACAATGATCTGAACATTTTGACACAATGACACAATGATGTGTCCAAATGTTCAGATCATTGTTTCATATTGTGTCAAAAACCGAAAGAGTATTTAATTTTATATATAGCAACACTATATATACTTTTGATACGACGACACAATGACACAATGATCTGAACATTTTTGACACAATGACACAATGACCTGTGTCAAAAATCGAAAGAGTAAATTTTTTTTTTTCATTTTTTATATAGCAACACTATATGCGTTTTAAAGATAAAAAATGCTCGTTTTTATGGTGTAATTTTTTTTAAAAAATAATGTCGTATGTGAAAGTTATGAATGTTTAAAGAAAATTGGGGAAGTAGATAAAAAGTCAACAAAAGTGGCTAAGACTAAAATACGCCTCCTTCATTTTTTATTAGATCAAGATCCAATGGCTGAAATTCCTTCTCATCCTTCTTACCCAAAACAAACTTCTCATTTGAACCTCTCTCAGGTTTAATATATGAAAACAGTTTGCAGAAATCCTGGGACAATAGTTAAATTCAAGGGACAAAAGATAAAATCCTGGGTAAAAATGTAAGTTAAATCAGGAAATTGGTCGATAATTTAGATAACACAAATGAAACCTTAAAGGGGAGTAAGAACACGGAGAATTTTACTAGGGAAAAGCCCTTAGCCCTTAGATGTCTCTAAGGCGTCGCCGGCATAAAAACCCCGGGTAGCGATAACACACACTACCAATTTATTGATCACGTAAATGTCTGAGTACAATGAGTTTGCAGAGAAATGAGTACGGGAATACAGTAGTTAAAGCTCGAGTGAGCTAAAAAATAAGTCTAAAGGTCCTATTTATACTCCTACGTCTTCAACAACTTATCCGATATTCCAGGGATCTTCTCCTCAACGTCTTTTTCAGTTAGTTGACCGAGTTTCCAGCTAACAACCTTTGACGACGTGCGAAATAAGTCTTCAGCTTCTCCTATTACCTGTTCTTGATCAGATATAGGCACAAAACGCGTTAATAACAATGTCCTAGCATGCAGGGTCATTTCCACATGCTGGGTCATTCGTAAAATAAGGGTGACCCCGGATTAGACTCATCCTGGGTTATAATAATGTATAACCAAAATAAATAAAGTAAATATGGACTTCAATGTTATTAGTTGTGAATTCGAACTTTTTGGTATTTTCCGTTTCTTTGGATGATATGATGGGTCAATCATTTGCTTCATTATGCACCTCTATATGCGACTAGACATCCATTGGATGCTCTCGATTGGAACGACCACATAGTGACGAATTACTTACCACAAGATGTGTTGCAACGCCGTATTTCGTTAGCCGGTCACGAAGAATATTTAATTAAATGGGATTCGAAACCGATTGAGGAGGCAACATGGGAATCGAAAGAAACAATGATGTCCGACTATCCGTTTTCAAGCTTAACATTGAGGACAATGTCGTTTCTCGAGACGGGGGTGATGATACAAACCAGGCCACTCCAACACAAGCAATCCAGCAATACAACAACAGGCCAAAGCCCAAGTCCACTAGGCATACGATTGGAAGATTGAGCAGTCTAGTGAAGCATCCAACAACCCAATCGAAGCAGTCAAAAGCCACGTTTATTTCCTTCTTGTTGAGCAATTTACTTGTTTTCCAGTAACAACTCATGCTCTACATCATGGCTGATTTTTAGCACTTTATTTCTGCATTCTAATTTCTGTTTCAGTATTTAAGAGACCAATTGAGTTAATATAAATCATCAGAAAATTGCCCCAATTTATTGTCATTATTTCTGTTGCATTATACTCTTTTTACTAGTTTGTTCGTAACATATAGTCACTTGTTAAATTCCCACCTATGTCATGTTTTTCATTATTTAAAATTTCCAAGCTTTTCAAAAACATATTTAATAGATTAAAAAGAATTTAAATTAGCGAGCTAGGGGATTCAAAACCCCTAACGTTAGATATAGAAACATGGTTCCTTACCGAACACGCTGCATGAAACTTTGTGATTGTGTTCCATTTAGAAAATTGTTACGGGTTCCCTACAATAATTTACTACATACTCATTTATAAATTTTTAAAACAGTGAAACGCCCTCCGAACTACGTGATCCGTCCCTTGTTGGAGGTAGAGTTCCGGTTTATGTGAAAAATTAGTTACGGTCAACCAGTTGGGACCTAACCGGTTTTAGATACTAACCGCCCGTTCATCTAACCTCCCGTTCATCTAACCTCCCTAACCGGTTAACCGAAAACTGATCCAAAAAACAATTTTACGTTCTTTCAGGGGGGGGGGGGGGGGTTCTTCTGGGCGTATTTCTTAATATATTGAGAGGTTTCTTAAAAAATAAACGGGTTCCCTCTCAGATGACTGTTCGGAAAAAGAATATCACTGACCTTAAAATGAATGTCGCTATATAAAGATAAATGTCGCTGACCTACAAATGACTGTTCGGAAAAAGAGAAAAATTATTGCACACCGGCCATGCCCCCACCTATTACGTAATTTTCAGTTGTGTGGCGATTATAAATCTCTAACCGACACCTTTTCCTAGTCATTAAAATTTAAAACCCACAAAATGAGTTAGGTCTTATATGAAAAGAAATTGGATGCGATAGAAAATGGATACGGCTTAAAATGTTAAGTTGTTACCACAAGGTCCACAACCAACCGGGTAATTTGTTAATGCTCCAATAAACTTCCAAGCCCATATCCAGCTAACCCAAGTACTCCCATTCTTGTAGCCCAACTTCAATCAGCAACTTATAAACAATCATCTTTGTTAGACAATCATGTTTACAATGCCGTAATTTAGAGTCTTTAAACATGGTCCCGTAATTCAGAGTCAATTAATATTATATTGTTGTATAAGAGCAACTCTCAACTCTCTAATGAAAATATTAATCATGTTTACAATCCGAACAACTCTTAACTCCTTGATTTCCTAGCTATAATAAAGAAAATTTTAATTTCAAAATATCTTGTATGTTTGAAAAAGTTCTACTTTTCAGAAAATTAACGGTCTGCAGTTACAAAGATAGATAATCCAGACAACCCAACATAATTAAGACATAGAAATCTCAACTAATCAAAATACCATTAAAAATACTTGAATTTCCAGAACAAGGTATTTTACCACTCTAAATGCAAACTATAATAAATCAACCTACAATATTCTTAAGAAAAATATTTTTTATTCCCAAATCACTTCCAATGACCTTGTTTCATTCCAACACAGCACACCTCATGCTAATTATCTAATCAAACTTGTTACAAACACGCCTTATATTTCCACACGACGTTGTCCCGATCCTAACCATCCTCACCATCGATTTACCACAATTCTCCTCGAAGGATGCCCCGTCCTCCGTATAACAGTCGACTAAAAACTTAGTCACTAGATCATTCATTAACTGGGCATCCGATTGCAAAACAGCAAAACCACTTCTTATGTTTTTGAGTATTTGGTTTTCAAACTTGTTGCCACTCCAATGATCCATGGGCAACCGGCCGGCCAAACAAGCCGCTGTCTTTCGGGCATGATGATGAAAGCTCGGGTAAGAATGTAGCATTGATACTCGGGTCTGGAAACCCAGTAGAGTTGAAGTCATATATTATGGACCTTATATACAGGCATGGAGTAGTACCAATCGTATGAGCAACTGAAATTTCATTAATAAAATATTAAAAGTTTATAAAAATTAATTAATATATATGTATATAAATGTGAAATATGTAATTTACCACTAAGAAGCAGAATATCGTTTTCATTGAGTCCCTTCTCAAGGAATCTCTCCTTAAGAAGCTGGACTGGATCCTTGACCTCCGGCATATTCGCAACTAGTTTACTATCTTACATAAACCCATCTTTTCTGCCGGTTTCAACCTCGTAAACAACAGGCCCAAGACTTTGTCCATAGCTATATATTAGTTAGTTAGTATATATCATCATAAGTTGTAATAGAAAGAGAGCGGGTTTGGGTTTTTTTATACTTACAATAGTAACAGAGTCTCTCGCGGCTATGGCAACAATGTCTGAACAGGAAACAACTGAAGGACATACGATCTCCAACTGAGTTTTAGCTTTCTCGATGATGTTAGACCCCTGCAATCCGACATGCCCTATTGCACTTCTTTCCTCGTTATCCACAGTAACGACCAGGATCGAACCGTCACATCCCTACAAATTGCACAATTAGTTTGAAACGTTAACAACAATATGATATAAAGATTGTAACATTATTATATATGAGAATGAAAGAGACCTCAATGAAGTAGTCATGGAAGTGAAACCGCATCCGTAAATGGGCAGCGGTTTGGAAGTTTGTTTCGTTTTCCTTTTTAACGATACCCGAGACAATCAACCCTACTGCGGGACATGTCGAGTCGTAGAAACCGACTTTCAGCTGGACTGCGTTTGAGAACACAACAAAAAGTGCGATCACAAAGAAGACGTTAATTAGATAGGTATACGCCATCTGTGAATCCTCACGTTTTTTTTTTTTTGTACTTGACCCGAATTACAGTAGAAGGTGAAATAAGAGAAAGTAAACGAGGAGCATAATTTTCTTCATGTCGTGACTCGGATGAGAGGAGCAGCTATAATAAAGTAGGGTTAAGTGGGCCTTCTAAACTTGAACATACGGCCCAATTGAACGACCCACTATTAATTGATCGTCTTTTAAAGTTGACAAAATTTATTTTACTACCGCGAAACTACACGGCGGTTTCCTTGGCTAAATTATTTTTGAAAGAAGTTTATCGGTTACATGGGTGACCTACTACCGCGATCCGTTATTTCTTAGCCGTTTTTAGAAGGAACTTTTCAAACAAGTGGGTACAAAACTAGCTCATTCAAGTGCCTACCACCCTCAGTTGGATGATGGCCAAACCGATGCCTTGAATCTTATCTACATGTGTTCGTATTTAATTAACCATCGAAATGAGAACGTTACTTATGTTGGGTTATATAACAATTTATCGATTTAAACACGAGTACGCAGCGGATATTGTCCTATGAATTAATCTAACTAACCGGATAAACAACGTGTACCTTTTTAGCTCGGCAAGAGAAGATCTCCTAGGATTTGAAGTAAATCCCTCTACGATCGCACACACGACACACCGATGTACGTATGCTAGTACTCGATCACGAACTCCTCTTGATGTAGGCTTTGGTCGAACCACTCAAGAAATCGAACCCCCTAGGGTTCTTTTCTTTTTGCCGAATTTTTAGAGAGGAAAGAGAGAGAGTTTAGGGTTTACACTTTATCAGATAAAATCAACACTTAAACCTTAAACCCATAAGGTTTATTTATAGTGTTTAGAGACTTGGAAAACAAGTTAAGGATTGAGATAGGGAGCCCTAATCGAAATCGGCCTAAGGCCCTATCCCAAAGCCTTCTCTCAATTGTAATCCAATTATAACTCTCTCTAATTACAACTAACACCCCTGTTAACAATTAACCGTTAGTTTTAACGACTCCTCGTTAAATGTTCGTGATAAATATTAATTAACTAATTAATTAATACAAATACATTAGTGTCGAGACGTGTAACTCCGTAGGCTTATATACTTTCCGGACATACGCTTATTAATACGTGATCATATCCCTACAGCTCCCACTTGAGCTCGTAGTAATAAAGGTAATAACATTGGTTAGCGTCTAGCAACACGCCAATGCTCCCGGAAATATTTAAGTACAGTTTCTCAAAGTGTATTTAAATGGTAAAGTCATTTACTATCCCTTTGTTACTGATACCGTTGTTAAATATGAATATGGATCAAGGTCATTTCATACTTTAACGATTCTGTTTCTCATTCCATAACTAATTAAAGATTACCAAATTCAAAATCGAGACACATATGGATTTCATTTGGGCATGGCCATGCAGACATCTTAATTAGTCCCAATGAGGGGCCCAGTGGTATCTGCTTCAACTTTTACGCTGAAGGAACAAATTCTCTTGACTACACGTGTCCAGTCACATACTTCACTACACTTACTGAAAATAGCCCTTTTGTACTACCTTATTCAGGATAGTTAGAACTATATCAAGTAGGTGCAATCCATACATGCATGACCTGCTTGTATCTCAAGTCTAAGGATAAGTAAAGCAACCATTTACGAATTTCACTTAATGACGACGATCCATAAAGTGACAACTCGTTAGTGGGGTAGTCCGATATGCATCCTATGAATACCATGTGAGTTTGGTGGGACCATCCATTATATATTCCAAGAATATTACCAATCACTCAGATTTGCCTTAGTTTAACTATATTCCCATATAGTTAATTGACAATGGACAATTTAGAATACTTGACAAGTACTCAAGGATTAAACATGCAAATATAGGACAAAATTTACTATTAAATGAAATCAAACATATCAAGTACTTTATTTCATTATGTTAAATAGAAATTGTTTAACATCCCTTATCCAAATACCGAACAACAGACATACATGATTTAACTAGCTAATCTAAGTCCCATGCCCTCGGCATGCCTTTCAAGCTTCGGCCTCGACAAAGCTTTCGTGAAAGGATCAGCTAAGTTAATATCTGTGTGAACTTTGAGTAATCTGATTTCACCTAGTTCGATCTGCTCACGAACATAGTGATATCTCCTGGCATAGTGTCTGGCGCCCTTCTGAACTCCAGGTTCTTTGGCAATGATTAATGCACCAGTATTATCACAGTACATATCAATAGGCAAATTACTTGTAGGGATCACGTCAAGCCCACAAATAAATTTCCTTATCCAGACCGCCTCCATTGCAGCTTCCGAAGCAGCAATGTACTCAGACTCTGTTGCAGACATAGCAACTGTGGTTTGTTTCTTGCTTTTCCAATCCACAGCGCCTCCATTCAGAATGAAGACATACCCAGACTGAGACTTCGTGTCATCTCTATCAGTCTGAAATCCAGCATCGCAGTATCCGGTCACTTTGAGCTCTTGATCTGGATTTCCCCCATATACCAAAACCAAGATCTCTAGTAGCCCGTAGGTACTTGAGAATGGTCTTAAGAGCAGTCCAGTGACTTTCACCTGGATTCTGTTGAAATCAGCTAACGATATTCTGCGCAAACGCTATATCAGGTCTAGTGCATCTCACCGCATACATTATAGAGCCTACAACCGAAGCATAAGGGACTCTTTGCATACGCTTCACCTCATCAGGTGTAGAAGCACCTTGTTTGACCGATAGACCAAGTCCTTCCTGCATAGGTACTGTACCACGCTTGGAATTCTCCATCTTGAATCGCTTCAAGATCTTATCAATATAAGCACTTTGACTTAGTCCAATCAGCCGCTTAGTTCTATCTCTATAGATCTTGATTCCAAGAATGAATGTTGCTTCTCCCAAGTCTTTCATGGCAAAACACTTTCCAAGATGGGATTTTACATCTTGCAACATTGGAATGTGTTTTCCTATAATCAATATGTCATCTACATATAAGACAAGGAAAGTAACATTACTCCCACTAGCTTTGCAATATACACATGGCTCATCGGGATTCTGAACGAAACCAAACTTTTTAATTTCTTCATCAAACCATTTATTCCAACTCCTCGATGCTTGCTTTAGTCCATAAATGGACCTTTGAAGCTTGCATACTTGGTTGGGATGTTCTAGATCAATAAACCCTTCAGGTTGATCCATATAGACTTCTTCATCCAAATAACCATTTAAGAAGGCAGTCTTAACATCCATTTGCCATATCTCAAAGTCATAGTACGCTGCTATGGCTAAGAGAATCCTAATAGCTCTAATGTCAGCTACTGGTGAAAAGGTCTCATCATAGTCAACTCCAACACGTTGAGTATAACCTTTCACCACGAGACGAGCTTTATAGGTGTGTACATTTCCATCCATGTCGGTCTTCTTCTTGAAGATCCATTTACTCCCAACGGTCTTCACGTTAGGAGGAAGATCAACCAAGTTCCAAACTTGATTATCTCTCATGGATTTCATTTCCACGTTCGCAGCTTCAAGCCATTTGTCAGATTCCGGATCTGATAATGCAGCTTTGAAGTTCGGAGGCTCATTGAGATCTCCTAATACGTTTTCCTCGGATTCGACTAGACCAATCCATCTATCCGGGTTACGTATGACCCTTTCGGATCTACGAAGTGGAATCGCAACATCATCGACTTGAGGTTCATCACTTTGAACATCCCCCCCCCCCTAAGTTGATGATTGCTAGTTGTTTCAGAACGTGACACATCTTCTAGTAGTTCTACAAGTCTCCCACTGTTCTCTTGAGCTATAAAATTCTTTTCAAAGAATTCAGCATATCGAGCAACACGAACAGTATTTTCGGAAGGATTGTAAAAATAGTAACCCCTTGTTTCCTTTGGGTATCCTACGAAGATGCACTTAGTAGTCCTGGGTTGTAATTTGTCAGGCGTATCACGCTTCACAAGTGTCTCACATCCCCAGACTCTTAAGTAAGACAACACAGGGACTTCTCCATGCCACAATTGATGCGGTGTCTTTTCAACCTTCTTGGTTGGAACCATATTTAGAACGCGTACAGCGGTTTCTAGAGCAAAATCCCAAAATGATGTTGGGAGAGTTGTAAGGTTCATCATCGACCTCACCATTTCTAGTAGGGTTCGATTCCTCCTCTCAAACACTCCATTATGCTGAGGAGTGTAAGGAGGAGTAAGTTGTTGGACAATTACACACGCTTTAAGATAATCCTTAAACTCTTGGCTTAAGTATTCTCCACCACGATCCGAACGAAGGATCTTGATGGTCTTTCGGAGTTGATTTTCTACTTCGTTCTTGAATTCTTTGAATGTTTCAAACACTTCATGTTTATGTTTGAGCAGGTAAACATAACCATAACGACTGAAATCATTCGTGAAAGTCACGAAGTAACTAGCACATTTTCTTAACACATGCCTAAATGGGCCACAAACATCAGTATGAATGAGTCCAAGTAGGTCTTTAGCCCTTTGCGGCTTATTCGGAAAGGGTTTTCTTGTCATCTTTCCTGAGATACAGGAAACGCATTTTTTAAATGATTCATCATTTGATTGTAAGATCCCTTCACGTTGAAGTCTTTCAATGCGGTTTTTGCCAACATAGGCAAGACGACAGTGCCAAAGATAGGTAGAGTCCAAACTAGTTTTGGCTCGTTTGCTAATATTGTACATTGAATTATTTGAAACACAACCACGCATATCAATTTCATAAATGCCATCACAAGGAACAGCATCAAAATAATGAACATCATTTTTTAGAAACTGAAATACCGATATTATTAAATGCATTAATAAATCCTTAGTTTTTCAACAAAGAAACTGAAATTACACCTCTAGTAATAGAAGGTGCATAATGACAATTGTCTAATACAATAATTAACCCAGAAGGCAGAATTAAATGATATTCTCCTATAGCTTCCACAGCTGCTGGCAAACCATTTCCCACGAACAACTGCACAGCTCCAGGCTTCAGTTTCCTCATTTTTCTAAGACCCTGTAACGAATTACAGATGTGAGTTCCACAGCCAGTTTCATACACCCATGAATCACACTTAGAAAAGGAAAATAATTCAATTGTGAAGATACCTAAAGTACTAGCCCCGCCAGTATTCTTTTTCTTCTTCATCAACTCAGCTAGATAGGTAGGACAGTTCCTCTTCCAGTGTCCAACTTCACCACAATGGTGACAGATCTGGTCTTTAGCCGGATGCTCTTTTGCGGCCGGAGGGGTTTGCTTGGTTTTAGGAACAAGCGCAACTGCCTTGCCTTTTCCCTTACCATCATTCTTGCCCTTCGCCTTTTGCGGTCGTTTAGCCTTTTGGATCTTTCCCCCTTTGATCATAAGAACTTGGGGTGTTTCAGTGGCCTTCTTAGGAATCGTTTTCTCATACTCGACAAGCATAGCATGAAGCTCAGGTATAGTTTTAGTCATACTATGCATGTTTTAGTTGCGCACAAATTCCTCATAATCCTTCGTAAGAGATTTGAGGATCATGCCAACTGCCACAGCCTGATTATACCCATAATTGAGCGATTCCAATTTGTCAAAGTAGCTCTTCATCTTGAGCACATGACTACTGACCGATTTACCAGTTTCAAGCTTCAAGTCGTGGAGTTCCACGACTAGGTCGAACAATTCAACACCAGCTTGTTTTTCATACATCTTCTTTAGCTCTTTGATCATATCACAAGGTGTATGAAATTCGTATTGCTTTATCGGGAGTCATACTCGAGATCATCATGCAAGCAACCTCATCGTATCTGCTATACTCTGCATTGTAGAACGCTTTCTCTTGTTCAGAAGCATTAGCAGCTGGCTCGGTCGGCCAATGATTTTCAAGGACATCGGTCTGACGTTCAACTCTAAGGACGATCCTTAGTTGACGATACCAGTCATTGAAGTTAGATCCATTCAGCTTTTCTCTTTCAAACATTTGACGAAAAGCATGACCAACATTGTTTTGAGGAGGGTTTGTTGCCATCTACAAAACAGATTAAGTTCAAAAATCAGTATTTTCGATAATCTTTTCCTTAATAAATTTAATTACCCAATGTTTAAACATTTTTAAACAATTAATCTTATTAAGGCTAGGATCCAATTGACATGCCATCATTTCATCAGTTGATCTGCTAGAAATGATGCACTCAAATGGTAAGTGACGATCAATAATTGTACTCCAAGTACAATTCCTAGATTTTATGGGACCTACAAATAACACTTGTGAATCTTGCACCAAGTAATTTTTTTAGTCATGTTTCATCCCATCTTTTGCCACGGGCCAAGGGTCTCACCGCCTAGCTCGCTTTAAGTCGTCCAACTAAGAACGCACAAATTGCCCACCGTTGTGTACCAATGAGTGAGAATTTGACATGTAAATGTCATTTTACCATTGTGTACCAATGAGTAAGATGACATCCATAAGTGTCATTTTCAAGGTGGATGGCAAAGACTTAAGTTTGGTTTGGGTCAAAGCTATTTTGATGTGTGATCAAAATGTTATGTGTGAAGATTCATGCACATCTTCACCACATAATGTGTTTATAAAATTCTTAGTTTTGTCTTCCAAATCAAAAGAGCTCGGTAGCTCCATTTGCAACACACAAAGAAGCGTAGGGGTGAGGTTTGCACTTTTGCAATTAAAAACCTACCCACTTTGGGGAAGCATGGCGACCCGACTTATACCTCTCTTATAGTGTGTTCAAATGGGTGAGTCGGTGTTTCTTTTGAGTTTTAGGACACAAATTTTATTTTTATAAACAAAATCATGTTTCAATAGATATTTAAGCAAATTTCGATTTTCATAAAACAAATTTGCAATAAAACCTTTTATTATGTCACAATTATCACAAATAATCACATAATCTTAGGGTTTCTAATTATCTAACATAATTTTAATCCTCTTTGATATAAGTAATAACCATAAACGATTTGCATGAAACTTCATGGTTTTTACTTCTTTTTAACATTTAAAATTAAAGGTACAATATGTTGATTATCAAATAACAAAAACTTGGGTTCTTAATTTTAGATCACAAAATCAAATTTTAGACCTAAAATTAGGGTTTCCGATTCGGCTAGAGGTTTTCGATCCAAAAAAATTAAGATTTCGATCACGACGACTTCGAGTTTACGATGAACAAGTCGAGAAATGAGGGTTTTCGATCGGATTAGGGGTTTACGATCTGGTCGAGAACCAATTTTCCGATCGAGTTACGGGTTTACGATCGAATTGAGGGTTTACGATCGGAAACATAAGGGCGGGTCGAGAACCGGTTTCCGATCGAGAACCAACCTATGGGTCGAGAACCGGTTTCGATCGAGAACCTATTCATGGGTCGTAAAACTGGTTTTCGATTTGGGAACCAAGCCACGGGTCGAGAACCGGTTTTCGATCAAGAACCTATCCACGGGTCGAGAACCGGTTTTCGATTGGGAACCAAGCCACGGGTCGAGAACGGGTTTTCAATCGAGACTAGGGTTTTTCGTTTTTACTAATTTGCGAAACCTTTTTCCAATTGTAAAACACTATTTTAAGTGGATCGAAAAGCTAGAATCTTGATTTGGTTACCCCCCTTCCAAGTTTTTATTCCCGGTAATTAATTAAAATCATAGGTGGCTCGTGATACCACTGTTGGGTTATATAACAATTTATCGATTTAAACACGAGTACGCAGCGGATATTATCCTATGAATTAATCTAACTAACCGGATAGAGAACGTGTACCTTTTTAGCTCGGCAAAAGAAGATCTTCTAGGATTTGAAGTAAATCCCTCTACGATTGCACACACGACAAACCGATTTACGTATGCTAGTACTCGATCACGAACTCCTCTTGATGTAGGCTTTGGTCGAACCACTCAAGAAATCGAACCCCCTTGGGTTCTTTTCTTTTTGCCGAACTTTTAGAGAGGAAAGAGAGAGAGTTTAGGGTTTTCACTTTATCAGATAAAATCAACACTTAAACCTTAAACCCATAAGGTTTATTTATAGTGTTTGGAGACTTGGAAAACAAGTTAAGGATTGAGATAGGGAGCCCTAATCGAAATCGGCCTAAGGCCCTATCCCAAAGTCTTCTCTCAATTGTAATCCAATTATAACTCTCTCTAATTACAACTAACACCCCTGTTAACAATTAACCGTTAGTTTTAACGACTCCTCGTTAAATGTTCGTGATAAATATTAATTAACTAATTAATTAATACAAATACATTAGTGTCGAGACGTGTAACCCCGTAGGCTTAAATACTTTCCGGACATACGCTTATTAATACGTGATCATATCCCTACAACTTATATTTAGCCGAGTTTTCACATAATATATCTTACCATAGTAGCATTAACATGACCCCATTTAAAGCTATCTATGAGCAGGCATGATGTGCATACTATACATGGTTATAAGAAATTCACTTGTTAAACATGACAGGGTCATCAAGGAGTTGAAGGAAGTAATAGTAAGAGAACAAGGTAAAATGGTTAAACAATCAAACAAAAAAGATTAGATAAACAATTTGTTGTTGGCGATTTCGTTTTCCTTAAACTCCAACCGTGCCGACAATAATCTGTTATTCGACGGGAGTATCGGAAATTGTCAAAACGTTTCTATGGGCCATTTAAGGTTCTTAAAAAAATTTGTGAAGTTGCATATCGTCTCATGTTCCCATCTGGATTCCGAATCCACCCGGTTTTTCATCTCTCATTATTGAAGCAAACCTATTATTCGAGTAGAGGTGCATGAAAAAATCGGGTACTTAACCGTACCCGGTATTATATAGTCAGACTCGTACCTGATCAGAACCAGTTATAGATTTTTTCCTCGTACCTGGGTATAATACCCTGGTACGTACCACAGAACAATACCCGCTTTTTATAAAGTGAGAGTGGGTTGTATTGGGTTTTGGTTGGCTTTGCCAAAACATTACAAAATATATAACTTGATTTTATTCATTTAGTGGCCCATTTTCCCGTTGTTAATGCCTAATTGCCAACTGCCAACTCTAACGGTCAAGAGGAAGAAGACCTCATCTTCCCAACTTCCCATTTCCATGTCCCAAATACTGTTAAGACCAGTCTAGAGAGAAAAAGTTACCGTTTCTTCATTCATGATTTCTGAATTCCTTCGTTTGAGTTGTGATTGTTTGACAACGGTCGCTTTCCTTGTTCTTTTTCAATTTTTTAAGTAACGGATTTGTACCTGAGCCGGATACATCCTTACCCGAACCGGTTACATAGGGTACAGGTTTTAGGCTTGAGAAACCGGGTACAGCCCGAAACCGGTTATTGGTGTACCCGGGTATGACTTTTATTGACCATACCCGGAACTGGTTTGTACCTGGAACCGGGTACTAAAAAACCTCAAAATGTTAAGTTGTTACCACAACCAACCGGGTAATTTGTTAATGCTCTAATAAACTTCCAAACCCATATCCAGCTAACCCAAGAACTCCCATTCTTGTAGCCCAACTTCAATCAGGCACATATAAACAATCATCTTTGTTAGACAATCATGTTTACAATGTCGTAATTCAGAGTCTTTAAACATGGTCCCGTAATTTAGAGTCAATTAATTTTATATTGTTGTATAAGAGCAACTCTCAACTCTCTAATGAAAATATTAATCATGTTTACGATCCAAACAACTCTTTACTCCTTGATTTCCCAATTATAATAGAGAGATTTTTAATTCCAAAATATCTTGTATGTTTGAAAAAGTTCTACTTTTCAGAAAATTAACGGTCTGCAGTTACAAAGATAGATAATCCAGACAACCCAACATAATTAAGACATAGAAATCTCAACTAATCAAAATACCATTAAAAATACTTGAATTTCCAGAAAAAGGTATTTTATCACTCTAAATGCAAACTACAATAAATCAACCTACAATATTCTTAAGAAAAATATTTTTTTATTCCCAAATATCACTTCCAATGACCTTGTTTCATTCCAACACAGCACCCCTCACGCTAATTATCTAATCAAACTTGTTACAAACACGCCTTATATTTCCACACGACGCTGACCCGATCCTACCCATCCTCACCATCGATTTACCAAAATCCTCCTCGAAGGATGCCCCGTCCTCCGCATACCAGTCGACTAAAAACTTAGTCACTGGATCATCCATCAACTGGGCATCCGATTGCAAAACAGCAAAACCACTTCTTATATTTTTGAGTATTTGGTTGTCAAAATTATTGTCACTCCCATAATCAATGGGTAACCGGCCGGTCAAACAAGCCATTGTCTTTCGGGGAATATGATGAAAGCTCGGGTGAGAATGTAGCATTGATACTCGGGTCTGGAAACCCAGTAGAAATGAAGTCATATATTATGGACCTCATAAACAGGCATGCAGTAGTACCAATCGTATGGGCACCTGAAATTTCATTAATAAAAGATTAGAAGTTTATAAAAATTAATTAATATATATGTATATAAATGTTAAAAATGTAATTTACTACTAAGAAGAACAAGATTTTTTTTTCACTGAGTCCCTTTTCAAGGAATCTCTCCTTGAAAACCTGGGTTGGATCCTTGACCTCCGGCATATTCGCGGCTAGTTTACTATCCAACACAAACGCATATTTTCTTCTGGTTTCAACCTCATAAACAACAGCCCTAAGACTATGTCCATAGCCATATATTAGTTAGTTAATATATATCATCATAAGTTGTAATAGAAAGAGAGCGAGTTTGGGTTTTTTTTTTAATACTTACAATAGCAACAGAGTCTCTCGTGGCTATGGCAACAATGCTAAACAGGAAACAACTCTGGGACATATGATTTCCAACTGAGTTTTAGTTTTCTCGATGATGTCTAACCCCTGCAATCCGGCATGCCCTATTACACTTCTTTCCGCGTTATCCACAATATCGACCAGGATCAAACCCTCACATCCCTGTAAATTCCACAATTAGTTTGAAACGTTAACAACAATATGATATAAACATTGTAAAATTATTATATATGACAACGAAAGAGACCTCAATGAAACAGTCATGGAAGTGAAGCCGCCTCAGCAAATGGGCAGCAGTTTGGAAGTTTGTTTCGGTTTCCTTTTTAACGGTACCCAAGACAATCAACTCTGCTGCAGAACATGTCAAGTTGTAGAAACCGACTTTCAACTGGACTGCATTTGAGAACACAACAAAAAGTGTGATCACAAAGAAGACGTTAATTAGATAAGTATACATCATCTGTGAATGTTCGCGTTTTTTATTTTTTTTGTACTTGACCCAGACTACGGTAGAAGGTGAAATAAGAGAAAGTGAAGGAGGAGCATAATTTTCTTCATGTGGTGGCTCGGATAAAAAGAGCGGCTATAATAAAGTAGGGTTAAGTGGGCCTTCTAAACTTGAACCTACGGCCCAATTAAGTGACTCACTATTTATTAAAATTCACATGTAGAGTTAACGTAAAAGAAAATTGAAGTACATGAATCAAAAGTCACATAACAAGCAACATTTTTTTAATTTACATACAAAAATATTTTAAAGTATATATTAATTAATCTGATTCTTAAACCGGTCCGACCAGTGACCCGGTAAGCCTTCCGGTTCGATGTCCGGTCCGGTTCTGAAAACATTGAAGTAAGTCTTCGGGATTGCCAAATTTTACGGGGATTTCAGTTATCATTGTCTTAGGTCCGAGCACCATGGCGTATTGGTGAATTGTTACTCGCATTGAAGGCATCGGTGTGGTTGCTGCGTAACTTTTAACTTGGAAACAGTGCATAAGCTGCAACAGCGTCACGTTGCAGAAGATAAACGTAATCTTCAAGGCGGCGGTGTGGTTACTGAGCTGAAAATTCACCCACGAAACAATTTGCAAAAGCTGCAGCAGGGTCACCTTGCCTCTTAGCAACGATTTTCAGAGGCAACATTGCCTCTTAGCAACGATTTTCAGAGGCAACATTACCTCTTAGCAACGATATGCACCGCCTCTTAGTAAAGATTAGTTGGACCATCTGAAGTTCAGCCCACGAAGTTCAATGGCCTTGAAGACACCCTGGTCTACCACAAGACATCAAGCCCTCCACTACCAAAGCCCATAAGAAGAAAAGGAAGTCTAAACATCCTGTTGCGACAACCACACCTACTGCACCTACCAGTGTTGCTATTTCTGAAACCCCTATTGTACCACCAGCTAAGAGACGCTACATTGGGACTCAACCCAGTGCAACACATGTAAGCGACATCACCCTGCCACCGCTACTTGTTGGCAGTATTTCAATTTTGGCCGCCTTGGCCACCTCCTTAACACTTGTCATCAACCCATTCAAGCTCAACTTCAAATGGTCCAACCAATGGCACCAATGCATATTCAAGTAGCAACGATGCTAAGAGGCGTTGCATATTGTTGTAAGAGGCGACGTTGCCTCTGAAAATCATTGCTAAGAGGTAACGTGACCCTGCTACAGCTTCTGCAAATCGTTTCGTGAATGAATTTTCAACTCAGCAACCACATTGCCGCCTTGAAGATTACGCTTATCTTTTGAAACGTGACGCTGTTGTAGCTTATGCACTGCTTCCGAGTTGAAAATACCCAGCAACCACACCGCCTTCAATGCGAGTAACAATTTACCAATATGTCATGGTGCCCGGACCTAAAACAAAGATAACTGAAATCCCCGCAAAATTTGGCAATCCCGGAGACTTACTTCAATGTTTTCAGAACCGGACTAGATATCGAACCGAAAGGCTTACCGAGTCACTGCTCGGGCCGGTTTAAGAACCGGATGAATTAATATATACTTTAAAAAAAATTTGTATGTAAATTAAAAAAGTTACTTGTTACATAAAGTCATTTTGATTCATGTATTACATTTTTATTTTACTTTTAACTCTACATGTGAATTTCAATTAATAGTGGGTCGTTCAATTGGGTCGTATGTTCAAGTTTAGAAGGCCCACTTAACCCTACTTTATTATAGCCGCTCCTCTCATCCGAGTCACGACATGAGGAAAATTATGCTCCTCCTTTACTTTCTCTTATTTCACCTTCTCCTGTAATTCGGGTCAAGTACAAAAAAAAACACGAGGATTCACAGATGGCGTATACTTATCTAATTAACGTCTTCTTTGTGATCGCACTTTTTGTTGTGTTCTCAAATGAAGTCCAGCTGAAAGTCGGTTTCTACAACTCGACATGTCCCGCAGCAGGGTTGATTGTCTCGAGTATCGTTAAAAAGGAAACCGAAACAAACATCCAAACTGCTGCCCATTTGCGGAGGCGGTTTCACTTCCATGACTGCAATTCGTTGAGGACTCTTTCATTCTCATATATAATAATTTTACAATCTTTATATCATATTGTTGTTAACGTTTCAAACTAATTGTGCAATTTGTAGGGATGTGACGGTTCGATCCTGGTCATTACTGTGGATAACGCGGAAAGAAGTGCAATAAGGCATACCGGATTGCAGGGGCCTAACATCATCGAGAAAGCTAAAACTCAGTTGGAGATCGTATGTACTAGAGTTGTTTCTCGTTCAGACATTGTTGTCATAGCCGCGAGAGACTCTGTTACTATTGCAAGTATAAAAAAACCCAAACCCGCTCTCTTTCTATTACAACTTATGATGATATATACTAACTAACTAATATATAGCTATGGACAGAGTCTTGAGCCTGTTGTTTACGAGGTTGAAACCGGCTAGAAAAGATGGGTTTATGTAAGATGGTAAACTAGTTGCGAATATGCCGGAGGTCAAGGATCCAGTCCAGCTTCTCAATGAGAGATTCCTTAAAAAGGGACTCAATGAAAACGATATTTGTGCTTCTTAGTGGTAAATTACATATTTCAAATTTATATACATATATATTAATTAATTTTTATAAACTTTTAATCTTCTATTAGTGAAATTTCAGTTGCCCATACGATTGGTACTACTGCATGCCTGTTAATGAGGTCCATAATATATGACTTCAACTCTACTGGGTTTCCAGACCCGAGTATCAATACTACATTCTTACCCGAGCTTTCATCATCATGCCCGAAAGACAGCGGCTTGTTTTGACCGGCCGGTTTCCCATGGAACATTGGAGTGGCAACAAGTTTAAAAACCAAATACTCAAAAATATAATAAGTGGTTTTGCTGTTTTGCAATCGGATGCCCAGTTAATGAATGATCTAGTGTCTAAGTTTTTAGTCGACTGGTATACGGAGGACTGGGCATCCTTCGAGGAGAATTTTGGTAAATCGATGGTGAGGATGGTTAGGATCAGGTCAGCGTCGTGTGGAAATATAAGACGTTTTTTTTAACAAGTTTGATTAGATGATTAGTGTGAGGTGTGCTGTGTTGGAATGAAACAAGGTCATTGGAAATGATATTTGGAAATAAAAAATATTTTTCTTAAGAATATTGTAGGTTGATGTATTATAGTTTGCATTTAGAGTGGTAAAATACCTTGTTCTGGAAATTCAAGTATTTTTAATGGTATTTTGATTAGTTGAGATTTCTATGTCTTAATTATGTTGGGTTATCTGGATTATCTATCTTTGTAACTGCAGACCGTTAATTTTCTGAAAAATAGAACTTTTTCAAACATACAAGATATTTTGAAATTAAAATTTTCTCAACAATAATTGGGAAATCAAGGAGTTAAGAGTTGTTTGGATTGTAAACATGATTAATATTTTCATTAGAGAGTTAAGAGTTGCTCTTATACAACATTATAAAATTAATTGACTCTAAATTACGAGACCATGTTCAAAGACTCTGAATTACGGCATTCTAAACATGATTTTCTAACAAAGATGATTGTTTATATGTTGCTGATTGAACTTGGGCTACAAGAATGGGAGTACTTGGGTTAGCTGGATATGGGCTTCGAAGTTTATTGGAGCATTGACAAATTACCTGGTTGGTTGTGGTAACAACTTAACATTTTATCAACTTCCATTTTCAAGCGGTGCCCAGTTGGTTGTGGTAACAACTTAACATTTCGAGGTTTTTTAGTACCCAGTTCCAGGTACAAACCGGTTCCGGGTATGGTCAATAAAAGTCATACCCGGGTACACCAATAACCGGTTTCAGGTTGTACCCAGTTTCTCAAGCCTAAAACCTGTAACCTGTGTAAACGGTTCAGGTAGGGTATGAATCCGGCTCAGGTACAAATCGGGTACTTAACAAATTGAAAAAGAACAAGGAAAGCGACCGTTGTCAAACAGTCACAGCTCAAATGAAGGAAAGCAGAAAGCATGAATGACGAAACGGTAATTTTTTCTCTCTAGACTAGTCTTAACCCTATCAGGAGCCACCGCAAGATCTAGGGTGTTTTTTTATTTTATATATTTTTTTTTTGAATAATGTTGTGTTTTTTTTAAGTTTATGTTTATTTAGTATTTTATTTTATTTTTAAATGTAACGTTTTTTTAAATAAATGTGTGTTAATATGTTAAAAAAATTAAAAGATAAAATAAAATAAATAAAAAGTAATGCCTGCCTAAACTCACTTGGGTATACCCTTGACGAGTTTTTTAATATACCCAAGTTACTTGCATTTTACCAACTCACTTGGCCAAAGTAACACGAGTATACCTCATGCTCTTAGACTACCCACATCAATGTGGCCCGTCCCACCGCCCGTTGACGTGGCGAGACGCACGCACGCACGCCAGGCTGTGACGGGTGCACGTCTAGTCCACCCCCCCCCCCCCGGCGTTAACGTGCACGCCAGGTGGGCCCCACATTATTTTTTTTCTTTTCCTTTTTCAACAATTATTTACCTTTTTTAATTAAACAAGGTGGAGACCCACCACGCGTTGCGGCGGGAAAGTCCAAGCTTTCAGAATCTTGGTCTCAGTCTTCTAACTCTTTTGGAATCTGTTGCAAACATAATTTTTTGACCCATTAGAAATCATAAACAAATCAAAAGTTACACTGCTACAACAAAAAGAACTATTTACACTCAAAGGTTAATAAATGGATTATCTATAGATGTAATTTCATCGAGGAAGCACAACCTAAAATGGGTACCAGATAAGCTACATGTAATACTTGAACCTTTACTCTGTAGATATATGAACATCATGTCTATACCATTCAAGCATATTCATAATAAATCCAACGAACATATATGGAACCTACAAAATGACAACCAAAGTTATAGAAAAGTTTTAAAATGTTAAAAAATATTAGCTTGAGGAATTCCAAGCAAAACACCACCATAATCCAGAGGCAACAAATGGATTAATGTACCTTCCATTATAAAATATGTGTATTTATGGCTCGAGAAACTATATTATCGTTAGCGGGTGTTTGGGATAGTTTTTTAAACTGTTTATCTGCTTTTTTTTAAAATAATCAACTTCAAACTTCTTATTTCACTCGCACATAATCACATAAGTAGTTTTGATAAGCAATCTCAACATCCTCAAAACAGCTTATTATGAAAACATAGTAACTAATAAGTATGTAAGTAGTTTTAATAAGCGATCCTAAACACTCCTTAAATTCTTAATTCATAGAATCATATAAGATAAGAGGTTTTATAAAGTATTAATAGTGAAATAAATAGACTTTGAGGTAATTTTGTTATTCGACCCGGTCTTGGTAATTTTGAGGTTTTATAAAGTATTAATGAGTTCATAAGTAAATGGGTCGAAAAGACTACTACTAAACATAAAAAACAATTTGTTTTATGAGTGTTTTGATTTTACACCTGAAAATTAAGCAAACAGGGTTTTAATAGAAGCCATCTTGAAAGATCAATCTTGGTATTCTTTTTCAACAGCCTGCATAAAAGATGAAATTGACTTGGTAAAATGTTACAGATTGTGGCCAAAGCAAGATTAGATGACAAATACCTCAAGCATCAAGCTCCACGACATATGGTTGATCTTTTATTTCACCAAAGATGTGTTTTGCACGTCGATAAAACCTGCAATTATGAAATTTAACATATTGACACAGGCTGAGTGTTATCAATTTGTATCACAAAAGAACATGACTTGTATATTCAATTTATTGTGCTTTCTTCACAAAGAGTGTCCTTTGCACTTTGAATTTTTTAAAAGAACTAAGTATTTATTTGCCTTTGGGTGCAGGTATCATGAGAGATATCCTTGTGGTATTGATGCTCTATAAAGTATAAAGACAAAAACAATCCATTTCTGTTTTTTTTTAATTGCATGATAATGGATGTTAAAGTACTTAAATAAAAAACATAAAGGATATCAACAACCGGAAAATATTTGCATTGTTAAGAAATTGGTTTCAGACGACTCAATTGGGGAAGTGATGCTTTTATAAAACTATTAAAAATAGGTTTGGGGAAAATCCATTAACATGAAAATACTTCATGTTCAAGTCTCGTGTTGAAATAGGAATTAGTCGCTGACCAAGCAAGAACACCTAATTTAATTAATTACTTAATTAAGAATCCATTGTTGATGTTTGATTGTTTCTCGAATATAGCAGGTGTAAGAAAACCTTATAATCGCCAATGGTGAATCGTGAACTCAAACGAAACAACCTGCTACAAAGGAAAGGAAGAAAAAATCAAGATCATAGCACTTTCCCCCTTAACCCGAATCTGTCCATGGCCACCGAAAAACGATCTGTTCACCTGAAACTGCAACAGTATATAGGTTTTAGGGTTAGATAAACTCATCAAAACAAATCAAGACAAAGAAATTAGTACATGAAATCATCCTAGCCCTTTAAGCCGGCAACGTCAGACCAACCCTAACCCTTTAACCCGGCAATGACACACCGGAAATCGCCATCCCCCATCGTCGCAAACATTCTGCCAGAAATGGAGGCGAGAGAAAGAAATGGTGTTCTTTCCAGTTGCGTGTACCATGAGGATAATCTGAAAGAAGACGATAAAAACAAATCGAAGAAGAAGAAGAGGGCTGAAACTTACCAAATCGGTTGAAATTAGGAAATATACCATAGAAGCAAACGATTGTAATCACGAAAGTCCCTTTTTTTCTTTTCCTATCCTCTTTTTTACGTTTGAGGCACAACTGTGTCAGAGATCCATTCCCATGACCATACCGCACGTAAAATGCATTTCAATCACATATGACTTACATGCATCAAAGGTTGTAAGTTGTGTTTTAAAATGTGTAAGATTTACTATTAAAAACTTCATTTTTATATATTTACTATTCAGTACTTGTTTTTTATATATATACAAGGTGGAGACCACCCACGCGTTGCGGCGGAGCTAGTCTCCGTCTTTTAAATCATATCATTCAAAGATTTATACTATCAAACCAATAATATAAAAAACAGTTCAAGAATTTATGTACATCCAAACAAAAAACAACACACAAAACAACAATGGATTAGACTGATTAGTCACTTGTAACACAAATCAAACCAATAAATATCCAAAAGCATTAAATTATATCCTCCTGCTAAAGAAAATCTCATGGAGGTGTTTAGTAACAACACTGAAGCTTCACAATTGTATTTACTTAACTTATGCTAGAGCAAACAAAAAACAGTCTGAAGCGGATTACGGCGGTAGAATGCATAAAAAAATGAACTTATTATTATTTGTATCACTCTTGTCGACTAAAAAATGGGTCAAAATTTCTAGCTGGATTTTCGTATTTGTTCTCTTTATTTCAAGTATCCACAAATCAATTATGTACGTGAAGCTTAAACACACAATGGAACAACAAAAAAGCAAATGACTAACAAAATGAAACTATAATCAACTATTATTGTGTTACCTGTTAGGAGGACATGATTATCTTCATAACAATTAAGTGCATAATAAACACCAACAGCTTCCTTCCTTCATGACAGCGGCACAAACTCTGTGACGATGTTCATTTTGTCATTTTGCCTAGTAGCTCAAAATAATCACACAAAATTAGACACAATCATGTATATATAAGAGAGACTACCTCATATATATGTGTTAATTTTGTTTGAACACAGAACAATATGAAGCTTTTAATTGCAGTTAATGGAACTTAATACTTCCTGCTCAAACTGAAATAACACACTAAAACTCACCTCAATAATTTTCATAATAAAAACCAAATATGCTCAGTTTTTAAAAATCAATCTGTTTTATAAAAAAATATGAGAATTTTATTATACCTATTGCAGAAAGCCATTATCATAATTCTAATTACTCAATCATAACTAATTTACAACATATGCACATTTTTATACAAAATGGATCACTTGCAAACCATTTAGAGACCACACATTGATTATGCATGACTGCTGTATTTTGATTGACTCGGAACGCATGCGAAATTGAAGCCGACAGTACAAAATCATTCACTTCCAAACTGTAAGAAGAAGAACAACCAACGTTGAAGGAAAGATTATTAGAACAGTACAAAATCAGAGATTACACCTAAATCAAACATCATAACGTTACCTGCTCTAGAAAGGAAACCCATACACACCTGCAACAACGAATACAACACAAAATGAACAAATACTCACAACATGTTCAGTCAAATTAAACGATCTAACAAAATTCTATAAGAAACAGAAGCGAAAAGAGACCAGAGTTGTAAGGAAGGAATAGAGGAGAAACCAAAACCAAAACCATATAAATCTGTTAAAGTTTAATCCATCTCTATATAATTGAGAATTTTGAACTCATAAAAGTGAAGATAAATTACATGATGAAAAAAGGAAGCAAACCCTAGAAATCTTGAAGGGAAAGTGACTGTGTGTTTTAATAAAGATGGAAAATCCAGTCGATTTGGCCCTAAATCGGATTTACTTGATTAGGGTTTTCCATTCTTCTCTAACCTTATGTGGATTCACGAGTGGAGCAACTTGAAGAATAGAAAGTGAGAAAACTAAGAATCTAAGAATTTATATAAGTTCAAAGTTATGATAATGGGTATCTTACCTGGTCGCAAATCTGAAATGATGTTACCGTTTTCTTCTCTAACCATCATGGTCGTTGTCTTCCTCCTTCTATGTTTATCGAACTCAGTTTATCGGATTCATCCTCGGCGACCGAGGCGAAGGAACGAAACCACGCACAGTTACGGCGTCCGGCAATTCCGTTCGATTCCGTTTGCTTGGGGTTTACCCCCAATGAGAGAAAACGGTAACATCGAAGAAGAAGAGATGGAGGCATCAGGCATGGCGGATGCAGAGGCATGGTTGAAGACTTGAAGGAGCATGTTGTGATCTTGATAGGTTATGGAAAGGTGGGTTAAGAAAAGAGCATGTGGGTATGGGCGGTAGTTACCAAAAAGGCACTAAAAACGTGGGTGAAGAACCAACAAATCAAAACACCCTTAAAGTTAGCTAAAACTACAAAACTGCCATTGGAAAACTATTCCTTATTAGGGATGGTAATGGGGCGGGTATGGGGTTGGGATTACTGGTTTGGGGCGGGTTTGAGTAATCCCAACCCCATACCCGTTTATAAAAGTGTGTCTCATACCCGGCCTAAAACCCGTCGGGTTTCTAGCGGGTATTTACCCATCGGGTATCGGGCATACCCGTGGGTTTCGGGTATACCCGTCGGGTGTATATCGACTAACTATTAATTTATATTTATCATAATTATAATAAAATATCTCAAATAACTAAACATATATAAGTTTAATAATATGTAAATCAATGTATCTAACAAATAACTTAGTATTATAGATAAAAATAAAAAATAAATAAATAAAATCATACAGTATATACTTAAAATAAATAAATAAATAAAAGAAAGAAAATTATAGCGAATATATATTATCGGGTAATCGGGGCGGGTAAGCGGGTATATCATCAAATCCCATACCCGTCCCATACCCATGAAAAAATTCAAAAGTAATCCCATACCCGGACCCATACCCGATTACCCGACCCCATACCCGTCCCATTTGTGTCGGGTTTCGGGTTTTCCCGTCGGGTTCGGGTTTCATTGCCATCCCTATTCCTTATCTTGTAAACTAGTGTGGTACCCGCGCGTTGCGGCGTGCGACAATTTATAGCGCGTTATTTTTCTTATGTTCGTCCGTTCAGCTGCAACAACAATTTACAACGCGATATTTTTTCTGTTTGAGCAATGCGACGCGACAACAATTTATAACGTGTATGTTTTCAACTTTATTTCTGAGATATGGTGATTTTGTATTAAATACATACCATGTTACCAGGTAGAAAAGTTCTCAAAAACCATTTTTATCATCTATGATCTGATGTATTTCACATTCTTTTATCATTTGCATGAGGGAAGGAAGGAGGGGTTGAAGAAATGTATCATCAGAAACTAAATTAGAGGACAATATTAGTTTACAAAGGGGATTAGGTTAACTGAAATTGGGTTTATTTACTTAGATATGTATGGTGTTGTAAATTCTCTTATAAATCATTTTTATGTTTATCCTTTAAAGAATTCTACTCAGGATCAAGAGGTGGTAACATGTGTATGTGATTGGCAACATGTGTATGTGATATTTGTATGTGGCTGACACTTTTTGTATGTGATATTTGTACGGTGTAGTGTAACTTAATATATTGATGGACATATACACACATTATTATCTATCATTTACCAATTTCCACTAAAAATACCATTGCATCACGCTGGTTTTTCCATAGGTATACGGATTCTCTCGTGATATATTAGCATTCATAAAAACGATGTAGTCTATATAGCCTTGCAAATCTCTATTAAATAATAACGTATACCGAGATAATAATATATATTAGTTGAACATAATAATTTAAAAATATATATTCTATTTTTGAGTTTTGATACATCAACTATAGTTCTATTTAATATCACTACCGTGGGATTCATGCTAAGTACTACTCTAGATACATCAACTTACTATCGTTCAACACATTAAAAAAGCATCATTATCACCTAGCTCCAATCTAAAATAGCTAAGTATATGAAGTTGCAGGATGATGGATGATGGTATTTCATTGCTAATAGTAAGAGTCTCAACTTGAATAACATCTTTACTACTACAAGTTGCATTCTTAGGCCACCGGCCATGGTGTTGATTGTGGAAGATGGAGATCGAGATTAAGATTATTGTATGTGCAACGGTACACCTCCTGCAACCCACTACCTCTTCAACCTTGGATAATATATCAAAAATATGATGAAGATGGAGATCAATCTCGAGATTGGTGTCGATGGTGAGAAAACCCCTTATGAAGATGAAGAGGGAGAGGACGGTGTTAGGGGCGTAAACAAACATTTGCATTTGTATTCAGAAACTCTATTGTTGACCTACCTAACACAAAATTCAAGTTTCAAAAAACAATAGTTTTCTCCTAAGTTCATATCTTCATCAAATCCTCCATATGAACCCTAACTAAAAAAAATTAGTATATTTTAATATATTAATAAGTTTGTCACAATCCAAATTGTACTATATCCTAAAAAGGGCTACAAAAGAAAAAAGAAAAAAAATATTAAAAAGAGAAATGAAAAAACTGTAAATTGGAGTGCCCAAGATTTGAACTTGGGATCTAAAACTCTAGATTAGAGTGCCCAGGACTTAAACACGGCATGAGCATTAGAGTTGAAGCCAGAACTTGACTTACTACATGGCCACACTTATTGGCATAGTCCCATTCTCTAGGATACGAACTCCCACCACAAATAAGTATCATGAGGTAAAAATCAAGCACCCTTTCCTCAAGTTTACTCTTGATTATGACAGTCACATAAAGTGATACGTGTTCAAAGAGTTTGGTTATACTGTTCAAATAACCATGCTCGTAGAAGAAATCTACCAACAAAAAAGTACAGTTTTCTGCAATAAGATGTTTAATCAGCAGACGAAATGTATAATATCACTTTCTGAACTAATGGAGCCACCACTGTATGGAATTGGAAATTAAATTTATCTAAAGCATGTTAACCATAAGTTAATGTATAACACTCTACAAATTCTACAGGTACTGAAAGAGTGAATATAATACAACAAAGATAATCAGTCAGACAAACATAATCATGAGAATCTTACTTCACAACACCATATCCAACTACTTGAGCGGTATGCTTAACTTGAGAAAATCTTGAAGATGCTAAATAAATCCACCTAGAATCACTTGTTAGCTCATAAAAAAAGGGTAGGAAATTTTAAAATCCACCAAGAATCATGTGTTAGCTTATATCATCGCAGCCTCGTTTTATCATTCTCTAGGAGTAAAGAGCTAATTACTCTATCATCATCATATACATGATCGGAAAGAATAAGGATATCCAAGTTCTCCGTCCATCATGATCGTTGGATCCTGCTCCAGGACAAAAATGATGTTTCTCCTTCTGTAAAATGATAAGCAAATATGTGTATAATAATCAGACTAAGATGATTACCACTATCAACTAAGATATTTCTAAAATAAGATATAAAGATCATACTCCTTTCTTCCAACGAATCATAATCGTTGCTTCTACAAAACCGCTTGTTAAGTAGTTATCACCAGATCCCCTTCAGTTTTGTTACCTGTACAAATCATGGTCATATAACAAACAAAAGGGGATTAAAAATTGCCTTGAAATTTGAATGATTTGTTTCTTCTTGCCTATGTAAACCTGCATGTGTATGTGTAAATTGCCTTGAAATTTGAATGATTTTGTTACCTGTACAAACCATTTTCAGCATTTGCTTTGATGCCAAGCTGTAAATATTCAAAATAATATGGATTATTTTAACTTATGTAGGTCAAATAAATAAATCTAGAGAAGTTAAACTTAATAACCAAAACCATCATAATTGTAAAAAATTCACAATGAGCTACATCATCGAGATTCAAATAACATATAGTGTTGCACAGTTATACCATTAAATGGATTTGAAATACTTTGGGCATAAAGTTTTTTAAAAAGTGTTAGCTAGCCACAGAAGGAAACAAAAAGAGATTAATTTTGAGATAGTAATCTGGTTATAATAACTTTTAAATAGTAAAGATTTCCATTGATATAATGGCACATGATGTTAAAATCTATACCTATGAAGTCCTCAATAGAACTTTTGTCAACTACAATAGCAGTTGAGGTACTAATAGTGAGATAACTATACACTTCCTGCAATAGAAGCCATAATAGTTTATTTACAATATATTCATCATATATTACCTTTGGCAGCACAATGTGGCACTTACGCGTCGTTTGCTTTTTTTCAAGCACGTGTAAGCATGTAGATCTGTTGGATAGTCGTCATGAATTTTTTGCTATTACTTCTGATACTTCATGTGGTTTAAAGCAGATAGGAGACCAGTCCCGGGTGTTTCAGTTAGTGTATTAGCTACTTTATAAAAGGGGTAATGGAAAAGAAGGCACAGATCTGTTGAAGTCATAAATAAGTGAAAACCGTTAAATGATAGTAAAAGCCCTTTCCAAAATCAGAACTTTTATAAACTATTAGCCTAATACAGTTTATTATTCATGGTTTAACTATAGATTATCATTATGAGATTTGTTTATTATGATACTAATTTAACCTTTTTCACCTTCAAACACCAGTGGAATGCTTATGTTTAGATCTTCATAGTACTTTAAGAGCTCTCATATTGGAGTTGATGTTGAAAAATTGAAATACACAATCATCTAAACTGATCCAAAAAAAACATTACATCTTTTGAACAGAATGGATACATAATCATAAAAAAAAATTGATGGTTACAAGTACTGAGATGGATTATTTATACCTTCATAGAGCCTTTGCACCAATTTACCCCCTATAAAGCATGTAACAGTCACATATTTCTTAGTTTTCCCCAAATCGAATGACTAAAATAAGAGCTCAGAGTTACCTGTGTGGCGTAGGGTTCACATCCTCCACTATTTGTAACGACATAAACATCAAAGCAAAACGAAAAATTAAAGTCGTTAGGGCTTCATCAAGAGTACTGAACCCAATATAAATTAGGGACGAAACAAAGTATTAAACCTGCAAAACCAAACCGAGCAGCTGAGATTCACAAGGCCACTGTGACAAAATACCTACCTTGCATAGGCGATAAATAGATGAGTACACAAACCTGAAGCAAAATCGATGAACACATGAAGTAACTAAAGATGAAATCAAACCTGGATAATGTCTAAACCGACAATTAAGCAAGATATCACCATTGAACAACCTGCACCTGCTATACCAATCGGTGACAGAAGCGATAGAGTCGAATCAGAGATGAATGGAGATTTGACGAGTTACCTCTCGAATCGCTTCTTGCAATCGATTCGAATCTAGAGATGGAGATGAATCTGGAAAAAATTGAACCGAAGAGAGAGAGAGAGGACGATGGGAGCGATGATATGTGATCTGAAATTTTTTGAATTTCAAACATCCTGCAAGTACTATTAGGTGCATTTGGTTCAGACATCACAGGTGCCATTTGGTTCAAAAGGAACCAATTTGCTCTCTCTAGTTCGTTTGGTTTACTTCCATGCTTCTTTTTGTTGTACATCATGCTTCCCAAATGACACATCTTAAAATTAAGAGTTTAGATAAGGAAGTGAAAGAAATGCTTTATATAGTAGTAAAGATAAAGATTAAAGATAGGTAATTTCAACTAGTTTTTGATACCCGTGCGACGCACGGGTGGATTTTAAAAAAATTAATCCAAACTTTAAAATATTATAATAAATGTAATTCGATAATTGAAATTAAAGAAAAAACGAACATTCGACAATATAAAAAACTTACAAATTTAAAAATACTGACTTACAAACAACATTTGATGTTTTATTTGTCACATTTTCGTCTTCATCCAATATAAGAAGTTTTAGTCCAACCCTGCTCTTAACGCTTGATAATGCAACGTAAAGTTGGCCTTCACTAAAGCTTGAATTCATTAAACAACAAATGAACCTTAAATATGCAAATGCGTTTAAAATGAATACCCTTTTAGTATCATAGCTTCATAACACAATAGTTTTGCTTGCCTCAAGAGCCATTTTTCTTATCTATAATACTTTAGACATTTAAATTTTAAACCAAAATTATTGATAATCAATAAGTTCCCGTCTTTACAAAGAGCATTTTAGAGACATACCTGTCATTTTTTAACCTATTCTATAAAAAGAGTTGTTACCAAGAATTCTTAAACCTGCTAGTCTTGTGAATTCTTACTCTATGTTGTATACCATTTTCAAACCCAGAATCCATTGCTCTATCTTTATTGCCTGCAAAATAACACAAAAATTCAACAACTATTGCATGGCATAATAAGTTTTCAACTTTATATGTATGTTTGATGTGCATAATTTAACTCTTATTTTGATATGTGAATCTCTAAAGTACAATATGAAGAAAAAAAAAGTACATTACATGTGAAGTTTGTGGTGTGAAATTCACATCCCTTATGATAACTTGACTGCATACTCAAACTTAATTACAGTGAAAGGTTGTAATTTCATTTAGTGCCATGTAACATGTGAATTTGTTAAATAATTATATATAATGGATTACTTCTACTCACACTCAACTAGTGACACAAAAAGAAAGACACAAATCAAACACTTTTTGCAGTTTCTAGTATTTCCATCATACATGCACATTTTTTATTCTTATTAGGACCAAATTCTTAACTCTTATATGTGATTTAAGTGGGACTTCCAAGATTAAGATTCAAAAAGTGTTGCTCGGCATGTATATTTTTCTCTGTTTATTTTATCGACGTAAATTCCATAAATTTTTGCTAGATTTTCTGTTGTTGTAAGGTTGTAATGTATTTACCTTGATGTCTTGCTTCTGAAGTGTTGTTAATTTGGTTCTACTTCGCTCTGAGGGTTTCGGTGTGAAGTTGATTCTTTGTTGTTGCTGTGATGAAGTTATTTCAGGGCTGCTGTACAAATGGCATAGCTGAAGATTATTAATAACATAATTATGTATGAATTAGTACAAGTTTACCCTTATGAACACAATATAATACACATATCAAATATCATGGTTTGACCCCTTTTTGCTCCAAGAAAATGATGCCTCTAAGAAAATAATGTGTATCTAGAGTGGTGATATTTGCTTGGTCAAAGTTTTGTTTGGCCCACACAAAGTGTAAACTTTTCTAGTAATGATAACTCACGCTTGATCCTTCCAGATCTCATATTGCTTTAACACAGGCAAAATGAGAGTGGCATTCATGATTTTGGCAACACCAACAGCAACAACATTGCATATCTAAGGTAAAGACATTAATATTAATTAGTATTTAACATGATTTTGGCCACAATAACAGCATAGCAGGAGATTTATGTGCAGCCACATGATTTAACTTTTATAGTTTATAATGATACATATATAACACATCAATCCACCAGTCATTATGCGAGTTTTTTATGGAATGGAAAATACCGTAATTCTTTGTTGATTTAGCCCATCCTCTGCATGAATAAAAATATATTAATTAGTTTCATTTTCCTCTGGAAGATCTGCAAAGAACAAAAAATCATACATGACTTCACAAACAGGAGAAGTCATAGCAAAACTGGAAGTCAGGTGTAGGAACATGTAACTTTTTTTTAATTGTTGAACCTGATTTAGCCCTTGTAATCCAACACCTAATGTTATGTTTACATGAAGAACCTTGTAATCCAACACCTAATGTTTTCAAAGAAAAAAAATACAGCTTTTGATCTTAAGCATTTGTATATCCAAAACCTGAAAATTTCAAATTCTTTATACTAATATCTCCATCCATGTTACTAAAAGATATTACAACTATCATTTTATAAAAACAAAATGAAAGTTTCAAGACTTTTCAAAATACACTCAATAACAGCCTGCATCTGATCCAAAACTAAAATCAAAACCCAAACATTTCATACTATTCATATAGTAACTCGAGTACCTGTAATAATTTTCATTAAATCAAATAAAAAGGATCGCTCAAACCAATACATCATATCACCTCAATCAGCTTTCGGAAATCCCTACGCACATATCATTAAATCAAACTTGAATCGAGTCACTGCTAACCCTATCCACCGCAACCAACTATGACCGGAATCTCTATCACAACTGTTGCTGCTAACATTTCATCCTTCATCGCCTTGTATCTAGATGCTAAATGATTTTAAGAATCGAAATCAACCATCAAAGAATCGAAATCAAAACACAAAAATTGTTTACCTATCTGGAGGATTATCAATAATTGAAAGAAAAAAGTTCAACATACCGCTGGCTAAACATATATATGTATAGACAAAACGATTTCAAAGAGAATAAAACAGAAACAAAGAGTAGATGTGTAATAATCGATGATTCAGAGAAAAACAATTAGATCGATCTAACCAATCATACCATGAAGAAATGCAGCCAATGAACTGTAATGTCTCTGTTTATAGTAGCGATTTCGGTTCTTAATTTTACCATAAATCGCTTGAGAAATCGTTGCGAGATTGAGAAATCGATGAGTGGCTCCTGAGTAATCAAAATCAAGATGGGATTCCAATTGATAGCTACTAATCAAAATCGATGAGGGTTGCGATAGTGTTGAATACCAAAGAACAAACCGATGATGAAGGATAATGAAGCAGATTAGGGTTTGGATGGAAGATCGTTGACAGCGATTTGTGAAGAGCAGCGTGGATTTTTTCCAGGGATGAAATCAGGGGGCGAATGAAGAAAGATTAGGCGAGATTTTAGGGTTTTTAGTTGAGCGGATAAAAATTAAGATCCGTGTATTCGTTCGTAACAGATCCGCAATTTTCTAAAGGGGTTTTTATTTGAGCGGGAAAATGATTTTAAGGAAGGTTGTGGTGATGTCACATGGCATCCAATCGTTTCATATATATATTATTATATAGATATATATAGATATAGATATAGATAGATATATAGATATAGATATAGACTAGGTTAGTAACCCGTGTATTACACGGGTTGAATAAATATGCATAATATGAGATAACTTTAAAAAAATGATATGAGATTTAAAAATGAGTTGGGCATTTTTCTCCCAAAGAATAGCCCAGACCCCCGAGCAAGTATTAAGGTAGGTGCGAAATCTCTTGTGGGTTTACATCTAACATATGAATCAAAGATTTAGATTTGTAATGTTGGTTTCTCTCATGTTGATCTTGAAATAACTATTGAAGTTATTATAGTAGATAAAGGAAAAAGATACCACGTCCTGATCATATATCTAAGTTTAGATTTTAAAAAGAAGTTATAATGTTAGTCACAAGAAAATATCTGGGTAGTAGGGTTAAAGTGTGTGTTTGGCTGAAAAACTGAACTCGCTTTGCTGAAAACATTCTAACATTTTATTTTAGTCTATTTAAGTCTAATTACAGAATTTATTTATTTCAGTAATAATATGATTTTTGTGAATAACATGATTTATAGGTAGATTTCATATTAACATCCATTACTTGTGCGGATTCTAGCACCGTTGCTTCACTACTTTGGTGTTGAAAATGATGCCAACTCACTTGATTGGGCTAAAAATAATATAACTGTGAGATTTTATCCAATAGTTATTTTATAGTAGTTAAGTAAAAAGTACCCTTTTTATAGTATATAGTAAATTAGAGTATTTTGTATATCGTAGTTGGAAAATAAATTGCTTAATGGTTTACTTTAAAATGTGTTGAGATTTACAATAATAAAAGTTATTATTATTATACTTGAATTTTCAGATAATGTTAAATGATAATTAAAACATGTTGAATATGATACTTGAACTAATAAAAGTTATATTTCAGAATATAAAAGGGTGTTTGACATTTTAATATTTTAATTAAATAAATCAACCATCCTAATATATAATATTTTTAATTAATAAACAATAGTAACTATTATTATAAATTAAAAAATTGAGTGTTACATCTCTTAATATTAGAAAATTCAAATAACTTATAATTTGGTAAGTTAGTTAATAAATAATTTATGTAAATATATACTTAATGAATATTAATAACTATTTATAATTAATTTTAATTAATTAATTTTAATTAAATGTAATGTTGACTTTTAGATTTAGAAAGTTAAAATATTAAATTTGGAAATTTTGAATTCTTAAATGAAGAAAATTTAAAATTAAGTGTGGTGTTGACAAGTGGACAAGCTTAGGTGGAGGCCCTAGGAAAGTGACATGTGTCACCCAACTTATTGCTTTATTAGAATGAAAGATTAGGGTGACTAAGGTGTACACTGGTGGAGGACTATTCCCTGCACGTGGAACCAATCGTTGGTTGACATGTGGCATTGTGTTTTGATTTAATTTTTTTTAATTGCCGTAGTAGCGATAGGTTTTCTATAAACTTTTCCATCATGTTTCGATATTGAGTCGTGCTCTGGTGGTAGTGAGTTGGTGATTTAATCTAGAGGTCTTAGGTTTGATTCCTTTGGCGTCCGTTTTTTTTTTTTGCCTTACATCAGGCTGCTTGCTTTTTCCCTATTAGCTGAGCATGGCGGTGACTGGCGAGTATTTTTATGGTTCTCCATTGAGAAAACGCATGTACCGTTTCACTTCCCCATAACACCTTTCTCTCTCTTCTATTCTCTTAATTCTCTCTCTCTCTCTCTCTCTCTCTCTCTCGATCTTCCTCTCTTCATCTTCCACGACCATTTCTCTCTAAAATCCGTCAGTGGTAGCTTGGGGTCTCAAATCTGGTGGCAGTTTTGGTTTCAACGACGGTGGTGGCAGCGAGTTCCTGAAGACGGCGGTATACCTAATTCATCAGCCACTTTTACAAACCCTAGAATCCGATTCATCAGGTATCCCTAATTCAAAATTTCGGATTAATGCCCAGTTGAACGAGCATTGTTGATCCCTAAAATTTCTTTTTTAAAACAACGTTCAATGCCTAAATTCTAGGGTTTACAATCATATTATGCTTTTTTTACGTTTTTAAAATGGAAATGTTCTGTTGATATCGTTATATAGATCTTCTGCACACCAAAGTTAATGGCTGCCAATACATAGTGATATATACCTGAGGCCATTTTGCAATATATAAATCATTCTCCATACAAAATTGCTATATCTATAATGTATTCGCCCTCTTAAACAATCCGGTATCCAATTTACTTAAAGACACATGCCTAGTAAAAGAAATATTTCACTCCTAGCTTAACAGGTTTGTAGATTACCGTTAATTTTGACTTTAGTGATATAACTTTTACCTTCACATATGAATCAGGTGGAATCCTTAACTGCAGGTCCCGTCCTTTCACAGCTTAATAAAGCAACCTCTGGATGTACATATGGAGTGAACAAACATCATGTCAATATGGTTGGCTTCAATGAAGAACGAAAATAAAATAAACATGATGCCCAAATCGTATGAGAATGAGCTGCACACAAAAAATATAGAAAACTTTTGTATCATTCATTTTTGCATCAGCGTGTTATATTCAAGATTTGGGACCATCGGTACTATTTAACATACACCTACAAAATCTGCAACATGCTGCCATCATTAAGGCTACTTACCATGTTTACTAATTAATACCTACATCAGCAAGCAAATAGAGGTAGAGCACATAATAGTACTGCATATAAACATGGAGACAAACATTCAAACAGGAAATAATTTAATTAAAACCCCTAAAATATACCTATGAACACACAAAGTCATACCAAACAAATCTTCAAAAACTATTAATATACCTCAAGATATAATCTTCACGGCAAAAACCACACTTCAAGAATGAGTACATAATTACTTGATTTTTTCTTTGTTTTCTTATTTCTGTATCTTTAAAAATGTCATTAGACATCGAATTGCAATAAGCCCCAGTTAACCTATATGTATCCATCCATCCATCCTGCTAAAGAATAACCAATTTTTTTTAAATGTACATAGAAATGTAGAATTTATTTGAATATCATTCATTGTAATAAAAATTAAGCATGCAAATATACATTTGAACCACCTGAAGTTCAAGAACAACCATAACATATAATTAAGGTTAGTGGAAAACAATTTTAAAAGGAAGACTTTAATATTAGAACAATCCAATCTAGTGTTCACATACTCAATCACCACAACGACATCAAATGTACTAAAATATTTGAACAATAAAGCTTCATATTGAAACAATAAGGCTTAATAGGCTAACCATAGGGCGTATAAAAAAATATGGCTGCTGGAAGTTAGAAGGACCTTTTTTTCCGATTACAAAGTAGCGCCACTTTCAGCATTTAAAAACTTTGCTTTTACATGGTAGCATTTAAATAAGACAATTAGAGAAACATGAAGTGGCCAAAAGATAATTGAGTTCTAATTTTATTCTAAAAAGAGTTAAGATGCCACCTTATAAATTTGTTTCTCTGATTTGCCTCTCCAATGTTGTTGTTGATGTACCATTACCCACTTCCAGGGCTCTCCATTCAAATTTAATTTCAAAACCCTATAAATCAAGAACACACTCCAAATAAACATATATACAATCTAAGAAATTCGCAATCGCATAAAAAAAATCCTTAAATCACTTAAATGATGAAGCAAAGAAGCAATCGCATAAAAAGCCTAAAATCAGTTAAATGAAACAAATTCGGGATACCTTAGCCAACGATCTGGAAGGCCATGAACAACACTAACCAAACTAAGGCAAAACCATTTGAGGTGGTACCTATATACAACAAAACCATACACACCTTCTGTAAACATTCATAAAACTTGTAAACATTAATTCAACCATAAAGTGTAAGTTGTAGGTTTACCAAGGACCTTAAGCAAGCAACGAATGACCTTTTAAAGTAGCCATAACATAACCTATTCACAACAATATATTTACATAACAATCAAATTTACACATATAAATGCATATATGATATATATGACCAAGAATTGTTATAAAGGAATGTGAATACCTATGCCATAGGCCCATAACCAAAAGGCAGTCCACCAATTCCAGCAATTACAGTCAAAACTAAATACGTATTTAATCATGAACAAATAATTAGAAACGCATTCTTCGAGTTGTTGGTGACATAAACACACACTAAAAATCGATTAGGTCACACAGAAAAATGTCATAATAAAGCATAAATTCACATTCATCCAGAGGAATCTCATAATTCATATTCAAACGTACCGAACTGATGGGGAAGATGGGATTTATGGCGATTCGCAGAAAGAGAGAGTGAAAAAAAAAGTGCAATCAATTAGAGAAACATCGACGATTGTTTTAATCAATTTACAAATCAAAAGGATAAACACCCAAAATAAAACCCAGGACCAAGTGGGGTTGGATTCGCTTGTACAAAATATAAGGAAAAAAGGGTGACAGAACAACATACCTGAAGAAGACGAAATGGAATATCGAGGTCCAAAGAGCTAACAACGGAAACGAAAAACAAACCTTTGCCACTTTAATAATTGCAAGCCAGAAATAAGAAAGCTTTGGATGTATGTTGTAATCTCTAGGAAATGACTCTATAAAAAGAAAGCATAATTTTTTCACATGAATATTAGAAATCAGTCAATCAAGCAAGCATAATACTGGCTAAATAACAACAGTTAATTGAAATTTAACCCCTCTATTTCACTCAATAACTTGAAAATGGGCAAATAATAGCAATTACTAACTCTATATAAAAAATAGAAACTCTCACATTCAATGAAACAACATATCATTTTCCTGCACAACTAAAGAACATAGCAATGCCTGCATTTCCTCTAAATATGAGAGAAGCAGACCATTCCCCTATATACAATTTCGTGCAAAAAAAAGGCACCTGCATTTCCTGATGACACATATAGTAGCTACATAGAACCTAAATCATAATTCAATCACCAAACCAAAATCAAATTTGAAAAGAACGAAACATATAGCATATATCCAGAAGGTATGAATCGAACCACCAAAAAAGAGACAACATCTTGGTGGTTAGGACCTCAAGAAATTTTAGAAAGGAACGAATAATGATGTCATTGATGATAAAAATAACCAATCCAGATGTGTGTGAAGTGAGAATGCGGGTAAATGGAGAAGAAATTGAAAGATTCAAACCGAAAATCGACTGATTGCGATGAGCGCTAGGAAGAGAAAACTTACCAATCACAACGATAGACGATAGGGGAAGACGACACTGAACACGAAATCTACCACAAGTCAGCAGATAAAGGAAACTGAGAAACAGAGGTGCAGTACTTGTCTCCTGTAGACGGTGTTGAAGGAGGTATGGCAAATGGCGTACCTGAGACCCCCCCCTACGACGAAACCCCCCACATCAATAACCCTGATTTAAAATATAAAATAGCGAAAATGCCCCCCAATACTATTTAAAAACTTTTTTTTTTAAAAGTAAATTTATACACGAGAGACTAATTATATAAATTAATAAAATATAAAATATTAGTATTTTTTTTTGGAGTTTTGATAAAGATTAAAGATTTAATTTAAAAAATAAAAAATTAGAGATAAAGATCTTGCCCAACCCTTCCCTCCGGTCAATCTTTCCCAACCCTCACCTTCGGTAGATCTTGACGCCGACTCCACAAACCGGCGACCTCCCCTCCAGTCGATTTTGCCGACGAAGCCACCCGTGGTCCAACCTCCCCTTCAATTTTGATGTTTGTTTCTGGGTTTGCTCATGTTACTAATCTGAAGCCTTCGGGGGTCGATTCACGGTCGCGAACAACAAACATAGTAGATGCACACGCGATTCCGATGGCGGCTAGGGTTTTCTAGCGATTAAGACCACAGGTCTGCGCGGCTCCGGTGACGTCTTCCCATCGAGAATGGTGTTGATACATTATGTGGCAACGAGCTAGATCAGACAAAGCGTTGAAGACTTGAAGATTACAACCTAGTTTGCTGTTGGCCGAACTCTAGCCGAACCCCGGCCGAACCTTGGCCGAACCTGAGGTTCGGACAAGCCTAGGAGTTCGGCCGGCCGATGTCTATATATAGGTTGTAGTTTTGTCTTTGTAACTAGTTTTTCAGTAGAGTTTTGAGCGAGTGTTAAGCAATTGTGTGTTTTGTGTTCTGATTCTCTCTGTAATCTGTTACGATATTAATGAGAGATTGAGCATTGTTATTTACACTGTTTGTTCTCGTTTCTATTACACAATTGATGTCAAACTAAGCCGATCCTACGCTACAGCCAATGATTTTGAGAACTTATATCAAAAGAGCCTTCCATTGAAGCAACAATATGAGAGGGCTCAGCAAAAGGCTGTCGAGATTGCTGACAAGATGATTGCACTACAAAAAGAAATGCATAAATTGACTGATGAAAACAAAAGTCTGAAGCAGGAGGTTGCTACATTAAAAAGAAACAACATCACAGAATCGGTTGCTCTTATGGCCGATACTTCTAAGGTAGTTTCTTATCCTCCAATGTGCAAATCTTGTGATGAATTTGCTACCGCTAAGAGTACGCTCATAGATGAAAAGACTAAACTAAATGATCTTTTAACGGTAGCAAGAGCTGATAAAAATATATATATGAAAAGATGGGAAGAAACCACTAAGGAGTTGTTGTCAGTTCATGCGTTTACAAAAATTTGATTTTTCAAACCAATCTGAACTGCTTGTGTCCGCACAAAAGGACTTGGCTAATAGTCAAAAACTTGTTGTAGATCAAAAAGTTGAGATTTTTGAACTAAAAGAAAAGATTGACACTGTTCAAGTTTCATCATCATTTACCAACTTTCTTTACAAGTCTGAAAAGGAAAATAATTCTGGTAAATTGAGCCAAGTTCCCCCTCCTGTCATTATAACTAATGGTCCTTCATCTGAGGAAAAAGTGGAAGTTTCTTCTCATGACAAGCAGAGTAATCATCAATCAATTAATTCGAAGTCTGATAAAACTTCAACCGGAAAATCTATCTTGGATTCTACGGTTGATGAATTGTTTTATGATGTCTCAGACCTTGATAAAATTGATGATCTCGTATCTGAAACGGAAGCTGAATGTTCTAAACCCACTTGTTCAAATGTTTCTAAGCCAGATTATCAAAATTTGATTTTCAAAAATGATTTTTCAACCATCAAATCTGAGCTGACGAAACTAAGTGAGTTTGAACAGAAACAGATTGCTAGAAGCAAGTCTGTTGAAGGAAAAAAGGTCGAACATGGTGGAGTTGGGTTTGTGTCTCCACCCAAAACAAAATCTTTTGAACAAGGTTCTTCCTCTAAGGTTTCAAAACCTGAAAAAGCCAAGGCTGGAAATCCCACTCCGAAAACTAAATTTAACACATCTGAAAATTGGGTGACCTATCGCTTAAAAGGTTCTGATAAGATCTATAGCGATAAAGACTTTCCTTTGGATTTGGTCAATCCCAATTTAATAGATAAAATCTTTTCGGGGAAGTATGATCCTGACTATGATCCTAAGGTGAGGAGTGTGCCCATTAAGAAAGGGAATGATAGTATCAAAGTAATGGACACACTTAACTCTGATTCTAAATCTGGGTTGGTTAACAGGATGCAAAAGTCTGTTAAAAAATCTGTGAACAAGAAACCAATAAATCAACTTTTCAATCACCACCAAGTGTTTTTCACAAATAAATGCAACCAAACTTCAGAAAACCAAGTCCTTGTGTCAAAAGGTCACAATTTTACAATGATGAGGGTTTTTATGATGAGTTTGGTTGTGGACCAAATCAACCTATTTTTGGAAGGGGTCCAAAGTGGGTTGATCATGGTTGTCAAAATGATTTTGGTCCAAGATTTGGTGGGAGGAGAGACAGATATCAGAATTATGAGGATCATTTTTATTCTGGAAATCCACATGTTAGAAGTCAATATATGTACCGTAGTGATGTTCCAGAGAGGGTAACAGGTTATGATTCTGGATGTAATTATGATTCTGGAAATCATCATGTGTCTAACCGAAAGGGTTTGAAACCCAAGACACAAAAACAACAAAAACCTGTTGTTGAGTCCGATGTGGATGGTGACACGATTGAAAAAGTTGTGATTGATAAACGAAAATGTTTTAAATGCAAAAATCGTGGTCATACATATCGGACTTGTCCACTGAAGAAGCCCAAATCTGACAAGTCTAATGCAGAAAATTTTGATGATATTTCTGAAGGATATCAGACTGAAACACCTGTTTCCAAAAAGAAAGTCAGATTTGTGGATTATAAGGGTAGAGTTCATTTTTTTGATGAGTCATCTGAATATCAAAAACATAAAACTGGAAAGAAATCAGAAAATGAATCTGAAAAAGTTAAATCAATTCTTAAAAACTCTACTTCTGGATCCAAAGGCTCTTCAAATGATGGTTAGATACCTAAGGGTTCTTCCATGGCTAGTGATGATTTTGTGGAAGATGACGGTCGACCCAAAGCTTCTAGCATGGGTACGTCCCGAAACTAATCTTCTGTTTTAATTTATGCAGGGATCTTCGCGACAACTCATGAACAACATTTAGGTTGTTGATAGCGGAGCATCTCGGCACATGACTGGAGATATCTCTTTGTTGCATGATGTGAAGTACTTCAATGGAGGTAAAGTTACATTTTCTAGAAACAAGGGAGGTCAAGTCACCGACATTGGTAAATTGTCGAACGGTGCAGTCACATTCGAGAAAGTTGAATACGTCAAAGAATTAGAGTACAATCTTCTTAGCGTCTCCCAGATCTGTGACAAGCAATACACAACTTCTTTCACTGGGAGTGAATGTGTGATACTGAAGCCTGATTATCAGATTCCAGATGAATTTGTTGTGATGCAAGCACCTCGTTTCTCAAATTTTTATAACTGCTTATGTGGATTCGTTGTTGGTCGCTAGTCAAATCGCTGGAACGTACGAGGCCAAAGGCAAGTACATGGCATTGTACTTGGAACAAGTTCAAGAATTAATCAAAATCTTCAGCAAGTGTGAAGTCTTACATATCTCTAGGGCTCAAAATAGAAAAGCAGATGCGCTGAGCAAGCTAGCCTCTGTAGCATTTGAACATCTAGCTAAAGAAATTCGAGTGGAATTGTTAGAAGCTCCAACTGTCAATCTGAAAATGACTGCGGACGTGCAAATGCAAGAAGATAGTTGGATGACTCCAATTATTCAATATTTGACCATGGGCAAACTTCCAAGTGATAAAGAACAGGCCCATCAGATACGAGTAAATTCACTTCAGTACCAAATGCAAAACAATGTTTTGTATAGAATAAGCTTTTTGGGACCTTTGTTGAGATGTTTAACCCCAAGTGAATCTGAAAAAATTGTTAAGGAAGTACATGAAGGCATATGTGGCATTCATGCTGGTGCAAAGATGGTAGTTGTTAAAATCATGAGCCTTGGATACTTTTAGCCAGGTATGTACAGAAGCACTTGGGAAGAACTTCGCAAATGTCAAGCTTGTCAAGCACATGCTCCGGTGAGCATGCGAGCAAAAAATGAGTTGATCCCCGTTACGTCGGCGTGGCCCTTTCAGAAGTGGGGAATGGACATAGTTGGACCTTTCCCATCAGCAAGCGGAGGGGTAAAAATTTTATTGGTTGCCATCGATTATTTTACAAAATGGATTGAAGCAAAACCACTTGCTTGTATTTCTGGTAAACAAGTCAAAAAATTCGTGTGGGAACATATCGTATGCCGATTTGGTTTACCTCTCTACATTATAACTTATAATGGGCAGCAATTTGCTGGGAACCCATTTGCGGAATGGTGTGAGGAACTTCATATAAATCAGATCTTTACATCAGTTGCACATCCGCAGGCCAATGGCCAAGTAGAAAGAGCAAATCGAAGCCTTGTTGAAGGTATAAAAATGAGGCTGGAAAAATATGTGGGTAGTTGGGTCGATGAATTGCCATATGTCTTGTGTGCGCATCGGACCATGCCTAAAACTAGCAATGGTGAAACACCATTCAGTCTTGTATATGGAACTGAAGCTGTCATTCCGGCTGAAATCGGAATACCCAGTCATCGTTTACAAGTACAAGTGACAGATAATGATGAAGAATTAAGAACCAATCTGGATCTTTTGGAAGAGCGAAGAGAAATCACGGCTATACGTGAAAGCAGATACAAAAAAGAAATGGCAAAATATTATAACGCCAAAGTCCAGACCCAACAGTATAAGGAAGGAGAATATGTGCTAAGAAGCAATGAAGTGAGCAGAGCACTTCCGCTTGGGAAAATGTCTCCTAAATGGGAGGGACCTTATATAATCAAAAAAGCGATCGAAAATGGTTCTTACATGCTCTAGCAGCTTGATGGAACTGAACTAGTGCGAGCTTGGAATGGAGTTCATCTTCGCAAATGTTATATGTAAAGTCGCAAATCCAAAATTTTAGATGAAAAGTTAGAAAATGTCGATCTTTATGTTCTTGTTTCTGCACTTATGATCTTGTAATAAGTTTGATAAGTAATAAGATACTTTTGCTTCTAGTACTTACAAAGATCTACGAAGATACTTATTTCATTTTATATGGAAAGATTATACAAATGCTTGATCATTTTTATGCAAAATACTAAGTATGAATGTTTGCTTAAAAATGCCGTGTAAATAAACACATGCATATGCTACACAAGTGATCTCTTCGAATAATACAAGATTCACATGCGATATGATTTACATTTTATGACATGGTTCATGCGTCATTAGCGGGTGTATTGTAAAAAAAAAGTATCACATACCAATACTTTAATGCAGTATCGTTGTTATCTCTTTATTTGTAAAGGGTAACACAAGACAAAGTGAAAATGCTTTTCTTGTCCTCAACTGTCTCACTAGTAATTAAAAGAGTGCATGTTGGGAAGAGGTGATCAAGCCGGACACCTTGTTAGCACATTGGTTGCTAACAAAAGCCCAAAGGAGAGATGGCCAAACTTAAGTGGATAAAGGTATGCTATGATGATTAACAAAAAATCCAACTTAAGCTCTCCGAGGGTCACAAGTGCTGCTGAATAATTAATATTATGAAGTGGTCTTGTGAGTTGATCATTCAAAGAAAAAAGATCAACTGAGCCTTACCAAAAGATGTAAGGACTTCATATACCACAAGTAAAAGATTTGTATTTGATGAAGAATAAAATCCCACTCGTACGGAAAATGAAATTCTAGACCTCACTATTGAATTTATGAAAAGAAATAGGAGAGTATTAGGGATCCAGAAGGTTTTTATTGATTGAAGTCATGTGTACAAGTTTAGGATGTAGAGAACAAAACACACACTAAAGGTGTAAAATCTCTCTTTATCCAAAAGTCCCTCTTCTGATTCATGAATGCTCTATTTATACTAATAAACTTGGTCCGCAAGTTCCTTAGTGCGAAATGGATGCACTTGCTGCTGGCTCCGTCGCAACTGCATCCTGTTGTTTTGGAGATATCTTAGTTTAGTTGTCACCTTCGATTTATCCTTGTTACTTCATTTGCATATCCGATTTTGACCTTTCCTCATCAAGTCCCCCTAGTCCATTAATTATTTATGCAATGATAATGGACTATGTGTTAGAAAAATCTAGGCTTTATTCATTTCGTTTGCTTTAAGAAGGGGGTTATCTCACTAAAAAACCTTGTTTGGAAAACCCTTTAGGAAAAACCAAAGCCTAGGATAAAAAAGAGTATAACCATGACCCTTTACTTTGAGCAAAATTTCGTAAAAATTTTATCATAAGGGTCCTCCAGCCCCTCTAGTCCTTTATGTTATAAGTTTATAACATAAGGACTTTAGTTACTTATAGAATCGGAAACGCGATTTTTTTGACTAGAATTCGCATTCGCAAATGTTATAGTAACCGACTGTTGGTTACAGCAAATGCAAATGGCATGCGTAAGCAATTGTCAGGAAACCATTAAGCGTGATGGTACTCTTTGTCAGTTTTTCAGAACACGTGTCAACACGAGGTTTGTTGACGAGACAATTATTCGTTTTCGAATTTTAAATAATAGATCTAAACCGTTTTAAGAGAGATTTATACTCTTTATCCTCATAAATTCCCCAAATTCCTCTACCCCCTTTCAAATCTTCTTTCGGCACTCCCGTCAATCGTCTTCTTCAGTTTACCTTCCGAAGGTTAGTTTCCCTAGCTTTCTTTAATTTCTTTCCACAATGGCTTCCCCTGTTGTAAAAATGGATGAAGAATCATCGAAACATAACATGCATTCATCTTTTTCGACTTTAAGTCCAAGTGATTTAGATACTTTGATTGAGAAATACCACATCCCGTTATCTCTTCACCCTGTTTTGCCAGAACCCAATGTGTCGATTTTTTCTCTTCAAGATGGCAAAATTGGTATATATGCCGATATGTTTCGATTTGGAAATTATAGGCTTCCTTTTACCAAGTTCTTAATTCGAGCCCTATCATATTTTGGAGTGCATATCTCTCAGATGCACCCTCAAGGACTTTCTCGATTAAGTCATTTTGAAGTCTCCAGTAGGGCTGTAGGTGTATCTCCAAGCATTGTACTATTTAGGGCTTTTTATCGGATAACTATGGCCGGCGATTGGTATACTTTTGAACGCCGCCGTGGAATATCTAGGCTTAGCACCACTCTTCCCCCAAACCCTAGGTCTTGGAAAAACCAGTTTTTCTATGTGGATGATCGATGTATCCCTCCTACCATGAGATGGAGGGAAATTGATGACATTGTACATGATGTTATCCCAGAAGAAAGTGAGTATTCGAAAGTGAACTTTGATCGGTTGGTTAGTGTGGCTAGCCCCATTCGCGAACTTCCAGAATGCATATTGCTTGTTTCTAGGATTAGCAAGGCTTGGTTTGAGCCGGAATTGTGGCCAATTTTACAGTATCACCAAAGGGGTAAGCCTTACACTTGCAACTTTTAACAATAAACCGTGATACTAACATAGTTATATATATATTTTTTTTTCAGAAATGGAACTGTATAATGCTCTGGGTTTGAAGAGTTTTTCCGGCTTGGAATTGTCTGCAGAAAAGATTGATGAAACTACAGTACCATTTCTCGATCAAACTTCATCTTCTTTTTACGAAATTCGTCCTGAAGCAGAGACCATGGATGTCGATGGTACAAGTGTGAATGAGGGTAATCAGGAAACTTTGTCTATTGAGGACATGTATGATCAAATTGTTGGTTCAAAAATTGAAGAAGCCCCATCTGCGATCTCTTCGCAAATGAAAGTTCTCCCAACAAATAATATGGGTGAAAAAGAAAGGGACATTGCAAGTGATACCACTGTTATCACCACCATGTCTCATGTTACTAAAGGAAAAATGCTGAAGCGTCCTCCTAAACCTCATGCTGGGAAGGATGTTCATAAGAGGAAGTCTCCACGATTGATTACTCAATCACCTTCAAAAAGCACTTCCGGAAGGATGGAAATGATTGATGATGATATTATGGCAAATACCGCTGAAACACCGGTAACCCCTCCTTATGATAAGGAATTTAATATTTCCGATTTTTTGCTAAATTCTCCCGATGTAACCGATCAAGCTTTAATTAACACCCCTCTTTTGCAGAACATTCAACCATCTTCCTCTGTTGTTGCTAAAACTTCGAGCTCATATTCCCTTTCCCAATCCTTTCCCCTACTTGGTGTCCCCACTTCCAATTGGCTTAAAAAAGACATTGAATTAGTCAGCATGAGGACAAGCTCAGCCAAGGAATTTTCACATGCATCTGCTACTGAGCCTTTTATTCCCAAGTGGGATGTGTTATCAAGTCAGTCATGCAAAGATCCGTCAGTTGCCAAGAAACTTTCTCTTCTAAGTAGCACACCAACAGACGTGTCAAGCGTTCATCAAGTCCCTCATGAGGTATTTGCCAATGAATTCATGACATCTCATGCAAAACAGCAGAATTTGGTGGCAGATTTGTATGAAAGATGGATAATTGCTGAAGCTAAAGTAGAGGAACTTGCAGAATCTCAGAAGAGGCACATGCTCTCTAAACTGAACTCCAGCTCCATTGATGTGCAAGTGAAAACCAACACTTTACTGGGTGAAGTGGAGAGTTTGAAGATGCATAACCGAAAATTGGTTGCCCTTGAACAAGAAGCGAAAAGAAACTTGAAACAAGCTCAAGACAATGAACTTGTCTTAAAGAATCAATTTCTGGAAGAAAGAAACAAGCTTGAAGAATCAGTGAATGATGTTAAGAAAGGTAATGCATTCATATCCTTTATTATTTCAAAATCATCTTATATAAGTTTTAAGCAACATTAATTTATATTAAATGTCCTTATTTACAGAGGTAGAAAGGTTAGAGGAGACTATGAAAGCCATGACTGCAGAAAGGGAGGTTTTACAGTCTGAGAACAAAACTTTAAAGGACAAAAGCAAGTGGCTCATTGCTGAAGGTCTTGGCCTACTTGCAAAAAGAGTTCACTCAGAAGTAATCCCTATGGCTTTAAGTCTTAACCAAGCTGTGAATGCTGTGGGTTTCAATGAAGGCATAAAATGTGGACTTGCACATGCATCGAAGAATGAGGTGGACATCAATTCTTTCAAGGAATACGATGCTAGTGCACGTGACAAAGTACTTGACCGCTTGAAATCTCTTCAATCCATGACTTTCAACATCATAGAGCAAGTGTCCCAGTTGGATATGTCTGATTTAGAGAAGATGAAAGAAATGCTGAAACCTGTCAACAGTTCCAAGCCTACCTCCTCTTCAGGTAATTAAAGTTGGTTTATAATCAACTTTTGTCTTTTGTGGAAACAGTTATTCTCCAAAGTCCACCTATGCAGTGGCATCTTATACAATTTACTTTTCTAATGTTTGGTATGGTATGGAATATTTGATTACTTTCGCATGTTAGTTGTGCATGTGTTTGCACTTCTAACCTTTGAACAATGTGGCTAATGGACTTACCACTTTTTAGTATTGGAAATGATATTATGCTTGTTTTAGGAGCATTACGGTATCTTTAACAATTAGCGCTTAAACTTCATGATCCCTTTTTCATAAAATTGCTTTGTAGCCTGCCTAATGAATAGTACATTTGCGATAGAAATGTAAGTTATACACTTACATTTGCAAATGAGGTTTAACCATTCTTTGTTATAGGTCTTATGATGGTTTTATTATTTCATGTTATTGTACAGCTTTTCCTTAATGTACATTGTCTAATTTTATATAAATATCAGACTTTAAAGGATATTATGAATCCCTCTTCATAAATATCATGACCCAAACTTTTGGTGAAATTTTTATAAATCATAGGATAAATCCACCATGTGTTTTCCTCCCATGAAGTGCGTCCACCTCATAGGAGTACTGACCCCATAAATATTGAATCATCTTACTCATTACATATTTTCACGTATAGTTATAAATCATTTCTTTATGGTATTCTCTTCTTACATTCTTTGGTAAGAAATGATTAACCCGATCGCTTGGATGGTTAATCCACAAGTCCAATTTTTACAAATCAAATCATAAAATGGCACTTGCGACCTTTGGGGTGCTCAATAGGAAGCATTATAGATGTTATTCCTGAATGAGTTGGCCTTCACCCCTTAGGCTTTTGTTAACAAATTTATGTTAACAAGGTGTCCGGCCTGATCACCTCTTCTTAACATGCACTCTTTTCTCATAGAGACAGTTAAGGACAAGATGAAATCATAACTTCATCTTGGGTTATTATTTCTTTCCCAAGAGATAATAACTCAACTCTACCATCAAAGAGTTCTACATAACTTGCTCATCTTATTGATAAGTGACTTAATGGACCATGTGTTTATGAAAAAGCGCACTTACATATGTTTATGTGCATATGAAATATATAAATGATGTTATGCACACTCATAATTTGCAATTGAGATGTTATTACTTAAGAAAACCATGTTCCATATTCGAAATACAAGCAATTCCATAATTCTAACAACATTCCAACATCTAGTTACATATAGCACTTTCGGAGGTGAATTCCATTCCAAGCTCTTACAAGTTCAGTCCCATCAATTTGTTTAAGTATATATGATCCGTTTCCTATAGCTTTCTTAATGATATACGGACCTTCCCACTTGGGGGACATTTTCCCCAATGGAAGAGCACGGCTAACTTCATTGTTTCGCAAAACATATTCTCCTTCCTTATACTGGTGCACTTTTGCCTTTGCGTTATAATATTTAGCCATTTCTTTTTTATACCTACTTTCACGTATAGCTGTGATCTCTCTTCGCTCTTCTAAGAAATCCAAATTGGTTCTCAGTGCTTCTTCATTATCCGTCACTTGCATTTGCAAACGATAACTGGGCATCCCTATTTCAGCAGGTATAACTGCCTCAGTTCCATACACAAGACTAAATGGCGTTTCACCGTTACTTGTTTTTGGCATGGTTCGATGTGCCCACAGCACATGTGGTAATTCATCAACCCAGCTTCCTCCATACTTTGCCAATCTCATCTTTATTCCCTCAACAAGACTTCTATTTGCCCTTTCCACCTGACCATTGGCTTGCGGATGTGCAACTGATGTAAAGATCTGATTTATATGAAGCTCTTCACACCACTCCGCAAATGGATTTCCAGCGAACTGTTGCCCGTTATCAGTTATGATGTACAAGGGTAAACCAAACCTACATACAATGTGCTCCCACACAAATCTTTTCACCTGTTTTCCAGAGATGTTAGCTAAAGGTTTTGCTTCAACCCATTTCGTAAAATAATCAATAGCAACTATGAGAAACTTTACTCCCCCACTTGCGACCGGAAATGGCCCTACTATATCCATACCCCACTTCTGAAATGGCCAAGCAGATGTCACAGGGATAAGCTCATTTTTGGCTCGCATACTTACTGGAGCATGTATTTGACATGCTTGGCATTTTTGAAGTTCTTCAAAGGTACTCCTATACATTCCTGGCCAATAATAGCCAAGACTCATAATTTTTGCCACCACCATTTTAGCTCCTGCATGAATACCGCAAATTCCATCATGCACCTCTCTAACAACCCACTCTGCTTCACTTGGTAACAAACATCTCAATAGGGGACCTAGAAAACTTCTTCGATACAAAATATCATCTTGCATTTGATATTGAAGTGAATTTACTCTTACTTGTCTGGCTTGTTCTTTGTCATCTGGAAGTTCCCCTTTTGTCAAATATTTTATTATTGGCCACATCCAACTATCTTCATATTTTTTCACATCCGCTGTTAGCTTCAGATTAACAGTAGGAACTTCCAACAATTCCACTCTAATTTCCTTTGCAAGGTGTTCAAATGCCACAGATGCTAATTTACTTAGAGCATCCGCTTTCCTATTTTGACTTCTAGATATATGTAATACTTCGCATTTGTCAAAACTCTTTATGAGTTCTTGCACTTGCTCCAAGTATAGCGCCATATATTTTCCTTTTGCTTCATATGTACCGGCAATTTGACTTGCCACTAACAGCGAATCCACGTATGCCATCAACTGCTTAGCCTTCATCTTTTTGGCCAACCTCAATCCTGTCGAAATTATCAATTTTAACAGTTGTCAATGTCGCTTCTAAAAACAACTGCATATGCAAATGTATATTTTAACGTAAGCGTATGCGTATCTGAAAATACTTCCTCAGATGCATTTGCTTAAAAAACGCATGAGTATTTTATATACTCATACTCATCCCCCCCCCCCTTTACTTTTTATTTTTAACAAATTTTTTGTCCTGACCTGCTAGCAACGCTTCATACTCTGCTTCATTATTCGAAGTTGCAAAGCCAAATCTTATCGCATATGTCAATTCATCCCCCTCAGGACTTTTCAAGATTAATCCTGGAAAATAGAAGGATTGATTAATATATCACAAACCAAAACATATGCCAATGTTTATAAGTAAGAAATACTTATGATGAAGTTTTACCTGCTCCTGACCCATCGGAATTGGATGATCCATCCGTATGCAAGATCCATATCCTTTCAGTGGGTTCAGGGACAGAAACACAATTTACATTTGCTCCCTCTGGTACTTCGGCTAGGAAGTCAGCTATCACTTGGCCTTTAACTGAAGTGCGTTGTTTGAATTCAATATCAAAGGGTCCCAATTCAATAGCCCATCTCACCAATCTTCCCGACATCTCAGGCTTTCTTAAGATGTTTTGGATAGGAAAAGAAGTATAAATGATAATAGTATGAGCCTGAAAATACCTTCTCAGGCGACGAGTTGCTTGTACCAATGCCAAAACTACCTTTTCCACTATCGGATATCTTGTTTCGTAATCCTTTAACATCTTACTAACATAATAAATTGGGATTTGTTTTTCTTCTCGTTCCACCATCAATACAGCACTAACAGCATTTTCAGTTACCGCCAAGTACATCACCAATTTTTCCCCCAACTTTGGAGCAGTTAAAGTAGGAAGTGTGATGAGATCCATTTTTAAATCTTCAAAGGCCTTATTAGCCTCGAGTGTCCATTCGAAATGGTTTCCTTTCAAACTCTCTTTTAGTACTTTCATAAACGGAACTGTTCGTTCTGCTGCTTTCGAAAGAAACCTATGTAATGCAACCAATCGACCATTTAAAGTCTGAATATCTTTAAGAGTTTTTGGTGGAGACATTTCCAACACTGCTTTTACTTTTCCCGGATGTGCCTGTATTCCATTATTATTTATCAAAACTCCCAAAAATTTCCCTTCCTCCATAGCAAAGGAACACTTCTTAGGATTTAACTTCATGTTAATTCTTCTTAAATTTCCAAATGTTTCCTCAATATCCTCAATCATGTCTTTTTCTTCACAACTTTTGATGACTACATCATCAACATATGCCTCCAAATTTCTTCCCACTTGTGCTTGGAAAGTCTTATCCATCAATCTCTGATATGTTGCACCAGCATTCTTTAAACCAAAAGGCATCTTTTTATAACAAAAAAGGCCTTCATTTGTAATAAAAGCTGTTTTATCCTCATCCTCCACAGCCATAGTGATTTGATGATATCCTTTGTATGCATCAAGAAAGCACTTCCACCTATACCCAGCCAGAGAATCGACTTTAAAATCTATCTCCGGCAAGGGGTAACAATCCTTAGGACATGCCTTATTTAGGTCTTTAAAGTCTATACACATACGCCAGGAACCGTCTGGCTTTTTGACCAAAACTGGGTTTGCAACCCAAGTTTGATAATGTACTTCCCTCAATATTCCGGCTTCGACAAGTTTATCAACTTCGCTCTTTATAACTTCATTTCTGACCTTGTCAACAATTCTTCGCTTCTGTTGTACTGGCTTGACACCAGGATAGACATTAAGGTGATGTTCGGCAAAATGTTTCGGAACACCTGTCATATCCGATGGTTCCCATGCAAAGATATCAACATTTCTTTTTAACAACTCAAATAACTTCTCCCTATATTCACCTTGTAACTTACTCCCTACTTCTATGACTTGATCCGGAAATTTTTCATTTATGACCCACTTATCCTTTGTTAACACATCCTCTTGAACCACTTTAATGCCTTCTTTATCAGGCTTGTTCACCATTGCTATATGCATTTCCACATCCGATTCTACAGTTGCAATTCCAGCAGGTGTGGGAAAACGAACCATTCCATGTGGTATTGACACAATAGCCCCTATCATTTTCAATCCAGGTCTTCCTATAATGACATTGTGTGGTGATGGAGTTGCAACTATCACAAATGTCAGCATTACTTCTCTAAAAAACTTATCATCACCAAAGATTACAGGCAAAGTGACCTCACCCATAGGGTGTACAATTTCTCCCGAAAAACCAATTAAAGGTGAATTATGAGGCTTCAATTTGTTTTGCACATCCGGTCCCATTTTCCGAAAACATGATTCATACATTATCTCAGATGCGCTTCCTGTATCGAGATATGTTCTTTTTACTAGGAATCCAGCAATTCCAACAGTAATAACCACAGGGTCTTCTTTTGCATCTTCTCCTCTTACAGGGGGGAATATAATTTCACACATTTTCCAAGCCTCATCCTCTACCTTTGTTCGCACATTCCTATGCCATGTGTTAGGATGTTGCCTGATCATCCCAATGACATTTTTTGCATTTGCAATAGGACGGCCCTCTTGTATATTTTTTACCAAATGAGACAACTTTCCAGATTTAATAGCTTTATCTATCTCACTTCGCAAATGCCGACAGTCATTTGTGTCATGACCTCTGTCCTTATGGAAATCACAGTATTTTGTTGTATCTGCATTTGCACCCAAACGTGTTCTTTGAGGTGTAGCAAATTGTATCTTTTCTGTTGTCAAAATTTCACTAGGGGTTTTAGTTAACATTGGGAACTCTTCCGCCTTCGCCTCCCAATTTCTTTTATTTCTTCCAAAATTTCCATCCCTTCTTTTATCGTATGGTTGCATTCTATACTTTCCCCAAGATAGGTTTCTCTGTGGGTAAGTATTTTCATTTGATCCAACACTTTTGACATTTGCATTTGCACCCTTTGAGGATGGCTTATGAGTATTTATTCCTTGAATATTTCCCGAAGCACTTCGCCCTTTGACATAGACTCGCACTCTATCCATCAACACTTCCATGGTTTTAGGCAAGTCCTCATGTAGTTTTTCTACTAAATGTGAATGTCTCACCCCATGACAAAAACCAGAGATCCTCAACTGGTCCTGGGCACCAACTATCTTCATGGTCTCATTATTAAAACGAACCACAAAGTTTTCGAGACTCTCATCATTCCTTCGCCGAATATTATGAACTTCAGTAACTTCTTTAGTACATTTTCGCTGCTGACTAAATTGTCGTAAAAACTTTTCTTTCAAATCCTCAAATCCTACAATTTGAGCGTTGGGCAACGAATCATACCATACCCTGGCAGCCCCCGTAAATGTTTGAACCAACATGTGGCACCACGTTTCCTCTGACCAGCATTCCAAACGGGCCGCTGACCAAAAATCAAATACATGATCATCAGGATCTGACAAGCCTGCATACTTCTTTACAGAAGTAGGCATTTTCAATTTCTTCGGAAATTGTGCATTAGCAATCCAGTTAGCAAACTTCGACTGCTCTTGCATTGAAGGTGGGAAATATGGCACAAATATTTTTGTCACTCCTGAAACATTCATACATGGAGTATTAACCTCATGAAATATATGCCTTTTTTTTTACAAAGGGCTTTCCGACATTATTTTTAAGTAATCATTAATCTCATACTCATATGAGCTTCTTTTAAGAGGATAAGCGCATGTGCAAATGCTCAAAGTATTGACACTTGCAAATATAAGGCCTCGCATGAAGGGCTTTTTGTCAGCACTTGCATAAGCGTCTAAAATGTTAGGCGTTCACCAGGATAGGCCTCGCGCGGAGGGCTTTTTTTTATAAACGCTTATGCACCGCAAAGGCACATTTTCAGTTTACCTATATTACATATGCGTATGCATTATACCACATGCCCTTCCCTCCCTTTTTTTTTATTAAAAAAGGATTATAACGCGTAAAGTACACGCATGTTATATATTTTGATTCTTATGAATTTCCTATCATATCTTCAAATCTTCATCTGATTCCCAGAATTGCGCGCCATTTTTAATGAATATTCAAAAATTCAAACGGCACATCTTCAAATCTTCATACAATTTCCTGGAAATCGTTGACTTAATCCATATTCCAATAGTTATTTCAAATTCATTTATTTCTTAAATGAATTTCAAACAACGCGTCGATTTCATACAATTCATTATGAATCAGAAATATTCTTATGAATGTCTTCATAATTGATGACTAAAATTCTCGATTATGATAATTAATCAATATAAAAGCTGAATCTAAACAACTATTCCATCGACAAAGTTACCTGGAGATGCCGGTGTCTTAATGAGGACCGGATCATCCTCAGGATCATCTAGAACACTGTTCTGATTTGTCGTTTTTGGCACATCACGCTCAGGAGTAAATTTGAGCTTTGTTCGAACCTCCTGAAGCCACAATTCTCGATCCTGCTTATCTTTCAATTTTCGCAGGATCTCCAAATTTCGTATCAGGAATTCGTCATCAAATTCACTTAAAACATCAGAACTTCGCAACGGATCATCGCCTTCTCGCTGATCCTTCATCGAACCAACAATGCCTTTTTCGTGACTTGAAAACGAAAACATTGAAGGTTTCTTACTAAATTCTCCACCAGATCCTTTGGAGCTCATATTGACCTTCCCTGCGCTCGATGATGTGAACACAGTGTTCTTCTTCGCTGAATCACCAACTAATTTCTCCATCCTTTTTCCAATTCAATTAATACACGGATGGCGCCAATTGATGAAGAATAAAATCCCACTCGTACGTAAAATGAAATTCTAGACCTCACTATTGAATTTATGAAAAGAAATAGGAGAGTATTAGGGATCCAGAAGGTTTTTATTGATTGAAGTCATGTGTACAAGTTTAGGATGTAGAGAACAAAACACACACTAAAGGTGTAAAATCTCTCTTTATCCAAAAGTCCTTCTTCTGATTCATGAATGCTCTATTTATACTAATAAACTTGGTCCGCAAGTTCCTTAGTGCGAAATGGATGCACTTGCTGCTGGCTCCGTCGCAACTGCATCCTGTTGTTTTGGAGATATCTTAGTTTAGTTGTCACCTTCGATTTATCCTTGTTACTTCATTTGCATATCCGATTTTGACCTTTCCTCATCAGTATTCGAAATAAAAAATACTTAACTTAAAAAGTGGTATTGACATCATGTTGTTAAAACCCTTTGACGGTGGACGCATCTGATAGGGGGGAAACACATATGGCAGCCTTCTTTAAAAAGTTAATGATTTTATTAGAATCTTATCAAAATACTTGTGAAGGAGAACTCAGGAAGTTGCTCAAAAACTTGTAAGAAAATATTTCACAAGTTTAAAAGAGAATGTGAAGAATCGAATGATAATGTATATAAACGATTCGAAGCATAAAAGGTTGTGTATGATCATTTTACAACTGCAAGTGCAAACAATAATACACTTCGTTCACAAATGATGTATCGCAAATATAAGCTAGTATGACTCATATCATATGAACCATAAGAAGATAAAATATCCAAACTCAAGAAAGAAAGCACATAAGCAAACATGCATATGCATCATATATGCTAATATAATCGAAACTGCATACAGTTGCAGTTCCGATAACATCCATAAGGGTACTAGAAAGTGTCAAGTGCAGGACCAAAAGTAAGTTTTTTAATGCCACAGCATAAGTGGACTTTGGGAAACGATTAGATTTTTTAACAGAAGATCATGATAAATAAAAAGATCAATTACCGGTGGGATCAGAAGCATCTGCCTTTGAAGACGAAGGAGCATCAGCCTTTGGGGGAGCAGGACCTTTCAGTAGCGAAATAGGTTTCAGCATGTCCCTCATTACTTCTATGTCATCCAGGCTCAACTTCGAAGCTTCATCAATGGAATTGAACGTCATTGATTTTAAGGCATCAAGCTGCTTCAACAACTTCTCATTGGCTTTCTGATCAAATTCTTTAAAGGACAAGAAGTTGGCTTCACCCTTCACAGCATGTGCTAATCCGCATTTGATCCCTTCATTGTAGCCCATGGCATTAGCAGCATAGTTAACTTTAAGGGTCATGGGGATCATTTCAGAATGCACACGCTTGGCTACCAAATCAAAGCCTTCTTCAATCAACCATTTGCTTCTTTCCTTCACAGATGCCAATTCCTTCTGCATTTGCTCCCTTTCTTCGGTCAATGCTTTAACAGTCTCAGCAAGGGCAACATTTTCTTTACGGAATGAAGGCGCATGCGTTAATAATGATAAAAAAAGTATGCAAGTGCAAAGGGGAAATTACGAAAATAAAGGGATACAAGTTATACCTTTGTTGACAGATTCGATTTTTACATCACATTGAGAAGTGATCTCTAGCATGGTGGTGGTTTGATCATCAAAATTTTTCTTGTGATCCAGGAACTGGCTCTTGAAAGCCATCGCATCATCTTGTGCCTGCTTGAGATCCCTTTTCGCTTCTTGCTCAAGTGACATTAGCTTTCGATTCTTGGTCGTAAGAAGCTCGATCTTTGCATGCAAATCATTGATTTTCACCTGATCGCTGATGGAACCAAAACAGGCCTTATGTGCTAACAACTTCTTGGTTAACTCCTCCACTCTCGCTTCAGCAATAATCCACCGGCCATACATATCCGCTACTAAGCTTTGCTGCTTTGCTTGTGCAAGCATGAATTCATTTGAAAAGGCCTCATTGGGGATTTGTTGAAGACTGAAAATATCAGTGGGAGTACTTCCGAGAAGGGCGATCTTCTTTGCAATTGGACTCTCGGTGCAAGTGTCACCATTCTTAACTTCCCATTGAGGGACAAAGGCTGCATTCACATCTATGGAATCGAAACTTCGACCGATATTGCTTCTAAGAGTTATCAAATCTATTTCTTTATTCAACCATTCAGAGGTGGGAATAGCAAAACTGGGAGCATCCTTCTGCGAAGAAGAGGATGCATGAGCTAAATTGGCCAAAGTGATCAAAGAGATGGTACCTTTCTGCAAAATACTTACATCAGAAAAACCTGGATCTTGTGACACATCAGGTGAATTCAATAAATAATCATTAATATCAAAATCATCAGTAGGAGGAGGGGTTACCACAGCATCAATTGTTGTCTGCACACCCTCTCCCAGTTGATCATTAACTTCAACAATCTCCGTAGAATCGGAAGTGATCTCAGTAGTTTTGGAAGTGTTTACCTTGGAGTCATGGGGGGAAGATTGCAAAATTCCAACGAGGAGATTTTCTTTTCGTTACTGCAAGACCACTTGTTTCCTTTGTAACAACTGCTTTTGCGGATCTTTTGATCCTACTTCCTCCCTTGGGTGGTAATGATGTTTTTGAAGTCACATTAGCATGACCGTCAATGATCTCCTTGTTTTTACCCTTGAGGGTAATCTCACCACTTCCACCAGCATCACTCTTGGTGATCTTCATAGTATCAGCAGCATCACCACTTAAAGATTCGGTTTCCTGTATTTTTTCAGAATCAGCAACTTCCGGTTGCACATCCATTTGCGATTCAACTTGGTCAGCATGCGTTTCTTCAGGATGGTAGTCCAAGAAAGAGCCGGCAGTTTGCCGAAGAAACGGCATAGACCCATCTTCCATAACTTCTGCACTTAGATCAATATCATCGAAACTCTTCAATTGCATCGCTTCGAAGAGATCCATTTCTGCAAAACAATGAAAAAGAGCTTGTTAAAAAACTGAAAAGATATTTTAAAATCAGGATCGCAAATGATGAGAGGGTAATTCCTTACCCTTCCCATGATTCGTCAGAATCGGCCATAGTTCAGGAGTAAACCAAGCCCTACTCATTCTACAAAAAAGAAGAATGGCTTCTGGAAGTTCTCGAATAGGACTTGCACAAGACACTAACTTATCAAAGGATTCCTGACTATAATCACCGTCGCTTGGATTTGGGTCATGAACCACATCCTCGACATCTCTCCATTCCATCTGAAGGGGAACACATCGATCATCGATATAAAAGAACTTGGACTTCCAAGAACGAGGGTTTGGTGGCAGATGAGTACTAATTCTCTTAACGGATCTCCTACGTTCAAAGGTGTACCAATCACCAGCCATAGTGATTCTATAAAAAGCCCTAAAAAGATTGACACTTGGGGATACATTGACAGCCCTACAAGTAGCCTCAAAATGGCTTAAACGAGAAAACCCCTGAATATGCATCTGTGAAATGTGGATCTTAAAAAACATCAAAACCCTCATAAGAAACTTGGTAAAGGGGAGACGATAGTTCCCAAGCTTGAACATATCAACGTAAACCCCAATTTTACCACCGGGAAAAGGAGAAATTGGAGTTCTCGACAACGGAAGGGTTGGATTCAGGGAAAGCAGCACATTGTAACGCTCGATGACTTCATCTAGGTCGTGAGGCGACATAGATGAAAACGAGATGTGCATATTGTGCTTACTCGAATCATCATCAACTCTAACTGACGGAGATGCCATGAAAAATGCAGTAAAAAGCGAGAAGGAAATCGACTGACCTTTAACTGAAATCTCGACAGAGAATTAGGGCTCGAAGTAAAATAAAGAAAGCGACGGTGATGAGAGAAGTAGAGAATGAAAAATTAGGGGAAAGTATATATTAATATGGGGCAAGAATTTTGGATCAAAATAACTGTTTGAATTTAAAAAATTCAAAACGAAAAACTGAAAACTGTCCCCTCAAATTAATCCCCAACTGACACGTGTACTGGCGGGTACAAAAAGTACTCGAATACAATTCAACATGCAAGACACGCCTGACAAGTCAGTTATTATATACACTTGCAGGAGCGTTTCTTTACAATAATACTTTTAAATATCCTTATGAGAATGTAACGACTTCATTTGCAGAAGCGATCTGTTTTAAAGACAAGTGAAGTCTTATGATCCGATAGATCTTGCTTCACAAGCATTTCCTATTTTGATCTTTGTAACTTAGTCCTTAGTCATTTCTACAAAACAACATAAGGACTAGGGGGACTTGATGACCAGATCTATGAAATTGTTAGAAATGGGGAAAATTTTTGATCTTTGAAATCTATGATTAGCGCAAAGAGGAAATGTGTGTTACACTCTTGTTTTCTTAGCATCGGTTTTTTCCCACAGGGTTTTTCCGAACAAGGTTTCTAATGAGGTAACAAATCTAAAACACAAATGGGCCTAATGAAGATGATCGATAAAATCTTCCATACTTATCGGAAGTGCAAAGTACTTTCGATTTCTAGTCCAATAATTATTGCTCGAATAATCAATGGACTAGGGGGACTTGATGAGGATAGGTCAAGGCTAGACATGCAAATGGCCTAACATCTACATTTCCGATGATAAAGACCTCAAGAGCAAGTGTCGTACAAAGGACAAGTCGGAAGTGGTGCAGTTGCGGATGGACAAGACGCAAGTGCATCCAACCAGCCTGTGCAGATGCGACTCTAGTAGTTCCATAAATAGGTCACTTATTCATCAATAATGCAACTTTTAGTTCCGGAAAAACCACACATTCACTGTGTGTTTTTCCCAAATTGTACTCACATATAGCAGTTTCAATAAAATAATTAATTCATCTATTATTCTTCATTACATAGCTTGTTCCTAGTTGAATTATAATTTCATATCTACGTACGGTGTGATTTTGTGGTTCATCAGGTCACATCCAGTACCGCAAGATGAACGAGTTGGTGCGTAGGAATCTTGTTAAAGGGGTTCCGAACAGCAGTTTGTATTCAATGATGTGTGTGTGAGTTGTAAGAAGGGAAAGCAGAAGAGAAAATCACATCCACTGAAGAAGTATCATTCCATTAAAGTCCGGTTGGAATTACTTCACATGGATCTATTTGGTCCTGTGAATCGTAAAAGTATTTATGGGAATTGGTATTGTCTTGTGGTAACCGATGAATATTCAAGATACTCATGGGTTGATTTTCTGGTCTCTAAAGATGAAGCTTCAAGAATCCTTATCAACTTGATTACTACTCTTGCGTCATTATATAAGTTGAAAGTACGAAGGATTCGCAGTAACAATGGCACGGAGCTTAAGAATTCCGTCGTGAGGACTTTTTGTATGGAGAAAGGAATCGTACATGAATTCAGTACACCATACACTCCTCAGCAAAACGGCGTGGCAGAAAGAAAGAATCGTACAATCATTGAAACAGCACGAACAATGTTGGCCGATGCTCAATTGCCGGTTCATTTCTGGACGGAAGCAGTCAACATGGCATGTTATGTGCTTAACCGAGTGCTTACGGTTAAACGGCTGGGGAAGACATGTTATGAACTTCTCAAGAATCATAAGTCGAATCTCAGTTATTTGGAGCCGTTTGGGTGTCCATGTACCGTGTTAAAGTCTGCGGGCAAGTTTGAATAAAAAGTCTTTGAAGGCTTGTTTGTTGGTTACTCACATCTGAAGAAACGGGTATTCAACAAGCAGAATGGTACTGTGGAAGAATATTTACATGTTGATTTTCAATCATACACTCTACCGCCCAAAGGTGTTGGACCAGACTGGATGTTCGACTACAAATCTATCTTCGAAAATCTTGAATCGACACCAGAAATGTCTGATGATCAGCTTACTCGAGTTTATATTGATCTTCAAGACAATACCCCGGTTCTGAATATTGAGACTCTGCCGACTCCGGAAGTGCCTGTTGCTTATAATTACTTGACAGAAACATCAAATGATTCGACAATTATGGCTGGCAATATGTCTTCTGACGATGATAACGAATTTCATGAAGCCGTGTCACATCAGGTTGAGATTCCTGTTCAACAATTTGATCCATAAGTTGAAGCAACTACAAGTGATGCTACGGTTAATTCAACTGATAATGTAGTGATTGAGGAAGATCACATTCCTGGTATGGCTGAAACGGTTGTATTTCCAATTCATCAGACACTCCGGATAAACACCATTCATCCGTAAGAGAACATTATTGGTGATTTAAGTGAAGGAGTGCGCACAAGACATCAAATCGAGAGCAGTGCATTATTAACAATTTTGGAATCTGGAATTCAGGATGAAGCTTTCCATTCATGCTTTCTATCCCAGATCGAGCCTAAAGATGTTAAGGAAGCTTTACTTGATGGCTCGTGGGTGGAAGCGATGTAAGAGGAGTTGCTACAATTTCAAAAGTTGGGAGTGTGGCACCTTGTCGATTTACCAGCTGGAAGCAAAGAACCGTGCGGAACACGATGGGTTTATAAATGCAAAAGAGATGATCGCGGAGTGATAGTCCGTAACAAAGCCCGTTTGGTTGTGCAAGGGTTTTCTCAGGAAGAAGGAATCTACTTTAACGAGGTGTATGCACCGTTTGCCAGAATAGAAGCAATACGAATCTTTTTGGCATATGCTGCACATCGTGGATTCAAGGTCTTCCAGATGGATGTTAAGAGTGCGTTTTTATACGGAAAAGTCAAAGAAGAAGTGTTTGTCAAGCAACCTCCGGGATTCTTCGATCCTGATTATCCGGAGAAGGTATATAAGCTGGAAAAGGCACTTTATGGTCTCCATCAGGCTCCTCGAGCTTGGTATGAGACGTTGTCCACTTATCTACTCGACAATGGATTTAAGCGTGGGTTGGTTGATTCTACATTATTTTGTCGGAAAACGGGGGAGGATCTGCTACTGGTACAAATTTATGTGGATGATATCATTTTTGGCAGCTCAAACGAACAATTATCGAAGGATTTCGAGAAATTGATGCAAACTAGGTTCGAGATGAGTTCAATGGGGGAGATGTCGTTCTTCTTGGGCTTACAAGTTTTAACAATCTGACAAGGGAATCTTCATACATCAGACGAAGTATGTGAAAGATGTTCTAAGTCGATTCAAAGTTGAAGATGTTCGCATTCCTAAAACTCCAATTCAGCTGTCGCATGGCCTTTTTCCTGACGAAGAGGGTGAAACAGTAGATGTCACTCGGTATAGGGCAATGATAGGTTCATTGATGTATCTTACAGCTAGTCGACCTGATATTATGTTTGCTGTATGTTTGTGTGCCAGGTACCAAGCAGCACCTCGGGTTTCTCACATGGAAGCAGTCAAGAGGATTCTAGCTTATCTGAAGGGTAACTTAGATCTCTGGATCTGGTATCCTCATGATGATAAGTTTGACCTGTCGGCCAACTCGGATTCAGACTACGACGGTTGCAAGATCAACTTTAAGTCAACCACGGCCGGATGTCAGATTCTAGGCGACCGGTTGGTATCGTGGCAGTGTAAGAAGCAGACTTCCATTGCTACATCCACGGCTGAAGCTGAATAGCGGCTGCAAGTTTCTGCTCTCAGGTTTTATGGATACAACAATAGATGCGGGATTACGGTTTGAAGTTTCTTACTACTCCCATATATATAGATAACTTGGCTGCCATATGCATAACTAAAAACCCCGTTCACCATTCTAAAACAAAACATATTAACATCCGATATCACTTCATACGTGATTGTTTTGAAAAACACTTGATTGATCTGCAAAAGATCCATACTGATTTTCAAAAAGCGGATCTTTTTACGAAAGCATTTGACAAATCCCGCTTTTGTTATCTTTTGCAGATCATTGACATACAAAAGTTACCTGTTGAGTAACTTCCAGTTGATCATTTTTCCTTTTGTTTATTTTTGTTATCTGTGTTTCTTTTCTTATTATCAAAAATCCAAAAATAGCGTTTTGTATTTTAGGGGGAGAAAATCAGAAAATATATAAAAAAATGGAAAAATGCAAAAAGCTTTAAAAAAATGGAAAAATCAAAAATTGAGAAATTAATCCGACCAAGCGAGAAGTGATATTACATCGGCGTGTGTTATCAACCATGGTTAAAGTAAAAATGAAAGGCTGTAGGTACTTGTTTGGTTAGTTAAATGCGTAAGGGCAAATCTGATATATGCTAGTATGATATAAACATAAAAATCTACTTAATTAAGTGTGAGGCACATCATGACGGATGCTGTGTGATCTTGGCATTAAATAAAATGAAAAAGCAAAAACAGAATACGAGATGTTCTGGTGTATGCATGCTTTCATTTTGCAAAAATTTGAAATTGATTGATTTTCTTTATTTTGTCAAACGATCGGCCTTTCTCTGCGTATCGAAAGATCGATCTGATTGGTGTTCGTTTGACGTTCTGCTTTATTTTCTTTGGTGTTTCGTATAACTCATCGGACTTTCTCAACGTGTGCGGGAGCACCGACCTGATTATTGTTGGGTTATACAATTTCTTTGGTGTTTCGTATAACTCATCGGACTTTCTCTGCATGTGCGGGAGCACCGACCTGATAGTTATTGGGTTATACAATTTTTGCTTTATTTTCTATTTTTTATTTTCCTAAACAATCGGACTTTCTCTACATGCCTACCGGCCGACCTGATTGTTGTTTGTTTAGGGTTCTGCTTTATATTTGCATGAAACACCATGGACGATAAATCTCGGTGGAAATCAGATTTTGTAAAAAATACAAAAATAGAATAAGCCAGATTACCGGTATTTCTGATTGTGTGGGTTATCATATTATCAATGCATGCTAAATCATACATTAACATATCAGAAAGCTATAAAAATTGATTTGCCCAAACTGAAATAAACTGAAAAGTTGTATTTGCTGCCAACCTGACTTGCATGCTGATTAAAAATGAAATTGAAGTGTGTCTGATGCACATTAGCTGATATGATCTCGGGTCTGGATCTTTCTCGCAAAAAGATTTAAGTTATATTAGTCCTTAATTCGGTTATTTCTTTTCTGTTTGGTTTGTTGCTTGAATATCTGAAAATCACAAAAAGATTTTAGGTGTGTTTTAGTATAATTTTGTAAAAAATTCAAAAAGTTTTTTGGTGTGTTTCCTTGTTATATGCACTCGTATTTGCTCGACCGATAAGACAAAGACACATTTTAAGCTTGTGAGTAGAAGTTGTATGTTGTATAGCGATGTTGTGATCCGCTAGTAACACGTTGATCTCTCCGGACTCATATGGTCGTGATCGGTTGTTTAGAGCAAGGTGCGTTGTTTTTCGTTGTGTAAGGATCTAATATCCTTGGCTAGTGTAGCCGGTTGGCTTGTAACGTAAAGTTGAAATTGTGGAAGGCGTCTTTAGATCGCCATTACTAGCAAAGACCGGTGACGAGTACTTCGAGCATCCTTGGGAATTAATGATAGATCATATTGAATTAATGAGTCCATCATATTGACATACGGTCAATAGGACTGTTGGATTCTGTGGGTCAGGGTGCAGCCACTGCTTTAAAAATGACGTCGCCTAGTTTCGGGGGTCCGCTTTGTCTTGTTGGGACAGATCCGAAGTTGTATGCTTCGTATGTCCGTTTTGTCTTGTTGGGACAGATCCGAAGCTGTATGCTTCGTGTGTCCGTTTTGTCTTGTTGGGACATACCCGAAGCTGTGTGCTTCGTGTGTCCGCTTTGTTGGGATAGATCCGAAGCCGTGTGCTTCGTGATTCCGTTTTGTTGGAACGCCTCTGAAGTTGCGTGCTTCTTGGGTTCATCTTGTTGGGACGGCCCGAAACGAACGCACGTCGCCCTGGCAGGATGTTGAGTTGTTGCGACCAGGATGATGTGAAGTTGACTTGAAGGTTCGTATGACATGGAACCAGCTGCGATGTCTTGATATGTTGACATTATGTGTGACTGTTGTGTATTTGTGCTACACAACTTATTTGTTAGACCTAAGCTAGGTCCCTTAAGTGATAGTTGTGACCTTTGCGTTAGGACGCATATAGGGATTGTGTATGCTAGAACCGTGAGTTGTGACAGATTCGTCACGTTGGATGTAAGTCCCTCGCGGAGGGCATTCGGTTTAGTTGTGTTCGGTTCTAGCAGAAAACCCCCAACCTTCCCTTCGGAGAATCTGATAGTGGGATTGGACTTGTCCGATCTGTGACTTATCGCAGCAATGGGAACATGACTTCCTGTTTTTCGCCAAGTTGGGTGATGAGAAAAGTTTGCTGATCAAATGAGATAATTCATTTGGTTGGATGTCGTGATAGGCATCAGGGTTACGTGGTAGCCCCAAAGAAGATAGATGTCCCTCGGAGAACATCCCGCGTGATGTGATCCGCATTTGTATGGTTACTCCCCGTCCTGTTAGTTGTGGCGAATTTCGGGACGAAATTCCTTTAAGGAGGGGAGGATGTAACACCTGGTTAATTCCGGTAAATCGGAGGGAAATTTTTCCGATTAATGAACTGGATTGTTGAGTCCAGTTAGGCCCGTTAGGCCAATTTAGAGATTTGCGGTCCAACAATGGCCCAATTCAAATACCTGATGTCCGGATAAGTTGTAAGAAGTATTCTGGGTGATTGTTATGCAATTGGAAATGTTGTGAGCGATAAAAGCTGAATTCGATGTAAACCGGTTAAGTTCGTTGTTTAATCGGTAAACCTGCCTGAACCGGGCGTTAAAGTAAATGCGTTGGTTCGAATGATTATAAGAATGGAAATATTAACACGGACGTTAACATTTTTCAGAAAGTCTATTAAGATATTTACAAATGGTGTGTGCGAATGGAAACGACAAATGGCGCTTAACGCGCGTAAGTTACCGGCAGTGATTGAAGGGTCACTGAAGCCGGATTAGGGTGTCTGGAATGGCCAGACACTTGATCACTGACGATCTGATCATTAGAATGGATAACCGTAGGAATCGGTGCGAGAAACGGTGAAATTGGTAAACCGTTCGGTTATGCGAGAATAACCGAAATTGATCGTTTAATTGTTTAAGATGGTTTTAACGACCTTGTGAAGTTATAAGTATTTTTCTAAGTGTTTATTAAGAATTGCATTCGTGATGATGTGTTTGGTTCGCGAAACAGAGGTAAACGGTACACACGTCGTATACGTGCTTTATACCGCGCATTTAACCGAACGTTCACCAGATTATATTTAATCTGACGTTTTAAGAATTCCGAAAATAATTATGAGGCTTTTATAACATTTCAATCATGTTGGAATTATCACGGGTATTATACGTGACGTTTAAAACGTTTAACGTTTTCTGTATCGCGGTATGTATCTGATCGTTTGGTTGTGAACCACTCAATTAAATCTAAATATAAAAGGGTTCTTAAACCCATTTTCTTTCATTGGAAGCCAAACATCACCAAACACACTCAAGTGTGTGTTCGAGAGAGATAAGAGACCAAGGGGGCGGCAGCCGTCTTTCCGGCGACCGGATTCCGGCCGGCGACCGGCGGTGCACCGGCGAACCCACGGTGGCGATGAGGGTTTCTGACCCGTTTCCCCTTCTTTTCTTTCCCCGAGCCCGTTTCTATGCTCACCGAGTTCGTCTCTAGTCTCGATCGACGGAAAAAGTGGCGACAGCCGCGGAGGCGGCTAGGGTTCCGCCGTATGGCGGCGGTGGCGCCCCTCTTCTGGCCAGTTCGCGACTCGGGCGGTTCCCCCTTGTGCGACCGGCAACCACAGCAGAGGTAGGGGTCCGATTGTTCACTCTTTTTCCTCATTTTAAGTTTATTCTTACTCTAAACCTCCGATATCACCATGCATGTGTAGATCTGAAACTGTTGTTGATGTTTGGATGGTGGTTCGCGGCGGTGACGGAATTCCGGCGGCGGCCATGGCCTCCATCCGCCGGAATGGGTTCCGATGATGATGGTGAGATGGTGTTTGGCTATAAATGTTGCTTGGGTTGTGTTTGGATGCATTTTGTACAAGAATGGGTTAACTCGCTATAAACGCTTCTGGTCAACAGGTTTGACTGGTCAAACAAAGTCAACACAGAAAACCGACTCCGGATTCTTGTTCGTGGCGAAAAACTAATCGAGATGGACTACTCATGAGTTTGATTCGGATGTGTTACGCGTTTTATGGTTAACCGGGTCCGGGTTTGCAAACGACCGGAAGGTATAACCGTGCTCGTTACTTGGTTCGCATTTTAGTAAAATTGGATACGCTTCGTGTGAGAAACGATTGTAAACCCGAAAGTATTATTGTTACTAATATAAAAATAAATAAGAAAAAGGATATATGTATAAAAGTTTTATTATCATTTTATGTTAGTAAAAATCATACAATATATGATAATAAAGTTATCATTTCATGTAACAAAAATTAAGGCTTTTATAATAATAAAGGTTATGGAGTTTCGTGAATTAACTGTATAATTTTATGTTAATGAAACCTATCATTTCATGTGAAATATAAACTGAGTAAACCTATATATAAAAGCTATCATTTTATGTAAATCTTTATAAGGTTTTATAGAAGATAAAACCAAATGGAAACGAGAGATTTTAAAAATATATGACATCCGGTTTCGGAGAATATATAAGTTATGATTTTCTGTTAAACAAGTCACGATTTTGTATAAACAAAACTATGATTTTATGCAACAAAAGTTATCATTTTATGTAAGCAAAGTTAAGATTTTATGTAAACAAGCTTATGATTTCATGTGGACAAAAGCTACGCTTTCACCTTTACAAAAGTCATAACATCATGAGAAATGTAATTGAATAAGTATCTATGTATAGATATTTAAATTATGACTTCAGGGAATATTCTAAGGATAATAAAATGTAATCGTTCGAGATCCGAGAGTTTCGTTAGAATAAATAATCTGTCATCAAGCCACACGGTCGTATTGCCACTGAGGGCAATACCACTGTGTCCGACAGAAACTGTCTATTTAGAAATAGACAGATAAATGCGATTGCATCCAGGTTAAGCCATATGACTGTATTGGGACATCCGGTCGTATCGGAACTTCAACCTACGGACGCATCGTATATTTTGGGCGCGGAGCACAACCGAGCCTAACCAGTATTATTGTTGTGTTAAATTAAAGGTACCTATGTTTGTTTAGGTCATCAGATTCTCCGAGCTTGATGCATTGTCGAGTTGCCTAACCTTCAATTTGTATGTTGGACCAACTATGAGTTGTAGTTTCCCCTTTTTAACTTATCATGTTTTTGGGGTGCATATGAACTGTGTCTAAACATTGTTTTTGTGTTCAATACTGTGCTGTGTTATATATCGTGACTTGAGGTGCCGGCGGAATCCCACCGCGTTTATGTTTCGGTACCTGCGGTGTTACCGCATTTGGGAAGCGTAGGGTCAATTTAGGCCGTTCTTGTTTTGTTCCTGGAATTGAGGAGCAAGGCCACGAGGCATATGCGTATCCTCACAGCTGTGTAGGTAGATCAAGGTGTCGCATACCCGTTGTTTTGGGCCCCTTTTGGTTACTTGTGTTGGTTGAACGGGTGATGTCGTATATGTTTGAAACATGAGGAGGGGCTCGGGAAAGTCGCTCCGAGTTTCCTCCGATTGCTGGTTTGACCCTAATGGTATTTATCACAGGCACTATGTATTGGAAATGTTTTTAGACTGTTTTGGAGTCAACTGCTACGACTCACCAACAACGTTTGTTGTTGACGTGTTTTTGGTTCATATGCAGGTAAGTAACTACTGGGTTGATCTGAAGGATAGGCGGGGATGGGCTAGACTTGATGTGTGCAAGACCTAGCAGTTGGGGTAGCTTAAGTTCGCGGTCTACGGTGTTGTACCAGTCTTAGAGAACCTGGGCCTAATGAAACGCAGAGAATACAATAGTGCACCAATGAGATAGAATATAAGTAACCCCCTCATAGGTGGTTGACGCTTGGGTATGTCCCGTCGTTTCATTGTTTGGACTGGTCAGCCCGTTCTAAGATAAGGTATCTGTTTGCTTCCGCGTGTTCTGATACGGGCAGCCGGTCCCACACTCTCCCCGCGGTGGCGGCCGCGGAGTGGGGTGTGACATCATTTGGATTTCAGCGGAAATAATGGTAAATGACATTGTCTTACAATTAATAATAAAGATGGAAATAGTTCTTAAAAGTTAAGATAGTTCCTAAAATGCTTGAAAAGAGTTAAGTGGATAAATCGGGACTATGACTCCATCAGCAGCAGGTCCGTTTATGAGTGATGGCCCCGTTTGCAAGTGCAAATACATTTAGTTACCTGAGAAAATCATGAGTTTAAAGGGTCAATACAAAGTTGGTGAGTTCACAGGTTTAAGACTCTACAAATAGTTTTTAAATGGTTTGAGGTATACAAGATAATTGTCACACCCCGGTCAACGGTATCGGGTGTGAGCAAGAATGGAATCATAGTCGAGGATACATAGAACAATAACAAATACATTTAAAACTTTATAAAACATCACATCATTATATTGCAGCGGAAAATGTTAGTGGATAATGATAATGTCTTACATTTCGAAAGCAAGTCTAAAATTAATAATAAAACATTAAACGGTTTATTTAGGGAAATCGGGACTATGACTCCAAAAGCAGGTCCGATAGCATAAGTAAGCCCCATTTGCATGTCTTCATGAAGTTGCATCAATTACCTAAGAAATCATGAATTTAAAACGGGTCAACATAAAGTTGGTGAGGTTCACAGGTTTATGATTTATCAGTTTAAACAGTTGTAAAACAGTTTTCAGTATACTTAAATATTATGAGGGTTTATCGTTGTGGATGCATGAGCTCACCTGAACCTTGATTTCAAATACTAACGGTTTACCCACCCAGCATCTCTTGCCCAGAGATGTTAAACAGAGCAGAATAACTGACGTGTACCCCCAGACAATTCGGAGTCAGAACTGGAGCTACCAGTTAGGGTAGGGTTGTCAACCCAAATAGATCTATTCACTAGCTATCGTTTCGTACAGAACTAATTGAAATCAATTAATGGTGGGATTACGGTTGTACAAACGTTTATAACGATAATGTACCAAGTTGGGCAATCAGTAAGAGAACAAGTAGTCATACGGCTAACAGATAAACCATAATATTAAGTAAAAACATTTAACAGTTTTTCATGATTTCTCCCCCAAAGTATAAAACAGTTAAAGGAAAAAGGGCCGTGAAACTCACAGATTTAACAGGTAGGTGGTATGTAAGCGGTGAAGGAACGGTAGCACGTAACGTCCTAAATCATTTAATAAGCATATGCATAAGGTCAAAGATCAATTGAGTAACATAAGTCACCCAAATGATACCGGTCAAGTCTTGACGTTTTAGTCCCATTTATATACGTTTTGAAAACCCGTTATCTAGTATCTATTAAATAAACACTTTCATGGTTAATTATATTTATGCTCAATAAATATAAATAAGGAATCATCACTTAACAACTAAATCAAGTATTGAACATCGAGTTTAAAATAATAATGTTTATTATTATTTTCATAAGTTCGTTATAGTTATTTTTAAGTAAATAATTACGGACTTGATTAATTAATTTTGCAAGTTATAATTATCCTTAAATAATTATGATTTATCATACTTTTGTGAATAAAACACATTTTTAAACCCTTTGTAAATAATTATTTGACAAAAATAATTATTTATTTCACTTTTAATTAAGAAAGGATTTTAAGTTTTTAATCACAATATTTTATAGTTTTTGAAATCGTTTAAAATATTTCTTTGACATGAAATATTTATCTTTTCTTAAACATTTTCAAAACATCGTAACGACGCTTGGATTTATATAAAGTTGTCTTTATAAAAACTTGATTTTATTTAAAATTTCTAACGGCTGTAATTTCCCTTTTTGGTTACTTTGATTTCATTAAAGTAACATTAAAAGTCCATATAAATATTTAAAGTCAATGGTTTGTCCTTGATTTATTTTTATAAAAATCCTTTTATAAAAATATTTCTTTTCACATGTGACTTTTAAAAAAAATGTCTATTTATAGAAAAGTCTTAGAAATGTTAAAACTTGTAATAAATCCAAGTATTTATGTCAAATTAATCATTTGACATAAATATTATTCTCACCATTTTTAGTAACAAAATCTATATTTATTCTTTTTGTCTTGAACTTTTTATAACACATATATAATGTGTTAATCTTTCCAAATCAAGTAACATTCCTCTTGTTTTAGTCATAGGTTACATATGTAACATTTATTTAATTTCCTTGATTTAAATAAGTCCATTAACATGTTTATTATATTCTTTCATTTTCTAGTATTTTAATAACATAATCATAAGTTCATATCTACTAACACTTTGTGTTAGGACCAATGATTAAATAAAAATGCAATCACTAACACATTGTGTTAGGACAAGAAAAATTAAATAACAATCACTAACACATTAGTGTTAGGACAAGAAAGTATAAATTAACAAACACTAACACATTAGTGTTAGGACAAATAAATATAAATAACAATCACTAACACTTTAGTGTTAGGACACATAAATATAAATAACAATCACTAACACATTAGTGTTAGGACAAATGAATGTAAACATGTATAGATTGTTAGTTAACATTTTTTAATTTATATGAAGAGGCTTGAGGTTTTGTTAAAATCAACTAACTTATGAAATCAAGATTTCATATATGCAAGATTCTTGGTGCACACTCATTACTTTCTTTTGATTTCACAAGTGTGTTTCACCACACCCCTTGGTTATTTTAAGTCTCAAAGACACCAAGAAAGGGTGCTTGATCTTGGGAGAAAAGGAGGTTAAAGAGAGAGTTGTTGTTAGTTGATCATAACAAGATGCAAGCATTCAAGTGTTTTTGGTTGTTTGTTGTCAAGACTTGAGGGTTTTTATGGGTAAAAAAGAGATGGAAAATGAGTTAGATATCTCACAAAAGAAGAAGAGGGAGATTGGTGGTGGTTGGCGATGGTTGGTGGTGGTTGGCGGTGGTCCGGCACGGCGGGGCTGCGGCGGCAGAGGCTGCCAGCGGTGGCAGGGGCGGAGCCGGTGGTGGCCGGTTTTAGGGAGACAAGAGGGAGAGAGTTTGGTGTGTTGGGTGCAAGGGAACAAGTGTGGGGCTTGTCTCCCTTTATAATCAAGTTTAGTCTAATTACCCATTGGGTAATTATGTGTTGTCACCTCCTTATAATCTTTAGCTTTTGGTTAATTAGTTTATAAGTTTTATAAAAGTTTTGAAGCTTTTATAAAATATGAAGGGGATAGGAGTTTATAAAAATAATAACTTTATAAAATATAATCCAAGTATAATTAATCCAATTGAATGGTGGTTTTTATTTTTATAAAGGTTGTTGGTCTAAGTTTTATAAAAATATTAGTGGGTTGAAAGGTTGGTTTAATTTTTATAAAACTAGTGGGCTAACAATCCAATTAAATTATCTTTAATTGTGGGCCGAAGCCCATTAAGGTTTTGGAATGAGAATGGGTCGAGGCCCATTCGGGTTCGTTTGGTGGTTACGGGCCGAAGCCCATTTGGAAATTGGGTAGACGAATGGGCCGAAGCCCATTACGGGTTTGGTTGGGCCGAGGGGTAGGCGGGCCGCGAGAGAAAAGAAAAAAGGAAAAGGATTGGGCCGGGTTCGGCCCAATGTGTTTCGGGCCGCGGGTCGGGTATCCGGGTTGGGAAATTAACTCGGTGAGTCGAGGTGATCCTTCGGTTAAGTTTTCGGGTTGATCCGGACACGTTTGGGCTTATTGGGCTTACCGGGCCTAATAGGTTTATCGGTTTTATATTTTTTGGCTAAGTCTTGACAACGTAACGTTTTTCATAACATTTCAAGTTCATAAAACGTTTTAACAGACTATATGAGTTTGATAAAATATAAAATATCAAATTTTATATTTGATTTCTTATTATTAAAATTCCATTAATAATAATATGAGACTTTCATATTTCATGGTTATTTAACGCGATATTTCAATCAGTTAATCATTTATCTAAACACAGTTAATCATGCATTTTAAAACAGTAATTCACATAATTATCACGTAATGAAAGTCAACAAAAGTCAACGGATAGAGGGTTTGACCTGATTTTTGGACCGGGTGTCACATTCTTCCCCAGTTAGAAGAATTTCGTCCCGGAATTTAGTTCTGGTTACTGGTAGATGCGACGTTCTCAAACAGACGTGGATACTTTCGACGCATTTGATCCTCGCGTTCCCAAGTATACTCAGGTCCTCGTCTGGAGTTCCATCGTACCTTGACTATGGGAATGCGGCTATGCTTCAGCTTTTTGATCTCCCGGTCGAGTATCTCAACATGTTCCTCAATAAAGTGCAGTGTCTCGGCGACTTGAATTTCATCAAGAGGGACGATGAGCGTTTCATCAGCTAGACATTTCTTAAGATTACAGACGTGAAAGACGTTGTGGACACTGCTTAGCTCGGCAGGCAGACTTAAGCGGTAAGCTACTGGTCCGATGGGTTCGGTGATTTCGAAGGGACCAATGTAACTAGGGTTGAGCTTTCCTCGTTTGCCGAACCGGATGACACCTTTCCAAGGTGACACCTTTAGCATGACGCGATCACCCTTCTTGAAGCACAAAGGTTTGCGTCGGTTGTCGGCGTAGCTCTTTTTTCTGTCTCTGGCAGCTTTCAGGCGATTACGGACTTGAAAGATTTTCTCAGTCGTTTCAAAGATTAACTCGGGGCCGGTTAACTGACTGTCTCCAATCTCAGTCCAGCAGAGTGGGGATCAACACTTTCTTCCATAAAGTGCTTCAAATGGTGCAGCCTTAATGCTGGTGTGATAGCTGTTGTTATACGAGAATTCGATAAGAGGGAGATGCTCGTCCCACTTGGGTCCGAAATCTATCACACATGCTCTCAGCATATCTTCAAGTGTTTGGATCATTCTCTCACTTTGGCCATCTGTCTGTGGATGGTAGGCAGTACTCATATCGAGTCTAGTACCCAAAGCTTTCTGTAGAGATTTCCAAAAGTGTGCGGTGAATCGACTATCTCGGTCGGATATAATGGATTTGGGCACACCGTGGCGCGAGACGATTTCTTTTATATAAAGCTTGGCTCGCCTATCCATCTTATCCTTCTCATTGACCGGTAAGAAGTGTGCCGACTTTGTCAATCGATCGACTATCACCCAGATAGCGTCATATCCAGATCTAGATTTAGGCAATTTCGTGACAAAGTCCATGGATATTTCTTCCCATTTCCATTCAGGGATTACCGGTTGAGTCAACAATCCCGAGGGTTTCTAGTATTCGGCTTTGACCTTCGAACATGTTAAGCATTTGCCGACATAGGTGGCTATCTCGGCTTTCATGTTAGGCCACCAAAATTGTTTCTTCAGACCGTGATACATCTTGTCTGATCCGGGATGAATGGAATATCTCGACTTGTGAGCTTCATCGAAAATTAATTGCCTTAACCCTCCATAGACAGGTACCCATAGCCTATCCATGAAGTTTTTGGTTCCATCAGGTTTCTCTTCTAGTTGTTTCTCCATTCCACGTAGGCCTTCTACTGCTAGGTTATCTGGTTTGAGGACTTCAATCTGAGCGTCACGCACTTGTGATGAGAGGTTCGAGTGTATGGTCATACTTAAGGCTCGAACACGAAGTGGTTTGGCACGCTCTTTCCTGCTCAAGGCGTCGGCTACGACGTTAGCCTTGCCCGGAAGATAACGAATATCGCATTCGTAGTCATTTAGCAGTTCCACCCATCGTCGTTATCTCATATTCAATTCCTTCTGATTGAAAATGTGCTGGAGGCTTTTATGATCATTGAATATGGTACACTGGGTACCATAGAGATAGTGCCTCCAGATCTTGAGAGCAAAGACAACGGCTCCGAGTTCTAAATCGTGAGTGGTATAATTCTTCTCATGGATCTTCAGTTGTCGCGATGCGTAGGCGATGACTTTCTCTCATTGTATCAATACACAACCTAAACCTTGATGCGAGGCATCGCAGTAAACAACAAAGTCTTCGATCCCATCGGGTAGTGATAGAATCGGGGCATCACATAGCTTCTGCTTCAGTAACTGGAATGCTGCTTCAGTCTTGTCATCCCATATGAACTTCTTATCTTTCTGGGTCAGAGCGGTCAGTGGCTGAGCTATCTTAGAGAAGTTTTCGATAAATCGGCGGTAATAGCCAGCAAGACCCAAGAATTGTCCAATCTCGGTTGGAGTCGTTGGTGTACTCCAATCCTTGATTGCTTCAATTTTTGTGGGATCCACGTGGATACCTTGGTCGTTGATCACATGACCCAAGAAGTGTACTTCGCGAATCGAAAAATCGCATTTGGAAAATTTCGCGTAGAGTTCTTCCTTCTTCAACAACTCCAGGATAAGTCTCAGATGTTGTTCGTGTTCTTCCTTACTACGGGAGTAGATAAGAATGTCGTCAATGAACACGATAACAAATTTATCCAGATAAGGTTTGCATACGCGGTTCATTAGATCCATGAACACAGCCGGTGCGTTTGTCAAACCAAATGGCATTACGAGGAACTCATAATGGCCATAGCGTGTTCTAAACGCTGTCTTCGAAACATCTTCATCTCTAACTCTGAGTTGATGGTATCCTGACCTCAGATCGATCTTGGAATAGAAGCTCGATCCTTGAAGTTGGTCAAATAGGTCGTCAATCCTAGGAAGCGGGTAACGGTTCTTCACAGTCAGCTTGTTTAGCTCCCGGTAGTCGATGCACATCCGGAAAGTTCCATCTTTCTTCTTGACAAATAGCACGGGTGCTCCCCATGGAGAGTGGCTTGGACGGATGAAGCCTTTATCTAACAATTCTTGTAATTGACTAGATAACTCTTGCATTTCGGAGGGTGCCAGACGGTACGGAGATCTGGCTACGGGGGCGGCACCGGGTGCCAAGTCGATGCGAAACTCTACTTGTCGCGTTGGAGGTAATCCTGGCAAGTCTTCGGGAAAGACTTCCGGGTATTCACGGACAACGGGAACATCTTCTATGTTCTTCTCCTTCGGTTTCTTCTCAGTTACGTGTGCTAGGATGGCATGACATCCTTTACGAAGGAATTTCCGTGCCTTCATACTAGATATGAGGTTTAGTTTGGTTCCACTCTTTTCGCCTTGCACGTTTAGAGTGTTGCCATCTGCGAGTGGCATCCTAACTATTTTCTCATGGCACACAATTTCTGCATGGTTCTTTGATAACCAATCCATGCCAATGATAACATCAAAGCTTCCTAATTCTACGGGCATCAAATCAATGCTGAAGGAATGGTCGGAGAGTTCTAGCGAGCAATCTTGATAGATTATACCAGTTTCTACTAATTCTCCGTTTGCTAATTCTACTGTGAACTTAGTGTCTAAGGCAACAGGGGTAATTTCAAGTAATTGGCCAAATTCGGTAGATACGAAGCTCCTATCAGCACTAGTATCGAATAAAACGGAAGCATAATGATTATTTAGTAGAAACGTACCCGTCACCGTGTTAGGGTCACGGCGAGCATCTCCGGCATTGATCACAAAGGCGCTTCCTCTAGCCTGATTCGGATCCTGATTTCCTGCCTTCGGGCAGTCCTTCTTGTAGTGTCCGGTGGTCCCGCAACCGTAACAGGTGCGCTTCAGACAGTCTCGTGCTACGTGCCCTTTCATCTTGCAGATGTTGCAGAAGACGTTTCCACAATCGAGAGTGTGGTGGAGGTTGCATTTGTTGCACAGAGGCGCTCCACCGGTGTATCCAGTCTTTCGGACAACATGATTAGTGGTAGTAGCAGCACAGACCTTCACCGGTTCAGCTTCTTTGGCAGGGGTCTTCTCATCGCGATTCTTCCAGAATCCGCGTTTCCGTTTGTTATCAGGATTCTTGCTGGAGGAGGGAGTGGTACTGGCTTCAGGGGTCTTGTTCTCAGACTGTTTCTTGCCAAGGTTCACACCTTGAAGGTTAGCTTGGTAAACAAGGTTGTGTGCCAGGCGCACAGCATCCTGAAAAGTCTGAGGATTTGAGGAGAGGACATTCCCCTGGATATGGGGTGCAAGTCCCCAGATGTACCGTTCGATCTTCTTGTACAGGGGAGTAATCATGGTCGGATAGAGATGAGCGAGCTCACGAAACATTTTGGTATAGCCAACAACATCGGCTCCATTCATGGATAGGTTCCAGAACTCGGCTTCGAGTTTCTGAAGCTCTTCTCTAGGACAATACTCATCGTGAAGCAGTTGTTTGAGTTCGTCCCATGTCATGGCGTAAGCCAAATCAGTTCCCATAGCATCAGCATGAGAATTCCACCAAGTCAGAGCGCTATCAGTCAGTGCGCATGTGGAATACTTGACCATTTACTGCTCAGGGCAGTTGCTTATGCGGAAGACGGACTCCATTTTCTCAAACCAGCGAACTAAACCAACAGCGCCTTCAGAACCCTTAAAATTCGCGGGTTTGCAGTTCCTAAAGTCTTTGTATGAACATTCACGGGGGCCTGCAATTGTTAGGTTGAAACGTTGAATACAATTTAGGAAAATTGTAATCTAGTGTTTTTCTAACATTGGTTAGTTCGTTCTTACCGCGCGCCCCATTGTCGTTTTGATGTTGGGTTTCAGCGGCGGCAAAGGTTTCTGCGACGCGATTAGCAATCATCTCCTCGATTTCCTCGACAGTCATGGGAGGAGGGGGCGGAGGAGGTGAAACGTTCCTGGTGGTTCGGCGTCTCGATGGCATGATTTCGCTTTAAGTTACAATCGTCAACATAAAGAAAATTTTAGATAATATGTAAATGGGGTTATTACATGCTCGAGAATAACTGCCACGACATACATCAATTGCCAAAACATTTTCACGCAAACACAACCAAGAAACGTGAGATGGACGGAAGGACGAAGTAACATAGCGTGTCATAGTAATCATAACAATATAAACTACACAACCATAACATGATAATAACATAACCATATAACATTAACCATAATCATACCAAAAGATTTCCATAGCATATTAACTGAAGTCATACATCAACCATTGTTTGTTACCATATTACAGACGAAACATATTTAAAATAAACAAGTTTTGCATCATGGGCTCGCAGTCCCAATCATAATCAAAGCTAACATGTTTCATCTATAAAACGGCTATCAAAAGATACTAGGTCACATCTACCTAGAATGCTGGTAGGGGTGGTGGAGGTCCAGGAGGCATGAAAAAAGACGGCCGGTCCCCGAGTCATGGCCTGGAGGGTGGCGAGGAGTCGTCCAGAAACAAACTCCAGGGCTGAGACCCTCCTCTACAAGCTCTCGTGTGAGAGGAGCAGATCTGTAGTGGCCATGCTGACTCCTGTCATGTGAGCATGGAGGGACCCCATGGCGCCATCAGTAGCGCTCATGCGTCCGATCAGCTCGGACATCTGGTTCCTCAGGAAGGTCACCTCAGGGGTGGTCGGCAGCTGGCGGACATCAGCATCCAGCTCCCCTAAGTCAGTCTCGATGCGCCTCAAACGAGCCACTAGTAATGGTACAGTGTCAGAGATGGGCTCGTCAGTGAAGGGTGAAATACCCATAGGCACACGGCGGGAGGGGTCAGGGAGTGAGGATTCCCCAAGAGCATAACAGCTCGGGAACTCCTCGATCATACGCCTGTGCTGAACCTGGCCCGGCATCCACACTAAGTGGGGCAACTGAAATACATAACGCCTCTTGGGCGCAAGCTCATCAGGGGTGCGTCGAACCTCCCGAGTCCGGGATGGGCCAGGTGCCCGTCCTGGGGTGAATCCCCGTCTGCCGCCACCAGGTGTGACGACAAAAGTCTTCACAGACCGATCTCGGCCTGCGAAGGGTTCGGTGGAGCTGGAAGCATCCATAGGGGCCGCACCGCCAGTAGTGGCGGTGGGAGCATGGTGGTCTGGGGAATCATCAGAGGTCCTACGCCTAATAGGACTCAGAAAACCTGAGGGAATGGGTGTCTGGCGAATGACACCTACAGTAGCGCCCTCGGTCTCAGGGCTGGAGGGGATGTAATCCTCCGGGGAGGGAGTGTAATCCTGTGGGGTAGGGTCTTCCGGCGATGGTGTGTACTCCACGCTAGGCTCCTCATCGGAATCGGCAACGCAAATGACTTCTCTGGAAGCCATCTCTACGAAAATATTCCAACAGGAACAATGGTCAGTAACATCATAATAGTATAGAACTAAAGCAAGGAAGTAAAGTATAGGTAACATATAAGCTAGCATAAGTAAACACATTGAAGATTAGGTCTTGCATGCAAATGGTAGCTTCGGAGTGGGTTATAGTCCAGGTTTGGTTTTCGTTTTTGTTTTGTTTGTTTATCCTGGTTCGCTATAACCACGGCTCTGATACCAATCTGTCACACCCCGGTCAACGGTATCGGGTGTGGGCGAGAATGGAATCATAGTCGAGGATACATAGAACAATAACTAATACATTTAAAACTTTATAAAACATTACGTCATTATATTGTAGCGGAAAATGTTAGTGGATAATGATAATGTCTTACATTTTGAAAACAAGTCTTAAATTAATAATAAAACATTAAACGGTTTATTTAGGGAAATCGGGACTATGACTCCAAAAGCAGGTCCGATAGCATAAGTAAGCCCCATTTGCATGTCTTCACGAAGTTGCATCAATTACCTAAGAAATCATGAATTTAAAACGGGTCAACATAAAGTTGGTGAGGTTCACAGGTTTATGATTTATCAGTTAAACAGTTGTAAAACAGTTTTCAGTATACTTAAATATTATGAGGGTTTATCGTTGTGGATGTATGAGCTCACCTGAACCTTGATTTCAAATACTAACGGTTTACCCACCCAGCATCTCTTGCCCAGAGATGTTAAACAGAGCAGAATAACTGACGTGTACCCCCAGACAATCCGGAGTCAGAACTGGAGCTACCAGTTAGGGTAGGGTTGTCAACCCAAATAGATCTATTCACTAGCTATCGTTTCGTACATAACTAATTGAAATCAATTAATGGTGGGATTACGGTTGTACAAACGTTTATAACGATAATGTACCAAGTTGGGCAATCAGTAAGAGAACAAGTAGTCATACAGCTAACAGATAAACCATAATATTAAGTAAAAACATTTAACAGTTTTTCATGATTTCTCCCCCAAAGTATAATACAGTTAACGGAAAAGGGGCCGTGAAACTCACAGATTTAACAGGTAGGTGGTATGTAAGCGGTGAAGGAACGGTAGCACGTAACGTCCTAAATCATTTAATAAGCATATGCATAAGGTCAAAGATCAATTGAGTAACATAAGTCACCCAAATGATACCGGTCAAGTCTTGACGTTTTAGTCCCATTTGTATACGTTTTGAAAACCCGTTAATTATCTAGTATTTATTAAATAAACACTTTCATGGTTAATTATATTTATGCTCAATAAATATAAATAAGGAATCTTCACTTAACAACTAAATCAAGTATTGAATATCGAGTTTAAAATAATAATGTTTATTATTATTTTCATAAGTTCGTTATAATTATTTTTAAGTAAATAATTATGGACTTGATTAATTAATTTTGCAAGTTATAATTATCCTTAAATAATTATGATTTATCATACTTTTGTGAATAAAACACATTTTTAAACCCTTTCTAAATAATTATTTGACAAAAATAATTATTTATTTCACTATTAATTAGGAAAGGATTTTAAGTTTTTAATCACAATATTTTATAGTTTTTGAAATCGTTTAAAATATTTCTTTGACATGAAATATTTATCTTTTCTTAAGCATTTTCAAAATATCGTAACGACGTTTGGATTTATATAAAGTTGTCTTTATAAAAACTTGATTTTATTTAAAATCTCTAACGAATGTAATTTCCCTTTTTGGTTACTTTGATTTCATCAAAGTAACATTAAAAGTCCATATAAATATTTAAACTCAATGGTTTGTCCTTAATTTATTTTTATAAAAATCCTTTTATAAAAATATTTCTTTTCACATGTGACTTTTAAAATAAATGTATATTTATAGAAAAGTCTTAGAAAGGTTAAAACTTGTAATAAATCCAAGTATTTATGTCAAATTAATCATTTGACATAAATATTATTCTCACCATTTTTAGTAACAAAATCTATATTTATTCTTTTTGTTTTGAACTTTTTATAACACATATTTAATGTGTTAATCTTTCCAAATCAAGTAACATTCCTCTTGTTTTAGTCATAGGTTACATATGTAACATTTATTTAATTTCCTTGATTTAAATAAGTCCATTAACATGTTTATTATATTCTTTCATTTTCTAGTATTTTAATAACATAATCATAAGTTCATATCTACTAACACTTTGTGTTAGGACCAATGATTAAATAAAAATGCAATCACTAACACATTGTGTTAGGACAAGAAAAATTAAATAACAATCACTAACACATTAGTGTTAGGACAAGAAAGTATAAATTAACAAACACTAACACATTAGTGTTAGGACAAATAAATATAAATAACAATCACTAACACATTAGTGTTAGGACAAATAAATATAAATAACAATCACTAACACATTAGTGTTAGGACAAATGAATGTAAACATGTATAGATTGTTAGCTAACATTTTTTAATTTATATGAAGAGGCTTGAGGTTTTGTTAAAATCAACTAACTTATGAAATCAAGATTTCATATATGCAAGATTCTTGGTGCACACTCATTACTTTCTTTTGATTTCACAAGTGTGTTTCACCACACCCCTTGGTTATTTTAAGTCTCAAAGACACCAAGAAAGGGTGCTTGATCTTGGGAGAAAAGGAGGTTAAAGAGAGAGTTGTTATTAGTTGATCATAACAAGATGCAAGCATTCAAGTGTTTTTGGTTGTTTGTTGTCAAGACTTGAGGGTTTTTATGGGTGAAAAAGAGATGGAAAATGAGTTAGATAACTCACAAAAGAAGAAGAGGGAGATCGGTGGTGGTTGGCGATGGTTGGTGGTGGTTGGCGGTGGTCCGGCACGGCGGGGCTGCGACAGTAGGGGCTGCCGACGATGGCAGGGGACGACGACAGGGGCGGAGCCGGCGGTGGTGGTGGTGGCCGGTTCTAGGGAGACAAGAGGGAGAGAGTTTGGGGTGTTGGGTGCAAGGGAACAAGTGTGGGGCTTGTCTCCCTTTATAATCAAGTTTAGTCTAATTACCCATTGGGTAATTATGTGTTGTCACCTCCTCATAATCTCTAGCTTTTGGTTAATTAGTTTATAAGTTTTATAAAAGTTTTGAAGCTTTTATAAAATATGAAGGGGCTAGGAGTTTATAAAAATAATAACTTTATAAAATATAATCCAAGTATAATTAATCCAATTGAATGGTGGTTTTTATTTTATAAAGGTTGTTGGTCCAAGTTTTATAAAAATATTAGTGGGTTGAAAGGTTGGTTTAATTTTTATAAAACTAGTGGGCTAGCAATCTAATTAAATTATCTTTAATTGTGGGCCGAAGCCCATTAAGGTTTTGGAATGAGAATGGGCCGAGGCCCATTCGGGTTCGTTTGGTGGTTACGGGCTGAAGCCCATTTGGAAATTGGGTAGACGAATGGGCCGAAGCCCATTACGGGTTTGGTTGGGCCGAGGGGTAGGCGGGCCGCGAGAGAAAAGAAAAAAGGAAAAGGATTGGGCCGGGTTCGGCCCAATGTGTTTCGGGCCGCGGGTCGGGTATCCGGGTTGGGAAATTAACTCGGTGAGTCGAGGTGATCCTTCGGTTAAGTTTTCGGGTTGATCCGGACACGTTTGGGCTTATTGGGCTTACCGGGTCAATAGGTTTATCGGTTTTATTCGTTTGGCTAAGTCTTGACAACGTAACGTTTTTCATAACATTTCAAGTTCATAAAACGTTTTAACAGTCTATATGAGTTTGATAAAATATATTATATCAAATTTTATATTTAATTTCTTATTATTAAAATTCCATTAATAATAATATGAGACTTTCATATTTCGTGGTTATTTAACGCGATATTTCAATCAGTTAATCATTTATCTAAACACAGTAAATCATGCATTTTAAAACAGTAATTCACATAATTATCACGTAATGAAAGTCAACAAAAGTCAACGGATAGAGGGTTTGACCTGATTTTTGGACCGGGTGTCACAATAATAATATGGTCACCGTGATGTAATGATTAGCAATGAACTTTGAATTTGAAACTAACAGATTTACCCACTCATAGCATCTTCCCTAAAGATACTACAATGGAAAAATAATAATTGGCGTGTACTACTCGACAAATGCACTCGTCGGGATTGAAGCTACCAATCAAGTAGGGTCGTTAACCCAAAAAGATCTATTCACTAGTTACCGTTTCGAACAAAACTAATCAAATTCAATTAATAGTGGGATTTGTGACAATTCGCTATGTAACGAAATGTACTCATTTGTAGGGTATGTAAAGAACATTTAATCATACGGCAGTGTACAGTTCGACCGATATATCAAGTATAAAACAGTTTAGTTCATGATTTCTCCCCCAAAGTATATAAAACAGTTTAAAAGAAGGGACCGTGAGACTCACCTGATCTAGGTGAATAATGATAAGTAAGCAAGTCCGGAAATGAAAGGGTGCAAGTAACGTCCTAATAAATAATAAGACAATGCATATATATATATATATAAGGCATTTGGTTATTGAGTAACAATAATGTCACCCAAACGTTACCGATCAAGTCTTGATATAATATCTCGTTTGTATTAGTTTTGGAAGTCCGTTTGATAATATTTATTGGTCAAATAAATATACGAAATCATTGTTTATATTTATGTTAAAATAAATATAAAGGAAAGTTAAATAAATCAATTTAACTTAAAAGAAATCAATCAAGTTTTAAACATTGAAATAAATAATAATGTCTATTACTATTTATAGATAGATTTATATATTTATATGTCATGACTTAAACCTCTTATAATTATTTGTTAAAATAATTATATATATTTTCAAGTAAAAATATGTGACAAGGTTTATTGAAATAGTATAAGTTGTTTAAAAATAAATACAAGTCTTTGTATTTATACTTATACATTTGTAAAAGATTTTATAAATTCGTTTGACAAAAGTTATAATCATGTGTTAAGTAAAGATGACCATCTTTTAATAAACTAAAAGTATAAATGTTAAAAATAATTATATGTTCAAATATAATTATTTGACGTTTGAATCGTCGAAAACGTTTTACGTTATTACTTAAAAGGTGAACGTTTTTATTTAGAAATCGTCAATGATTATTTTCCAAGTCAAATCGTTTGGCGTCGTAATCGTTTTAAATATTTTATAACATGTTGACTTGAGATTATTTAATAAAATCCAAGTCATTTTTAATTCCAAAAATCAATTTATTCCATGTCTTTAGGAATATTCCATTTATTAATTTTTAAATAAGTCTTTGTTTATATTAAATCCATGGTTTTAGTAGGTCATTTAACTTGTCCAATGATTATGATTTATAGTTTCATGACTTACAAGGATTTATACTAACACCTATGTGTTAGGATTAAGTCATGGGTTTATTTAAGACAAGTTAATGTTGTTAGATCGTTTATTTAAGTCATGAGCTAGTATTATATAACAAGTAAAATAAATAATCAACTAGCAAAAGCTAAGACCTTTATGTTCAAACAAGTGAACAAATCTTACTAATACTTGAAGTATTAGGACATATCAACTAACACATTAGTGTTAGGACCAAGATAAATAAATAACAAGAAATTAAATTGCAAGAAATTAAATAACAAGTAATTAAATGCAAGATATATATAAATGATCTAGGTTTTGATACAAAATACTCCCAATTTGGTTTCTTTAGTGCACAACCTCACATCTTGGCTATTTTAAGCCCTAAGGCACCAAAGATATGTTAGATCAAGTCACTTGTATTATTAACCCAAGTGTTGGTTGTTTTTTGAGGATTAGAGAAAGAATTTATTTTAAGTTATATCAAGACTTGTTGGGGTTTTGGGTGATAGACTAAGTATGGAAAATAGTTTAAAAGACTCACAAAAGGAGTAAAGGAGGGGAAGTGGCGGCTTCATTGGTGGTCCGGTGGTGGTAGGCCGGTGGTGGAGTGGTGGTGTGTGGTGGTCTGCGGTGGCCTAAAGGGTGAGGGTGGGGGTTTCGGCTAGGCCGAATAGAGAGGGAGAGGTTGAGAGTGGGTGTTTGAGGGAGGTAGAAATGAGGGTGGTGCAAGGGAAATGGTTGAGCTTGGCCTCCCTTTTATACTAAAAAGTTGGTGTTTTACACAATGGTTAATAACTATTGACAACCCATAATTACTTTTAATTATGAATTAAGATATTCACCTAAAATAGTTGCAGGTGGTTTTTATAAAAATCTTGGAGATTTTTATAAAATATGAGGGTGATTTAAGAGTTAATAATTTTATAAAAGTCCATGGGTTGGTATAAAAATAGTAGATTAGTGTTTATAAAAAGTTTGAAAAATAAACACTAATTTTTGGTTTTATAAAAACTACAAAGGTGGTGGACTTTTTATATAAAATCTTGTTGGGTTTAATTTATAAAGATTTGGGCTTAAATAGTGTTAGAGCATGTTTTAATGTCTAGTGCTAGGTCTAGGTGTTTTGCTTTTGTAATTAATAGTTTTATATAAACTGGTCTCAACGTACCAGTGGCGGACCAGATGGTACGCACGAACCATCTTGTACGTTGGTTAGTTTTTTTGGTACGCTGGACAGTTTGGTATAGATAGTTTAGTTCGTTTAGAGAGAGAGGAGGTTATGAGAGTTATTGCTTAACCGTGTGTTTTCCTAGTGTATTCTCTCTGTAATCTCTCTCTTATAAACGAGCTTGAAGAATCAATTGAAGAATCATTAATTTACTCGTTGTGTACTAAATCCGATTACGATCATGTCTTAGCAAGATCATATACGTGGTTTACAAGTGGTATCAGAGCAGGTTTGCTCGTGATTTCTGGTCGGTTTTTGTTTCTAGAGAGAGATACAACTTTTTGGTAAGGAATTCATCAATTCTCATTAGTTTTACGTGCATACAATACATGATTTACATTCAAAATGATTCGTGAGTGTTTCCTTTGAGTTCTGCATTGATTACACGTCCTGAAAGTCGAAATTCTTGAAAATCAATCGAATTCTGGTTGGTACTCGGCTGGTACGGATCAAGAACAGTGTGGTACGCAGCTGGTACGCACAACAATCTTCAACAAAGATTTGGTACATGGAACTGGTCCGCAGGACAATCTTCATAGACTGGTTCGTAGTAGTTACAGACTGGTTCATGGCAGTTAGGACGTACCAGTTGGTCCGTTCAATATAGTTGGTACGTAGAAAGGTGGTTCGCTGGTGGTACGTTCATTGTAATTCTGGTTCATTTTTGGTTCGTGAAGATTGTTGGTACGTTGGGTTGAAGCTTGGTACGCAGATCGTTATTTTGGTTCGTTGGGTCAGATTCTGATTCTACAATCATGGATCCGTTTCAAGCTTTTGCAGCCATGTCTACGACCCTTCAAGCATTACGGAATTACGATAACGAGATAGGAACTACAAACAAAGTTCCTAAATTGATGAAATTTGAAGATTTCCATAATTGGAAAACTCGTTATGAGTCATACATCGGGGTGACGGATGTAACAGTATGGACTCCAATGCTGGATGGTTACCAAGTTCCAAAGTTCACAACTGGTGAATTTGCTGGTCAAATCAAGTCGTATAACAAGATGAATGATGCTGAGAAAGAAGCTTTTAAGCTGGAAAAGAAAGCCTATTCAAACTTATCAATGGCTTTACCAAAAGATATCCTGCATCAGTTTAAAATGCATACAACATCAAAAGCTTTATGGGATGCATTGTGTCACAGATGTGAAGGCAATGCTCAATACAAGAAAAGTAAGAAGAAGGTGCTGTTGAAGGAATTTGATAATTTTTGTCATGTTCCAAATGAAACCATAAATGATCTCATTTCAAGATTATCACATTTGGTAAGTGAACTTGACATAGTTGGGGTGAGTTAAGAAGCGGGTGAATTGAAGGAAAAGCTGTTAGATGCTCTACCTGCATCATGGGAAGGATATATTTTGTTGTTGTCACATGATAAGGGATTTGATGATATTACCTATGATGATTTAACAAGAAACTTGCTAGCTCGGGAATTAGATATGAAGCGAGTTAAAACTCTACCAGCTCAAGTTCAAAATCCTGATGTGTATTTTGGTGAGAATGCGTCAACTATGCATGCAAAAGCAAAAGCTAACTCAAATCCGCCGACGACTGCATTTTATGTGGAAAATACTTCAAGTGGACATGCAAATATGTCTCGGGGTTCTTCAAGTGAAAGTTTTACTCACAAAGCTGCGGTGACATACCCAGTTTACTCAAGTCAATCTACCCCATCATCAAATCAGAATGCATTTTCAGCTAAGACCACAAATGAGTTTATGGCACTATTTTCAGCAATGGTTTCTTCATATGATGGGGTAGTAGCAGGAAAATTAACCAGTGCTGAGTTGACAGATGAAGATTATGAACAAATCGACCCTGATGACTTAGAATTGATGGATATCAATTGGTCAATGGCTATGCTTGTCAGAAGAGGCAAAAAGTTTTTGTAAAGAACAGGCCGTAAAGATCTCAATCCTGAAGGCAAACTCGGATTTGATAAATCTAAGGTTCGGTGCTATAATTGTCAAAATTATGGTCACTTTGCTAAAGAATGCAACAAGGCCAAGAAACGGGAAACTTCAAAATTATATCAAAAGTATGCTGCTCAAAGTAACAAAGCATCGGGAAGTAATTCAAATGCAAATGCTAGTGGGTCAAGCTCAGATACTAAAGCTTTGGTCTCACAAACTGGTGACGATTATGATTGGGCTGATGATTTTCCCGATGAATCTGCATTTTTATGCACTAATGAAAGAAATGTGACAGTTGAGGATGATCCTGATCTTCCTGGTGAAGATTTCTTTGCTGAAGGCCAACAAGCTTTTATGGCCGACATTCAGGTAGATTCTAAAATCTGTGATTTTTGCGTGACAACTGCTAACCAAATAAAGAACTTTCTGATGAGAAAGGCATGTATTATGATAAATACATTTTAGCAGAAGAAAATGTCAAATTTACAAACAAAGGTGGGAGGCCGTTAAGGCTGAACTTAAAAGTGAGCATGCCTTGATTCTGAGCACAAAAATAGAATTAAATAATAAAACTGAAGATTATATTTTTTGTGAGAAAAAGCTTGCAGAAGCAAATGCTAAAATTTCTGATTTAAACATTGAAATCTTGGATCTTCAAAGACAACTTGAATATTTCAGAAATTCATCTTCCTTTGCAAGTTTTCTTTGCAAAGATGAAAATTTGAAAGAGGTGCTTAAAGAATCAGGTTGTACTTCAGTTCCTCCACCTATTGTTCATGGTCTAGGATCAAATGAATCTGAGATCAAATCAGCTGTTGTGTTTGATTATTCTATGTTTACTGGGGGATCATCTGATAAGTCCAAGGGCACTCATAAGAGAAAGCCTGTCAAAATGTGACCAAATCTGTCAATGAGGTTCCCAAACAGTCTGAATTTCATGAGTCGGTGGTTGAAAAACCTAAAAGTGTAACTCTTACACCTTTAGAGACTGCTCAGAAAATCTTTGAAACAGAAAAAACAATGAAAGATTTTGAAAACACAAATTTTGCAAAAGGTCGTGATTTATTTTTTGAACGTGATTCTGTAACTGTGAGCAACACAACCACACCTGATGTTAACTCAATACCGGTGCCTCCGTCGAGATCGGCAAAATTCAATGGCATCGGGTTTGGTCATTCTGATGAAGTTTCTAAGGTCAATCAAAAGAAATCTCAGAAAGTTCAACAGCATAACAAGAAAGATGTCAAATCTGAGAAGTCTCCTGAAAAACTGAAAGGTAAAACTGAGATTGTATTGTCTAAAAGGTAGTGATACCATATACTCAGATGAGACATTTCCGTGATGTTGTGTTGACTCAAAAAGAGTTGCAAAAGTGTTCTATGCTGATTCAGAAGAAAATTGTGTGTCTGATCACGAACCTGTGAAAAACGGTTCTTTGTTGAAACTTAGAACTAGTCTTGATGATCAGATTTCTCACACTCCAAAAGATCAAAAGGTGTCATCAAAGTCAAAAACTTCAAAATTTTTACCTAAGAATTTTTACAATCTGATGGTAAATTTTCTGCTAAAACAAACAGTTTTGACTATGAATCTTATGGTTTCTGTGAGGATTATGATTTCTATGATGACTTTGGTCATTATGAACAAAATTTTGGAATATTTGAGGAAATAAAAAACAACCGTGTCAAACCCAATGGGTATTCTGATCATTGTGGAATTGATGATTATGGTTTTTACAATCAATTTGGATATGTTAGTCCATTGTTTAAACCTCTTCCAAAGCACAAATCTCGACGATTTAGTGCTAAGGCACCTAGGAGAGTGGTTAAACAAATGACTGATGATAACACCTCAACTGATTCAGGAGGTCGTTTTCCTACGGTTTTTGTTGATCGTAGGAGGTGTTATCATTGTTACCTAAAGGGTCATCTAAGAAATAATGTCCGATTTTGGCTAAGAAACGAGCTTCCGCTGTTAGTATTGAAAAATCTGAAAAAGTTTCTGAGCCAAAACAGTTGGATGAAAAGGTGGTCACAAAACAATTTTTCAAAAGAGAATTTTTTTTTCAAAAATCGAATGTCATTTGGAAGTTCATCTTCAAGTGATGTCACCACGGATACATCTACTCCTGTGTTAAGGCAAAATTGGCTGCCTAAATTGACTTCAAAAGCCACTGAGGACTTTTCTGAAGACACCGGTCGACCCAAAGCTGAAAACTTGGGTCCAGATGATCACTAATTATTTGCTGAAATGTGCAGGGTGCTCGAAAGCCAGCTGTCAACAACTTCTGGTTCGTTGATAGTGGAGCATCCAGGCACATGACGGGTAATATTTCCTTGCTTTCAGACGTCAAACCAATTCAAGGAGGAAATGTTACTTTCGCTGGCAATAAAGGTGGTAGAATTACTGGTGAAGGAAAGATGGGTAACGAGAAGATTTCATTTGAAAAAGTCCAATTTGTACAAGAGTTGCAACACAACTTGCTGAGTGTATCTCAAATTTGTGATAAGCAGTATACTGCTGCTTTCACAAGTTCCGAGTGCTTGATTCTGAAACCTGGTATTCAAATACCTGACGATTGGATCGTTATGCGAGCTCCTAGATTTCGTGATTTGTATGTGTTGAATATGAATCAGACTTCATCTGCGATATCTGCTACGTGTTTTATTTCAAAGGCTACAGAAAAATAATCCATCTTGTGGCATCGTTGCATGGGGCACATCAATTACCGGAAAATGAACTACTTGGTCAATCATAATTTGGTTGAAGGAGTTTCAAAGAATAGATTTTCTATTAATGATGTGTGTGTCTCTTGCAAGAAAGGTAAACAGAGGAAGAAGTCTCATCCGTCCAAGCGTTTGAATTTAATTGTAACTCCTTTGGAACTGCTTCATATGGATCTTTTTGGTCCTGTGAATATTCGTAGTATTGAGGGAAGTTATTATTGTTTGGTTATTACGGATGATTTTTCTCGGTTTTCATGGGTGGTGTCTCTAGCTTCAAAGGATGAAACTCCAGAGTCAATTCAGAAGCTATTATCCAAGTTTGAATCAATATATAAATTCAAAGTCTGTCGCATTCGTACTGATAATGGTACTGAATTCAGGAATGCTAAGATGACAGCTTTTTGTGATTCACTTGGGATCAAACAAGAATTCAGTGCGCCGTATACTCCGCAACAAAATGGAGTAGCAGAACGAAAGAATCGCACATTGATTGAAACGGCTCGAACTTTGCTGGCCGATGCACATTTACCGATAAAGTTTTGGTCTGAAGCAGTGCATACTGCATGCTATGTCCTCAATCGTGTGCTAATTGTTAAGCGATTTAACAAAACAAGTTATGAGTTGCTTAAAGGTCGAAAGCCAAATTTAAACTTTTTGGAACCATTTGAGTGTTTATGCACGGTTCTCAAGGAATGTGGGAAGTTTGCAGCTAAAGCTGTTGAAGGCGTTTTTGTTGGGTATCATCATCCAATGAAACCTGTTTATTTTCCTTCTTCTAAGACCATTGAGAATCATGTGAATGTGGATTGTCAAAAACATACTTTTATACAACCCAAATCGGTTGATAGTCGGGCTTTTGATTACAAGTCTTTACTTGATTCTTTCACGGCTACAAAATCTGATTCTGATGAAGAGGATCCTGATGTGTTAGCTGCTTTGCTACACTCAATGAAGAGTTCAGGACCAGGATCATGGATTCCTAAGCTTCCAAGTTCTTCTACGGTTGCTGCTTCATCTAGTCAGACAGTGTCTAGTTTAGAAACAATGAGTTCTTCTAATGAAGATGAAAGTACTTTTCATGAACCTGAATCACCAATTGGTAACGAATTTGGCACAGAAGAACAAGTTCAGAAGTAGCAGAGGCAAATTTAAATAATCTGGCAGTTTCTGATTCAACAACTCTTAAGATTCACTATATTCATCCTCAAGAAAACATAATTGGAGATCCTTCTTCGGGACTTCGTACACGACATCAATTGTCGGAAAACGTTGATGCTTTGATTACCGAAATCAGAGATTCTGGGGTTCAGAATGAAGTATTTCACTCGTGTTTTCTATCTCAAGTGGAACCTACCAATGTTGATAAAGCGTTGGAGGATGCTTCTTGGGTAGAAGCAATGCAAGAAGAGTTGCAGCAATTTCAAATATTGGGCATTTGGCATCTCGTGGATTTACCCAAGAATTCTAAAGAACCGTGTGGAACGAAGTGGGTGTTCAAATGTAAGAAAGACGATCGCGGTGTCATTGTCCGAAACAAGGCGCGATTAGTGGTTCAAGGTTTTTCCTAAGTCGAAGGCATTGATTTCAACGAAGTCTATGCTCCTGTAGCACGAATTGAAGCTATCAGGATATTTCTAGCTTTCGCGGCACATCACGGATTTAAGGTGTATCAGATGGATGTCAAGAGTGCTTTTCTGAATGGAAAGATTCGTGAAGAAGTTTATGTGAAGCAACCGCCTGGTTTTTATGATTCGGAGTTTCCTGACAAAGTGTACAAATTAGACAAGGCTTTATATGGTCTTCACCAGGCACCAAGGGCTTGGTATGAGACACTTTCTACACACTTTCTTGACAATGGGTTTCAACGTGGCAAGGTGGATTGTACATTATTTTTAAAGAAGTTCGGGAAGGATCTGTTGCTTGTTCAAGTTTATGTTGATGATATTATCTTTGGAAGCACAAAAGACAGCTTATGCAAAGAATTTGAGCGGGTTATGCAAACAAAGTTTGAGATGAGCTCTATGGGGGAGATGGGTTTCTTTTTGGGTCTTCAAGTCCATCAATCTGCCAAAGGCATATTTTTGCATCAAACAAAATATGTGTCCGATATTTTGGCTCGGTTCAAGATTGGCGATGTTCGGATTCCAAGTACTCCAATTCAGGTTTCACATGGTATCGAACCAGATGAATCCGGTGCAAGTGTTGATCCGACATTGTTTAGGGCTATGATTGGTTCCCTTATGTATTTGACCACATCTCGTCCTGATAGTATATTTGCTGTTTGTTTATGTGCTAGGTACCAGGCAGCTCTGAAGGCTTCACATATGCTAGCAGTAAAAATGATTTTTGCTTATTTGAAGGGTAATCCGGATCTTGGCATTTGGTACCCTAATGATAATAAGTTTGAGTTATCAGCGTATTCTGACTCGGATTATGGCGGCTGCAAAATCAACTTTAAATCGACTACCGCCGGCTGTCAGTTTTTGGGGGAGAGATTAGTCTCTTGGCAATGCAACAAGCAAACCTCGGTTGCAACATCTACTGCTGAGGCAAAATATGTGGCTGCTTCAAGTTGTTGTTCACAAGTATTGTGGATACAACAGTAGTTACGCGACTACGGTTTGAATTTTCTAACTACTCCAATTTACATTGATAACTCAGCTGCTATTTCTATCACGAAAAACCCTGTTTAGCATTCCAAAACAAAGCATATTGACATACGATATCATTTTATCCGGGATTGCTATGAAAAGAAGTTAATTGATTTGCAGAAAATTCATATATATTTTTTCAACGAGCTGATTTGTTCACCAAAGCTTTTGACAAAACTCGTTTTAAATTTTTGTTGCAAATCAATGAGATTACTAAATTGAATGCCATCTAATCTGGTTCAGTTACTCATTTTTTTTGTTACTGTTTTTCTTTGTTTTTCTGCTTTTTAGGGGGAGATTTATATGAAACAAAAATACAAAAATATGTGTTTTTCTGTATTTGAAAAATGAAAAAGCATTAAAAAAATTAGAAAATCCAAAAACATAAAAAAATGGAAAAATCAAAAATTGAAAAATGTGATCCAACCTTGTGAGAAATGATGGTACATCAGTGAATGTTACTGACCATGGATAAAATAGATTGAAAGGTTGTAGGTTCTTGTATGTTTCATTGAACGTGTCAATCAATATCTGATACTAGCCAGTATGATATAAACATAATGCTTGCTTGAAATCTGTGGTGTAACATATTTCTCGTGGTTGAGTAATCTTGATAAAAGATGAAAAGTGCAAAAACAGAATAAATAAGTGTTCTAGTGTATGCATGCGTTCTTTTGAAAGATTTAAACTTGTTTGATTTTCTTTATTTTGTCAAACGATCGGACGTTCTCTGCGTATCGAAAGATCGACCTGATCGTTGTTCGTTTGACGTTCTGCTTTATTTTTTGGTGTTTCGTATAACTCATCGGACTTTCTCTGCGTGTACGGGAGTACCGACCTGATTGTTATTGAGTTATACAATTTCAACTTGTTTTTACTTTCTTATTTTCCTAAACAATCGGACTTTCTCTGCGTATTGAAAGATCGACCTGATTGTTGTTTGTTTAGGGTTCTGCTTTCTTTTTGCATGAAACACTATGAATAGCTTATATCTGTAAATATTCATGAGTGAATAAAAGAAAAAGAAAAATTAAAAATATAATAAAATCAGATTCTCCAATTACTTGAATTTGTGGGTATCACGATTTCTATGCTTGATAAGTATACTTAAGTCATATCAGAAAGCAGTAAAAATTGATTTGATTTGACTGAAATAAACATGAAAATGTTGTATTCGTGAACTGCTTGGCTTGCATGCTGAATAGATTGAAATTGAAATGTGTTAAGTGCATATCACTGGTATGATCTCACGTTGCGATCTTTTTCACAAAAACATAAATTATTGCATTTAAATTTCTCGTTTCAGATGTTCTGTTATTTCTGAAAAATTTCAAAAAGATTTTTTGTGTGTTTTAGTTTAAGTTCGAAAAATCAAAAAGATTTTGGTGTGTTTTGATATAAAATTTGATAAAAATAAAAAAGATTTTCATTCGGGGTTCTTTTGGATCAACTGAATTCAGATATGGCAAATTGTTGTTAAAAGAACCACAATCGTTGCTTAAATCAGCTCATCAAATGTTAATTTGACAAAGTGTGATTTTTGGATAAAAATTGCAAAGTTAAAAGAACAGGGGCAATATGGTAAATTTTGGTTCGACGTACCATATGGTACGCGGGACGAACCATTTTTCATATAAATAGGAATTTCTGGTTCGTGATACGCACAACCTGCGTACCAGCCACGAACCTTCATCAAAAACCCTAAATTTCTCTCTGTGATTTTTCGTCGATTTCTCAAGTTTTAACAAACATCTGCTCGATTTTTTTGTTGCAACAGGTAGGTTTGAGAACTCCGCATCTGCTGGTGGTCTTGGATTTTGTTTTAATGGTCTAAATCATGAGATTTTTGAGATTAAAGTCTCGGTTTTTTCATTAAACCGAATAGGGGTTGATTTAATGGGTTAAAGATGTTCTCAATCCATTTTAAACACATGTATAGGATCGGTTTTTGGTCTAGAACAAAACTCTGTCATGTAATTTGGATTCAAAAATGATGTGGTGTGTCAAAATCAAAAATGTCTCTTCGGTTAACTGTTCTTCCGACGTACCATCTGGTACGCGGCGTACCATTTGGTACGTGACCTAAAAGTGGTCCGTATCTGGTCCGTTTGACCTTATGGTACGTGGTCAACACTTTTGGTTCGCCGTACCAGATTTGGTCCATATGACCAAATTTGGTTCGTGGATGGTTCGTTGGAGATTTTTCAAAAAGTTAATCGTTTGAGCGTTTCAAATTGAATTAGAATCAGTTGTAAACTGTTTTGGCTCTATCTCATGATTTTAATGATTGTTCGTGTTTATGTTTTTCAGAAATGGTGACTTTAAAATCAAATGATGAACACAATATCTGTGCTTATTTGAATGCATCTGCTCGATGGAAGCCACATTTTCTTGGAATTTTTGAGTTCTTGGAAAGATCGAGAATTTATTATGCTGCTACTCACGAGTGTACTCCATACAAGGATTTACTTTTGATGTTCTAGAATACTGCACAAGTGGATTGTTCTATGGAACCTTCGGTTATTCGTGCAAAAGTTCATCAAACTGATGTGATTATTTCTAAAGAAGATGTTCGTAGGGTTTTGAGACTAAATGATCAATCTGCTTTTCCAATGGTATTTGATGAGATTGCTTTGGTGGCATTGCTTCGAAGGATATAATACGATGGATACTTATATGATTCTTGGCTTCTTAAGTCGAATCTAAGTTCTCCGTACAAATATTTGATGCACGTGGTCATCAAATGTTTTGGAAATCGGTTAAGGGGGCATGATGTGTTTGACATAAAGATTCTATCCTTTTTCTATGCTTTGGTCATGAACCGTGAATTCAATTTTTCTAGATGGATCTTTAGTTACATGAAAGAGAATATATTGTCAAAACAGAATAAAAGCGTTATGTATCCCAGGTTTCTTCAGATGATCTTAAATGATTTACATCCGAACATTCCAAAGAATCCAACAAATGTTTTGGTTTTAAAGCATATGAATGAAGTTGCAGTGGGTAAGCTTCCAGTTTATCAAAAGAGGAAAGGTCCAGAGAATATACCTCCTCCTACTAAACATTTGATTGGTCACTTGGCAAACACTGATTATATAGCTCCTGCAAATGGTGCTGCCAGACATGAGGACAGTTCAGATGATGAGTTAGAGTATGATCATAAAGGTTATCCTGTTGAAGAGGATGAAAATGAGGAAGAAGATCAAGATCAACCAGTAAATCAAGATGCAAATGTTCAAGACCCTGTGCAGCAAGAAACTCAAGAGCATGTTGTTCAAGAGGCTATAAATGAACCTGAAGCTGTGAATGTTCAGGATGATGAAATGATTGATGATGCTGATGTTTTTGGGGATGATGCTAGTGAGAGTTCATCTGATACTGATTCAGATTCTGGTGATTATGTGACAATCTTGCATAATACCAGAGGAATTCAAGTGAAGAAAGGTTCAAGACAACATATTGAATATTTGAAGTCAAAGAATCTTGATACTTCAAAGTATGAAAATAGACCTAAACAGGCTGAAGATAAAGATGATGATCCGTCTTACACTCCTGCTTTGGAGGAGCCTGTTAAGAAGACCAAGACTGCTGATAAAGGGAAAGCTCCTATGGTTTCTAAGGGCGAGCATATTAAACATATGGCTCAGAGAAATTTGACAGTGAAAAAGGGCTCGTTCCTTGCTGATGCTCGGTAAGCAGGTCTTAGTCCACCGAGTAAGAAGCAAAAAGTGTCTAATCAGTCTTCAATTCTAGAACAACCAACCATAAAATCTGCAAATGTTCAAAGCTCAGTTAATCCATCGGTTAGAAAGCTTGTTATTCGAAAGCCTTCTTCAACTACTGCTTCTGCCTCCACTACTACTGCTTCTACAACTTCTACCATTTCTGCTACAGATTTGAAGCTGGCGTTACATCAAAGCAGACTCGATGAGTTGGAATCAACGAATCGTCAGCAAGCTGATGAAATCAGAGGTTTAAAGAATTTGGTAAAGGAGTTGGTCTCTAGAGATCAGACAAAAGATCGAGAGATTGCTAAATTGCAATATCTTTCTCTCTCTAGGTGAGCAGTTAAACCTTTTGCTCAAAGCCTTACCTGCTCAGGGGGAGAGAAGACCAAATACTGAGGAAAGTTGTAGAGAAGATGATGTGTTGAAATATTTGAATGAGGATCCTGACCCGGAAGGAGGAGTTGGTGGTGATGGGTCTGGAGGTGCAGCTGGAACATCTTCTGCTGCTGCCAGAACATCTACTACAGCTCAGGGGGAGTCGTCGGAGAAAGAAATTTATGATGTAACTCCAATTTCCAGGGTTGAGTTGGGAGAAGGAGAGTTTATCAATCCGTATTCAAAAGAGCAATTGGCTGCTATTTTTGCATTGAATGTGGATGATGTTGATAAAGTTCCATTTGCTGATCCTTACAAAGAAGAAAATTCTGATGTTGATATGGATTTTGAAGAGGAACATGTAGAAGTGGAAGATATGACTGCTGAAGAGTATCCAGATGATCCTAAGGTTTATGGAAATTTTTCTGATAATGATCAGTCTGGAGGCTTTAATTTCTTTGGCAATGAAGATGAAGAAAAAGTGGATGAAGAGTTAAAGAAGAAAGAGTCTGAAACACAATCTGAGCAACCAGAATCAAATGAGTCTGAGAGGTTATCAGAAGAAGAAGAAAATAAAATATTATTTGATGCCTGGTTGAAAGAATAGAGAGCCAAGAAACTACCGGTAGTGAAACCAACAAAGGTTGTTGATCAGAAGAAATATTTTGACAGAAAAGGTGGAGAAGCTACTGGTGGTATAATCAATTGGATGTATGACTCAGAACTCAAGTGCTATGCAATTAAGAAAGAATTTGGAGTCATGTATTTGAAGCACGCTACAAGGTTTAATACTTTGCTGGTTTGTGATGTTAGAGATTTGTCAAGAAAGCCATTCTTGAATCATGGAAGTAATGTATTGGCTGAGATCTTCAAAAACAAATTGAAAGAAGAATTTCAAGGCAAGTTTAGATTCTTAACTCCACAAAGACCGAAGTATGCTGAACATCCTACTGATATTCATCCAATCAGTGGAAAACCGGTTGTGGTTTTAAAATACAAGAAGCCGGTTCAGACGAAGAAAATTCCATTGAAGAAGCTCGAACAAGATTTTATGAAAACGTTAAGATGGTGGTATTATGATGAATATACTGGAGAAGCGGTGGTGGTCGTTAAAGAGCAGAACAAGGTGGTTAGGCTTTATGATCCTATGTGGTTGATTAATTTGTCAAAAGATGATATAAACAAGCTCTATCACAACAATATTTTGTATAAGGCTGAACATGCTGAGCAAGCCTTGCAGTTTCAACGTGTGATTAGAGTGTGTTTTGCATTTGGAATTCATGCTGGAAACAACCGAACACAGCATTGGAAGAAGACTTAGACAAAAGCTTCTGAAGACTAGCACAAGACAAAGGGGAGTTTGTTAGAGCATGTTTTGATGTCTAGTGCTAGGTCTAGGTGTTTTGTCTTTGTAATTAATAGTTTTGCATAAACTGGTCTTAGCGTACCAGTGGCGGACCAGATGGTACGCACGAACCATCTGGTACGTTGGTTAGTTGGTACGATAGACAGTTTGGTATAAATAGTTTAGTTCGTTTAGAGAGAGAAGAGGTTATGAGAGTTATTGCTTAACTGTGTGTTTTCCTAGTGTATTCTCTCTGTAATCTCTCTCTTGTAAACGAGCTTGAAGAATCAATTGAAGAATCGTTTATATACTCGTTGTGTACCGAATCCGATTACGATCATGTCTTAGCAAGATCATATACGTGGTTTACAAATAGTTTGGGCCGAAAATATTAAAAAAATATAAAGTTTGGGCCAGGTTGGGCCTGACCGGAACCGGGCCGGATCGTGGGCCGGAGCAGGCCGGAAGCCGGGCCGGACCGCTGGGCTGGTTTGGTCCTCGGTTTGGTTAACGGGCCGGTAAATGGGTCGGGCTTCGGGTCGGGTTACGGGTTGGGTCAAAACGCTCGTTGGGTTACACTGAGTAATCGGTAAAATTTTCGGGTCAAACGGATAAGTTTTGAGACTGTTGGGCCTGACTGAGCCCAACGGGGTTACGGGTTCAATGTTCTGTTGATGTTCGGATTTTTCTGAGTGAAACGGGTTGAGGAGTTCAAGTCTTGACAAACTTTTGAAAGATTTAAAAAATTATTTTAAATCTTTGACGTGTCGAACAGTCAGTTCGAACACCGGGCGGAGAACATATAAAAGTTACATTTTATATATTTTTCTTGTTGTTCAATCCCATTAAGACATTAATGGTTTTTCTTGATTTTTTTTTAATCGGACAAAAATAGTTGGTACAAACTCGGGAATTATTTAGAGGATTATATATATATATATATATATATATATATATATATATATTCCTAATTAACAGATAACGATGAGATAATTAACAGATAATGCACATATTAGCAGTATTAGTAAGAGTCAAAGTCAACGGGTTGACCTGATTTTGACCGAGGTGTCACATTCTCCCCCAGTTAGAAGAATTTCGTCCCAAAATTCAGTTCTGCTCATTGGCGGGTGCAACGTTCTCGAACAGTCTGGGATACTTTAGACGCATCTGGTCCTCGCGTTCCCAAGTGTATTCCGGTCCTCGTCGTGAGTTCCAACGCACTTTGACGATGGGAATGCGGCTTCGTTTAAGTCGTCTGATTTCTCGATCTAGTATCTCCATGGGTTCCTCTACGAAATGTAGTGTTTCATCGACTTTAATTTCGTCGAGTGGAATGACAAGTGTTTCATCAGACAAACACTTCCTCAGGTTACAAATATGGAAAACATCATGCACACTACTTAGTTGGGTGGCAGGAGTAACTTATATGCGACTGGCCCGATCCGTTCAAGGATCTCAAAGGGGCCGATGAAACGAGGGTTGAGCTTTCCTCGCTTGCCGAAACGAATGACACCTTTCCAAGGTGATACCTTTAACATGACACGGTCTCCGGCTTGAAATTCTAATGGTTTACGATGGTTGTCAGCATTGCTTTTCTGGCGATCTCTGGCGGCTTTCAAGCGGTTCTTGATCTGGACAATCTTCTCGGTCGTCTCGAAAATAATCTCAGGACCAGTCAATTGGCTATCTCCGACTTCTGTCCAACAAAGTGGAGATCTACACTTTCTCCCATAAAGTGCTTCGAATGGAGCGGCTTGTATACTGGTGTGATAACTGTTGTTGTATGAAAACTCGGCTAGGGGTAGATGATCATCCCAGTTACGTCCAAAGTCAATCACACAGGATCGCAACATATCCTCAAGCGTATGAATCGTCCTTTTACTTTGGCCATCCGTCTGTGGATGATAGGCAGTACTCATATCGAGGCGAGTACCCAAAGCTTTCTGTAGAGACTGCCAGAACTTGGCAGTAAATCGACTATCACGATCAGAAATGATAGAGACGGGCACTCCGTTTCGTGAAACGATTTCCTTCAGATATAGCTTAGTCCTTCTTTCCATGCTATGCTATCAGCTTCCTTGATCGGCAAGAAGTGAGCGGATTTCGTTAGTCGATCAACTATTACCCAAATAGCATCACAACCGGATCTGGCCTTGGGTAGCTTGGTGATGAAATCCATCGATATTCCTTCCCATTTCCATTGTGGGATCTCTGGTTGTGTCAACAAGCCAGAGGGCTTCTCGTACTCGGCTTTGACCTTCGAGCAAGTTAGGCACTTGCTGACATAAGTGGCTACTTCAGCCTTCATGTTAGGCCACCAGAAATGTTCCTTCAATCCATGATACATCTTATCAGCACCAAGATGTATGGAATATCGTGTCTTGTGAGCTTCGTCGAGTACTAGCTTTCTCACATTTCCGTAGCTAGGTACCCATAATCTGTCCATGAAGTTTCTGGTTCCATCTGGCTTCTCAGTCAGTTGCCTTTCCATTCCGCGCAAAGATTCTTCCTTTATATTCTCTTCCTTGAGAGCCTCAATTTGAGCATCATGAACTTGTGAAGTGAGGTTAGAGCGTATTTTCACACTCAGTGCTCGTACGCGGAGCGACTTCAAGCATTCCTTCCTGCTTAAGGCATCGGCTACGACGTTAGCCTTACCAGGATGATATCGAATCTCGCATTCGTAATTATTTAGCTATTCAACCCAACGACGTCGCCTCATATTCAACTCCTTCTGATTAAAGATATGTTGTAAACTCTTATGATCAGTGAATATGGTGCATTGCGTTCCATAAAGATAGTGCCTCCAAATCTTGAGGGCGAAAACGATAGCTCCAAGCTCCAGGTCGTGGGTTGTGTAGTTCTTCAAATGAATCTTCAATTGCCGAGAGGCATAAGCGATAACTTTCTCACATTGCATCAACACGCAACCCAATCCTTGATGCGAAGCATCACAGTAAACTACAAAATCTTCGATTCTGTCCAGGTAGAGATAGGATTAGTGCATCGCAAAGCTTCTGCTTCAACTTCTGAAAGGCTTCTTCTGCATTGGCATCCCAAATGAATTTCTTATCTTTCTGAGTCAATGCAGTCAGGGGCTGGGCTATCTTTGAGAAGTTCTCAATGAATCGGCGATAATAGCCAGCGAGACCCAAGAATTGGCGTATCTCAGTCGGAGTAGTGGGAGTACTCCAGTCTCTGATAGCCTCAACTTTGGCTGGATCAACAAGAATTCCCTGGTCATTGATGACCTGACCCAAAAAGTTTACTTCGCGAATCCAAAAGTCGCATTTGGAAAACTTCGCGTACAATTCTTCCTTCTTTAGCAATTCCAAGATAAGTCTCAAATGTTGTTCGTGTTCTTTCTAGCTTCGAGAGTATATGAGAATATCATCGATAAACACGATAACAAATTTATCTTGGTATGGTTTACATACGCGGTTCATCAAATCCATGAACACAGCGGGTGCGTTAGTCAAACCAAAAGGCATAACGAGGAACTCGTAATGACCATAGCGTGTTCTGAACGCTGTCTTCGAAACATCTTCGTCTCTGACTCGTAGTTGATGATAACCGGATCTCAGGTCGATCTTGGAGTAATAACTCGATCCTTGGAGTTGGTCGAACAAGTCGTCGATTCTTGGTTGCGGGTAGCGGTTCTTCACCGTTAACTTGTTCAACTCCCTGTAGTCGATACACATCCGAAACGTTCCATCCTTCTTCTTCACAAACAAGACAGGAGCTCCCCACGTCGAGTGGCTTGGGCGGATAAAGCCTTTATCTAACAACTCTTGCAGTTGACTAGATAATTCTTGCATTTCTGACGGTGCCAGGTGGTAGGGCGATCTGGCAACGGGGGCGGCTCCAGGCATCAAGTCGATACGAAATTCCACTTGTCGAGTTGGTGGTAAACCAGGCAAGTCTTCGGGGAAAACTTCTGGAAATTCACGGACCGTAGGAACATCTTCGATGCGCTTCTCCTTGGGCTTCTTCTCCGTAACATGAGCTAGAATGGCATGACATCCTTTTCGAAGAAACTTACGAGCCTTCATACTCGATTTGATATTTAGCGGGGTTCCACTCTTTTCGCCTTGTACGCTAAGAGTGTTGCCGTCTGCGAGTGGTACGCGGACTATCTTCTCATGACAAACTATCTCAGATGGATCTTTGATAGCCAATCCATTCTGGTAACGATATCAAAGCTTCCTAGATCAACAGGCATAAGGTCGATGTGGAAAAAATGATCTGAGAGTTCAAGCGAGCAACCTTGGTACATTTCTCCAGTTTCTATTAGGTCACCATTTGCTAATTCTACTGTGAACTTAGTGTCTAGGGCAACAGGGGCGATTCCTAGTAATTGGCTAAAATCGGTAGACACAAAGCTTTTATCGGCACCAGTATCGAATAAAATAGAAGCAAATTGGTTGTTAAGTAGAAACGTACCCGTCACGGTGTTTGGATCGCGACGTGCTTCTCCAGCATTGATCACAAAAACTCTGCCTTTCGCCTGATTCTGATCCTTCGTCTTGGGGCAGTCCTTCTTCAGGTGACCAGTAACACCACAACCAAAACATGCACGATTTGGGCAATCGCGAGTGATGTGACCCTTGGTCTTGCAGTGGCCACAGTAAACGTTTCCACAATCAAGGGTGTGGTGGAGGTTGCACTTGTTGCACAGAGGTGCATTACCGGTGTAGCTTGTCTTCTTTGGTGCTTGAGCAGGTGCGGTAGCAGCAAAAACTTTAGCCGGCTCGGGTCCTTTGGCAGGGGCCTTTTCAGGGTTCATGTCTGGCTTATTCTTCCAGAAACTACGCTTCCTTTTGTTGTCCGGCTTCTTTCCATATGAGGTGGCTGTACCGACCTCGGGAATCTTGACTTCAGAATTCTTCTTGGCAAATGTCACACCTTGTCGTGTGGCCTGATAGACTAAGTTGTGAGCAAGACGCACAGCCTCCTGAAAAGTGGCAGGGTTCGAAGAAAGAACATTCCCTTGAATGTGAGGTGCGAGACCCTAAATTTATCTCTCGATCTTCTTGAACGGCGGAGTGACCATGGTTGAACAAAGATGCACGAGTTCGCGGAATCGCTTCGTGTAACCAGCGATGTCAGAACTGTTCATTGCCAAAATCCAGAATTCAGCTTCCAATCTCTGCAATTCTTCTCTCGGGCAGTATTTGTCACGCAGGAGCTGTTTAAGCTCATCCCAAGTCATAGCGTAAGCCAGGTCTGTTCCCATGTCGTCAGCGTGAGAATTCCACCAATTTAGCGCGCCATCAGTAAAAGTGCATGTAGAGTACTTAACCATGAAGCCAGCGGGGCAGTTGCTAATGCGAAAAATGGATTCCGTCCGTTCAAACCAACGAATCAAACCCACGGCACCTTCCGTGCCCTTGAAGTTAGTGGGTTTGCAGTTTATAAAGTCCTTGTATGAACAGTCGCGGGGACCTGCAATGTTAAAATGTTTGAATACAATTCGGAGAAATTGTAGTCTGGATGTTTTCTAACATTGAGATCGTTAAACCTTACCATGTGCTGGATTGTTATTTTGTCTGTCGTGATCCCGTTGAGTTTCGCTTGCAGCAACAACTTCAGCAACTCGTTGAGTGATTAGAGCCTCAATGTCGGCATCATTCATTGGTTGGTTGGGCGATGTGTTCCTGGTACCACGTTTAGGAGGCATGTTTCTTCTTTACGTGTCAATGACAACATAAAGAAAACAAACGGTTTAGACCATATAAGGATGGGGTTATTGCAAGCTCAAGAATAACAACCATGACATACATTTAATACCAGAGCAAGTAACACAAGTATCACAATAACAAATAACTCAACTATTCAACACGATAAGATAAACTACAAGTTACATTCCATACCGCGATATTTAGTTATAAATAATACAAAAGGGGTTAAGTTAAAGTAAGTACATAACTAGCTAATGGGAGTGCAATCCCAACAAAATATTACTTCATCATGATTTACTAATAAAATGGTGGGTCAAACAGGGTAGGTCAAATCTAAAGCATCCTAAAAACAAGGGCCTGGGGGTAAGGCAAGAGTGCTAGTAACCTGGGCCATGAGCGCTAAGAAAGCAAGAAGTCGCTCGACATGGCCCTCGAGAGTGGCAACTCTCATCTGTAAAAGCTTGATGGTAACGGAGTTGTTAGCAACAAACGTACTAGCATCCGTCACGCTAGCATAAAGAGAGTCTAGGGCAACCTGATTAGTGGTCCTAGTCTTCTCCAAGCTATCCACTCGGGTGATCGAGGGGCTGACTCGTCCTTAGAGCTCGACGAGATGTAAATGGCCTCGTTAGCGGAAGCCATCACTTCGATAACAAGTTCCAAGTAAAAGCAGCGTTAGAACAAGTAAGCATATAAACATTTAAGGTAAATAAATCTAACGCAAGTTATGAAATAAACACTTAAGCATAAATCATAATAAACGTTACCACTTGAGTTGGCATTGCGTGCAAACGGTACCTTCAGAGCGGGTTATACTCCAGGTTTTGTTTTCGTTTTTTATTTATGAAACCTAGTTCACTATAACCACGGCTCTGATACCAATCTGTCACACCCTGGACTTTCGGGAACGGAGGTGTGTGATGTCATGAAATCATAGTCGTGGATACTTAGAACAATTAATAGTAAACCAATTGATAAACAAAACGTCATTTGGATTGCAGCGGAAATAATGGTAAATGACATTGTCTTACAATTAATAATAAAGATGGAAATAGTTCTTAAAAGTTAAGATAGTTCCTAAAATGCTTGAAAAGAGTTAAGTGGATAAATCGGGACTATGACTCCATCAGCAGCAGGTCCGTTTATGAGTGATGTTCCCGTTTGCACGTGCGGATACATTTAGTTACCTGAGAAAATCATGAGTTTAAAGGGTCAACATAAAGTTGGTGAGTTCACAGGTTTAAGACTCTACAAATAGTTTGTAAATGGTTTGAGGTATACAAGATAATAATATGGTCACCGTGATGTAATGATTAGCAATGAACTTTGAATTTGAAACTAACAGATTTACCCACTCATAGCATCTTCCCTAAAGATACTGCAATGGAACAATAATAACTGGCGTGTACTACTCGACAAATGCACACGTCGGGATTGGAGCTACCAATCAAGTAGGGTCGTTAACCCAAATAGATCTATTCACTAGTTACCGTTTCGAACAGAACTAATCAAATTTAATTAATAGTGGGATAAGTGACAATTTGCTATGTAACAAAATGTACTCATTTGTAGGGTATGTAAAGAACATTTAATCATACGGCAGTGTACAGTTCGACCGATATATCAAGTATAAAACAAATTTAGTTCATGATTTATCCCCCAAAGTATTAAAACAGTTTAAAAGAAGGGGCCGTGAGACTCACCTGATCTAGGTGAATAATGATAAGTATGCAAGTCCAGAAATGAAAGGGTGCAAGTAACGTCCTAATAAATAATAAGACAATGCATATATATAAGGCATTTGGTTATTGAGTAACAATAATGTCACCCAAACGATACCGGTCAAGTCTTGATATAATATCCCGTTTGTATTAGTTTTGGAAGTCCGTTTGATAATATTTATTGGTCAAATAAATATACGAAATCAATGCTTATATTTATGTTAAAATAAATATAAAGGAAAGTTAAATAAATCAATTTAACATAAAAGAAATCAATCAAGTTTTAAATATTGAAATAAATAATAATGTCTATTATTATTTATAGATAGATTTATATATTTATATGTCATGACTTAAACCTCTTATAATTATTTGTTAAAATAATTATATATATTTTCAAGTAAAAATATGTGACAAGGTTTATTGAGATAGTATAAGTTGTTTGAAAATAAATACAAGTCTTTGTATTTATACTTATACATTTGTAAAAGATTTTATAAATTCATTTGACAAAAGTTATAATCATGTGTTAAGTTAAGATGACCATCTTTTAATAAACTAAAAGTATAAATGTTAAAAATAATTATATGTTCAAATATAATTATTTGACGTTTGAATCGTCGAAAATGTTTTACGTTATCACTTAAAAGGTGAACGTTTTTATTTAGAAATCGTCAATGATTATTTTCCAAGTCAAATCGTTTGGCTTCGTAATCGTTTTAAATATTTTATAACATGTTGACTTGAGATTATAAAATAAAATTCCAAGTCATTTTTAATTCCAAAAATCCATTTATTCCATGTCTTTAGGAATATTCCATTTATTAATTTTTAAATAAGTCTTTGTTTATATTAAATCCATGGTTTTAGTAGGTCATCTAACTTGTCCAATGATTATGTTTTATAGTCTTCATGACTTACAAGGATTTATACTAACACCTATGTGTTAGGATTAAGTCATGGGTTTATTTAAGACAAGTTAATGTTGTTAGATCTTTTATTTAAGTCATGAGTTAGTAATATATAACAAGTAAAATAAATAATCAACTAGCAAAAGCTAGGACCTTTATGTTCAAACAAGTGAACAAATCTTACTAATACTTGAAGTATTAGGACATATCAACTAACATATTAGTGTTAGGACCAAGATAAATAAATAACAAGAAATTAAATTGTAAGAAATTAAATAACAAGTAATTAAATGCAAGATAAATATAAATGATCTAAGTTTTGATACAAAATACTCCCAATTTGGTTTCTTTAGTGCACAACCTCACATCTTGGCTATTTTAAGCCCTAAGGCACCAAAGATATGTTAGATCAAGTCACTTGTATTATTAACTCAAGTGTTGGTTGTTTTTAGAGGATTGGAGAAATAATTTATTTTAAGTTATATCAAGACTTGTTGGGGTTTTGGGTGATAGACTAAGTATGGAAAAAAGTTTAAAAGACTCACAAAAGGAGTAAAGGAGGGGAAGTGGCGGCTTCGTGGTGGTCCGGTGGTGGTAGGCCGGCGGCAAAGTGGTGGTGTGTGGTGGTCGGCGGTGGCCGAAAGGGTGAGGGAGGGGGTTTTCGGCTAGGCCGAATAGAGAGGGAGGAGGGAGAGGTTGAGAGTGGGTGTTTGAGGGAGGTAGAAATGAGGGTGGTGCAAGGGAAATGGTTGAGCTTGGCCTCCCTTTTATACTAAAAAGTTGGTGTTTTACACAATGGTTAATAACCATTGACAACCCATAATTACTTTTAATTATGAATTAAGATATTCACCTAAAATAGTTGTAGGTGGTTTTTATAAAAATCTTGGAGATTTTTATAATAGATGAGGGTGATTTAAGAGTTAATAATTTTATAAAAGTCCATGGGTTGGTATAAAAATAGTAGATTAGTGTTTATAAAAAGTTTGGAAAATAAACACTAATTTTTGGTTTTATAAAAACTACAAAGGTGGTGAACTTTTTATATAAAATCTTGTTGGGTTTAATTTATAAAGATTTGGGCTTAAATAGTTTGGGCCGAAAATATTAAAAAAAAAATAAAGTTTGGGCCGGGTTGGGGCTGACCGGAACCGGGCCGGATCGTGGGCCGGAGCAGGCCGGAAGCCGGGCTGGACCGCTGGGCTGGTTTGGTCCTCGGTTTGGTTAACGAGCCGGGCTTCGGGTTGGGTTAAAACGCTCGTTGGGTTACACTGAGTAATCGGTAAAATTTTCGGGTCAAACGGATAAGTTTTGAGACCGTTGGGCCTGACTGAGCCCAACGGGGTTTCGGGTTCAGTGTTCGGTTGATGTTCGGATTTTTCTGAGTGAAACGGGTTGAGGAGTTCAAGTCTTGACAAACTTTTGAAAGATTTATAAAATTATTTAAATCTTTGACGTGTCGAACAGTCAGTTCGAACACCGGGCGGAGAATATATAAAAAGTCACATTTTATATATTTTTCTTGTTGTTAAAATTCCATTAAGACATTAATGGTTTTTCTTGATTTTTTTTAATCGAAAAACAATAGTTGGTACAAACTCGGGAATTTTTTAGTCAATTATATATATATATATATATATATATATATATATATATATATATATATTCCTAATTAACAGATAACGATGAGATAATTAACAGATAATGCACGTATTAACAGTAATAGTAAGAGTCAAAGTCAACAGGTTGACCTGGTTTTGACCGAGGTGTCACAAATTCGGACAAGGTTTGGAGGCGCCGAAGGTGGAGTTCGGTGAGCGTTCGGCGGGACTGTTGGTCCGAAAGAGAAGTTCGGAGGGAGTTCGGAGGTCCGAACCTCACAGCTTATAAATAGTCCGAATTTGAGGTTCGGAGTTCATAATCTCCTGTTTACTCCGAACTTGCACCGAACTGCTGCCCAGTTTTCGAATTTTCGATTTACGTCTTGTTTGGACTTTTAGAGACTTGTTCTAGGTAGGTTTAATGATTCCGAGTACGATGGTGTTATTAGATTTAGTTTTCATTCACTGTTTGTGGGTTTTTTTGTTCGAAAAAACCGTTCGGACTGTTTCAGGTTCCTAGATCTGAAAATAAACTACTTAAAACTTGTTTTTAGAAGATAAAAATGGTTCCTATGTGTTTGTCATCAAAAACTGACCAAGGGTGTCAATTTTTGTGGTTTGATTTGGTATAGATCACTGATTTTGAAATTCAAATTCTTCGGAGTTCATCAGGCTCCGAACTTGGAGTTCGGACACTCCGAACTTGGAGTTCGGACGTAGCTCGTACAGAGTTCGGCGGGTTAACATTTTTGATCAAAAAGTTGTTTGTTTTCGCAAATGACAACGAAGTGACAAAATCGGTGATTATATCTGTTAATAACATGGAATTTAATGAATGTTATATTTTATGTGTTTTCAGATATGGCAAACGACCTGAAGATCGGTGACAAACACAACATTTGTGCACATATTGGTGTTGCACAAGGCAAGCTTGATAAATTTGGAGGATCCGGGATATTTGAGTTTCTGAGACGATCAAGGATTCACTATGCAATCACTCAATCTTGTGATGTATATCGTGATATCATCCTGGAGTTCTGGAGTACTGCGCAGACGATTACTGATGCTCCAATCAAAATTGTTGCAACCGTTCAGGGTCGATTAGTTGAAGTCACTGAAGTGGATATTCGCAGGGTTCGGAAGTTGGAAACTGATACAACAACTGCACCTTTGGAAATTTCTCCTGAAGATAACGTGACGCTTCTGAAGCGAATTTGGTACACCGATGATCCAAGTAAAGAATGGGTCTACAAATCTTCGCTGAACATTGCATACAAATACTTGGCGCATGTGTTGTTGGTATGTCTGGGGCACAGAATATCCGGGCACGATGAAGTTCAACAAACAATGCTGTCTTTAATGAAAGCTTTGGTGATGAACCGACCATATAATGTTGCTGGGTTGATCTTTCATTACATGAGAGATAACCTAACTCATAGGCAAAAGAAAGCAGCTATCTATCCAAGATTTCTTCAGATGATCCTTAATGACCGGTATCCTGATTTGGTGAAGCTTGAAACACAGAAGATGGAACTGAAACACATGACAGAAGCAAGTGTGGGTGCTCTGGCGTCTTATCACCAGAATATCAGCCGAAATTGAAGCGCCTAATTGGTCATTTAGTGAATGTTGATTACGTGGCACCAGCACAGGGTGCACCTCGTCATGTAGAAGGTAGTGATTCAGAGGAACTTGATTACAGTTGGATCGTGGAACAAAATCAAATTCCACAACAAGGAAAGGTCAAAAGACCTAAAAGACAAATTCTAGTAGTACAAGAACCAGTAAATCCAGTGCCCGAACCTGTTGTCTCTCAACCGCCAGTTTCTGAACCGGTGGTCTCAGCACAGGAAGTTCTTGTATCTGTCAATGTGACTGAGACACCTGCGGTGAATACCCTGGAAGATGTGTTAGGACCGATTTTCACTACAAGAATCTCGATCTTGAGCAAGAACGAGTTCGGATGAGAAAACTCAAAAACAAATGAAGAAGATGATGATGATGAATCATGAATAATCATAAACAAGAAAGATGAAGAACATATCGAATGATTTCATATAACCGAATGATTAGTTACAAGAAATCATGAAGAACACACAATCTCTCTCTAGAAAATCCATGACTCACTCTCTCTCTAGTATGGAAATCTCACACTCTACAAGAAAATCATCATCTCCACATTCGGAGACTCCTTTACTTGTAATGGGCACCCTCACTATATATAGTGAGGGTGACTATCAACAGAAATACATAACTGAATAAACGAAATTACAAGTAAAGTAAATAACATAAATAACATAAATATTAATTAAATCAAGGTTGATTTAAATTAATCCGAAGCTTGACTCGCTCGAACCGATCTTCCGTTGACTTTTACGTTGACCGTTGACCCGAACGGTTGACTTTTCCTGAAAACGGTCTTCGGTCCAATCTCGCAAGCCTCGAGCATCACAACTCAGTCTCTAAATCAATTCACATGGATTCTTCAGTCGAATGCTTCGGTAAACAGATTTGATGGCGTCAGTCACATAGATTTTAAGTTCCAACAAGATGAATCTGATGATAATGAGGAGTTTATGAATGTTGGGGCTGACTCCGAAGACTTGTCTGACATAAACAATCCGTTTGTGCGTGTCTTGATCAACTCTAAATATGTGAAGCTAAGAAGAGGTAGCGATGAACATTTCACGTACCGAATCAGCCAAAACAAGAGCAACGATCGCTAGAAGGATCGTGTGTACGATAATGTAGCCTCATCTGAGTCCGATGAAGATTATACTCCTGACGCCGATGTAGTTCATGGCAAAAGAAAGCAGAAAGCTTCTGGTTCTTCTGTTGTTTCTTCACAAAACAGGAAGAAGTCTATTGCTGGTGGAAGAGGTAAAAGGCAGAAAGTGTCACAGTTTATTCTAAAGCCTCGTTCCGGTGTATCTTCATCAACCAGTCCAGCAAAGTCTCTGCCAGATGTGTCTACAACTGTTCAGACTTCGGTGTCTGATGTTCAGTCTGACTTTTTTCAAGATCTCATGAATGCCAACAGATCAACAATTGTTAGCACAACACCTTCAGCAAGTGCTGGTGTGCAGTTTGTGAAACAACCGATGGGTTCAACTCCTACAACTCCGGTGTATCTCTAAAGCAACAGCCGCTGCAGCTTCTTCACATTCGACTCCAGAGGTTATTTTCAACTTTGAACAAGGTTCTATGTCATTCTCACAAGCCAGTATTCTTCAGAGTGCGTTAAGCGATCAACAGTCTCAGATTGATGTGTTGAAGACTAAGACTGAGGAGCAAGAGAAGATTATTACTGAGCTTCGGACAAGTAATGATGAATTAAGAGCTCAAAATCAATCTCAAAGTCAACAGATGAATGCCTTGTAGAGTCGAGACTTAGCTAAAGATCAAGAGATCCTGCGTTTGAGCAGATCTAGTCAGACTCAGAGCAAATTGCTTCTCGAAATGGATGAGCAAATAAAGTTCTTGATGAAGAAATTTAAAGCTCAGGGGGAGATTGGGGATAGTTCGGGTTGTAATGAAGATCCGATGAGATATCTGAATGATGATCCCGATCAAGATGATCCTGAAGGGAATGTTGGTGGAGGATCAGGCCCGACCGGAACCACTGGTTTGGGTGCTGGGACATCTACTTCCCAGGGGGAGAAAGTGTGACAACCGGCAATTTCCCAAGTTAACTCCGTTAATAATTTGTGTTATATTTCGATAACGTCCGTTACCTCAGTTAACTAGAATAGTTACACGAGCTTTGCACATGAGTCTAGACGTCGGTTAATTTACTTGAATAAGTATAATTTATAATTTTATGTAAATTATATTCTATGATTTCACGAAAATGTTTTATCATTTCATGTGGCAATTATATTCATTATCACATGGTATATATGTATATCTATATATATATATATATATATATACGCATGTCGTTTTATGATTTTATGTGAAGGTGTGTCACGTAATCATACGAAACGTTTCTATAATTTTATAGGAATTTAAAAATATTAGTTATGGGGTTATAACTATGATTTTATGTGATATGGATATAGATTACATTTTTTTTATATAAAGCTTCGTTTGTTAAACATGTTCTCGACATACACTCGGGTGTTCACCGTCAAGCTTTCTCCGTTAATTCCGTTAGAATTGTTTAACGAATATTCATGTTGAGGGGTTAACCTTGCCATTAACCAAACTATTATAACTAAATAAAACTATGAAGGACTCACCTTGCAATTATCAAAACTTGTTTTTTTTTATTTATTTAGGTAGCTTATTGAAGGACTAATGTTGTCATTTAACGATAGTCCATTTGAAAAGAATTTCATAACTGTCGAAGGCATTCAAGACCCGTAACACCGCATTCATTTCGACCAATCGACATCTGCCGGTTACGACCATCGATCGACTAGCCAATGATCCAGTGATTCGTCTTATTTTCTTCTTTCACTCTTTCAATCATTAGCACCCAGCCTCTCCCTCGTTTCCTCTCTAAACGACTCCAAGAATCCACCCACTGGAGCCAAGTTTTCCGGCCATCTAGGCACTGTTTCACCACCATTCACGCATCACGATAATCGCTTTCCTTTGCTAAGCAACCCAGTAGCAACAGATTTGGAAACAGAGCATCATCAGGAGGTCTAGGTCGAGACTTTCGGATTCGTTTCGGTGTCCAAAACGTATCAAGAATCATCTCCGTTTCAAGGTAACAGTTTATCCTTGTAAATCGCATGTTTTCTTTGGATTTCATTCTGGTTTCGTGACTTTCCGGTGACCGGAATAAAACTCCGGCCATCGGAGTTGTGAGGAAGAAGATGGACTCGCGACGGGTTTTTAATAATAGTATTCTGTGCGGATTTTTAAAACAAAAGGATTTGCAGCGCAATGGTAAGTAGGCGTGTTTGAGACCATGAGGTCCCGGGTTCTAAACCCGTCCCCGTCCACTTCATTTTCTTTTTCTTTCTTATATTTTCCTTTGTGCCTAATTCCTGGCGTCACTATGGATAAAATGATTTCTGCTCCGAAAATTAAACAAACAGAAGGTTGGCTGAGTGGTTAGGTCGCATTGTTTTAAAGCTTAGGTCACGGGTTCAAGTCCCGTGACCATCATTTTTGATGTTTTATTTCTTTTTAGAGATTTTAAGTATTATTTGGTCTAAAACCTAAAACTACTAATACATAACTATTAAATCTCGTATCCGTGAAGTTTTCGTAGACCCCGTTAGGGTTCTCGTTGGATTTTTATTTTATGGAAACCCTATGCTTTAAAAGAATTAAAAACTTATGGTTTTGTTTATATTAATATAAACTAGTTTTAAACATAGAAATATATATGTAAATATATATTTGATTTAATTGTTATGCACATATTCACAAGCGTACGTTTTGAAAGATGTTCTTTAAACTTTTGAATTTATGTCACTACATATAAATAGATATTTAGGACGTTTTATTTCATTTTACGACTTCACCTCGATATTTATAATTACGAATATATATTTACCGATGATCCCTATGTTTATTATTTGGGATAACCTACGCGCATTGATTTTCGTAAATCCTTGCGTCTTTGATTTAAGTGTCATTCTGACTACTTTCGAACAAACGATTTTCGTCACGAATTGAAATTGTCACCTACGTCATAATTGGAATCACTTGATATTAATACCGTCGTCTAGGCTATGTTACTCATGTGCAAACACACACTTACGTATGTAAAATCGATAGGTGCTCGGTAGTTACGCAAGACTCGGAGTCTTACTAAATTGTAGCAGCGCACCCTAAGGTGAGTTTCACAACCTTTTACGTTACGTCCGGGTTTGGACGATAACACACGCAAACACGTTACACCCGGGTTAGGGTGATAACACGACAACGTTTATGTATGATTAAAGTAGAAATCCAACATATATCACATGTTCACGTAAAATGCTTATCTTTGAAAGTCCTTACTTATCGAACCGTTAATAGTTTATAGCGAGGGGATATTGGGTAGTACTACTGGGGTCTGACAAACCCCACTCAGCGGGCACGAGATGCACCACCCGACTGGCGGTCGGACTGAGGACAATGTCAGCCTAAACTTACCGTGATCGAGTAGACACGGGGAAGGCAAACCACGTAAGGAATTATTCCTACAACTAATTGGTCAGCTTCGGTTGCGAACGTTTTAGTGACATGAACTTAGGCTCGCTACCTACGATATGGATTGTACTGTTAATATACATGCTTACATACGAATAAAAACTGTTGTATTCGTACTGCATAACTATACTAGTTATACTTATGTGCTTATGTGAACTCACCAACATTAGTTGACACTTGCTCTTATGCATGCTTTGCAGGACGCTAGGAGGATCTGATTTTTGGGCACGTACGTTGTCTAAAACCTTTTATTTTGGGAATTGGTTTTCAAATCTTTTCAACTTGAACTGGTATTTACTCATCGGGCGCTTGCTTGCGCAACTTGACTTTTATGAGCTTCCGCTAAACTTTAACTCTGATTGATATTTCCCGTTTGGAAATATATTTACATTTTGAACCCTCAACTTATGTTTAATGTAACTAATGACTCGGGTCCTGGTCTGGTTCACACCCCACACGGTTAAACTCCGTTAGTGGGAATTGGGGGTGTGACAGATTGGTATCAGAGCCCTTGGTTGCAGAGAACTAGAATTTTCAAAAATTCTAAACTGTAACTGTTTTTGAACATTAGTTACAACAATTCCCAAAAGCATTTTCATTTCCGCGTGCCAAAAATCGATTGCTCACATTAGGTTGTTTTTCTTTTGTTTGTGTCTGTCTGGGTTTTGACAGTATGGCACCACACGATAACACGAGGGGTAAGGGAAAGAAAATTGCCAACGAACAGTCATCATCCTCCAACCAGCAAGGCCGCGAGCCTGAGCAGCCTGAGTACACGATAATGGATTTCCTTCGGGATCAGCACATACGTCCTGATAGGCGTGCACCAAACGATTACAGTTGGCTGAGTCCGACAACATATCGGTTGCTTGACATGTATCATGTGCCGGCCAGAGTTGACCTACCATTTGATTTGAAGCGGGTCATTGCGGGACTGATAGCCGCCTATGACAACACTCTTGGAGAAACCAGACAAAATTCCATCAGCAATCGCACACGCGATAGAGAAATTGAGCGATTGCGGGCCGATCAAAGGGAACAGGATACCTACCACTACAACTTGTCCCAGGGGGTAATGGGTATCCGTAATAGGGTCACCGAGCTTGAGTCGCGACCCAATCCAGCAGGTTTGGAGCATGAACTGCATCTAGCACAACATCAGATTTGCTGAACTCCAACATTCCAATGCAGCGCTTCATCACTCCAACGCGACACTTGCGGCGCAGGTCGCCACCCTCCAAGTGCAAATGGCAGCCCTGCAAGTTCAAGGTGCTCCTGTTCAGGAAGAAGAGGAGGAACCCTTCGAGGAAGAACCTTTTGAGGAGGATCCTCAAGAGGACATGGAGGAAGAACCAGATGTTATTGATCCTTGATCTAATCTGTCTTCTTTTCTTTCATTTTGTTACTTCGAATAAAATTGACTGGGTGTTCATTTTATTTTGAATGTTTCAAATACTGAGATACATCATGGTTGGATTTAAATTTTGTAATGGATATTACATCTTCATTTTTCCAATGTGATTCTAAAAATTATGTCATGTGATGGATGGATGCATGAATAATTGTTTAGTGCTTAATGAAATTAATATTGGATATATCAATTATTGGATTGTATGCGTGCTAACGTACATAATGAAATTAACATTGGGTATATTAATCATGGAAATGTTTGTATGACAAACAAAATCATGGCTGAACACCTCACACCAGCTGAGATCCAAGCTTTGATAAATGAAAACGTTACGGCAGCACTCGCTGCGGCTCAAGCGCAAGGGAACAATAACGGTGGTAAGTAAAACAGACGAAAAATTGACTACATTTTTTTTCTTCTCTCTCACTCTCTAAAATTATTCTCTGAAATAATTTTATGAAACAAATCCAGGCCCAGCTCAGTGCACCTTCAAAACTTACATGGATTGTAAGCCGCTCACGTTCAAGGGTGATGAAGGAGCCGTGGGTCTGCTACGATGGCTCGAGAAATCAGAAAAGGTGCTCTCAATGTGTAACTGCCTAGTTGCGAATCAGGTCAATTTCGCAACCGCTACACTCGAGGGAGCTGCCCTCACTTGGTGGAACGCGCAAATCCAAATGTTAGGGCTCGACGCAGCGAATGCTATGACTTGGCAGGAATTTAAGGATGCCATGATGGAGGAGTACTGTCCTCGCGACCAGGTTAAAAGGTTGGAAGGTGAGTTCCAGAACTTGAAAATGGTAAGTTCTGAGGTTGAAGAGTACACCGCTCGCTACCATGAGTACGCGGTGCTGTGTCCTACGATGGTTGATGCTGACTTTAAAAGGATTGAACGATACGTGGATGGGTTAGCTCCACAAATTAAGGGAATGGTTACTGCCTCAAACCCTGCAAATGTGCAGAATGCTATCAGGTTGGCCCATAAGTTGACTGACCGGGCCATAGAGCAAGGAACGTTGCCACCCAGAAAGGTCCCCAAAACTGCCCTAGATGGGAAAAGAAAGAGAGATGACAACTCTAGTAATAACAACAATAATGGTAGTGGCAACAATAATGGGAGATCCTCTAACTCTCACAATCAAAACAAGAGGTACAACAACTCCAGGGGTGACTACAACAATAGTAATACCAACAGTGGGGGCGGTAACCAGAACCGCAGCGGTGGTAGCAATCAGAATAACAATGGGTACAAAGGACGAGCACCTTTTTGCAATCGGTGCAACCAACGCCATAATGGGGCATGCAAGAGACTCACCTGTGAGCTTTGTGGTAAAGGGGGCCATGAGGCTAAGAACTATTGGGGTGAACTTCAAAACCGCCCCAATCAAAATCAGGATCAGAATCAGAATCAGAACCAGAGGCAGAATAACGAAGGCCCTAGAGGGTGTTTTGAATGTGGAAAACCAGGGCATTTAAAGAGGGACTGTCCACAGCTCCGATGGAACAATAACAACAATGTTGGCAACAACAACAACCACCGTAACAACAATAACAACGGTGGTGATGGGGGTAGAAACGGTGGAGATGGCGCCAAAGGGCGAGCTTTTGTTATGGGTTCAGGTGAAGCGAGAAACGATGCCAACGTCATTACCGGTAAGTTTCTTCTAAACAACTACTTCGCAAATGTCTTATTTGATACTGGTGCTGAGAAAAGTTTTATCTCGACTAAGTTCTGTAAGTTGATTAAGGCTACCCAAACTCCACTAAAAGCTAGGTATACGGTTGAATTAGCAAATGGTAAGCTTCTTGACACCACTCACTTAGTTGGAAACTGCACATTAGAACTATCTGGTCATAAACTAAGTATAGACCTTATGCCTTTTACCATCGGTAGTTTCGACGTCATAGTGGGCATGGATTGGCTATCCAAACATCAGGCGGAAATTGTTTGTCAAGAAAAAGTCATAAGAATACCCATAGCAGGAGGAGAAGTACTCTCAATTCAGGGCGAAAAGGGAGGTGTTGTCTCCGGAATCATATCATACCTTAAAGCGCAGAAGTGTCTTCGGAATGGACACGTGGCAATCCTGGCCACAGTTACGGACCAAACCAGGGTAGAGAGAAAAATCGAAGACTTCCCGATCGTACGTGATTACTCAGAGGTATTTCCTGAGGAATTACCTGGTCTTCCTCCGCTTCGGCAAGTAGAATTTGGGATTGACCTCGCTCCCGGAGCAGCTCCGATCGCGCGTGCACCATATCGTCTAGCGGTGAACGAATTGAATGAGCTATCCGCACAACTACAGGAACTGCTAGATAAGGGTTTTATTAGACCTAGCTCGTCACCATGGGGAGCACCAGTATTATTCGTCAAGAAGAAGGATGGCACATTTAGGATGTGCATTGATTACCGCGAACTCAACAAAGTCACTATCAAAAATCGATACCCTCTTCCACGAATAGATGATCTTTTCGACCAGCTTCAAGGATCCAGTTACTATTCCAAGATTGATTTAAGGTCTGGTTACCATCAGCTTCGAGTCCGTGAGGAGGACATCGAAAAGACAGCCTTCAGAACACGCTACGGTCATTATGAATTTTTGGTCATGCCTTTTGGGCTGACAAATGCACCAGCTGTGTTCATGGATCTCATGAACCGTGTGTGCAAGCCCTATCTGGATAAATTCGTCATAGTATTTATCGACGACATCCTCATCTACTCCAAGACGAAAGAAGAACACGAGGAACATCTACGGTTAATCTTAGAATTGTTAAAGAAAGAACAACTCTACGCAAAATTCTCTAAGTGCGATTTTTGGATCCGAGAGGTTCAATTTCTGGGTCACATCGTCAACGAGCAAGGTATCCACGTTGACCCAGCCAAGATCGAAGCCATTAAAAATTGGCCTACCCCTAGATCACCTACGGAAATTCGCCAATTCCTAGGTTTAGCGGGTTACTACCGTCGTTTTATAAAGGGATTTTCTCAGTTAGCTCAACCATTGACCGCTCTTACGCACAAATGGGTTCAGTACAGATGGGGTGACAAGGAAGAGGCAGCCTTCCAAAATTTGAAAGAGAAACTTTGTACTGCACCTATATTATCTTTACCTGATGGGATTGACGACTTCGAGGTCTATTGTGACGCGTCAATCCAGGGACTCGGATGTGTGTTGATGCAAAGAGGTAAAGTCATCGCATACGGGTCAAGGCAACTAAAGTCCAATGAGAAGAATTACACAACTCATGACTTAGAGTTGGGCGTTGTTGTATTTGCCTTGAAATTTTGGAGACACTACTTATACGGTACCAAGTGTACGATATTCACTGATCACAAGAGCCTCCAACACATATTTGAACAGAAGGAACTCAACATGAGGCAACGTAGGTGGGTCGAATTGCTAAACGACTACGATCTTGCGATAAAGTATCATCCAGGCAAGGCCAACGTTGTGGCCGATGCCTTGAGTAGAAAGGAACATGTTAAACCTAGAAGGGTTCGAGCTCTCCAATTAACGATCCATACGGGGCTACCGGATAGACTCCGGGATGCTCAGAAAGAGGCCCTGAAGGAAGAAAATTTCGGGTCTGAATCATTACGTGACGTCGATGGAACTCCTGAAGTTAAGTCCGATGGACTTCGTTATTATAATGACCGTATATGGGTACCTTTGCATGGAAACCTTAGAGACCTGGTGATGGACGAGGCTCACAAGTCTCGTTACTCAATCCATCCAGGTTCTGACAAAATGTACCAAGATCTAAAGGGGCTATATTGGTGGCCCAATATGAAAGCTGATATCGCTAGATATGTCAGCAAGTGCTTGACGTGCGCAATGGTCAAAACGGAACATCGAAAGCCAACAGGATTACTGCAGCAACCTAAAATTCCTGAATGGAAATGGGAAGAAATCTCGATGGATTTCATCACGGGATTGCCCCATTCTTCTGGTGGTTGCGATATGATTTGGGTTATCGGTTGATCAGTTAACAAAATCCGCCCATTTCCTAGCTATCAAGGAAAGTGACAAAACAGAAAAACTTGCAAAGATATATCTCAAGGAGATTGTCAAGCTTCACGGAGTGCCTTTATCTATTATCTCTGACCGAGACCCTAGGTTTGCTTCAAACTTTTGGAGATCCTTACAAGCAGCGATGGGCACTCGCTTAGATATGAGTACCGCATATCATCCTCAAACTGATGGGCAGACTGAACGTACCATCCAAACTCTCGAGGATATGCTTAGAGCATGTGTGCTCGACTTCGGGAAAAATTGGGAAACGCATCTACCGCTGGTAGAATTCTCCTATAACAACAGCTACCATACCAGTATTGGAGCCGCTCCATTTGAGGCTCTTTACGGACGAAAATGCAGATCGCCGGTATGTTGGGCCGAGGTCGGTGAGAGCCAACTCACTGGACCGGAACTAGTGCATGAAACCACGGAGAGAATCGTGCAAATCAGAAACCGCATGAAAGCGGCAAGAGATAGACAAAAGAGTTATGCAGTTAAACGCCGAAGGCCGTTAGAATTTGAAGTCGGTGACAAAGTACTGTTGAAAGTCTCACCTTGGAAAGGCGTTGTACGTTTTGGAAAACGCGGGAAGTTAAATCCACGCTATGTAGGACCATTCGAGATCACCGAAACCATTGGTCCGGTGGCTTATCGTTTAAATCTACCTCCTGAATTGGATGGAGTAGCACAACGTATTTCACGTTTCAAACCTGAGAAAGTGTTTAGCTGACGACACTCTCATAGTTCCGGTAGAAGAACTGCAAATCGATGAACAACTGTGATTTATCGAACAACCCGTGGAAATCATGGGACGTGAGGAGAAAACACTGAAACGAAGTAAAATTCCCATCGTCAAAGTGAGATGGCAATCTAGGCGTGGACCGGAGTTCACGTGGGAACGAGAAGATCAGATGAGAAAGAAATATCCTCACCTATTTGATCAAGCCTCAACATCAAGGTTGATTAAATTTTGGGACAAAATTTCCTTAACAAGGGGATGATGTAGCAACTTAGGCAATTTTCGGGACGAAAATTCCTTAACAAGGGGATGATGTGACAACCGGCAATTTCCCAGGTTAACCCCGTTAATAATTTGTGTTATATTTCGATAACGTCCGTTACCTCAGTTAACTAGAATAGTTACACGAGCTTTGCACATGAGTCTAGACGTCGGTTAATTTACTTGAATAAGTATAATTTATAATTTTATGTAAATTATATTCTATGATTTCACGAAAATGTTTTATCATTTCATGTGGCAATTATATTCATTATCACATGGTATATATGTATATCTATATATATATATATACGCATGTCGTTTTATGATTTTATGTGAAGGTGTGTCACGTAATCATACGAAACGTTTCTATAATTTTATAGGAATTTAAAAATATATAGTTATGGGGTTATAACTATGATTTTATGTGATATGGATATAGATTACATTTTTTTTTATATAAAGCTTCGTTTGTTAAACATGTTCTCGCATACACTCGGGTGTTCACCGTCAAGCTTTCTCCGTTAATTCCGTTAGAATTGTTTAACGAATATTCATGTTGAGGGGTTAACCTTGCCATTAACCAAACTATTATAACTAAATAAAACTATGAAGGACTCACTTTGCAATTATCAAAACTTGTTTTTTTTTATTTATTTAGGTAGCTTATTGAAGGACTAATGTTGTCATTTAACGATAGTCCATTTGAAAAGAATTTCATAACTGTCGAAGGCATTCAAGACCCGTAACACCGCATTCATTTCGACCGATCGACATCTGCCGGTTACGACCATCGATCGACTAGCCAATGATCCAGTGATTCGTCTTATTTTCTTCTTTCACTCTTTCAATCATTAGCACCCAGCCTCTCCCTCGTTTCCTCTCTAAACGACTCCAAGAATCCACCCACTGGAGCCAAGTTTTCCGGCCATCTAGGCACTGTTTCACCACCATTCACGCATCACGATAATCGCTTTCCTTTGCTAAGCAACCCAGTAGCAACAGATTTGGAAACGGAGCATCATCAGGAGGTCTCGGTCGAGACTTTCGGATTCGTTTCGGTGTCCAAAACGTATCAAGAATCATCTCCGTTTCAAGGTAACAGTTTATCCTTGTAAATCGCATGTTTTCTTTGGATTTCATTCTGGTTTCGTGACTTTCCGGTGACCGGAATAAAACTCCGGCCACCGGAGTTGTGAGGAAGAAGATGGACTCGCGACGGGTTTTTAATAATAGTATTCTGTGCGGATTTTTAAAACAAAAGGATTTGCAGCGCAATGGTAAGTAGGCGTGTTTGAGACCATGAGGTCCCGGGTTCTAAACCCGTCCCCGTCCACTTCATTTTCTTTTTCTTTCTTATATTTTCCTTTGTGCCTAATTCCTGGCGTCACTATGGATAAAATGATTTCTGCTCCGAAAATTAAACAAACAGAAGGTTGGCTGAGTGGTTAGGTCGCATTGTTTTAAAGCTTAGGTCACGGGTTCAAGTCCCGTGACCATCATTTTTGATGTTTTATTTCTTTTTAGAGATTTTAAGTATTATTTGGTCTAAAACCTAAAACTACTAATACATAACTATTAAATCTCGTATCGTGAAGTTTTCGTAGACCCCGTTAGGGTTCTCGTTGGATTTTTATTTTATGGAAACCCTATGCTTTAAAAGAATTAAAAACTTATGGTTTTGTTTATATTAATATAAACTAGTTTTAAACATAGAAATATATATGTAAATATATATTTGATTTAATTGTTATGCACATATTCACAAGCGTACGTTTGAAAGGTGTTCTTTAAACTTTTGAATTTATGTCACTACATATAAATAGATATTTAGGACGTTTTATTTCATTTTACGACTTCACCTCGATATTTATAATTACGAGTATATATTTACCGATGATCCCTATGTTTATTATTTGGGATAACCTACGCGCATTGATTTTCGTAAATCCTTGCTTCTTTGATTTAAGTGTTATTCTGACTACTTTCGAACAAACGATTTTCGTCACGAATTGAAATTGTCACCTTTGTCATAATTGGAATCACTTGATTTAATACCGTCGTCTAGGCTATGTTACTCATGTGCAAACACACACTTACATATGTAAAATCGATAGGTGCTCGGTAGTTACGCAAGACTCGGAGTCTTACTAAATTGTAGCAGCGCACCCTAAGGTGAGTTTCACATCCTTTTACGTTACGTCCGGGTTTGGACGATAACACACGCAAACACGTTACACCCAGGTTAGGGTGATAACACAACAACGTTTATGTATGATTAAAGTAGAAATCCAACATATATCACATGTTCACGTAAAATGCTTATCTTTGAAAGTCCTTACTTATCGAACCGTTAATAGTTTATAGCGAGGGGATATTGGGTAGTACTACTGGGGTCTGACAAACCCCACTCAGCGGGCACGAGATGCACCACCCGACTGGCGGTCGGACTGAGGACAATGTCAGCCTAAACTTACCGTGATCGAGTAGACACGGGGAAGGCAAACCACGTAAGGAATTATTCCTACAACTAATTGGTCAGCTTCGGTTGCGAACGTTTTAGTGACATGAACTTAGGCTCGCTACCTACGATATGGATTGTACTGTTAATATACATGCTTACATACGAATAAAAACTGTTGTATTCGACTGCATAACTATACTAGTTATACTTATGTGCTTATGTGAACTCACCAACATTAGTTGACACTTGCTCTTATGCATGCTTTGCAGGACGCTAGGAGGATCTGATTTTTGGGCACGTACGTTGTCTAAAACCTTTTATTTTGGGAATTGGTTTTCAAATCTTTTCAACTTGAGCTGGTATTTACTCATCGGGCGCTTGCTTGCGCAACTTGACTTTCATAAGCTTCCGCTAAACTTTAACTCTGATTGATATTTCCCGTTTGGAAATATATTTACATTTTGAACCCTCAACTTATGTTTAATGTAACTAATGATTCGGGTCCTGGTCTGGTTCACACCTCACACGGTTAAACTCCGTTAGTGGGAATTGGGGGTGTGACAGAAAGATTCTCGAGAAGCAGTGCCGATTACGTCAATTCCATCTACTCAAGCGGCAACGAGTCTGGGTGAATTCGAACAGGAGTTGCAGACGCTCGAAGAGGGTGAGTTTATTGGTGATTTGACGGCAGAACAGTTGCAAGCTATGTTTGATCTGAATGATGAAGAAATGAGAAAAGCTTCTGAATCAGCACCGAGGAAATATGAATCATCTGAATCAGAATCGGATGAAGATGTTGAAGATATATTTGAGGAGGAATTTGAGATAGAAGATATTAATGAAGAAGAATATCCAGACTTATACTCAAATTTCAACAACAATCAGTCTGGTGATGAGTTTGAAGTGTTTCCTAAGGAAAAAGATATTACTGAAGAAATATTAAAGAAGAAAGAAGCAGAGAAGCCTGAAGATCCGGCTGCTAAAGAGGTTAAGGAACAAGTACAAGGTTGGGCATTTGATGAATTTATGAAGACGTTTCATGCCAACTATGTTCCTCCTGTGAAGCCAATTAAGCAAAGATCGTTTGTTAAATTCAAGGGTCAAGCTTCAGGCGATATTATCAGCTGGATGTATTCTGATAGTTTGAAGTGCTACGGGAATAAGCGTCAACATGGAATTCAGTACTTTAAATGTGCCAGAGATTTTAGCAGTCTGCCAGTTTGGGATATTCGTGATCTGACCCGAAAGCCGTTGTGCAATTATGGCACTGATTGGAAGGGTTTACATTTCAAGAGTATTATTGAGAAGGAATGCCGAGATGGATTTCAATTCTTGGATCCTTGGAAACTCAAAAGGCATCGATCCCGAACAAGAATTCATGAAAGAATTGGTCAGAAGCTGATAATCCTGGTCTTCAAGAAGAAACCTGATGTGATGAAGAAGATACTACTGATGAAGATGGAGCTTGATTTCATCAAAGATTTGAGGTGGTGGTAGTATAACGAGAAGACTGGTGAGGCTGTGATTATGCTGAAAGATCAGAACCAAGTTGCGAAGATTTATGACCCGATGTGGCTGATTAATCTGTCCATGGCTGATATTGGTGAGCTTTATCACAATCCAATCCTGTATCATCCTGATTATATGGAGCAGGCATTGCAGTTCCAGAGGGTGATAAGGATTTGTTTTGCGTTTAACATCTATGCCGGACATAATCATGAGATGGTCTGGAAGGGAGATGAGGCTGCTGAAGTACAAGGCTGATAAAGAACGGTTCAGCTGTTACCAAGGGGGAGTTTGTTGATACATTATGTGGCAACGAGCTGGATCAGACAAAGCGTTGAAGACTTGAAGATTACAACCTAGTTTGCTGTTGGCCGAACTCTGGCCGAACCTTGGCCGAACCTTGGCCGAACCTGAGGTTCGGACAAGCCTAGGAGTTCGGCCGGCCGATGTCTATATATAGGTTGTAGCTTTGTCTTTCTAACTAGTTTTTCAGTAGAGTTTTGAGCGAGTGTTAAGCAATTGTGTGTTTTGTTTTCTGATTCTCTCTGTAATATGTTACGATATTAATGAGAGATTGAGCATTGTTATTTACACCGTTTCTTCTTGTTTCTATTACACAATTGATGTCGAACTAAGCTGATCCTACGCTCCAGCGTTTTCAAATGGTGGCGGCCAGTAATCACACAGAAAGTTTCAATCTTGGGACAAAAGGTACACAAAATCCGAATCTTGAGTGTTCACCGGCGCGAAGAAGTTGGGTGCATATTCCAGTGACTATTTTTGAGGCTTTAAGAGGATGTGGATCGGAGTTCAGCTGCTTGATTCCTTGCAAAACCTTATGGTTTGCAAACCTTTTTGAGTTGGAGTTGCGGCTATGGCCGGGAACCACCACCAAACCCCAGCCACCGATGATGAAGGTGAAACAGAAGGAAGAATAGCGGCTAAGGTTTGAATTAAAGAGATAGATGGAATCGAGTTGGCTGGGAACCACCACCAAACCCTAGCCGGTCGGAGATGTCGTCGGAATGCCGCCGAAATCTCACCGGATCCTTCTTTTATCGACCTCTCCCTCCCGTAGCTCTCATGTGTGTCAATTTGTGGGTTTAATTTTAAAGATGGTATAAGTTTTGGTAAATACAGAAATAGTCCTTCTATATTTATAAGTTATAAAAATACCCCATGCATTTTTATAACCTTATTAATTACATAATAGGTCCCTGATGTGTAAAATTACTATAATACCCTTTGATTTAACAGGAAAAATTAACTTTGTTAGGCCCAGTGACTCAAATAGCAAGAAAATACAGACCTAAGACTTCCAGACGAAAATTTCTTAACCTTTGGACTCAATTCGTAAAGGATTGCAAACCACAGGGACGCAATCTGTAATTTACTCTTATATATATATATATATATATATATATATATATATATATATATATATTGAAAAGTTCATTGTAGACCCCCTTAAAAGTGTAGATCTCGTAGACCCCTCTATTTATCGTTAGATCAAATTTTTTTAATGGCTGAGATTGATCTCCTTTAGTTACTGACATTTTAAATGAAAGTCATACGGAGGGGCTTTAAGGTAATTTAGCATTTTAAGTTTAGGTTAGATTTCCCGTCAATCCAAAACACAAGTCAATTAGGTAATCACTTTGCATCAAAACTACGATCTCCAGTTTTGATTCCTGTGTCTTCAATCCAAACTAAGATCTCCATCATTTCCTCAATCCAAACGACGATCAATCATCACGTCGCAACCAAATCGACTGTCTACATCTTCTAAAATTCCTTCTATCAATCTTGATTACCGTCTGGATTCCGACCGAAGAACAATCACCGTGCGGCCACATTCAGTCGGTCTATTGCTCCGTTCACCTTCACCACGCGAATTGTTTGGTTTCTGATTTCGATTTAAGGTATGGTTAAAGTTTAGTTCTGAATCTAGATTTATGTTCATTATTCTGCAGTGGTTGAACAAACGAAGTAACATTGATTTCTGATGGAATATTGAGTGTTAGAATCATTTAATTGCATATTGTTCTTTGGACATTGATTTTGTGATGTGAACTAATGATAGAGAATTTTAAAACTCACTGATTTTGTTTGTTCAGAATTAATGATGAATGCCTAAAAATCTATATATTATATTGGTAATTCCCAGGACTGTGAGAACGATAGTTTGTTATCAATATATTCTTAAAAATAAACCTAAATGTTTAGTCAAATCTCTTATTCAAAGTGTATCAATCACTTGTTCTATGGTTGCTTATCTCATTATTTGTGAGTTAAATAATTAAGAATCCAACTGCTTGCTTCTTATTTAAAGAGCAATAAGCAGATCTGCATCCCCAAAGTATTCCAAATCTGAACTGGAAATTAATTCAGAAAGGATTTATGGCTTAATAATCAAATTCTTCTTGTTGTTTGTTGCCTAGCAGATTCTAAAAGGCTCACTCACACCACAAGATTTGGACTTTCAAATAGCAGCCCACTACGGTATCCCATCTATTGCATCACTTCTTGCCTGTGATCCTATTCAGCATGTACTAACCATTGGAACATTATAAGTCTCAATTTTTAGAGAATATAAAAATGATCACATGATTATTCTGGACCCTATATTTTGAGTTTGTATGTAACTTTGATTTAAACTTCTTTTTCTTACACCAAGGAAGGTTACACTCTTCTTTGAAAGAAAATATGGCTAAATAAACTAATTCATAATCTAAACTTCTTCTTTTTTTCTTATTAATCTATATAGAGATGGCAGGATAAAAGTTATCGGTGGTGATATATTAACCTAATAATGGAGAATTTTAAAACTCACTGATTAGAATCCATCATCAATGATAACTTGATGATGTTTATTTAAAATCTGATTATAATAGGTACCTAAATTACAATTAAAACTCACTTATTTGTCTAAATCTCACTGGTTAAAAATCAACAGGGACTGTTTTAGATCAAATGAGTTTTAAACATCAATTATGATGTTGTACAACATAATTTAAGACTTCAAATAATTGAGTTTAAATGCAGTGAGTTTTAAGTATAAAATAAAACTCACTGCATACTAATACCCTTTTGAATATCCCTCCCCTTCCCAACTATTAAAAAATTCCCTTTGGTCCTTTGCTACAAGTGAATTTGATGCGTAAATTTTTTGACCATTTAGAGAACAAATACCAATTTCAAAAGCCAAGCTTTTATACATAGGAAGACTAAAAAACTACATGTTTATCAATCCCTCGGTCCAACACCTCAAACCTGGTTTAGAAACCGAAACCGATTTAAAAGGCAACCCAATCTCCAAATCGGTTTTATGTGAACCCAGTTCTAACATTTGAAGTTAAATAAAAAACAATTGAGTTTTAACTTTGCAGTGAGTTTTAATTTTGCATTGAGTTTTATAACTTGCAGTGAGTTTTTATTGGTGTATTAGACAGTTATTTAATACTTGATTTCTTATTTAGGTGTTATCAGTGAGTTTAAGAACTTTTTAGATGAGTGAGTTTTAACCTGATAAACTCTAATCATTCCTTATTTATATTTTGCAGTGAGTTATATTCTGTAATTTGTTATTATTTTCTGTTGTGAGTTTTAAAACTTAACAATGAATATTAATTTCTCCAGTGAGCTTTGAACTCAGTAGTGAGTTTTATATGGAAAATATTGGTTAATGTAGTTGTTTTTGAAGTTAGAGTAATAGAAAACTCAAGTTTTATACTTTCAAAGTTTTGAGATCACAAGTGAGTTTTACTTATTCAACTTAATAATTCTGATTCGCATGTTTCTATTAATTATATGTGCTTTCAATGTTATTCTTGCATTGTTTGCATTGTTAATTGCATCTAAAAGTTTGCATTGTTTATAAGGCTAGCTGCATCTAATGTTACTATTAATTACATTGAGTCAATATGTAAATGAAAATATACATATGGTAGTCTAGATGGGAGTACTAGGACCTCTAACTTTTAGATGTTATCATTCAACCGTTCATATGTCTTACTGTCAGTATAGTTTCTTGATAACATTCCCTTTTCCTACTGTTTGTTATACTCATTTCTCTATTGCTATTTAGTATATGTTAGGTTCATAATTGTTGGAGATATTTACAATCCAAATTAATTACCCTGATTGCTTTAGCCTATTACATCAGGGGAACTTACAACTTTTTGTATCTTTCAATGGTTGTCAACATGCAAATGTTTTATGGTTATGGAAGTTCCTATTTAACATGTGTATAATTTGATGCAGGCAAACCTATACATGCAGTGAGTTTTGCAAGGAGTTTTATTCTGTAGTGAGATATTATAGAAAGAGTAATGAAAGTGGAAATCAATATAAGAGTAATGAGAAGAGAAAATGTTAGTTTATATCTTAGTAAACAAAAAAAATAATATTTTATATGAAAAGATCTCTTAAATTAATTTTTTTGATCCCGATATATTTAATATATATGGAGGAAAACAATATTGAAAATCTTCATCAACGAGATGAAAAGGGTAAAGAAGTAGAAGAAGAAGGTCAGTGTAACTTGAATTAAAACTCTATTACAGCAAGTGAGTTTTAATGTGGCCTAAAACTTGGGTTTAAATTTAATTTATATTTCTAATGTTTAATTGGTATGATTTTTAAATTTTATAAGAGAGTTTTAGTGTGTTTTTTTTCACTGTGGTTTATATTTAGAGACTTTTTTTTATTTAATTTTATCTTGCAATGAGTTTTATTTTGTAGTTTGTTATTATATTTTTATAGTGAGTTTTAAAACTCATTGATAGAATACAGTTGGAGTTGGAGTGAGTCCTATATAGAAAGTTTGGTTGGTGAAGTTGTTAGTGAAGTTACACTAATAAAACTCAAGTTTTATACATAAACTGCAGGGAGCATTATACATAATATTGATTTTGGTCAATGAGTTTTATTGTGTTTTCTTATATTTGTTATTTTTGAGATTCAATCACCGTGAGATTTGATCACCATGAGGTTTATACATGATTTTATTTATATTACTGTGAATTATCATAAAATGTTGTTTTTTAATTATCATAAAATTTGTTATATTAATGCAGCTTCAAATAATATCTCCACTAGCGAATCATTATAGTTTTGAAGTTGAAAGTCTTTTTTTACCAAAAAACAAAAACAAATGATCGAAGAACTTGCAAAGAAGTAACTGATGTAAATGGTGAATTAATTGAAGAAGAAAATGATGAAGATGAAGTAGAGGTTGAAGATAATGAGCTTGAAGTACAAAATGAAGAAGTTGAAGTTGAAATAGATGAAAAGGATGCTGAAATGGAAGAAAATGATGAAGTTGAAGAAATTTGAGAAGATGAAAAAAATAGAACTTATTCAACTTTGCAGTGAGTTTTATAACGTGTAGAGTTTTTATTGGTGTACTAGACATTTATTCGGTACTTGCTATTTTGTTTATGTGTTGAGTGTTGTCAACTAGATGGTCTTTTAGTCCTGAGTTTGCAGTGAGTTTTATAACATTATGAACTGGATAGTTTAAATTCAACAGCCTTTAGCATTTACTTTAGTGGTCAAAGATGGATTTTTTTAGTCAGGACTGAATATACTAATCAAAGGTATGTTAGCTATGTGTCTTGGCTTTATTGTAATGAGTTTTAAATCAAATAGATGATTTTAAACTCAGTAAGTCTTATAAATAATTTAGTTTAATTAAACTCACTGAAATTATATATAAGACTCACTGAGTTATATTTCATGGTATTAACACTATTCCATGTCCCAAACCCTAGCGTATCTCATTCCTTCTACCTGAATAAAGTAGTGAACTTTAGAGTCCGTTCCTGAGTTTACTTGAGAGGAGAAAAGAAAAGAAAGGAAAGGAAATGGGGGAAAGGAAAAGAAAGGAAAGGGGAAGATAGCTTTCCTTTCATTTCTCTCTACCTTCTCTCCAAATTGGAAGGAAAGAAAAACATGAAAATTTAGCCTAACTTTCCTTCATTTTCCTTTCTTTTCCTTCCTTAAGTGGAACTCGGGAACACCAAAAACATGAAAATTTAGCCTAACTTTCCTTCATTTTCCTTTCTTTTCCTTCCTTAAGTGGAACTCGGGAACACCCCATACTGTAACTTCCTTTCTTTTCCTTTCTTAAATGAAACTCAGGAACACAACTTAGTTTTTCTTTCCTTCCACTTCCTTTCTTTCCCCTCCTTAAATGAACTCGGGAACAAGGTGTTAGAACAGTAAGTTTTAAACGCAATAGAGAGTCTTAAAACTCAAAATTGTCATAAAAACTCAAGAGTGAGTTTTATAGAACATCGATTTTAAAGTTTGCAATGAGTTAAAAAAAATGAGTTTTACAAAACAATGAGTTTTAAACTCAACAGTGAGTTTAAAACTCAAAATAGTGGGCTTTAAAACTCAAAATTGTCATAAAAATTCAACAGTGAGTTTTATAGAAGATCGATTTTTAACAATGAGTTAAGCTCAACAATGAATTTTAAACTCAACAATAAGTTTTAAACTCAATAGTGAGTTTTAAACTCACTAATTATGAACACCCATATATAAAACTCACTGTTGATTAAAACTCAACTAAAAGTCAACTAAAACTCAACGACCAAATTTAAGACTCGATTAAAACTCACTAGTTTTATTGTTGATTACATATATTAATTACAAGTCATTGATTTTTCATTATAATCACTTATATATATGTAACCATGTAGTGAGTTTTAACTAAACTCACTTTTAGTATGTTTTCAAACCTCAATGGTTTTAAAACTCACTATTTTTTAAACTCGTTGTTTTTAAAACTCATTGCAAAATTCACTAGAATTTTAAAACTCAATGCAAAACTAAAACTCATTGTTTAGTGTGTTTTCAAAACCTAATGGTTTTAAAACTCATTGCATTTTAAACTCATTGTTTTATAGTGAGTTCTAAAAACAATTTTAAAACTAAAAACAGTGAGTGAGCTAAAAAATACTGATTCTTAAAGTTTGCAGTGAGTTTTAAAAAAGTGAGTTCTAAAAACAATTTTAAAACTAAAAACAGTGAGTTTTAAAATGCATTGGCAAATTTAGTTGAGTGCAATGAGTTTTGTGAAACCATCTATGAATACTGAGTTTTAAAACTCAATTTTTTTCATAAAAACTCCACAGTGAGTGAAACAACGAGTTTTACAAATGGTGAGTTTTACAACTAAAACAATGAGTTTTTAAATGGTGAGTTTTAAACTCAACTAGTTTAAAACTCAAATTTATATCTAAACTCAATAAAGATTAAAACTCACTCACTAGAATTGGTTAAAATGAATCCATAGGTGTTCATATGAAAACTCAAAGAGTGATTTATATATTCTATAAATCTTTTAGTTTTAAAAGGTTAAAAATACAAGTTCCTAATTGAGAACCAATATGAATCAGATAGCATAACTGCAACTTTAGCATTGGCGAGATATGTGATGTCGAGATTCACCAAGAGCCATCAAGCACTTCAACGGTCAAGTTATAAAACTCACTACAAATGTTATAAACAAATTCAAGCTCATATCACAAATGATAATTCTCAAGTTGATTAAAACTTAGGTGAGTTATAAAACTTACTACAAATTCAATAAAATTATAAAACTCACCGAATTTTAAATAAAACTCACTAAAATTTTAAAACTCAGCGGTGAGTTTTAACTGAAGTATAAGACCCACTGAAAATTTAAAAACTCGGTGAGTTTGATCAACTTGAGAATTAAAACTCATATTAATTCTCACTATTGAAATTTATAAAACAATAGTTAGTTTTATAATTTTTAATATGTTTTATAATCTGTAGTGAGTTAAAAAAAATTAACAGGTTTTAAAAACAGTAAGTTTTATAATTCAATAGTGATTTTTGTAACTCAAATTTGGATATAAGTATGTAGTGAGTTTTAATGCTTAAATATTGGGTTTTATAATTTAGATATAGATGCACAGTATTTGTTTACATACAAAGTTGATTCAATTTATATATGAAATTATTTCAAGAGTGGGGTTTAATATCAAATATTGAGTTTTATAGTTTTCAACCCTAACACACTTATAAAAAGCCTTCTCATGACTAGTTTAGTATCAAGAAAAAAAATCTCATTGATAATCTGTAACCAAAGACGTAAGATAAATTATATTTTAAATTGGATACCTAAAGAAGGAATTATTAAAGGTGGATATCTTTTTTTTCTTAAACGGCATCATCAATAAAAAAAACTAAACTAGGAAGAAGCTAGCATCCATACAAAAAGTCTAAACGTGAGAAAAAACGAACAATACCAAAACAGGAAAAAAAACAGCAATATCCCGGACAAAAACATCATGCGCGCCACCAAACTTTAGAATAATTGTATACGTCAATGAATATCACCAAGAACTCATGCTAACAACTCATGCCTCCAAAGCTCAGCTCCAAGTATAACTCCTTCCTTGATTCTATCATAATCCTTTGAATTGCAAAAAAAAAAAAAAAAAAAAAAAAAACTAACTAAGCCCACATACTACATCAAACCCAGAAAAACCAACTTAGCATGCAGTGAGTTTTAAACTCGACAGTGAATAAAACTCACTTTGTTTTAACTCATTATAACTAAGTTTTATTAAACTCAATAGAACAAAACTCACTGAATTTAACTCATTAGAACTAACTTAATTAAACTCATTAGAACTTGGATTTGATTGGATCTATATCAATGAGTTTAATTTATAACTAACTGAGTTTTACAACTCGGTGAGTTTTATAACTCTATTTCAGTGAGTGTAAAATTTTAAAACTCATTAAGTTATAAAACTCACTAAAATAGAGCTATAAAACTCACTGATTATAAAATTAGAGTATTCAGTGGACTTTGGATATGGCTCAAACATTGAGCTTTAAACAAAATAGTGAGTTTTAACTACAATGAGGTTTACAACCTTAATCAATGAGTTTTAACTGAGTTGTTAGTGAGTTTTATTTAAAACTAAACAAGTTTTCAGTGAGTTTTATTTAATTGAGTATGGGTTCATAACTCACTAAGTTATAAAACCAGTGATGTGTCACGATATATACATATAAATTATACACATTGTCCCTCATTTAAACGAGTTTTCATGTTATGTTTGTAGGAATTAGTTCTTATTTAGTTATATTTAACTTTTTTAGATTTCAGAAGAAGGCGAGCTAAGACGTTCCTCACCAGAAGAAAATTCTCCTACTTGAAACTTCACTAGAGGAAAAATCCCCTTGTCCCTTCTGCCTGGCCAGAGGAAAAATCCCCTTATCCCTTCTGCCTGACTAGAGGAAAATTCCTCTAGTCTCCTTTGTGTTTCCTTTAATTCTCCACTAGAGGATAAATCCTCTACTCATTTAATACCCCAAGTGGGGTTAATTTTTGGTTGGTGTACCATGTGATTTTCCAGCCGTATATTTTGAGGATAAGGGATTCATTAGCCACATATTTTTCTTGGGGAGAGGGGAGATATTTATCTTGACTTTTGGAGATTATAAAAAGAAAAGAAAGGGGGACGGGAAAAAAAAGCAGATCTGGGGGAAAGAACAAAAACCCTAAATTTTTCATCTCCAAAAACTCAAGTTCCATCTCATCTCAACTTCATAAAAAAGTGAAGATCGTCATCTTGGAAAGAGATTCAAGTGTTTTTCAACCTATCTACACTTTAATTTCGGTTTGATTCATCATCGTTAGACATGTTTATCTCCGATTTTGTAAGTTGTCTTTTGGGTGTTTTTGTAGCTAGTATGAGTTAAACTATTGATTCACTTAGATTAGATGAATCCTAGCTAAAATTTGATGATCTACATATATTTTTGGTGATGATTATGTTGAGGACCTTAACAATGTTACGAATGTTCTTCAATGGTTATGTGTGTTTTTTTTACTTGATTTTATGTTTAATCTCATGGATATCTTGACCATGTCATGTTGAAAAACCGTATGTGTTAAGGTATTTATTCATGAAAATATATATGCAAGTATGTATGTTCATGGCATTTGACTAGAAATGGTGGATGGAGATTTAAGCATTTAGGATTGTTAACAAATGTGCATCCTTGTGTATATGCTTGGAAAGGCCGTTACACTCGTTGTGAATCCCTTGTATCGTTATGTATGTGTGATTATGGTTTACTAGCGTAAATTCGTAGTTCATGTATTCGTGGTAAAATATTTACAAGTTGAATAGCTTCATGATATTGTTTTCATTACGTGATTCGAGGTGGTTAATATGTGTTCATCGTATTATCTTTCCAAAGGATTATGGGATTAAATAACCTTGACAGGAGTTTAGTCCATCTTTATAATCAACATAATTATATCATTGGTACTTTATTGCATGACTTTAGGTGGCTATTGTGTGTTTATCGTTCTAGCTTTCCGAACAGTCATATGATTAGATAGCCTTGACGGGGGTCTAGTCTATTCCCATGTTTCATGTGTAGAAAATGATTTCATCAGAAATATGTGTATGTTGTCATTGTACGGCTAGGTGGATTCAAGTCTAAGTGATCTCTTTCTTTATTGATCATCTTCGCCTTTGTTACTTGCTTTAATTAGATTAATTACTAGCTAATTTAGTTAAATATAATTGAAACCAATGATCAACTTTTATCGGCTAGACAATGATAAAGATTTAGTACCAGGAGCTCTCGCGTCTTTGGATCGATACTTGGTTCTTACCAAAGCTATATTACTGATCGATAGGTACACTTGCCTATATGTGTGTGGTTTAGTTCTGAGGTGATAATCATTTTTATAAATTTAAAACAAAAGTGTGAAAAACTTATTGAAAAATATATATACACTCACACGACATCAACCAGTTAGTTATAAATAAAACTCACTGAAAAGATCCAATTAAATACAAGTTTAATAAAACTAGTGATTTTAAATGAGTTCAAAATTTAGTCCAAATTCACTAAGTTTTATAATCATTAGAACTATCAATATTTTTTTATTGAATAACATAAAAATCATTAGAACTCATTACAACTTTTTTATTTAAAACTCACTAGAACTTGAGTTTTATTGCATTGAGTTATAAGACTCGCTTAAACAGTTGTAATGAGTTTTATAAACTTACTCTTAACTGGTTTTAAAGCTCAAATCTGGAATCTTTAAAACTTACTGTTTTAAATATAAAAGAAAAAAAACTAGTGAGTTTATTTTGGTGTAGAAAACTTACATGAGCTATAGATAACGCTCCTAACATCAACAATGCTCCAAATATATCCATTAGAAAACCTATCAGACAAGGCTAATTAGAAGCGTATGATCTTACCACCTACAAAACAGAGCAAACAACGAAACACACAAAATTATTTACCATCTTCTCTTCAATACATGGAAGTACGCAGTTAGATACACAAGCAAAACTTCATTGTTAATATTCTGTAAGTGTTATAAATTGCAAAAAGAAAGATTTTACCCACAAAGAGCATTCTCAATCAGACCGGCATCCTCACAAATACAGAAACTAAGAAAAAAGAATACCAATTCTACAAAAAGATTCACCTTCAAAGAGCATTTTTAATGGAAGCCCAAGTTATAAGAAGTTTTTCCATATATTTAGGTTTCCCATCTTAATAGAAGAGTTTAATTCCAATTTCAGGAATATTCAAATTACAAGTTTGGTCATTCTTAGTTTTATAGAACATCGAATTTCAAGCCTTATTCATCTTCCAATTGCATATTAATTCCAATAGTGAGTTATAAACTCAATAGCGAGTTTTATAAAACATCGAATTTTGAAGTTCACTGTGAGTTTAAAAACAGTGAGTTTACAGTGTAAAACTCAACAGTGAGTTTTAAAACTCACTCTGGTGAGTTATATAATTTGCAGTGAGTTTTAAACTCAATAGTTCACTGTGAGTTTAAAAACAGTGAGTTTACAGTGTAAAACTCAACAGCGAGTTTTAAAACTCACTCTGGTGAGTTTTATAAATTGCAGTGAGTTTTAAACTCAATAGCAAGTTTTATAGGACGTGTACTTTTAAAGTTTGTAGTGAGTGTAAAAATAGTGAGTTTTATAATTTGTAGTGAGTTTTAAACTCAATAGCGAGTTTTATAGAACGTGGACTTTTAAATTTTGCAGTGAGTGTAAAAACAGTGAGTTTTAAACTCAATAGTGAGTTTTATAATATGTAGTTAGTTTTATAATTTGTAGTGAGTTTTAAACTCAATAGCGAGTTTCATAGAACGTCGAATTTTAAAGTTTACTGTGAGTTTAAAAACAATGAGTTTACAGTGTAAAACTCAAGAGTGAGTTTTAAAACTCACTCCGCTGAGTTTTATAATATGCAGTGAGTTTTAAACTCAATAGCGAGTTTTATAGAACGTGGACTTTAAAGTTTGCAGTGAGAGTAAAAACAGTGAGTTTTATAATTTTTAATGAGTTTTAAACTCAATAGTAAGTTTTAAACTCAATAGCAAGTTTTATAGAACGTCGAATTTTGAAGTTTATAGTGAGTTTTTAAACTCAACAGTGAGTTTTAAAACTTACCAGAATGAGTTTTAAAACTCAACAGTTTAAAATTAAAGTTTGTTAACACATATAAAACTCATTTAATTTCAAACTAATATATTTGCCAACTAAGTTCGTTAAAAGTCACTATAGAGTATTAAAAATATAACTCAAGTTAAAACCCAACTCAATATTGAGTTTTATAAAACATGACTTTTAAAACTCAGGTTAAAAGGTCAAATAAAACTCACTACAAACTTATAAAACTAGATTAAAAAGGATCAAGATACTCTTTCATATAAAAGGATCTCGATACATTTTAGAACCAAATGAGTTCTTACCAGAAGAAGCAACAACAACACTTACTGATGTGGAGTTTGGATCCTGGACATGATCTTCACAAGGGTTCTTGAGATCTTTTCTACCTATTGATTATATATAAAAAAAATTGTTCAACAAAATACAAGTTAAATATATATATATAAGGACAATCAATTTAATTGTCAACAACCAATATCTGTATACCACAAAGCATATGATAAGTTAAAACTCACACTTGATCAGTGAGTTTTATAATTAGTTAAAAACTCGGTTTTAATTCTAAAACAAGTCTTAAAACTCACGTAAAACTTGAATTTTTATTTTGTTTGTTTAATATTTGAGTTTATATGAGTTTATATAACTCAATGAAAACAATGAGTTTTATTGATCTGTTATGGTTATATTAGTTTTATTGATCACTGTAGTTCAATTGTTTGTTGTGACGGTTTATGTCATAATTTAGTTGTAAATCAAATTATCCTAAATAAAACTCATAAGCTTAAGCTTGATAACGATAACAAAAGTACAAATCTTAAATTCAAGTTCAAAATGATGATGATATCAATCATTGAGAATGAACCAATTTTAATAGTGATAACAATTTAAAACTCACAGATCTATTCTGTTGATTATCTCATATCTTGTCCCAGTCACCCACTAGACATAATATGCTCTTGACTTAATAATGGGTTCATATCAATCTGCTTCTAGCAAATAATTTATGGCATCATAATAAGACAACAATAAACAAACGTGGTTAGATATACAATGCCCATGATCATATATATTGTGAGAAACATACCGACAACTTAATGACTTCACATAGTTTAGATAATTTGAGCTTCAGGATGTCCTTGAGGCTCATTCCCCTGAAAGTAGATGCGAAGATCTTAGATTCAAAATTCATTTAACATTTACAATAAAACTCAGTAAATTTAATAAAAATATATATCGGTAATTTTACCTTCTTCTATTAGTGGCTTTGATGCAACAGGATCTATGACGTAATTTGTACTTTCACCTTCTTCAATTACTAGCTTTGATGCAACGGGGTCAATTATATTATTTGTAATTTCACCTTCGTCTAATACCGGCTTTATTGCTACTTTTAGAGGTGCGACAAGCGATTTTGGAAGGTTTTTGATAATCGGAGGTGCTATAATCAGAGGTGCGATAGTCGATTTTGATGGCGGATTCCAGAGGTGCGCTAATGAAGACTTGATGCGGATTCCAGAGGTACGATAATGGAGATTCGATGGCAGATTTTAGGGAGATTTTGATGTGTGAAAGTCGATTTCAGAGAGTGCGATAGTCGATTTAGGGGGAATTAGAGTTGCGTTGGTCGATTTAGATGGGAGTTAGAGGTGCGATAGCCAATTTAGGGTTTAAGATATCAGGCATGAAGATCCAGAGCTTTTATGAAAAAAAAATTAACCATCGTGCCCCTCATCCGAAAAAACTCACGGGTTAAGATCCGATGGCTAGGAAAGGGGTCTACGAGGTATACACTTTTAAGGGGGTCTACAATGAACCTCATATATATATATATATATATATATATATATATATATATATATATATATATATATATATATATATAGGGGAAGGATCCTGCGAAAACCCTTTATAAAGCGAAAACGCGAAAACCAATATTAAAACCTACATAACTTCTTCATACGTTAATGTTTTTTTTATAAAATTGGCGTCAAATGTCTTAGAATTACGTTATCTTCAATTCTGGAAACAAATATTAAAAAAAAATAACGTTTTTTTTTCGTGTGATACACATGTGTATCACGTGTGAACATGTGTATCATCATCATTACTGTTAGGGGTCGATTTCAGGATGCTCATAGGAAAGCTACATAAGACCAGGAATCTCGCTACGGTTTGGGAATCCCGTCCACTCAGGTATCCTGAATATTTGTTATCGACTAACCTTTATTTTTGCCATGTGCTTTATTTGTTTTCAAGAACGTTGTAGAGCTTAACCACCTCCTGAAGACTCGGTCTTAACTAACTGGCACGTGGGAAAGTGGGTCGCATCTCCTTCAACGGTCAAGAGAAGTGGAGAAAGAAGATCCCGAGAATCCCGGATAGTTAGTTAGTTGTTAGTTTGTTATATAAATCGAGGATTCGATCAGTAGGAACACACAACTCACTCAAACTTTAGCTCTGATAGCATACGATCTCTGTAACACTTAGCCTGATCGATCAAACCTCCAAAACACTTGTAATTTTCAGTTTCCTATCAATAAAATTGTGTGGTAGCGGGCTCTTCAGGCCGGCTCCCGAGGTTTTTTTGCTAGGATTCCTAGAGGCAACTCGAAGAATCCTGGATTTTTCCCTCGTTACATCCTTGTGTTCAGTTTTACATTTCGAACATATTAGCAAGCACACTACCTCACATTCTAAGTTTGGAATACGAGATTCCTTTGTGAATTTTTGACCAAAACAGTTTGGCGCCCACCGTGGGGCAAGTGGTGCTTAATCTTATCAAAATCCCATACCTTATTCACTTCATTTGATTTCCAGTCTCAAAAATGTCAAACCAACAGAAAACTGTCTCGGCCTCTACACCGTCCTCCATTCCTCCTCTTCCTTCCATTCTAGGAAGCCAGAAGAAGACTAATGACCGTCAGAAGAAAGTGGACGAGCAGCCGAGAAAGACTGATTACCATGTCTTCACAGGATCCCAGGTTCAATCTGTTGATCCTGTTATTACTAACAATGATTTGTTTTTCTTGATTAAGCAGGTGAAAAATCAAATGGATCAGCAAGAAAAAACCAATCAAACGGTAATGAAGGAGATTGAAGAGCTAAAGAAATCTAGGAAGCCCATGGAAGAGCAAAGTCCTCTGTTTCCCAGGCATCTCGATTTCAATGCTTCAGGATCCTCAGATCCGTCTCGCTACAATTACAAATCAGCATCAGGCTTTACTACAGCCCCTACAATGACTTCTCAGGCCGCTGGATATGTGGAAAGTACTGCTGGATTCTCAGGAGCTGTCCCACCAGAATCCTCACAGTCACGCTACAAGAGTCCTTGGATTCCACCATTGTTGGGATCCTCAGCTTCGCCGTCTCAAGGATATCCCTTTTCTGCTGCAAACCCAAACCAGAATCCCCAAGGATATCAATACTCTAACCCTTCTGTTTCTGCAGGAATCATTAAGACCAGCTCCTCAGAAGTGCATGATGGTGACGTCATCCCCATGCAAACAGCAACCACCACAGAGCCGAGCTTCCCAGCGGACTACGGATACAATTCCGGGATTCCAGTCCAGAATCCTGGCCCAGGTAACATGTCCAATTCAATCCCTATCGTTTCTAACCAGGGTGCTCCTTATGATGCAGGTATTCATCCAAGTATCGCTAGGGAGCTCCAGAAGTTGAAAGAAATGATATCAAATGTTCCAGGGATCCTGAAACCTATTCCTGAAGTTCCTTTGGAAAGCCACAAGATCTCTAGATTTACCTGGCCAATATCCCAGGTGGAGATCCCGAAGCGTTTCCAGACTCCAAGCATGAAGCTTTATGATGGAACCACAGATCCTGAGGAACACGTGGCACATTACCGGGAGCGTATGGAGATCAATCCCATTCCGACAGGAATCAAAGAAGCCTGTATATGCAAAGGCTTTGGATCAACCTTAACAGGACCAGCCATTGAAATGGCTACTGAGCATTCCTCCTAACAATATTACATCATTTTCTCACTTAGTTAATTTGTTTAACAATCAATTTTCTTGCAGCAGGACCTTTGAGAAGCTCACAGGTGACCTGTACCGAATAATTCAGAAGCCAGATGAGCCTCTCAGAGAATATATTGCCAGATTTGGACGAGAATCTCTTGAGATTCCTAATCTGGATATGGAAGCAGCCGTGGAAGCCTTTAAAATGGGGCTCTCCAAAGATTCACGTTTCTACGATGACCTTGTCATGGCTCCTTGCAGGAACCTTGATGAAGTACGTAGTAGAGCCTTGAGATTTATCCGTTTGGAAGATGACAAGAGGATCCACCAAAGATTGGAGGTTCCTAAATATGATCCCAACAGCAAGAAGGCGGAATCCCCCGGGAAGCCGTATAGATCTCGTCCATACTCCAAACCAGAAAATCACAAAGTCAATGTCGTTGATCAAGACGATGATGATGAGGAGTATCCTAAGGTATCTGAATACTGTTTTTCCGTTGATATTGGTGGTTTGATGTGTGCTATGCAGGATCTAGGTGAAAAAGCGAGATGGCCCAGGAAGGATACCAAGCAAGGATCCTGGAAAGACAAGACCAAGTGGTGTGCCTTCCATGAAGATTTTGGCCACCTAACAGACGAATGTATAGCACTCCGAAAGGAAATCAGCTATCTACTCAGCAAGGGGAATATTAAAGAATTGATAGGCAGAAAGAAGGTCAAGACTCAAGAAGCCGACAAGGTGCCTCAGAGAGCAGCTTCTCCACCACAGGATGCCCAGATAATCAACTTCATCTCAGGAGGCTCAGACATCTGCGGCACTTCGTATTCCTCAGCCAAGAAGCATGCTAAGGAGTCCAAATCTGAACAGGGTGACAGACCTGTCCGGACGTCCACCCTAACTCAGGACAAACTTATATCTTTTGATGAGAGTGACCGTTCTCATGTTCAGGATCCTCATCATGATAGTCTTGTGGTTACTTTCTATATTGCTAACCATTTTGTTCGCAGGATCCTGATTGATAATGGAAGCTCCGTAAACATAATCCGTCTTGATGTACTAAAAAAGATGGGGATCCCAGAAACTGAAATAGTTGCAAGATCCTCAGTCCTAGTTGGCTTCGGCGGTGAAACTAAAAGCACCGTTGGGGATATCAGGCTACCGGTATATATAGAGGGGGTAAACTCTATGCAAAAATTCTGTGTTATAGATTCTCTCTCTTGTTGCAATATTATTCTTGGCAGGCCGTGGATTCACGAGATGAAGGCAGTCCCTTCAACCTATCACTAGTGTATCAAGCTTCCTACACCATGGGGAGTTGTAAGAATTGAAAGCGACCAGCAGGAAGCTAAGAACTGTTATTCAACTTCGATGAAGAATACCACTAAGGTGACGAAGGGATAGCAATTACAGAAAAAGGCACCTGAAGTGCAGGAGGACAGGGAGCTGGAAGTCAAAGAAGTGCCTCTAGACCCTGGGAATCCTGAAATCAAGGTGCTCGTGGGAACAAGCATCCCAACAAATGTTGAGCAGGAATTATTCCAGCTTCTCAAAGCCAGAACTTCAACTTTCGCCTGGAAGCATGAAGATATGACAGGTATCCCTAAACATGTAATTACTCACAAACTTGGTTTAGATCCTTCTTTCAGGCCTATACAGCAAAAAAGGAGGAAGTTCGCTCCAGAGAAGAATATAATCATCCAAGAGGAAGTCGACAAGCTTCTCAAAACAAAGATGATCAGAGAAGTCAAGTATCCTAGATGGCTAGCAAATGTGGTGGTGGTCCAGAAGAAGAATGGAAAGTGGAGAGTTTGCGTTGATTATACAGACTTGAACAAAGCCTGTCCTAAGGATCCGTTTCCACTTCCCCATATTGATGCTATGGTAGATGCTACGGCTGGTCACGAGATGCTCACCTTCATGGATGCCTTGGCAGGATTCCAATAAATTCAGATGGAACCATGCGATCAGGAGCATACGGCTTTTATGACTCCAACAGGTATATATTGTTATATTGCTATGCCCTTTGGTTTGAGAAATGCAGGTGCTACCTACCAAAGGCTCGTTAATATGATGTTCAAAGAGCAACTGGGGGACACGATGGAAGTCTACATAGATGACATGGTAGTGAAATCCAAAAAAGCTGAAGATCATGTCAGGGATCTCCAAACAGCCTTCGATATCATTGATCAGTATAACATGAAGCTCAACCCCTCTAAGTGCCACTTTGGGGTGCGAGCTGGAAAATTCCTAGGTTACATGGTTACCAAAAGAGGGATCGAAGCAAGTCCAGAGCAGATCAAAGCGATCCTAAATTTGAAGTCCCCATCAAACGTAAAAGAAGTACAAAGGTTGACAGGAAGAATCGCAGCACTCAACAGATTCATTTCAAGATCCTCAGAAAAAAGTAAGGATTTCTATGATATCCTGAGGAAAAACAAGAAGTTCGAGTGGACTGAGAAGCATGAAGAAGCCCTGAAGTGCCTGAAAGACTACCTGTCAGCAGCCCCGTTGTTAATGAAACCAGAAGTTGGGGAGCCACTATATTTATATCTCGCTGTTTCCAGAAGCTCAACAGTGCAGTCTTGGTAAAAAAACCATCAAGGTCAGCAGCATCCGGTATATTATGTAAGTAAAACTCTGCTAGACGCAGAATCCAGGTATTCTCACCTTGAAAAGTTAATTCTAGCTCTTATAATGGCTTCCACTAAACTTAGACATTATTTTGAAACCCATACTATAATTGTGATGTCTAACTATCCTATCAAGGCAGTTCTCAGGAAGCCGGAAATGTCAGGAAGGATGGCTAAGTGGGCAGTCAAACTGAGTGCCTACGACATCAAATATGAACCAAGAACGGCAATCAAGTCCCAAGCATTAGCTAACTTTGTGGCGGATTTCAGCAGTGACATTGAACCAGAAGTCGAAAAGGAAGTCCAGCAGCTTGAGAATCTCAAGGAAGACTGGATCCTCTATACTGACGGCTCCTCAAATGTCAGAGGAACAGGGCTGGGAATCCTGCTAAAATCGCCACAGGGGGACATAATACCTCTATCTATATCCTGTGAATTCCAGGCTACCAACAATGAAGCTGAATATGAGGCTTTAATTGCTGGATTACAGCTGGCTAGGGATATGGGAATCCTATCTATACAAGTGTTTGTTGATTCTCTCTTATTAACTAACCAATTTAATGGCTCCTATGCAGTGAGAGGGGAGAATCTGATCAAATATCTTGAGATTGTTAAAAAATTGTCTCTATTTTTTCGAAAATTTTAACATTTCCCAGGTACCAAGAGAAGATAATGCAGAAGCCGATGCCTTGGCAAACTTAGCTTCATCGCTCAGGATCCCTGAGGATGTCAAAATTCCAATAACTCACATCTTGACGCCAGCAATAGCTCTACAGGAAGCTAAGGCTGTTGACAATAATGCAGGCGCAGATGTTGAGAATCCTGAAGATGCTCAAGAATCCTGGACCTACCCGATCAAGAAGTATCTAAAAGATGGGGAGATTCCCAAGGGCGAAAATCCCAGGGCTTTTCGCACAAAGGTAGTACCCTATACTATAATTGATAATATCCTATATAAAAGATCTCTTGCAGGTGTCTACTTAAGGTGCTTAGAGAAGTCAGAAGCTCTAGAGGTGCTTCAAGACATCCACAGTGGAAATTGTGGGAACCATACCGGGGGCAGGGCACTGTTCTCTAAAGTTCTCAGGTTCGGATATTATTGGCCAACTATGAAGAAGGATGCTGCGAGCTTCTCACAGAAATGCGATGCTTGTCAAAGGCATGGCAATATCCTCCATCAACCCGCTGAGCATCTGCATCCTATAGTATCTCCATGGCCGTTTATGAAGTGGGGCATGGATATTGTGGGTAAGCTGCCAAAGGCTACCGGAGGAAAAGTGTTTATGCTTGCCATGACGGATTACTTTTCCAAGTGGATTGAAGCAGAAGCCTATGTTCAAGTGAGAGAAAAAGAAGTGATATCCTTCATCAAAAGAAACATCCTCACCAGATTCGGGATTCCGGCAGAGATCATATGCGATAATGGCTCCCAGTTTATAGGCAAGAGAACAACAAGCTTTTGTGAAAGCTGGGGCATCAAGATGATCACTTCAACACATGTCCACCCTCAGGCTAATGGGCAGGCAGAATCTAGCAATAAAATCATCATCAACAATCTCAAGAAGAAGCTGGGCTCCAAGAAAGGTAAATGGGCTGAGGAGCTGCCGTTTGTCCTTTGGGCAGATAGAACTACACCTAAAAATGCTACTGGCCAAACGCCATTCTCGTTAGTGTTTGGGGCAGAAGCTGTGATCCCTACAGAGATCGTATTCCCGACAGCCAGAGTCAACTGCCAGGATCCTGAAACCAACAGCTAGAATCTCCTTCAGGATCTCGAAACAGTTGAGGAGCTCAGAGATATGGCCAGAATCCGAATGACATCTTATCAACAGCGGATAGCAAAATCTTATAACAAGAATACCAGGTTAAGAAGATTTCGAGTAGGTGACTTGGTCTTGAGGAAAGGCTTTCCAAAATACTACCAACCCTGCGGACGTGAAGTTGGCACCCAAGTGGGAAGGCCCTTACCTTATAGATTCTGAAGAAGGAAAAGGGGCATACCGTTTGGTGAAAATGGAAGGAGAACCTCTACCAAGAGCTTGGAATGCTGTCCACCTCAAAGCCTATTTTATGTGAGAATCCCACTGAGAATCTCAAGAAAAATCCCAAGGATCCTCACTGTATAAATAATCCAAGGTACGTGTACTGATCCTATTTCAATTTATTCTTATTATTTTTATGACTCATTACTGATTTAAGCATCGGAGTGGTGTTAGCTAAGCTAACACCCACCCCTCACCAAGCGTTGAGTGTTTTGCAGATTCTCATAATCCTAACTAAAGTAATTTGGGTGTATCCCCAGTTAGAGGCTGATCACCTCTCCTCCGTTTAAGGTATTCTGCATACCTTCTAAGGTTTAAGAGGATTTCATCTCTTCTACGTTTGGGTAATCGCCAGTAGCGCACGACCCTCGCCAGGAGCGCACGTTGTCCACCAGTATGCTCAAGGTGGCCGGACTAGTCCACTCCAGGGGTGGCTGACAATCTTATCACTGGAGGCTGCTGGGAGGATTCTCAAGGTTTATAACACTGACGTGTTATCTAAGGTTTTGGCATTTTCATGTCACATACGTATGGGCTTGTCCCCAGAATTGCACGTGCTTGTCCCCAGAAATGCGCGGGTTTATTCCCAACTCATTTTTAAACTTAACTTGCTCTTGAAAGCATCGGCTTCGGCCGAAGGCCAAGAAGCTTCTTATGATTGTTTCAGGTTCTGGAGTAAGTTGAGACGAATGCCGAGAAAAGTGTATTCAGGATTCCCGTAGGAATCCCAAACAAGGTGAAAAAAGAAATGATCGTTTGAATCTAAAAGTCGATTGAGGCTTTGAGCTGCGAAAGATTATATTTGGTTAAGATTCCTGTCAGAATCCTGAGGAAAGGCCTTCCCAAGATCACAAGTTCTAACATAAATGAGATTCTCGTCAGAATCCTGAAGCCAACGGTCTGAAACTCTATAAGGTAACCTGTCAGGATCCCAGTGAGGTTTCCTGATAGGATTCTCGATTATATAGAGATCATTGCATAAGCAAAATCCTAAAGGCTAGAATAGTATGTTTATTTGATTCAATTGACCTTAACCCTATAGAGATTTTAAACTTCACCACAAAATTAATAATTGATTTAAATGAATTTTTGTTACCGACCATGTTTCGAATTTCTAAAGATATACGAAGTAAATACAAAACATATTCGAAATGATCAAAATACGGTAATATTATTAACATAACGGGGTTTGAGCTTCCCAAAGTTCGTCCTGAAAACCTCAGGATCCCTCCCCTTGGGAAGCTCATAGGTCAAAAGCTTATTGGGAACCCTGGCTTCGTCTTGCAAACTGCAAGATCCCTCCACCAGGATCCCCAACCATTGTTGTTACTTGTTCTAGTATTGTTTCAGCAAAGACAAGGAAAGGAAATTGTTTAAAGACATACACGTCACTAAAACAAACTACAGACTAAAAAAGAGGGCTCAGACCGTTGCATCGTCTTCATCGCCCATCGCCTTCTCGAGAATCTCCAGCTTCCCGCCAGCATCTTCTTCGTCTGCCTTCTCCACAGACTTCCCCTTTTCACCCGCATCAACACCGGCAGCATCAACCAAAGGAAGCTTGTCTCCACTAGTCGGGATCCCAGCCTTCTCCAGTTTCTCCAAGGATAGCTTCCAGGCATCCACCGTCCATTTCGAGCAAGTGACCCCCTCGGCTTCAGCTTCTGCTGCCATTTTCAGCATTGCCTGGAGCACACTGCGAGCAGCTGACTGCTTGGAGATAGCATCCTCCACCTGCGCGGCTATCTGGAACCTCAGCTCCTGCTCTCTCAGCTTGTGCTCATAATCACGAGTCTTGCCCTCAGCTATCTCACCTTGGATGCGGATGGTGTTCCTTGCCTCATCAAGCTTCTTCTGGACCATTGCCAGCTTGGTCTCAGCCTCAATGCACGCAGCGCTAAGCTGCTCGATGCCCTGTGAAAGAAAGACAATGGGGTCAATTAGGAATCTCAGCCATTTGCCGGATGCCGCTAAGGTATGAGAATCCAATGTATACACTTACCAGTTTTGTCGTTGTATGCAGGCTTAGAAGATTGTTACCAGTCGCCGCGGGGCTCAGTCCATCGAAGCTCTCCAGGAATACAGTACCCTCCGAGCCCTTCCTCTTCTTGCTGGAGGAAGCTGTTTTGGCCCTGTTAGTAGGAGGTCGGATGCTGGCCAGGGGCTCGGGCTTCTCCTCTCTCATCTCCGGGTAGGAGGTCAGGTCATCCAGGGAGAATCCAGTTGCAGGTTTGGGAGCTGCTAGTATGAAATAAAGAAAGCAGTCAGGATTAGGAAGCCTAATTCAAAACATATGTTCGAGAAGTTCAACTACGTACTAGACATGACGGCTTCCGAATGATCGATTGAGAAGCTTTGCTCGCTGTTGGCGCTCTCGATAGCGAAGGTTCTGTCGGCAGGCGGGATCTCCAGAAAAGAGGCAGTCCTCTCTACAGCTTCTTCAGTCACTTCAACAAGATCAGAAAATTTGGGAGCTGCAAGGAACATTAAAAGATCGTTAGCAAAATTCAAAGAAACTCAAATACAATGCCTAAATCAGTTTCCTACCCTTCAGAACCCACTTCATCGGCAATGAATCACCCCCAACAATTGATTCACGTTTGACAAAAAAGAACTTTCTCTTCTAGTCGTGATCATTGTGTGACGCACGAGGAATCAATTGGGAGTAGGAAGAGCGGGCTTGAAGAACGAAGCGACTGAACCCGTGGGTTCTCAGGTTATAAGCGGCACAAACTTCGGGAATCCCCATCTCAAGCTTCCGGGAATTGTTCAGGTTATCAAGAGAGAAAAGAATCCTCCATACCATCAGGCATTGTTTGGGAGTAGGAAAGGCCGGTGATTTTGAAGAATTCGTTTACGATGGCCGGAAAGGGATAGGACATTCCAAGAAGGAAAGGATAGTAGAGAAAACAAACCCAGGTTTTTGACATGCAATCGGCTTTCAGTCGGGAATCGAAATTCCGAATGACGGCCGAACGGCGGAAAGAGGCCAGACTCCCTCAACTGGCGGATGTCGCCGTCGCTGAAATTGCAGGTTTCTTCTTCATTGTAGGGAAGAATCCCCTGATCAATGAAGTCCTCGATGTTCAACGAGGAGGAAGGAGTGGCGGAACGAGTGTTCTTCTTCGCCATGACCGGAATAAAGTAAAACGAAAAGAAGCCGGAGAAGAAGAGAAGAAACTGACCTGAAACGTCGAAGAAGCTCGAAAGGGTTTTTAGGGAGAAGATGGTGAAGTTATGATCTCGGAATCTTATTTTTAAAGAAAAGTAATGATGGTTATCCCATCAATCGGACGCCGTAAAAAACGTCAAATCCAACTGTTTTTACCGTGATAACGGCGTGAAATACTGGGTTAAGCGAATCTCGCCAGCTGTAAATCTTATCCACAGGCAGCCGAGATTCGGGGGCAATTGTTAGGGGTCGATTTCAGGATGCTCATAGGAAAGCTACATAAGACCAGGAATCTCGCTACGGTTTGGGAATCCCGTCCACTCAGGTATTCTGAATATTTGTTATCGACTAACCTTTATTTTTGCCATGTGCTTTATTTGTTTTCAGGAACGTTGTAGAGCTTAACCACCTCCTGAAGACTCATTCTTAACTAACTGGCACGTGGGAAAGTGGGTCGCATCTCCTTCAACGGTCAAGAGAAGTGGAGAAAGAAGATCCCGAGAATCCCGGATAGTTAGTTAGTTGTTAGTTTGTTATATAAATCGAGGATTCGATCAGTAGGAACACACAACTCACTCAAACTTTAGCTCTGATAGCATACGATCTCTGTAACACTTAGCCTGATCGATCAAACCTCCAAAACACTTGTAATTTTCAGTTTCCTATCAATAAAATTGTGTGGTAGCGGGCTCTTCAGGCCGGCTCCCGAGGTTTTTTTGCTAGGATTCCTAGAGGCAACTCGAAGAATCCTGGATTTTTCCCTCGTTACATCCTTGTGTTCAGTTTTACATTTCGAACATATTAGCAAGCACACTACCTCACATTCTAAGTTTGGAATACGAGATTTCTTTGTGAATTTTTTACCAAAACAATTACTACTGCACAAAAACGAATTATCATGTCTAAAAACACTCCTTATGTTAAAAACATATTAAAAACACTAAAACATTTATGGTACTAATGATAATGAAACATAGTGCATATGTGCAACATATAATTAAAAAAAAGTTATAAAACGTTATTTTTTTCATTAGATATAAAGATAACATAACTATAAGACTTATGGTGTAATTTCCTTTTAAAACTAGTAATGTATACCACATATATGAGGGTTTTTTTTGGTGTGGTACACATGTGTATCATTAAAAAAATACACAAAAAATGACAGAAATATAACACATATGGTGCGTCTTATAGAAAACAAATTTTAACTCATACTAAAGTATGAGTTTTTTTTTGCGGTACACATGTGTATCACAGAAAAAAATAAAAAAACGTTAACTTTTTATTTTTTGTTTTTATAGAATTAAAGATAACATAATTATAAGACTTTTGGTGAAAATTTTAAAAAAATATATTAACGTATGAAAAGTTATGTTGGTTTTAAGATGGTTTTCGCGTTTTCGCAAAATATATGCGTTTTCGCATGATCCTTTCCCTATATATATATATATATATATATATATATATATATATATATATATACTAGCCGTGTGCCCGCGCGTTGCGGCGGCGACAGTTTATAGCGTGTTATTTGTCTTATGTTCGCACGTTATGGTGGCGCGACAATTTACAACGCGATATTTGTTTCTGTTAATGTGATGCAGCGTGACGACAATTTATAATGCGGCCTTGCGTGTTCAGCAATGACTGCGACAATCAACCAATTTGGTACTTGTTTTTTTATCACTTTATCAATATTATGGTGATATATTGTATTGTACGTTTGTTACTTCGCTTAGTAATAAGGGTTTCTACAACCGATAGCACGTTATTTGTCTTCTATTTGCACGTTTCAACGGCGAAGACAATTCACAATACGATATTCGTTTCTGTTAGAGCGACGAGGCGCAACGATTACATAAGTAGTCTTTGAAGTTGGTGCTTGTAAAAATAGAACCGTCAATTATAAAAATTCACATGAATTAAAATATCATAGGTAGTCTTGAAGTTGATGCTTGTAAAAATAGAACCGTCGTTTTAAACAAAATTCGCATGAAGTTAAACATCAGTTGTTCTAAACCACAAACATGATATAAAATCAAAACCCCAAACTTACAACTTTTAAATTTAAACTCTAGTTTAAACTCTAAACTTACAAATTTTAAACTTAACTCTAGATTAAATTCTAAAGATATTAACTCTTTATAATAGACACAAGCATAACTATTCATTCGTGTTAAGATGGAGCAAAAGGGTTACAGATTTCAAGCACACTAATACGATTCACTTCAAGAAAAACCATGTCTTCATTTTCCATACATACGCATGATGATATAAATACAATCAAAAGAAAATTCAAAACAAAAGAAATCCTATCTAAAAAGAAATTCTAAAACTTTTAAACTATCTACAAAAGAAATTCTAATCAAACATTGTAAATTGAATTGCCTCTAACGTCCATGGGTTGCAGATTTCAAGCACACTTTTAACCTTAACCATCCCACTTCACATGACCCACCAAACTTAGGATGAACTCCAACAATTGTTGTCTTGTACCTGATAGCATACACAAAGTAGTGAAGCATTTTAATGAAGTAGGTTGACAATTAGTAAAAAACTATATAAATTTATCTCTCCACAAACACAAAGTAGACTTACAAAATGTGAGGGTGCTCCCATGGTAGAATTGCCTCCTTGCAAAAAAGACTCACCTACAAATTGAAAAAACTAAATATTACCTTTCAAAGATGAGAGTTTAAAGTTTTTTGTATGAACAAAATGGCATAAAGAAAATATTTTTAAAAAACATCTAGGTAAAAAGGACATACCACAAAGGATTATGGTTGCTCTTACAAGAACTAATTGCACTTTTTCAGCCGGTTGTCATATGCTTCACATATCCTCTGTAATTACATCCTGCATCTGTAAAAAGAGATATGAAGTTCAGTTGGCTTTAGAGATCCAGAGGTTGTGGCTTGTGCATATCAAAAGACTTAAGCAGATAAACTTGACTTCATATCCTCGAGCCCTAACCTCTGTATTGTTGTCTTCACATTCGTTGAATCGTCTGTAATGCAATATCAAAATTAGGCGGTTTTCTGTATGCTCATCAAATGAGTGTTGTTGTGATACATCAAGTTTATGTATGCACATCAAAAAAAAAAAAGCCATTTGTGTGAAGTAAGAAATAAAAAGCAAAACCATGTCGAACATGTTACACTTATGTAGCAGCATCAATAATATCATTCACATCTTGTAACATTGAAACACCGAATCCTACCTCAGAAACTCTAAAGAGAAAACCAACAACAAAATCAATTCAGTAAAATAAAGAGGTGCAGATCTGTAAATAACAAAGCAAGAACAGAACATCAAAAAGCAAACACATAACCCGCATAAAGGCTCAAATCTGAGTTATACAGTTGAACATGCTAATTCTGAAACAAAATAGATGAGGTTCATAATATGCTACTGGATATAGTACGGTAATAAATAAGAAAAGTCATATGACCAACATTGGGGGTATATAGGCCTCTTACCTTTGGGTGCCACTGGTTAAGCTAAAGTGCTTGGAACATATGCTACAAAAGGTTCAATCTCCTATGGTGAAACTCTTTCTGGTCTCATAATTAACAGAAACCGGTTCATCCCATTGCACCTGAAACGGTCAACAAAGTGCTCCATCGACCTTTAAGTTTATCAATAAATCATATAATTTAAACAGAAATCAAGCATCTTTTATCATATAAATAATTACTAACCTTCAAAAACCACCACTTAGAGTCTTCCCACTGAGGAGATAAGTCTTCGACCCAATAATTGTTCCAGTAAACATGCTTAAACGAAGTAACATACAAAGTGAAGTACAACACGGCAAGCGACAACTAAAAATACCTTAAAATTGGCTTCCAATACCTAATTGATCAGTAGCTAGGAAGATGAACATTGTGTGATGTTTTCCTTTTGAATCATTCAGTCATTTTTACAATTAAATGTTATATTTAAACCAATTTGGCATTTAAAAATGTTTGCTACAATCCTATAATAAAATATCATACCAGTCCATGTACATTTGGTTGGGTCTGTAATAGCAATGAAGGGTTATTCCATCTAAGCTCATATTTTCCTATTGTCAAAGATTGTTTAGGTTAAAATATAGTAAAGTAAATATTACCTCTTGTATCTAGTTGAAAACTCCACCGCAACATCAAAAACAACCATAGCACCACCTTCATACCTACACTTCAAACAACTCCTCTACTTCCTTTTCTTTTCTTTGAAAGTCTTGGAATCTTCAAACAACTCCTCTACTTCCTTTTCTTTTCTTTGAAAGTCTTGGAATCTTCAAACAACTCTTTTTATTTTCTTTAAAAGTCTTGGATTCTACTTCCTTTTCTTACAGACTGTCTCCTCCAAGCATTTTACCACAAATTCTTCAATTCATTCTTCCTAACAGATTTGACTACAAAGTCAGAAGCACCTCCTAGCATACCCTTATAAACATTCTAACCGAATCATGTGTAGACATCACTGCATAACCAAAATGAGATGTTAGAACCGAAAATAATATTTAGACTTCCTTTACAGGTTCAAAACATTATTGGAAATCATACTTATAATAGGAATGTTTTTGGAGACTTGTTCCATAATCAATGTGAGAAGAGCATACTAGACCCGGAGTTCCTGAAATTCCAGTGCGTTTGCTCCAATCCATGTCACGTATTGATCCACATGAAGACCCAAACATCATTACCTCCTACAATTCATCAATAACTATGATAATTATTTATTTATGCAACAATACACAAAATATATTAGTTCATAAACATCATTTTTAGACCCTTTTGAATGGGAGGTTGTTGAATACCATGAGCTAATGGTGCTTTATTACAACTACAGTTATATTGAATCATGGGTCTATTTGAGATTGGAGAACCAACACTTCTGCTATGACCTGCGATTATTTGAATGTGAAGTTGTTTAACATAACACCTCCACTACCACCTGCACAATTAGTTGAACATAACACCTCCACAACCGCCTGCACAATTAAAGCAAAGGCAAAATATAAAGATATCTTGCTTACCTGGAGTGTGCAGAAACGAATGTCAAGCACGACTACCTTGGCGCTTTCCATTATCATGCTACAATTTCATCAATCCAAATAAAAAGCCATCACGTCGTTTGTTTGGCGAGGCTGTTCTCTTGGGGGCACTACTCCCAAAGGAAAATGCTTACAAAAAATTGGATTTACCACAATGAAATCAATCAGTTTAGAACTTGCATAGTGTACAACCTGTAAGAAAAAAAATGGTTGAACTATGCATATGAGTATAAAACTTGTAGGGTTTAAGAGCTCATTAGTTGAACATGAATGGGTAAAATAATCAACTGCATATTTTAAAAAATAAATTCTCCCAAAACAAACTTTACTTCTAAATTTGAATTGCAGAATATTCAAAAAATGATCTCAAACCATTTATAACAAAAATGAAATATTTCAAACCTATCTATATATGCAGGTGTCTTCGATCCGTACCTGCTATTACTATTATCCTTGTCTTTTCGGCTTTCTGTATTAGTATCTTTAACATCATCACCACCCATTTGAGTGGAAGGTCAAATCTCAAAATGTACGTCGGGATTTAATAAAACCGTTAGACACATCAAAAGAAAATAAACAGTAGAAGAGAATGTTACAACAATAACGGTGTACGGAATTCGAGAGCATAATACATTTGTTGCCACCTGTAAATGGCTGGTCATACGCAAAATATGAAAAACAGTAAAAGAAATTAACCATTATGAAAGTAATTCATCATCAAGAAAGAATTAAAATGTTCTAAACCATAAATCATCAAAGCATATATAGGTAATGATTAAAAATAAATCTCAGGTTATATAGGTAAAGGGCAACATAAATCCCAGGCTTCTTAAACCCCGAACATCGAGTTGGGTTGGTTTTGTTCTCTGAACAAAGAAACAAAACAAAACTATATTTATATAAATAAAGATTCCGTGAAAAAAGCTTGGCACATCTAATGTACACTCACTTGTTCTCCAACAACGTTTAGAACAGGCAGAAGGATTGTTAAAACATACCATTGACACTAACCGAAGCTTGCCAACACAATATGAGAATAGGCCAATAGCCTCAATAAATGACATTGATTCAATATCCCCTGCAAGATGAAATGATTCCCAGACTTATAAAGCCAAAATCATCGTATAATATGAAGATTTTATGGCATTGATTAAATATCCCCTGCAACAGAAACAAACTGTTGAATGTCTACAACAAAGGTCAAAAATATGCAAGAGAAACAACGTGAGGGACAAATCATTGATTTAAATCAAATTAAACAATTAGCTGGCAAATTTTCCAACAAAAAATATGAGTCCACAAAACCAACAGAAAAGAATTGAGGTTATTAAGCTATTAAACTGAAGTTGATTTATATTAAATCAATGGACCTACAGTCGACAACAAACACACAGGTATTTAAGCTTGATTTATATAGATGACTCAAGTAGTCATCAACTTGAAGACTTTGCTGTCAAGAAAATGATAAGACTATTGTTAGAAGGCTAAAAGATTTAAATAAATTTTGCTTTGGTGATTATAATTGTGCACTCTTTATAATACTTACAAGCAACATAACATTAATATCAGTAATCTGTATGTTCATCTACACAGAAAAAATATATTTGTAATCAAGTGATTAAATCTTGAAGTACCAACATAAGCTAAATTGTAAATTCTATCTTTAGTGGATTTACACGTTATCTTAAAGCCAATAGGATTTGACTTTTGTACCTTATTCTTGTAAGACTCGATAGCTGCAATTTTATCAACAAAATCCTAAAAATTGTTAGCCCACCTCAATCACCTTCCCTAAAACCCACAACCCACCACTGTTCTTGAACCAATTATTTTAGGCCATGAAACTTTAGTCATTAACATGAAGTCAAGCCCTCTAACTTTAAAAAACAAGTCAATGATATTCAATTAACTCAATTGTGAAGTTTAGGAACAGACTTACTTGTTTAATATCATCTATATAAAATAAAGCTATGTTAATGACTGAGTAAAATCTGATGTTCTGTTGTTCTTGACTGAGCAAAATCTAAAACTCAACACAATCTAAAATCCAATTTAAACCAGTGGCATGAGTGAAATCAAGAATCAAGCATCATAAACAACAAAAAAAGACCTAGAAGAACAAACCACAAGTTCATTTTCGTTTGAATCAAACCTCAATCAGACGAAACCTTGAAGACCTGGAACTGCTAAAACCAACAATCGATTAGATTAGAGAGATTAGAATCAGATCAGAACAAATACTAAGATTCCTTATTGAAAGATTACTACCTGCTTGTGGATTGATAATCGCCGATGAAGAAGTGGATCGTCGATGAAGAAGAGAGATTTCTAAAAACTGGAGCGCTGTTTTAGGGTTTTAAGGAGATAAATCGATTCAAAATACATGTAAGATGATGATCGATGAAGACAGATTAACCTGTTTGTGATTGTTTTCAAACGACGCGAGATGATGGCACCAGGGTTTCTCATCAATGATATCAAGGCTGAGAGAGGATTAAAAGCAGTATTTGAATTTCAAACTTCCGTCTGTGATAGAGTTGCTCATCAATGATATCGAGGTGGAGATGCGAGGTGGAGATGGCCAATCGAGGGGAGCGACGATTGAAGAGGGTGGGTAATCGAGATGGAGTTGCGGTGTTCGAGTGTAAAGGCTGCAAAAAAAGGTTCTCGAGAAATAAAAAAGTGAATGACCAAAGTACCCAGAACAAAAATGCCTGTATATGGTGGAGGTGGTTTAAAATTATAGGCTTTAAAGATTGTACATTATGCTAAAGTTTTTGTACGCGTCTTAAGGATTAAGCATTTTTCATGACGAAAATGCCCTTTAGGGCAATATGTATTATATATAGTAATAGATATATAGGGTAAGGTTCCTTGGAAAACTGGAAAACCAAAGAAAAATTATATTAAATGAAGCCTATTTGGGTAATTTGGCATTCTTTTTTTTCCTTTTTTTAATTACACATATATACACATGATAACTTTATAAAGAAAATAAAAAAAAATTAATAAAAAAATAACGTTTTTTGTTCATCTTGTCTGCCCGACTATGTTGCATATATGCAACATAGTGTGTTGCACACGTTAACTATATGCAACATAACATTTTGCATATATGTAACATTGTATGATTCATACGTTGCATATATGCAACAAAGTATGTTGCATGTATGTAACATTGTATGATTCATACGTTGCATATATGCAACAAAGGATGTTGCATATATGCAACATTATATATTTCATATATTGCATATATGCAACATGCTATGTTGCATGTCTGCAACGTAAACGACATACAATGTTGCATATATGCAACATAGTTGGACGAACCAAAAAAACAGAACGTTTTATTTTAAGTTTTTTTTTAATGTCGTTAGGTGGCCATTAGGTGGATAGACACGAAAATTTAAAAAAGAAAAAAAAAGCACCAAAATTACCTAAATAGCCTTCATTTAATATAATTTCCTTTAGTTTTCCAGTTTTCCAACTAAAACTTAGTTTTCCATTAAACTTAACCCTATATATATATATATATATATATATATATATATATATATATATATATATATATATAGAGGGCGGATAAAATGAAAACCTTTCCGAGTTTGGAAAACCGTGAAAACCAAGCTAAAAAATTCGATTTTTGTTCCGATTTTTTCTATGGTGATTCTTTAAGTTAAAAAGACCCCCTTTATGCAAAAAAATAAAAAAAAAACGCCTAGAAACAAATTTTTAAAAAAATATTTTATAACTGTTACATATGTAACCTCGGTTATAAAATATATTTTTTTTTAAAAATTTACTAGGCGTTTTTTTTTTGCATAAAGGGGGTCTTTTTAACTTAGAGAATCACCATAAAAAAATCGGAACAAAAATCGAATTTTTTAGCTTGGTTTTCACGGTTTTCCAAACTCGGAGAGGTTTTCATTATATCCCTCCCCTATATATATATATATATATATAGAGAGAGAGAGAGAGAGGAAGGGTAAAATGAAAACCACTCCGAGTTGGGAAAACTTTCGAAACTCTTCAAAAACGGGGTCAAAAAGTTTTTTTTTCGTTTAATTTTTTTATGGTGATTCTTTAGGTTATAGGGTACCCCTACATGGAAAAAATCAAAAAAACGCCTCGGGGATTTTTTTTTTTTAATGTCAAAAAACGGTCTTGTTACATATGTAACATTGTATATATATATTGGTTACATATGTAACAACCGTTTTTTGAGATTTTTTTAAAAAAAATTGCCGGGGCGTTTTTTTTTATTTTTTTCCACCTAGGGGTAGCCTATAACCTAAAGAATCACCATAAAAAAATTTGAATGAAAAAAAACTTTTTGACCCAGTTTTTAAAGAGTTTCGAAAGTTTTCCCAACTCGGAGTGGTTTTCACCATAACCATCCCCTATATATATATATATATATATATATATATATATATATATATATATATATATATAGGGTAAGGATCATGTGAAAACAACTTTTATTGCGAAAACACGAAAACAAATATTAAAACCTCTATAACTTTTTCATACGTTAATATTTTTATAAAAATTTTGCACCAAAATCCTTAAAATTATGTTATCTTTAGTTATGGGAAAAAATTTAAAAAATAATCAAATTTTTTTAAAAATTATTATTGCACAGGTGCAATAATTTTTATCATTATTATTATTACACATATGCAATAATATTAAAACCTTTATAACTTTTTTCATATGTTAAAATTTTTTATAAAAAATTGCAACATAAATCTTATAATTCTGTTATCTTTAATTCTGGAGAAAATTAAAAAAAAATTCAACGTTTTTTTTTTTTATTATTGCACATGTGCAATAATATTAAAACCTCTATAACTTTTTCATACGTTAATATTTTTGATAAAAAATTGTACCATAGATCTTATAATTCTGTTATCTTTAATTCTGGAAAAAATTAAAAAAAAATTAACGTTTTTTTGTTAATATTGCACATGTGTAATATAATTAATACGTATTATTGCACATGTGCAATAATAAAAAAAATCACGAAATTTTATATTTTTAATTTTTTTCCCAGAATTAAAGGTGACATAATTTTAAGACTTTTGGTGCAAATTTTTTTAAAAAATATTATCGTATGAGGAAGTTATAGAGGTTTTAATATTTGTTTTTTCTTGTTTTCGCAATAACATCTTGTTTTTATTTGATCCTTCCCCTATATATATATATATATATATATATATATATATATATATATAGTGAAAAGTTTCTTGTAGACACCCCCATAAGTGTAGACAGGTAGACACCCTTTTTCACCATTAGATCTCTTGATCTAATGGTTGTGATTAATTTTCTTTTTTATTTGTTTCTTTTTTCTCATTAATTAGAAACTTTCACATGTGAAAAAGAGCTATTTCACATGCGAAAGTGTCTACAATGAACCTCACCATATATATATATATATATATATATATATATATATATATATAAAAACCTAAAAACTATGTTTTTTTGTAAAAACCTAAAAACTCTTTTAATAAAGGGCATTTTGGTCAGTTCACTAAAATATATTTTTATAGCCGCCGCTGCCTGATTTATTAACGATTTCAATTAATCGTTAAAACCATCTCCTACTGCGCACAGAGTTCACGAACATCTGCGCACATCTCACCAAGGCGATTTCATCGGAATCGCTGTTAAACAACCGGATTTTGTAATTTTCTGACCTAATTTGTATCACAAATCATCCTTTCTTCTTCAATTTCTAACCTAATTTTGTTTTAATTTTTCTATCAGCTTTCAAGCTTTCAATCGATCCCATGGATGATAATGCTGTTGCCGATTTGCCGTTCGATTCTGCTCCGGATCGGTCCGAGACCTTTGTTGATGCTAATTCCGATTTCGACATTGATCATATTGATTCTCATCAATTGATCGAACGTTCTGATGAAACCAGTTCTTCTGCTACTTTCACAGCTTCATCGTCTTCATCTGGCAATCCTAATATTCCTGATAATGAGCCTGTTCTTAGTTTCCTTCGTGTAGAAGAACGTGGTATGTCGTATTAGCATTTTTTATGTTTTTCTGCAATATTACACATGTGCACTAATCTTTCTGGTTATGTACCTTTTATCGTTTGAACTGTATACTAAACATATTATATACTGTTTTTAATATAATCTTGTTCAATTAGGCATTGGTGCTCTAAATATTTACTATGTACCTTTCTTAATGTTCTGCAATATTACACCTGTGCTATAATCTTTCTGGTTTTGAGTACCTTTTATCATTTGAACTGTATACTAAGCATTTTATAAACTATTTGTAATATAATTTTGTGCAATAAGCCATTGGTGCACTAAATGTTCACCATTTACCTTTGTTAAGTTTTCCATAGCAACCTTTCGTAACAAATTCATATACGTGTTATAATGTCATTGCTGTAATTATGTTTCACATATTTTGATATGCTTGACCTTTGTCCAAACATATACAATTATGAATTCCTTTATATACAATATGTATCTCTCATACATTGTGGTTTTATTACACGTGTGTAATTTCCAAAACCTTATGATAAATAATGCTTTCTCTTACAACTTACATGTCTTACAAACAATATAATAATGTAATATTTATGTTTCTGACTTCATTATCATTCTGATCTTTGTTTCTTTATGGTTTTTTTTATTTATTTATTTTTTTTTTGTTAAAGGTGGTGCGACTAGTAGGGTTTATTCGTCACCCGATGGGACTATATTCTGGAAGCCAGATGTTGACCCTACGTTTGTTCCTGTCCTATACTCTGTATATGATTCATGGGAAGCTGTTAGTGATATGTATGAAACATATGCTGCGAAAGCTGGCTTTTCAACGAGATTAGGCACACACAAGCATTCTGGAGATGTTACAAAACACCGTTACATTTTGTGCAATCGTGCTGGAAAACCAAAACAGAAGACGATTGATTCTTCGGACAAGAGTTCACTGTCCACTACGAAGACTGTTCGTTCGTCCTTAACTGATTGTGATGCATGTATTCGGGTGAAGTTTGATGTTGAGACTCGACAGTTTGTGCTATATGTGTTTCGTGAGGCTCACAACCATGAGCTTATTGGTCCTGACTTCATGGATTTCACCAAGAGGCGTCGTAAACTTGACTTTAGCACCCAGCAGTTTATTCATCAGATGAGCCTAAATAAACTTGGTCCTAATATTGCTCACAGGGTGCAGTCATCTCTCAAGGGTGGCCACCACAATGTTCATGGTTCTACAACTGACTTCAAGAATTTTTCCCGATCCATACGTCTCTTTATTGGAAATCGAGATGCAAAACTTGTAATGGACACTCTACAAGCCCGAACTGAGAACCTCCACAACTTCTTTTATGAATGTCTAGTAGTTGGTACGGAACTTAAATCGTTTTTTTGGGCTGATGATGTATCGAGATGCAACTACGAAGTGTTTGGAGATGTTTTGTCATTTGATGCGACTTATAGAACAAATGTGTAAGTTTCTGTTAAATGCATTGTACTTCAAATAAACTTTATCATCTATTTGATACATCATACTTTGTTTATCATATTTTATGATTTTGTGTAATATTACACCTGTGCACTAATCCGGCTGTTTTTTTAAGTACCTGTGTACTATGTTACCCATGTGCACTATTCTTTGTGTATTTATTTTGTTATTATTTAATATTCATGATAATTAACACCTGTGATTTTATTGCCTCAGATATAGGATGATATTTGTGCCTTTCACCGGTGTTGACCACCATAACAAGTGTGTGTTGTTTGGTGCTGGAATGATATCTGATGAGACCATTGAGTCGTACACCTGGTTGCTTAGTACATTCCTTAAAGCACATTTAAAGCAGCCTGTATTAGTTTTGACCGATCAAGATTCGTCAATGAAAGCAGCGGTTACTTCTGTATTTAATGAATCTGTTCATCATTTGTGCGCGTGGCACATTATGAGGAAACTTCCGTCTAAGGTACATTGTTACATCCTTAATTACTTTCTGTTTTTTTATCTGCTGCACATGTGTAATAATAACTGCCTGTCTTTTCAAACAGATTCTTGGTGAGATTCTAGCCAACACTGACCTTCGTAAATCTATACACAAACTTGTGTGGAATCTGCATATTGACACAGAAACTTTTGAAGAGAGATGGCATGAACTTCTTGCAAAATATGATTTGACTGATCATGAATGGCTATCTCAAATTTATGAAATTCGATCTGAATGGGTTCCTGCTTTCTTTCGAGATGTCCCCATGAGCCGTTTGATGAAAACCACATCAAGATCTGAGAGCTCAAATGCGCATTTCAAGGTCAACTCTAGCTTATCTAACACGTTATTACAGTTTCTTCTGTGTTTTGATACCGCCCTTGATTGGCAACGTAACAACCAACGAAAGATGGAGTTCGAAACCAACACCACTACTCCTGAATTACATACACCACTTCCAATAGAGAGACATGCTGCTGCTGTGTATACGTCATCTCTTTTTAAAAAGGTTCAGAAGGAAATTAAGTTTAGTCTTTTCTATTGTCCTGTTGGTGATACACGCACTGTTGGCGATACGAAGATATATACTGTTTCACATAACAACAAGAACTTTGTAACTGTCAACAGATACGAGGTACTTATGTCATACTACTGTTTTTTTTCTTTAATATTACACATGTGCACTAATCTTACTGTGTTGTAAGTACCTGTCATCATTCTAACTGTATTACGTTTTGTAATAGCGCACCTATGCTGCATTATTCCAAAGTTGTCTTTAATACACACTTATGAATAGTTTTCTGTAATATGAGGTACTTATGTCATACTACTGTTTTTTCTGTAATATTACACCTGTGCACTAATCTTACTGTTTTTGTAATTTCCTGTCATAATTTTAACTGTATTATGTTTTTTTAATAGTGCACACATGCTGCATTATTCCAAAGTTGTCTTTAATACACACTTCTGAATAGTTTTCTGATCTCAACCATTTTTTTTGCTTTGTAACAGGTTTCATTCAATGTTGCCGATCAGAGTGTAATGTGCTCATGTTTGCTGTTTCCGCGTATTGGGTATCTGTGTCGGCATGTTTATCATGTTTTTAGGTTCTATGACACCAATCGAATTCCTGATCGATACATTAACCGCCGCTGGACTCGTAATGCTTTGCCGGCAAGAGTATATGCTATTTCAAACCGTTATTCGGTTGATAACAGCGAGACTGGAATACTCAGAAACGAGATTATTGATACTGTGTCGCAATGCATAGACCATTTACGACGTCAGCCGGAACAGCTTGCCAATTTTTCGAATGAACTTAAAGAGATTAAAAGGCGTATTTTCCTTGAAGTGCCACGTAACCCTGAACAAGATAGGACGTCTGCAATTATTAGTGACATTTTGCGCCAACCTGAGTTTGGCAGTTCTTCTTTTGTTCCAACCCAGGGAATTAGAAACAAGGGTTGTGGTACCGATAAGCGGTTGGTCGGTCCTGGCGAGAAAGCAGTTGAGACGTATAAAAAGGGACCGAGATTTTGCAAAAAATGCAATAAACTCGTTTATGGTCATGATTCACGAAATCATGACAAAGTTATACGTGCTGCTGAGTTGGCTGCTGCTTCTTCCTCTTCTGCTGCTGTTACTAATGCTTGTAGCTCTTCTGGTGCTTTTCCTAATTCCGATCAAGTGTTAGACGTCCCATGTGTTGAGCCTCCAAATTCATCTGCTACACGACGCCAACCATTCCGTGCTGCTAGGCGTGCTCCGATAACAGATGATGGATCTCCATCTACCCCACCATCTTTCTGATTTTCTATATGTGTTCGATTCATTTTTTACATTTGACATTTGTTGAGTTTTAGTACATTACCACATTACCTATTTTTTTTTGTTTGAACTTTGTATGTCATATTTGGTACTTTTGAGATTGATGAATAATCATGGATACATTGATCATTATTACACTGATCATTATTATACTTGTGTAATAATCATTACTACACTTGTGTAATAATCATTATTACACTTGTGTAATAATCATTATTACACCTGTGTAATAATCGTACTTTCTATTATGTTCTTCATCTTTTACAACAAAACATTATACAACTGCACATGTGATTTTCATAAACTTAAACACAACAGTACACGTGTGTACTGTTGTTCCTTTTGGTTTTATGTCATACATTACACCTTCTTAAGTTGAATTTGACGTATAATGCAATTGTCTTGCGTGTTATTTTCATATATATATACATATATATGATTGTTTACATTAATGCTGTTATGATTTTTTTATTTTACTGTGTACATTCATGTTCTATTACACACATACATACCAGTGCACAAGTGCACTAAAACATGCTATATATCAGACAACTCATCTACCTGTATAAATATTCTTATCACATACATACCAGTGCACAGGTGCTCAAAAAGATACTATATATCAGATATTCATCTACCTGTATCATATTTTTCCAAAACTCAATATTTGATCAACAAACCATTACCACCGATCCATACATTCCAGTGCACAAGTGCACTTAAATGTCAAAATTTTACATTTGTTCAGCAAACATGGTTTATACTAACAACTACTTAATAGGTTTACTACCAGCATATACTAGAACATAATCCAATATTAGTAGACATTAATCTACGACACTGTGACGCTTGTTAATACCAAACCATACTTTATCATTTTCCATCATTCGGCAGGATAAACCGCACGTGCTTTCCAGGTCTGATTTCTCCCCCACCATGCTTTCCTGCAGCTTCATTTCTTAACACTTCCAAATCTTTCTCAACTTTTTCATACTCGCTTTGCAGCCTTTTCAAAAACTCCACATCCCTGTTTTTACCTCTCTTGCTTTTTCCTGCATGTTGTGTCAGCCTTTTGTTCATGATCTCTGCTTCCTTCATTACATATTCCCGGTATTTGTTTGCTTTCGTGGTCAACAGCTTTGTTGCGTACCTCATACGGAGGTTATTCACTTGCGATTCTTGTTTTTCATTTTCATCACTAAACCCGCAATCGAATTCCTTTTTTCTTCCTCTATACACTTCCATATGCCTCATTGCAAACAACCCACAATCTGTGTAGTTGTTCTTTGTTGCCCATCTAAGATTCATCCTCCTTGGCGTTGCCAATTCCATCACAGCAGCCTTAGGGTGCTTTACATGTCGCAAATAATTGCATACCATGTCCTTCTGCAAAATATAATTGGTCATTTATACATGAATTGCATATATTACATAAGTGTAATAATTAACATTTATTCTACAAACATCATATCCCATTCTGACCTCGTAATTGTTTTTTACCTAAGAAATTGTATATGCGTATGGTTAACTTACCACTTTGAATGGTGTTCCTTTCTTTTGGTATGCATTTGCATCTTTCATTATGATTGGCGTTGTAGCTTCATCCATGTTGTCGATCACTGCTATTCCAGGTGCGTCCAGATCAAAACACACCAAATAAAAATGTTGATTCTCCAATATTGGTATAACAATCGTGTCGAACGATTTTAGATCCAACAGCTTTTTATTCCATGACAGCACATGTTTCAGATTGCCTGCAAACTTCTCCAACCTTTGTTTCTTTGTGGTGTTGGTTTTATACATCCATTCGATCTGAAACAACAATTTGAATTCAAAAAAAAATATATATTACACATGTGTAATATAAATATATATGTAACATAATATAAACTAAAACTGTGTAAAAAAGTTTATATATATATTACCACTGTTGTTGTGTAACAACATAGGTGCTTTGGTGCATTTTTTGTTGTCCACTTCTCTTCAATGTTTTGTACTGCAGCCCAACAGTCTACAACCTCTGCAAATACTTCTTTCCCTGGTTCTAAAGTTGCTAAAAGGAATGGTTTTGTTTGCACCCCTGATGCAGTCTCAAAAAAATCTTGACTACATATTTGAGAAAAAAATAGAAAAAACATCAACACAACAACATAATATTATAATTGACTGCAAAAAGAAAACATAATACAACTTAATTTGCGTTTTATTGAATTAGTGCACATGTGTAATATTCCACCTCTGTAATATAAACTGTCATATGTCGTGACACCTTTGCACAACTTTTTGCTGTTATGGTAGGGATGTGCATTTATCACAAATTTTTAGATAACATGTTACTTACTTGAATACGGCTTCCACCTCAGCTTTTTCTTTCTCCTCCATTTTCTTTTTCTCTTCTTCCTCTCTTTCTTCATTTGTCATCTTCTTCGATTCTTCTTCTTCCTTCTGCTTTTCCTTTGGGGTTCCCTTATTCAAATCCTCTACAAATGACATCAGATACTGCCACATTATACGTTCTTCCTCATTCATAGGGGTGTTGATCTCAACTGGTTTCCTTTCATATATCACGTTTTCATCTGATTCTCCCCC
>JBCNJP010000008.1:13437779-13506483 GCA_039602395.1 Deinandra increscens subsp. villosa
AAAGTTTGGTCAAAATTTAATTAATAAAAAAAGACACTTGACATCACCACAAAATTGTGAATTAACCCGTGTAACACACGGGGATAAAAAACTAGTATAGTATATATATAATAATAATAATTGGGAGTGAAGAGTGAATATTTTATGAGCTACTTGTTGTTTTTTAACCTTTCTCCGAAGAACTCCAAAGGAAAGAGTTATGTAAACAGCCACTGACTTCCAACAAATCACAAAAGACAAAAAGTTAAAGACTCCATTTCATTGTTGCTACAATAATTAATAAATCACACTCTTTCTCTCAAGTTTTGATCTGATCATAGCTGCTTCTTCTTGTTCTTCTAAATAATGGGTTCAATTGGGTTTTCGATATTTTCCCCAAAACTCCACAGATTCTCCCGAGGGACGACGGTGGCCGCCGCTGCCGGAGGCACAACTAATTCCAATTTGGCTTTCAAAAGCCTAATGGAGAGTTTCACGGTGGACATCCATCGAGCCGAAGGCAGGGAACTAAACGTGCCCCTGATCGCACCTTTTACGATTGCGACATCGAAACTGGAGGACGTGAGGAACGTGGCGATCCGCGTAGAGTTGAGTAACGGGTGCTGCGGGTGGGGGGAGGCTCCCGTTTTGCCGTTTGTGACAGCGGAGAATCAGAGCACGGCGTTGGAGAAGGCGGGGGAGGCTTGCCAGGCGTTGAAGAAGAGTGGGGCCATGAGTTTGGGTGATGTGTTGGGACAAATTGGTCATCTTCTTCCCGGACATGATTTTGCTTCGGTAGGTAAACCGCTTAACATATCTTTCCTATAATCTTGTCTTGTTAAAAACTTTTTTTCTTTTTCTTTTAAACCCAAACAAAAACTTAGTTTTTAATATTATTATTATTTTTATTATTATTATTATTATTATTATTATTATTATTATTATTATTATTATTATTATTTATTATTATTATTATTATTATTATTATTATTATTTATTATTATTATTATTATTATTATTATTATTATTATTATTATTGTATATTTTTAACGAGCCACGTCACATCACGTAAAGACTATTTGGTATAACCTGTAGAGTGATTATGCTTAAAAAAACATAGATAGATGGGAGGATTAGACACTTTGTTTTACAACTTTTCTAGGTCTCTCTGTTTCATTAAAAATCAAGCAATTAAATAAATGAATTAATGAAAACTAAAGCTACACAAACATGAAGTAGAATCTCGATGACTTGTCAGTTGAGCTGCTGTGCGATTTGTTAATTCTAAGCGAAACATATAATAAGTATATTATCTCTTAAAAAATATATATATATATATATAATAAAATAATTTAAAAATTACGAGCCTTTCAAAATATCGGACTCTAGACCGACCGCTCATCTCGCCTATGCCCGGGGCCGCCCCTGTATAGGGATATTGTACTCCTTTATTTGATGATCAACGTAGATAATCTTATTAATCTTCAACATATTGCCCTATTAAAAAATATATAATGAATAATTTATTTATACTATTCATATCTGTCACACCCCAACCGACAGCGGGATACGTCGGGGCGCGATGATTGTCCAGATGCACACAACACTAATTAATGTTACGATATTTTTAATCAACCCGTTTCAGATAATATAAGTAATCAATACAAAACCATGATATAATAACAACAATGAAACAAATGAATTTGATTAATTAGGTCACAGTAAGTCAACTAACAGCAGGTCCTGCAACATGTATAAAATAAAGGTCAACTACGAATAGTTGGTGAGTAAACATAGGTTTAGTGTTCTACATAGATTAAAACATGTGAATCAATGAGTTACGTGTAATCGAGTAAAGCAAACTATTGAATGAGATATAGCAAATAACCTGCATGACCCAACCCTGGCCTCAAGGTTTCCAATCACAAAGCGCCCAAGCCAAGTGGGCTTGTCGAGCCAATAGATCTATTACCGTAACCCCGGATTTTTACAGCTAATGTCACACGAGTATGAGTATGAGTCCAACCACAACATAACACAAATAAACACACAAGTTCACATACTAGATCATAGATAACAACATATAGTTCGTATGTAGTTTTTTAGTTAAGAATATCGAGTAAGGGTTTTGAATATGATACATGTTGTACCCCAAATTGTTTAAAATAATAAGGGGCTATGAATACTCACCTGATGCGGAGACACAATTTGAAAGAACGACACCACGAGATGAGGTAAAGTAAGCGCAATGGTAATCTTAACGACTACAGAGATAGAGGAAGAATAAATAAATAATTAATTAAATAATTAAACAGCTTATTTCACGACACGACCGACTTGACGACTCGTTAGTGATTCGGTGAGGTGATATGTACTATATGGGTCTAAATCTAAACTAAAGGTAAGGTTAAAGGTCCTAATTTGACTATTTATATGAAAGTCAAACATGGTCAAATGGAAGTCAACATGGTCAAACATGGTTAAACAGAAGTAAAGATAGTCAAACGTGGTCAAACAGAAGTCAAGATAGTCAAACGTGGTCAAACAGAAGTCAAGATGGTCAAACAGAAATCAACATGGGCAAACAGAAGTCAAGATAGTCAAACGTGGTCAAACAGAAGTCAAGATAGTCAAACATAGTCGATCATGAACACCTTCATAGCAATTATAACATGGTGAAGCTAGGCTTAACATGCACATCCTAATTCTTTTCAATGTTTATCATGGAGGTTACATGACCGATCATAAGTAGCATGGATCTAGACATACCTAACATACATGGCATGAATCTATGCATATTTAAGCATACATGGCATGGTTATACACATTTGATGAAGAGAGGCATAGATCTAAACCCTAACTTGCACATGTGAAGAAGATCTCCACAATACATAGCATAACAATCCTATTATGATAGTCATTTCCATGGATCTAACCCTAGATAGCACATATATCCAAGATCTCATCAAATCCAACATTAAGATCAAGTCTTGGCAACCAAAACCCTAGATCTACATCACATGCACATGCAAAATTATGAATTTAACCTAATCTCACCATAAAGTTCCAACCATTAGCATGTATTTCATAAATCTAGGCAAAATCAACTTGTACCATGAAGATCTAGTCCTAATATCTTTTAAAATTTTAGCTTTATACCAATCTAAACATGGATCTAGCATGGATCATCAAACTCATCATAGATCTAAACCTAAATTGACATAGAGATGCAAACTTTGATCATATAATCCATGGATCTATCAAAAGCAACATAGATCTAAGCTTAACCAAACATAAAGTTTAGATCTTGATGGAGAAGGAAGAAGAATTTAAAGGGCCAAACACATAGATTTGAGTTTACATACCGAAAGAGGGTAAAACCGACTAGATCCTAAGCAATAAAGCATCAATCTTGGCTTTAAATCTTCAAAGAATGGGTGACCTTCAATGTTCCAGCCGTTTTGGGTTGTTAGGAGGCGATTAGGGTTAGGAAAAATGGGTGTAATGGGGCTAAAGTTGCTTAAATAGCTGGAAAATCCTGTCTGGCTGAAAAATACCTTTTAGGCGTATCGTCTAGGGGTCCCTATAGCTCTAGGCGATACACCTAGAGCTCCCTGGGCGGCCCCTGGATTTTTTCCTCGTTTCGCGCGTCCGTTCTGCCGTTTTTTGATATTTTGGAGCTCCGTTTTCTCTCAAATCACCCAAATCATCTTCCCAACATGTTGACCACATAAAATCCACTCAAAATGATTATAAATACGTCACGTAACTCAAATGTATGCACAAATTAGGTCGAAATAGGCGTTTTTGGTCGGTTTTGACATACTTATCGGTTTTAGGCAATTCACCAACGATTCGTGACTCGATCAAATGTGTGATGACTATGGCATAATAATTGATTATTAGACTCATAAAAATTTTGAATTTGACATACGATGATCAAACACGAGATTTTCGGTAAACGACGAATCGCGTACCGAAATCGCGTAAAACCCGAAAATTGATTCTTTTCCAATTTGAGACATCCAATTTGATTCCAATTGATCGTAGTTAAGTATTTGATTTCAAAAAACCATTATACATAATTTGATTCATTAATTACGATATAAACACTCGAAAATTCTTCCGCTTTTTTTAATAATTTATAAATCGGTAAATCGCGAAAGTTCAAAACGGGTCGGATTTCTCAATCAGGTAATTTGAAAATGTTACAGTCTCCCCTACTTTAGGGAATTTCGTCCCGAAATTATAAGGGACTTATAAATTTTAAAGAGATAGTAGTTAAAACGGTTTTACTAATAACTAACACATTTTGACATTTTGAAACCAACATTGAGACGATATAAGAAATTCACCGAGGATAGGAGTATATTCTCGATTACTAAATCAACTATATCGGTACCAAATCTTTACCCCACCGCAAGGGTTAGGTTTGGAAAGGCGACTAAGGAGAATGGATAGTGATATAACCAATGATCAGAGACTTACCCCACAAACACACTATTGTCAGTCCGACTCCCAATGCACCCTAAAGGAATTATTGATGCTTATATATAGGGTGTACCGTAGCTAACCCACCACATCTTTAATACCTTTAGTGAGTATTGTTTGTCTTCATAGAACATCCTATTCTACACAACAATTATCAGACAACCGAGCTTGATACAACAACATAGGGCAACCAACAGAAACTGAATGATAGATCTGAGGGGCACACAACTACCAAACCAGATTCAACCAAAAGGCTAACCAAAGGTAATGGACCATAGTCTCCCCTACTTTAGGGGCGAGACTGGGGGTTTAGGAGACTCAGGTGAGTAATGGATGTAACATGGATTTCTTTAAAGTATCTGAACTCAATCACATAGATTCACATAGATTCACATGGATTCACATTGATCACCATAGAATAAACCAATCCAATACTAAAAATATTGATAAACAAAAGATTTGGAGCTTCAGACTTCCTATCTAAACAAAGCGTCAAGTTCTGGTGAACTAGATGGGTAGCGACCCACATCCGGTTACCTTACGAGACACGATATCTGGAGAGAATCCGAATCAGCCCTCACTAAAACCTAAGACCTATACCCTACAACCAATAACGATCGTATGCTAAGCTAGCATCACACACAATCGACAGTAGCAGCGCGTATGAGTCTCTGATTTAGCAAGAGTAGAGTAATGATCAACACTCAAATTAACGATACGCAACCGTAAAATTCAAGTGATGAGCACAAAAGGGCTTAATAAAAAATGATACCAAAAGAAATCGAGTACCACAGACTAAATGGAAAACCATGCATTGGATGTCATGAGCTGGTTAGCACTCGCTCAGGTGTCACGACTAACGTAATCCGAACGGTACACTTCAGAACAACACGACTCCTTTGACCTGGAATGAACCGCATGATTCGTGGTGTATGAATTCGATGACATGAATTGAATTACATGATCCGAGGCGCATGATTCGATAACATGAATCGAACAGCACATCCCGAAATACATGTATTGATAACGTGAACCGAACGACATGTCTAGAAATACATGTACCGATAATCATGAACCGAACAACATGCTTCGAGATACATGCATTGATAACATGAACCGAACAGCATGACTCGAAATTCATGTACCCGATGTTATAGACCGGATAGCATGACTCGAGATACATGAGCCCAATAACATGAATCGAATAGCATAACTCCAAATACATGAGCCCAATAGCATGAATCGAATAACGTGACTTGAAGTACATGAGCCCGATAGCACGGACTGAATATCATGATTCGAAGTACATGGGTTCGATAACGTAAATCGACTATCACGACTCAAAATACATGAACTTAATAACATGGACCGAATAACATAACTTAAAATGTGAAAATCCTGATAACATAAATCGAATACCATAACTTGAAATACGAGAAATCTGATAACATAAACATATCTTGTAATGAAGAATAACTTGATTAATAGTGATTAACAGTCACATCCACCCACAGTACCCTACAGATGATGCCAAAGATTTAGAATTAAATGATACTCCCAATGATAAAGATTAACGAACCAACAATGGTCACATAATGATAGAATAAAGAAAGACTGAGCCACAACCGAAATAATCATCAAAGTCGTGTAACATTAAGGAGTCGAAACCAAGGATTGAATCCATGAAATGATGGATACTAAGTCTAAAATTAGACTCATGAGTCAATGGTAAAACAATACCAGGCAAATATGCGGATGAAAAGGCATGGATCGATTCCATAAACACACTATTTAGTAAATCAAGAGTCGAATTCACAAACCTAACTAGCTGAAACACCCCGGAGTTTCTGGTATGAAATACAAATGAGTTTCCCCATGATAGAGATCAAGGATGAGAAATGAGTAAATTCATAAACCGCCTATGAGGGCAATTACAAATTTGAATAAGGGTCGCGAATCAGATACAAAAAAAAAAGCTGAGACGCATGAAGGGAACATATTCAGGAGAGTTAACACAATGGCCAAGACAAAACCCATAAGGAGAAACGGGCGCGTAGAGGCGAACGGTTCCCCGAGGGTTAGAGACGATAAAGTGACTGGAAACTGGAGTCGCATGCATATAAGCAATGTGAAAGTTGATTTGGTGAACGGGAGAGAGACCCGATGTGACTTCGGATGTCTCAGATTCCCCTTCATTATGACGAACTTCCACAATTTGGGGCCTAGATGCATGCATTCCACACACAAGTAATAGGGGACTAAAGCCCACATGTTGGTTTATCGTCAAGAATTGTCGGGACCTCATGGTCCGGGTGAGATACAAATGATTTCCTTAAAGCATACTGATTCATAACGATAACTGAGAGCACAGAGATGAGTGAAAGAAAAAGAAGGTCTGAAGGTGCTAATGGTGATTAAGGTTGAAGAACAAACATCAACAAGTTAGGTCGCAAGGCAGACATAACTCAATGGTTCTGAAGACTAATCTCCAAACGAACTGATTTGATATTGGTATGTGTATAAGGTTATCTACTCGAAAGGTCGTAAAGTCAAAAACTCATACACATGTAATCCCGTAAACATGTGGACTTGTAAACTTATAAATTTCTAAATGGGTAGACTCCCCAACACACATACCTAGGGGATACACGAGATATATCAAACGACGGTATTTTAAGATGGCTAACTTGAATTTTTTTAACAACACAGAAGTGTCATGTGCGCCTAAACTCGTAACCCGCTTATATGTCCGCTCGTTTGCATGTATGCGTGTAATCTCGTAACCACACAACCTGTAAACTCGCGAACCCATTAACGAGAATTTACCCCATGCACACACAACAAAAAGGGCGGTACACAGAACAAACAATTCAAAAACTCAAATGAGATAACACATATCTTAGGTTCATAAGCGCATAAAAGACATAGAACAACAAGGTTTCAAACGACATCACAATAAAGGAAATTACTACATAGAAAGTCAACGATTTCAAACGATTACAAGGCATCAACATAAGACTCGTCAAACAATATTCGAGCGGGAAGATCCAGCATGGGGTCCACGGACAGCAATGCCGTTGACGGCAGTGTTAACGGTAGCTAACACTGGATGCGCCAGAGGAGTAGGATCAGGGGCACCATATCAATAACAATCATAGGTGGAGACAAAGGCAGGCTGGCGAACAACAAAGGCTTGAGCAGGCATGGGCACCACAAGTTGAAACATTTGAGGTTGAGGTTGAGCTTGAGCTGGCTGGTGACTGGTGCTCCTAAGATAGCTGTATCGGTGGCAGATACCCACATGATGACCGAGAAGGCCACAGTTTGTGCATTGCCAACATGGAAGGTGGGTAGGGTGATGATGGTTGCACCGATTTCATAAAGGGTGAAGTCCCAAGTATAGCTTCTTAGCTTTCGGCACAAAGGGGACACTTTGAACATCAAGAGGGGCAGTGATAGCAACATCAAATTGAGCAACAGGAGTTATTTGCTTAGCACCAATTTAGCCTTTCTCTTCCTTTTGTCGACTCTGGCAGAGGAAGACCCAACGCCCGAGTTTCCTTGTGCTAGATCGGGGGCATTGGCATTAAGAGCTTGCTGAATTAGACCAGGGAGGATAGCTATTACTTGACGTACAACTTCTTAAGCTACTTGATGGTTGCGGCGACGAACGCGACGATCCAAGCAGAGAAAAGAGAAAGAATCAATCATGAGACAATGGGTACGTTAGGGTGAGTGACCGATTTAAAATCATGAGACAACTGAATTGATAAATCATAGACTACCGAGAATCATAGGAGAAAACCGTAAAACCATCGACATATAAAACGAGAAATTAGGTTGAAATCCATTTAGGACATAAAAGGTTAAGTGTGTGACAGTGAGATGGTGTAACTCAGATTATCATAGGTTATTGAAAACTTTACATACAACGCATAAAACACGAAATCGAATGATTTTTGAAAACATACGGAATGGCCCTCATTTCCCGAGTGGGAAACTACAACCCTGATTGATCAGAGTAAGATCCTAGTGTTTGACACGCTTTGGCCTAAGAGGTTTCGGCACTCTCATTGGGGCATCCTAGGTGAGCGTCTGGGTCCGTCAATTCGAATTTGTACGAAACGCTTTTCTAGTCAGAGACCCCGACTACCGGTGCTTCCACCCTTCTAGTTACTACATGTCAATCACTAAGATCCCATGTCTGATGAGATCATAAAATCGAAAATCAAGATCCTAAATGGTACGTAAGGCACCATTTCTAAGGAAAGAGGCTAGGAAGCTTCAAGTGATTCGTGTATAAGTGCATGCTAAACGAAAAAGACAACAGTTAAACAGGCATGATAAGAAGCAATTATAGGACATATAAATCAAATAGGCATGCTATGCACGAGGAACTCATGCAGGACACCTAAGGCACAAGTCTCGGTCAAGCCGGTTCTAATAAACTAGATCCCTATAGCTGTGGCTCTGATACTAATCTTTCACACCCCAACCGACGGTGGAATACGTTGGGGCATGATGATTGTCCAGATGCACACAACACTAATTAATGTTGTGATATTTTTAATGAACCCGTTTTTAATAACATAAGTAATCAATACAAACCATGATATAATTCAACAACAATGAAACAAATTAATTTGATTAATTAGGTCACAGTAAGTCTGCATGCGATCCTATGGTGTCATCATCAAGAAGTCATCAACTAACAACAGATCCTGCAACATGTATAAAATAAAGGTCAACTACGAATAGTTGGTGAGTAAACATAGGTTTAGTGTTCTACATAGATTAAAACATGCGAATCAATGAGTTATGTGTAATCGAGTAAAGCTGCATGAGCCAACCCTGACCTCAAGGTTTCCAATCATAAGGCGCCCAAGCCAAGGCAGGCCAAGTGGGCTTGTCAAGCCAATAGCTCTATTACCGTAAATCGACTTTTTACAATTAATGTCACACGAGTATGAGTATGAGTATGAGTCCAACCACAACATAGCACAAATAAACACACAAGTTCACATACTAGATCATAGATAACAACATAGAGTTCGCATGTAGTTTTTGAGTAAAGAATATCAAGTAAGGGTTTTGAATATGATACATGTTGCACCCTAAATTGTTTAAAATAAAAATGGGCTATGAATACTCACCTGATGCGGAGACACAATTTGAATGAACGACACCACGAGATGAGGTAAAGTAAGCCCGATGATAATCTTGACGACTAGCGAGAGAGAGGTAGAATAAATAAATAAATAAATAAATAAATAAATAAATAGCTTAATTTCACGACACGGCCGACTCGATGGCTTGTTGGTGATTCGGTGAGGTGATACATACTATATGGGTCCAATTCTAAACTAAAGGTAAGGTCAAAGGTCCTAATTTGACTGTTTATATGAAAGTCAAACATGGTCAAACATGGTCAAATGGAAGTCAACATGGTCAAACATGGTTAAATAGAAGTCAAGATAGTCAAACGTGGTCAAACAGAAGTCAAGATAGTCAAACGTGGTCAAACAGAAGTCAAGATGGTTAAACAGAAATTAAACATGGTCAAACATGGTCAAACATAAGTCAAGATAGCCAAACGTTGTCAAACAGAAGTCAAGATAGTCAAACATGGTCGATCATGAACACCTTCATAGCAATTATAACATGGTGAAGCTAGGCTTAACATGCCCATCCTAATTTTAATCAATATTTATCATGGAGGTTACATAACCAATCATAAGTAGCATGGATTTAGACATAACTAACATACATGGCATGAATCTATGCATATTTAAGCATACATGGCATGGTTACACACATTTGATGAAGAGAGGCATAAATCTAAACCCTAACTTGCAGATGTGAAGAAGATCTCCACAATACATAGCATAAAAATCCTATTATGATAGTCAATTCCATGGATCTAACCCTAGATAGCACATATATCCAAGTTCTCATCAAATCCAACAATAAGATCAAGTCTTGGTAACCCAAACCCTAGATCTACACCACATGAACATGCAAAATTATGAATTTAACCTAATCGCACCATAAAGTTCCAACCATTAGCATGTATTTCATAGATCTAGGCAAAATCAACTTGTAGCATGAAGATCTAGTCCTAATATCTCATAATTTTTCAGCTTTATACCATTCTAAACATGGATCTAGCATGGATCATCAAACTCATCATAATCTAAACCTAAATTGACATAAAGATGCAAACTTTGATCATATAATCCATGGATCTATCAAAAGCAACATAGTTCTAAGCATAACCAAGCATAAAGTTTAGATCTTGATAAAGAAAGAAGAAGAATTTAAAGGGCCAAACACATAGATTTGAGTTTATATACCGAAAAGGGGTAAAACCGACTAGATCCTAAGCAATAAAGCATCAATCTTGGCTTCAAATCTTCAAAGAATGGGTGATCTTCAATGTTTCAGCCGTTTTGGGTTGTTGGGAGGCAATTAGGGTTAGAAAAAATGGGTGTAAGGTGGCTAAAGTTGCTTAAATAGCTGGAAAATCCTGTCTCGCTAAAAAATACCTTTTAGGCGTATCGGCTAGGGGTCCCTATAGCTCTAGTCGATACGCCTAGAGCTCCCTGGGCGGCCCCTTGGCTTTTCGTCTCGTTTCGCGCACTCGTTTTGCCGTTTTGTTTTGTTGATATTTTCGATCCCCGTTTTCTCCCAAATCACCAAAATCATCATCCCAACATGTTAACCACATAAAATCCACCCAAATGATTATAAATACGTCACGTAACTCAAATGTATGCACAAATTAGGTCAAAATAGGCGTTTTTGGTCGGTTTTGACATACGTATCGGTGTTGGGCTATTCACCAACGATTCATGACTCGATCAAGTGTCTGATGACTCATGGCATAACAATTGATTATTAGACTCATAAAAATGTTAATTTGACATACGATGATCAAACACGAGATTCCCAGTAAACGACAAATCGCTTACCAAAATCGTATAAAACTCGGAAATTGCTTCATTTTCAATTCGAGACATCCAATTTGATTTCAATTGACCGTAATTAAGTATTTGATTTCAAAAAACCATTATAAATCATTTAGATTCGTTAATTAGGGTATAAACACCCGAAAATTCTTCCGATTTTCAATAATTTAGAAATCGTTAAATCGCGAAAGTTCAAAACGGGTCGGATTTCTCAATCGGGTAATTTGCAAATGTTACATTACACCATTAAGTAATTAAATTAGTTTTATCTGTATTTTTAATTATTGAATAAATGAAATGTACATATAAGAGACTGAAAATCAAATATATAAAACTTTTTTAAAAATAAAAAATAAAAAAGATTAAAATTTAATTAAATAACTTAAGATGGGAGACTTTGTGCAGAAAACATTTTATTAAATGAAATCAGGGCCGGATTTACTGCATCGCCAGCGGGGGGCAAGGCACCCGCTGAGATTCATATGTGTAGTGCAAAATTTTTAGTTTTTTTTTGTAGGCCCCTTACAAAAATACGTAAAAGGCCCCTTTGAAAGAGAGAGAAGATGAGAAATGGAGAATGAAACTAAAAAGCTTGATGATTATTTAGAACTCCATGGATTATGAAAAAGCTACAAATGAAGACGTGGAGAAGATGAGTAGTAATAATTTTAAATTAAATATAACGAGAAGATGACTAAATTGCCATGGGAAATGAAAGAAAAGACACACTGAGTTGACGGATCTCAAATTAAATATTTAAAATAACCCTTCTAGTTTAAACAAAGTTACACAATAACAACAACAACAACAACATACCTAGTAAAATCCCACCAATAGTAATGAGAATACTATTAGTAGGGTCTGGGGAGGGTGTGATGTTGGCAAACCTTACCTCCACCCCGAGGGATAGAGAAGATGCTTCCAGAGACACCCCCAGCTCCACATCGGAAGCGATTAACGCAACCAATAATAATAATAATAATAATAATAATAATAATAATAATAATAATAATAATAATAATAATAATAATAATAATAAAAATAAAATAAAAAAATAAATAAATAAATAAATAATAAAAATAAATAATAAGTGATTTATAATTGGTTTTTTAGTCGTGTTTGAGTTTGTTCAAAAGCTGCTATCAAATTTATTGTATCATTAAGTAAAAATATATGAATATATTTACAATATCGCCAAGTAAATAAGTGATTGTTATTTTTCTCCGACACAGTTTAAGCAGACTTGTTTAAGCCAACCATTTTGACCTGATTTTGATTTGAGCATATTTATTTTTTGCCCCCGCTCACTAAAAAGTCTGGATCCACCACTGGGTGAAATCTAATGGTGACAAGTATCAAATTATCTAATCATTTATTAAATGTGAGCAACTAGATTTGATTACCCGCGCGTTACGTTAGGGATAGCGCGACGACACAAAAACAGTTGAATTGCTATAGCACAACGTAAAGTAAGAGCAAATACAAAAGAATTGTGCAACGAAATTAAAAAATTAATAGAAAAAATGAAAAAAAAGAATTAAACCGATGCGTAGACGCAATGGTGTGAAATTTAAAACTAAACAACCCTAAAAAAAGAGCAAAAAAATTAGAAGTCAAACGCTCAAAACACCAAACCTAAGACATCAAACTTATGTTACACGGCTCTACCAATACACCACTTATGTGTTACGCTCACACACGTTTAACTATGAAAAACAGTTTTAAAAAATAATAACAATTATCTGAAGCTGTATGTGGCATCCATCCAAACACATAACCCAATAATAAGCAAACACTATTCACATTTTGTTAAATCTATATATACCATAGGGTAAAGTTCATGTACAAACACTCTATTATACAATCTTGTAAAAACCAAAGGAAAACTGTATCAAATGAAGTTTGTTTTGGGTAATTTGATATTTTTTTTAACTTAATTTCACGTATATCCACCTGATGACTTAAAAAAAAATTGGCCTGTCCGACTATGTTGCATATACGCAACATATGAAACATATCATGTTGCATGCATATGTTGTATATATGCAACATGGTATGTTGCACATGGTATAGTCGGACAGAAAAAAAATGATTTTTGTTTAGTTTTTGTTTTTGTTTTTAGGTCGTTAGGTTTCCATCATGTGTATAGACATGAAGAAAAACAAAGAAGAAGCACACAAATTACCTAAATAACCTTCAATAAATTGAAATTTAATGGTTTTTACATTAATTTTTAAGTTTGTACTATAAAAATGGTTTGTATTTGAACCTTACCCATATGCCATACCAAGTATTTTATTTTATTCTATTATATTCAGTACCATAAAATATTGTTTATATTATATATAACTAGGTTAGAACTCGTGTATTACACTGGTTTGAAATAGTAAAATCGATATGATTCATAATTCTCTATATATTATTATATTTTTAAGCATACAGTGAAGCAATAAACAGATAGAACCATCTTATATAGCGGAACATATCGTTTCTAAATAATAACTTATAAATTTTTATAATAAAACTTACAAAATACATTAATTACAATAAAAACTATAAAATAACAAATTTTATTCTACAAATTTATAAATATTTCTTTATATACAACATTTGATGTTTTATTAGTCATACTATATTAGAACTCATGTAATACATGGGTTAAATAAATATAACATATTATAAACAACAATTTTCATTAATATTGTGATAAATAATCGAATTTCACTATATTATGATCAAATTACAATAACTGTGACGCACACTCCCAGACTTGGCACCAGGAGGAGTCACTTATCGGATTTACTCATGAACACGTGGCACAACAGAGACAAGCAACGGAAAATTTAAAACTTTTATTTATTATAAAGCCAAGTACGTAAAGTAATTGAGATAATTTACAATCTATCTATATAGCGACTAACTATATCCGTCTTTATTTATCTACAACAAGCCAGCACCTCCAACCGCTCCTCTAATAGCTTGCCCGATCATTCTCTTATCACGAGGGCTTCGCCCTTGCTCCCAAACGTCTCACCTACACCTGACATACATATGGTTTTGGGAAAAGGTCCGCTTACGCTGGTGAGTTCTACATTTTAAATACATTACCTCATTCGTGAGGTTAAAACCTTTGGCTCTGCAAAATCCCTTTTTACAAACATTTATCAAGTATAACACATAACAAGTCATACATAACATAACATCATAATCAAACACGTTACTCTAGAAAACATCTACCTCGATAACCTTTAACTCCTATGACCTGAATTCCATATACCTTTATACCTTCTAGTTTCGAATATTGCTCAGGTGACTTTATCGGGAAGCCCCCACCCTCAGTACCGATAACCATTCTATTTCTTCTATACCTTCCCGGTCTTGAATACTGCTCAGGTGACTTCATCTGGAAACCCCAACCTCGGCAACGACAACCGTCCTACATTCCGTTCTTCCAGTTTCGAATACCGCTCAGGTGACTACATATGGAAGCCCCCAACCTCAGTATCGACCACTGTTCACGTAACCTTAACTCTTAAGTCATTCTATTCTATCGAATATCTCCTTATCCACCACAGTACTACTACCCGCCCCAAGTTAGATATCCGAATGACTTACGTGTGCTAATAAACATGATAATGTACTCATATACTGCAACAAATAAACATCCCCCAATTTACCTAGGTGTATGTAAACAGGATGTACCAACGGCGTATCCTCCACACTTTCGATATACTTGATAACTATATATTTACTATATATATATATATCATATATCTGTGAAATTTGGGATGTTACAATAACATGGCAGGTCAACGGGCAAAAAGCTGCGCCGTGACTCCGATTTGGATAGCAAAACGATCCAACTAAAAACAAAGTTATGATTTTTAGGGATCGAGGAATTGTTGTGCACGATCCGCTGAACTCTATTGAGTAACCTCACTACCTCAGGGCCAGAGACCCAAATGTATCGAACGCAAATGAGATAAGAAATAATGAATATTGAATATTAATGAAGATATAAAAATATATTTTAATATAAGATATAATTAAAATCTTATTCTAATTTATTAACTTTTAATAAATTATTAGAATAATAAGATTTAATTTTTTTTTATATTTAACTATATAAATATGAGATATTTAATAAGAGACAAAATGTTCATATTTATTAAAAGAGAGAGGCGGGAAAACCAAGATGATAATTAATATGAGAGCGACACGTGTATCCTGAAATGTAATCATTTATTAAAATGTATATATGTATGTATATAGATAGATTTCGCTATTCTATAAGTTTATTATTTTATTCAAGATTGTTGTTTTATTTAATTATTTGTATTACCTTTAAATATATATAACCAGTTAGAACAAATTTGACAACTTATTCGACCAATTATTTGGTTCGATATGTTAAAAGTACCTTTATATGTGTTAAACATTAATCCATTTTATTACCTATTTCAACATAAAACTCGAAGGTCATGATATATAAAATCTCCAATAGAATTTTCATTTCCGAATTATACAGTTATGTAAATATTAGTATCCTAAATATAGAATATCTTTTTATATATCTTTATAAAATTTTGTGAGTATATAAAAATGAGAAAAAATAATAAAATAAATGTTAGATAGAGAATGAGATGTAGTATGTTAAATAAAAATTATAAAGAAATTTAGAAAAATATAGTAATTAATTGAAATATAAAGACGGAGATGAAGATGCTTTTGTGAATGCTTAATGAAGAATCAAATTTTCCCTAATATAGTCTGAGTAAAACTCAATTCGATTGAAGCACAAAGAACGTAAGATTGAAATGAAAGAAGCACAAACGAGCGCTCTATTTATTCAAACTGTATTAGAATTACAGAGGAAATTATATGTGATACACATAGTTAAAGTGTAAAATGTTTGTCATCTTTTCTTCCGAGTCAGCCTTGCTCTATTTATGGACTTCATGCGCTGCATTTGTCCTGTCTGTCATCCAGATCCATCGTATATGCATCCATCGACTTTTCTTCCACACTTCCATCTTGGCCTTAGATCCTTACCTAAGTTCCTGTAACACATGACTCATCGCATGTGTTAGAAGCAGATAGAAATGATGCACATCGTATTGGTAAAATAACTTAGTATCATCACTTAACGTGTGTAGTTTTCTTTAAATTTTGACCCTCTTGATGAAAAGTTACCGCGTTAAACTATGGATTTTATGTTATCAATTCAAATTTCCTGAAGGGTTTGAATTCAAATTCTGCAAAGTGCAAGTAGTTATGTATTTATAATAGAAAATCTAGAAATTGTTGTTAAGAAAAAGATCTGCAAAGATGCATATATATATATATATATATATATATATATATATATATATATATGTGTGTGTGTGTGTGTGTGTGTGTTTTATGCATGTTTTGTCATTGGATGAAACATTTCTAAGTGCTCATGAATTTCATTAACATGTTTCATCTTTGTTCTCGAAGGTTAGAGCTGGGGTAGAGATGGCTGTGATCGATGCGGTTGCAACCAGCATTGGCACACCCTTATGGAGGTTTTTTGGTGGGGTTTCGAATACAATAACTACTGATATAACAGTTGAGTTCTCATCCAACTAATTTAAGTTTAAATTAGTCTCTTGTATATTTATAACACTAAAACCAACCTGCATTCCCCTTTTCCCATTTAAGACAACTTTTTAAGTCCTTTCCTTTCCAAGGTAAAAAGTATGGAGGTTTGGAATAGGGGTGTGAGTTTCTAACACGACCCAAAAACTAGAGACGAATACAACCCGAAATTCGAAGGTTATGGTTTAATATAAACGGGCTTGGGTTAACTTTGGGTCAAACCCGCAAACCTACTTATTAAACGAGTCATGTTCGGGTAATCGGGTTGGTGGGTTGACACATTTAGTCCATTTATTTCATATTTTGTATTTTTTAAATATGTTTTATGTCATAAGTTAAATCGGTATTGGAAATTCAAAACTTAAAAATAGAGATTAACGAAAGATCTTATGATTAAAATATAATAGATTTTAGGGGGAATTGCATATACCCCCTACTTTGAAACAAAATTGCATTTTTTCCCAAAACACAAGTTTTTAACGTATAATGTGCAATAATTTAATATACATGTGTATTTTTTTTTTGTATTTTTTTGAAGTATTAATATATTAAAAAAATTTAAAAAGGTAAAGAAATCGAGTCAAATGGATCGTTTTCGCGTCAACCCCTACATATTCTTGTCGTGTTCGGCTTCATTTGTGGGACATGATTTTCGGGTTCGGGTCAAACTTTTCAGAGTCCGGTTGGGTTGACCTGCCAACACGACTTGTTTAACATCCCTAGTTTAGAAGTTAGAACAATAAAATTAGTATATGGGTGAAACAAGCGAAACACATTTAGGAACTTATAGGCAAAAAAGGGTAAGTAAGGTGAGTTTTAGCGATATGAACCTTAAAAATATGACATTAATCAAGGTCTTCTCTTAATGTAGATACCCATTGTTTCTTCAACTGAAGCTGGTCAGTTGGCTTCAAAGTATTATAAGCAAGGGTTCAAGACTTTGAAGCTTAAGGTTGGAAAAGATTTAAATGCAGATATTGAAGTGCTTAAAGCTATACGTTTGGCGCACCCTCATTGTCAATTTATTTTGGATGCTAATGAAGGTTACACTTCCACGGAAGCTATTCAAGTTCTTGAAAAGTTACACGGTAAGTTTATCTTTGAAAGCATTAAAATCTGGCTATATTCATGCATTTAGGTACCAAACCAAAATGCATTCTCGGGGTTGTTTCGATGAGCATTTTGAATGTCATTATGCTCACTCGAAGACTAGATACCACTTTCTTAAAGCTAGGAGTTCTTTTTTTTCTTTTTTGTCAACGGCTTTATTATACACCATGTGTCCACTATGAACCCTTAACTTTTAGGAGAGGGACACCTTAAACAACACCAAGATGCCATTGGGCTAGAAGCCCTTTGGTAAAGCTAGGAGTCGGCAACAACTACTTACTGCATTATGCCGTTTAGTCAAAGACTTGAATTATTTACTTTGAACTCCATAACATAAGCAGATTGCAAGTTATCAAATACCGGCATAATTTATCTGTGCCAATCCAAATGACATGTTTGGGTTTAACGAATTAAAAATTGATCTGATTCCACGAAAAGGGCACGATCGAGGATCCATCAACAAAAACTTTGCCAGTAACCAGAAGTAAATGGCTATCCCCCCTATGAGGCACTATATATCTATAGATAGGGCAGAATTAAAGTCCAACCTTCTGGCTCATGCAATTGTGCCATATCACCGTTTATCATGTTCTAGCATTGATCATGAGTATTTGGCAGAGCTGAGGGCATGGATAGAGTCTTTGGAGAGAGATCGAGCTCAGGACAGGACAGGACAGGACAGGACAGGCACCGTAGGAGGGTAGTCCATGGGAGAAATAGATGGATCACTGGGTACCTGAAGGGAGCCTTCCTCCGATCCATATAGTCAGGACCCATCATTTGGTATAGATTGCTCTGCCAAACAGCCAGCCTTCGTAAGAGTGTGAATCGTCCGTGCCATCACTGCTCACTGGCTGGCTCACTGCAATACTAGCTTAGCCAATCACTATACAAGTCTATAGTAAAAGTACATGCTTGCTTTAATGACTAGTCACTGGCTATGAAATATGAGTTTTTCTTGTATGTTCTTTTTTCTTTCTTTCTTTTAGCTGCAAAGAGAACGTGGGAAGTAACGATAGCTATGTCTGGTTTTTGATGGAAAATACAAGATTTTTGAACATAAACATATGCATTTTATTAGAATTATATATATATATATATATATATATATATATATATATATATATATATATTTAAACGGCAAGCGATAGTATATTATTAACAAGCCAGCAAGCAAACTGGCATAAAGTTACATCAAACAGGAAACTAAAGACATTACATTCCACCTACTTAAACAAAACATCATCATATTAGAATTATATATAGTCCGTCTTTTTATGCTACAAAAAAGTTTAGTTCTTTGTTAGCTCAAATTTTTATTGATGACATTTATATGCAGAAATGGAGGTGACCCCTATACTTTTCGAACAACCGGTTCACAGAGACGACTGGGAAGGTCTTGGCCATGTCACTCGAGTTGCCAAAGCTAAATATGGCGTTTCGGTTGCTGCTGACGAAAGCTGTAGAAGTTTAGCAGATGTTAAGGAAATAGCGAAACGAGAGCTTGCTGATGTGATTAATATTAAACTTGCCAAAGTAGGTGTCCTAGGAGCTCTTGAGATTATTGATTTTGCCAAAGTTTCAGGATTAGATTTGATGATTGGTGGTATGGTTGAAACTAGACTTGCCATGGGCTTTGCAGGCCATCTTGCTGCTGGTTTAGGGGGCTTTAAGTAAGTCAAAATCACCTCTCACCACAACAACTATAACATTTATTGACTTTAATTAGTAAATGCTTTTAGTGGCGGATCCAGGAAGAATATCAGGGGTAGCGGGGACTAACAGGGGTTCGGGGCAGCGCCCCGAAAAATTTTTAGGTAGTTAACGGGCTTTTAATTATATTTTTAAGGGGCTTTTGATCATATTTTTAAGTAAAAGCCATAAAATTTCTTCCAGGGGTCGCGAAAAATTCGTTTCAGGGGTCGCGAAAAACCGAAAACCTATAAAAAAAAAATTTGCACGTCGAGGTAAAAGTTCAGGGTAGCGGGCACTACCCCGGCCTAGTGGGTCCGCCACTGAATGCTTTCCCATCCTTGTCGAATATATATTATGGGAGAGAATAAAATAAAAATAGTGTTTTGTTTAATAATGCTAAAAACACCTATTTCACTGGTTTTTTTAACTGGATTTGAGATACAGTACAAAGAAATAAAAATTCGGTATAAAAAATACAAATCCGGTACAAAAAAATCAGTAAGTAAAATAGATGTTTTTAGGAAAACACTATTTTAGGAGATCTCACCCTATATTTTATGAGGTGAGATCCCCTACAAGATTAAGCTATTTTATTTTATTCTATGTACTTACAGACTTACAGTGAGACATAAATTTATTATTTTCAAACATTTACATTTGTTGTAGCTTTTGAACATTATTTTGTATAAATTCTTGAACAGATATATCGACTTAGATACACCGCTTCTGTTATCCGAAGATCCAGTATTTGAAGGTTATGAAGGTAATTTCAGCCTTCGATTTCTTAAATTTTGGCAAGGAGAAGAGATTTTTTTTTCTCTCTAATCTGTTGGTAAAAACTAAATCAACTTATTTTTATATCTCAATGTAGTCTTGGGTCCAACCTACACGTTCACAAATGCTAGAGGCCATGGTGGTTTCCTTCACTGGGACAATATCGCATGGTGAGTACTAATTTTATTTTTCCTGAATGTTTACTAGCTGATGCTTTCTTGACATGATTTTATCAAAAAAAAAAAAAAAAAAGAAGAAAGAAAAAAAAAAACGATCGAAAAGAAATGGCAAGTTTGACCTATTTGCCTATATATATTTTCAGTTACATACTTACATTAAGTACTAAAATTGTTTATAATGTTGAAAACAATGAAAAAGAAAGAGAAAACTTTGTATAGCACTAGCCAAGATTTCGAAGTGTTCTACTAAAATGACTCTGAAGCCTTTTTTTCTCTCGTAGATCATTCAATTTCACTGGTTGTTCTATTTTTGTAAAATATTTTCATAAATGTTGAATAGTTTAAAAGTAAGTGACCTAAATAGAACATATATGACCCTAGCTACTATTTAGTGGTAATTTTTTTTCTTTAATTTGACTTACATTGAATATTATGACACTTGGTTATTACCTCCTACTTCAAGTTATTTTTTCCTAAAAGAAAACAGCTAAATGTTTACATATGTTCTATTTAGGTCACTTAACTCTAACAAAAATTAAAAATGGAATGTTTTGGGTTCAAGTCCTCTTGTAACAAAAAAAAAAATTGGGGGTCTAGGTTGGGCCATGGGGTTTTCTCACTTATGGTGAGTTTCCTCCTGAGGGTGATCTTTGGGTCCCGTACTCGGAGAATAGAGATGATCGGGTGGAGTCAGTGGCCCGTCAGTGATCCAAATTTTTCGTTAAAAAAACACTTTATAAACATTAACATTTATAAAACATTGCACATGATTATGACATCCAATGAAAGTTAGGTAACTTTGAAGAAACAAAAGAAAAATACTTGGTTGACTTTAGTGAAACATATGAGAAACTTGATTACCATTATATGATGTTATATAGGAAAGATAAAGTTTTGAAGGTCAGTCAAATCCTACCAAACCGGTTTTGACTCGCACCTAAATAACTACCTTGTCTATGGCAAAAAATACAATAACTACCTTGCGAAAACAGTTAATCACAAAATTAATGGCACGAAATGTTTGAAAGTCTGTTGACTTTAAATAAATTGTCTTGTAGATGATGCATCCAAAATATGGAACATTGTCTATTTTGGGCAGAGAAAAAAAAGCAATGTTTGGTTTTCTAGCACGAGTGGAGGTTACATGCTTGAGTAATGAGCCAACATGCAAGGTTTTTGATTCCATGTTGTTGAACATTGTAGATGATTAGTGTTTTAAATAAATATGGTTACAAAAGTATGTTGGTACAATAATGTTCTAAATTCTTGTTTCATCAAGCAAAGCGATTGAAAAGGTTTTGTGCAAACGAATACATGTGGCCTCTACCTATTTGCGTAAGATATTTTTGCCTAGCAAAACATATGCTTAAATATATCTTATTGTTGAATAACAAATAGCAATCCAAATATACAAGAGAATTTGAAAGAACTCGTTTCATTCACCATCACATCATATACAAAACTGATCAATTTATAGGGTTATAACTAGAGGTGTAAATCAGAAACCGATTCCGGGTCAGGAATCGGTTTGGAATCGAGATCCAAATCAATCCGAATCGATTCCACACGAATCGATTTACGAATTGATACGAATCGAATCGATTCTGACTAATTCAGGGTTTTAGAGTACGAATCGATTCCAAATCGATTTTAAAAGGATCGATTCCTTCGCATGCCTTTTAGACCGTTAATATAGCCGTTGGTAATGGCTATATAGCTCTTTTGTATATATACCCCAATGGATGAATTAAAGAACAATTTATATATTTCTTGGTTGAATTGAAGAACAAGTTACATTTTCCTTGGTTTAATTGAAGAACAATTTGTATTTTTCTTGGTTGAATTGAAGAACAATTTATATTTTCCTTTTATAATCATCTATCTTTGTAACGGTTTAAGTTTGAACAACTTGTGATTGTAATATTTTATGTTTGAATTCAATAAAAAAGTGTGTTTTTTTTTTGTTTTTATAAACTTAAAAAAAAATTAAAGCGTACAAATTGGTTGGAATCGATTCTGGCTAGGAATCGATTTCAATTCCAAACCGAATCGATTCCTACCAATTCGAGATTTTTCCGGTGAAATCGATTCTTGAATCGAATCGATTCGGTCAGGAATCGATTTTGACCAGAATCGGAAAAGTCAAGAATTGATTTCTGAACCGAATCGATTTCTGTTTCGAACCGGTTTTTGCACCTCTAGTTGTAACATTAATATAATATAACAATGGAATAGGAGTTATGAATATAATAGTCACTTTTTAATAATAATTCATAACGCCCCATCTTGAGTATCCATAGAATGAAATGAAATAGTATATACACTTGGAGATGCTGCCACATTAAAAACCATGCTATAAAAACCTAGGGGGGCAAAACCATAGCTAAAGAAAAAATAGTGCAGTGCGTATTGTCTCCCCCTCATTTTGACATGTATCATTTATGTCAATAGCCTCGATCTTCTTGATCCCTTGATGTTAAATTACTTAAATATTTGCTCAGTATTTTTGTAGTGGCCGATTTGCTTCTTGATCCCTTGATGAACAATTCCTATAAGCTTAGCTCCGGTTATTGTTCTTCTCAATAGAGTTCCAACAAAACGCGAAAACGTTCACTACCTCATGCCGCATAGATAAATACCACAAGATCCACGTTGGTGTTATATAACATTACATGCATCTAAATGACTAACAAAACTTGTTTTGTTGAGTTAGTACAATATAAACCTATACTTTTATACCTTTAAAATAATTTTTACACACTATATTAATACAACAAGTGTATATAATTATAGTACTTCCATGTCAAGATTCAACCATTCTTTAAAACTGTTGTTATTCTTTATCAAGTAATTTGACGTACTTAACATGGGAGTAGTTTGATTGATGGATAAAAATATCTTTAAATGTTTGATCTATTCATGAGATATTACTAACATATATTATAAGTAGGTTTGTAATTCGTATGTCACACGGGTCGCATAAACAAGTATAAACAATCACAAGTGAAATTAAATGTCATATATTATGGTGTAAAATAAGATTGCAAATAAATGTTGGTAAAGATTTCTACAAGTGAAATTATATGTTATTATGATGTAAAATAAGATTGTAGATACAATGCATAAAAATGAATGTAATTGCGATTCCTTGATTAATGAATAAGTGTACAACCCTATATATAATACAATGATTTACACTCAGCACCCTATACAATACATACTAATACACAATACTCTAATACGCCCCCTCAGTTGGAGCGGGAGGAGGACGAACGCGCAAACTGTCTCGGAAACTGTGAAACAATGGACGAGGAAGGCCTTTGGTGAAGATGTCGGCGTACTGAAACTCCGATGGTACATGAAGAACGCGGATCTGACCGACACGGACCTTCTCGCGGACAAAATGAATATCAATCTCAACATGTTTCGTGCGCTGGTGCTGAACGGGGTTGCCTGATAGATAAACGGCTGATATATTATCACAATAGATCACAGAAGCAGATCGCAGAGGAACATGCAGTTCAAGCAGTAAATTGCGAATCCAACTAACTTCGGCGACAACATTAGCGACCGCTCGATATTCCGCCTCAGCACTGGATCGTGACACAGTGGACTGTCGCTTGGAAGACCATGACAATAAGTTATCACCCAGAAATACACAATATCCCGAAGTAGAGCGCCGAGAATCGGGGCACCCGCCCCAGTCTGCGTCTGAATAAGCAGTAAGCGAACTGAGAGAAGAGGGCGTAATCCGAATGCCATAATCTAGAGTGCCCTGAAGGTAGCGCAAAATGCGCTTCATAAACTGAAAATGAGACTCTCGTGGAGCGTGCATAAACAAACAAACCTGCTGTACTGCATATGAAATGTCCGGGCGGGTGAAAGTCAAATACTGTAAAGCTCCCGCAATGCTCCGATATAATGCGTCATCGGGAAATAAAGGACCATCAGTAGCACTGAGCTTAGAATTCGTATCGACGGGAGTGACAGAGGGCTTACACGAACTCATAGAAGCTCTCTGAAGAATCTCTCTGGCATATTGCGACTGATGTAGAAATAATCCTGAGGCGTCCCTGGAAACTGTAATACCCAAAAAATGGTGAAGTGACCCCAAATCCGTCATGGCAAATTCAGCGGATAATGTAGAAATCAATGTCTTCAAAAAAACTGGGTCACTGGCGGTTAACACTATATCATCCACATACAATAATAAATAGGCTGTGTGTATGCCGTGGCGATACACGAATAATGAGGAATCAGAAATGCTGCTGCGAAAACCCTTAGCCAGTAAAAATGTGGAGAACCGAGTGTACCATGCCCGAGGTGCCTGCTTTAGCCCGTATAGAGACCGCTTAAGGCGGCAGACATGATCAGGAAGCCGCGAATCAATAAACCCAGGCGGCTGCTGCATATAAACAGTTTCTGCTAAATCCCCATGCAGAAAAGCATTTTTTACATCTAACTGGTGAATCGGCCAGTGGCGTGAGACAGCAAGGGATAATACTGTACGAATAGTGGCCGGTTTGACCACCGGGCTAAAAGTCTCCATGCAATCAATCCCTACCGTTTGAGACTTTCCATTAACAACCAGTCGGGCTTTGTATCTTTCCAGGGAACCATCTGATTTGAACTTATGACGGAACAACCATATGCAACGAATAACCGGTTGTCCGGCAGGTCGCGGAACCAATTCCCACGTATCATTATCCTGTAGTGCCTTAAACTCGTCAGTCATGGCTCGACGCCAGTATGGATCGGCTAATGCTTTGGTGTGAGAGGTGGGAATGGGAGAGATAGGTGAAGGGGAGTCGGCGTGGAGGTTCAGGCGAGACACGGGTTTGAAGATCCCGTCCCGAGCCCGAGTGGTCATGGGATGGACATGAGTGGGGGGCGGCTGTGGCGAAGGGCTGGTCGGTGGGGATTGGATAGGCTGATCGGGCGAGGAAGGGGCCGTAGAAGGGGATGACGGCTGGTAGGCCGGTGGCGGGGACGAGGGAGGTGACGGGTTGGGTGGTGGCGGGTTCGGCGGAGAGGCACCAAGGTCACGCCTGAACAGGTAAGGAGGAACCGGTTCGAGTGGGGAGGGTGCGGTTCGAGTGGTTGAGTTGCAGACAAATTAGGGTAACAAGCGCACCCGAAGGTGCGGAGATGGTCGTAGGTGGGGTGGCGGTGGTAAAGGACGAAGGCGGGTGTATTGAAGTTTAGGCGACGGATAGGGATTATGTTATGGAGGTAGGCTGCCGTGTGAAGGGCTTCCACCCAAAAGGGGGGTGGAAGCTTAGCTTGCATTAGAAGGGCTCGTATGATGTCGTTTAAGCGACGGATCATACGTTCGGCTTTGCCATTCTGGGATGACGTCTGGGGGCATGAGAACCGAAAGATTAAACCATTAGTATTAGCAAAGTTATGAAATTCACGATTGTCAAACTCGCCCCCTAAGTCACATTGAAACTGTTTAATATTTTTGTTGAATTGGGTTTGAACCAAACGATGGAATTTAGAGAATGTGGGAAATGTGTCCGACTTAAATTTTAGTGGGTATACCCAAACATAGTTAGAAAAATTGTCAATGAGGACCAAATAATATTTATAGCCCGACTTACTAGTAATAGGTGAGGTCCACAAATCGCAATGGATAATATCAAACGATTGTAATGTAACAGATAAAGATTCATGAAATGGCAATCGTTTATTATTCGAAAGTTGACAAGCATGGCAAACCGAATCTGTCTTGTCTTTATTACACTTAATAAAATTTCTAGAAAGTAAAAAATCCAAAACATGACCACCGGGGTGGCCAAGACGAGTATGCCAAAGATGCGATGGTGAAGACGTCATGCAAGCTAAGCCGGTAATCCTCGGAGAGGTCACCGGGTAGAGGTCGCCGGAACTATCGTGGCGGGAAAGGAGCCTGCCAGTCTGGAGTTCCTTCACAGAAAAACCGAAAGGATCAAATTCAACAGAAACGTTATTATCTGTGGTAAATTGGCGAACCGAAAGCAGATTTTTAATAATTGCAGGAGTGTAAAGGACATTTTTTAATTGATAGGTGTGGTTGGGTACTGGGTGGGAAGCATTAGCCGAGCCAAGTACTGGTAACGTGTTACCATTTCCAACGAAAATATAAGGAAAAACAGAACGTGATAGTGAATTTTGGAAAATACCTGCATTGGCAGAAAGGTGTTGCGATGCGCCAGAATCCATGTGCCACATATGTTGAGCCGGTTGCGTCATGGTTTGAGCTTGATAAGCCTGGCCCAGATCAGTTGGGTTTAATGCATCATAGTGGGAGGAAAAATGGGCCGCAGGTGGGTTTGGCGGGTTGGGGTTCTGGGCCGAGGGAGGGGACTGTTGGGTGTAAGGTGAGTATGAAGGCTGTTGGGTATAAGGTGGATTGGGCCAAGGCTGCTGTTGGGCTTGGGGAGAGTATGGCAGGGAGGGATACGGGCTAGGTGGGGGTGGGTAATAGTTGGTATTTGGTGGAGGGTAGTAGTAATTTGGGTTGGGAGATGAGTTTGGGTACCGGTTTCGGTTCGAGCCACGGCCGAACCGTTGGTTGCGACGAGGACCCCTACCCCCACGGTTTGTATTTCGGTTGTCGTAACCCCGGTTTTGATTATCATAGCCACGGTTTAGGTTAGGGGGGGGGGGGTTGTCGTAGTTGCGGTTTTGGTAGGTGGAGGGTGGAGGTTGGTTGTTTGGTGGCGGGTTGGATGGTTGAGCAGATAACATGACGCTTTGAGATGGATTCTGACGTGCGGCCAATCTTTGTAACTCCAAGTGCACCATATTCCGAGCCTCGTCCCAAGACGGACTGCTTTGATTTATAAACGCCGCAACAGTATCATATTCTTGCGGTAGGCCGCGGACCATTTGCAACACTTTTCGACTTTCATCAACGGTTCTGCCAAGATCTGTGAGTTGTACTGCGAGGTCGTGAATGCGCTGAAAATACGCATCCATCGAAGAACATGCGGCAAGGGTGATGGTTGAAAATTCTTGTTCCAAAGATGCGGCTCGTGAGCCCTTGTTGTTTTGATGAATTTCCTGCAATTTTTTCCAAGCAGATCTCGCAGTAGCATTAGTATCAATAAGGCGGATCAATAATTCATCACTAACGGATCCGTAGATCCATTGGAGTACCACAGAATCAATCTCAGACCAAACCTTAAAGGTAGGATCGGTCGTATCAGGCGGTGCGGTACCATCAATGTGATCCGCAACTTGATATGCCTTGACTTGAACTTGAAAAAGTTTCACCCATTGGGTGTAGGTGATTTTAACACCGTCAAGAACGCGTACCTTTTGTTGAATATTAGTTACCGTATAAGCGTGTCGAAGCTTCTCTGTGGCCTCCTTGACAGCATCGGCAGTGGCATCCTTAGCCGTGTCTGTCATGATGATCGATGAGGGAGAGGAGGGAGTCGAGACGGACTTCTGAGACGGCGTTGGAGATGTCGGCTGAGTGCTGCCGGCGGACGACGACGATGACGCCAGCTAGGGCCGGCCAAGGTGAACCCGTAGGTTTAGAGGGGGATCGAAAAAATCAAATGTTAATTAGGCTGTGATACCATGAATGTAATTGTGATTCCTTGATTAATGAATAAGTGTACAACCCTATATATAATACAATGATTTACACTCAGCACCCTATACAATACATACTAATACACAATACTCTAATAAAAAATACAACATTATAAGAATGAAGCTGATGTCTGATGTTTTTTAGTATAGGCAGACATAATAGAAGAATATCGTTACAAGATTCCGCTTCAAACATTTTGCGAAGACTTTTTTTACAAAGCAAACCACATTCTTGTTTTTGATGCATATCACACCAAATTGTATACCTGCAAAGGTTTGGATCTTACACACAATTGAAGCTAATATGTTTATTTAATTGTTCCCAAGGCTCATATGGGATGGAACCAAGATTAGGAGTGACTCAACCGATTTGAGGCCCCAAACAAACTAAAAGTTTATTTCTAAAAGTCATGTGACAAAACCTCATCTTTAGTTTGAACTTTAGACCAATAATAATAAACTATAAAGTTCATAAGTATATAAGTATGGAGTTGTTTTTTTTTTGTATTATTATATATTGTTTACTAGTTTAGCTTTTTTTTTTTATCTGGAGGCCTCAATTAGCTCTTTCGATTTCGATTTCACATTCAAATCTTATGCTTATAAGCCCTGCCCAACAAATTTAACCTATTTTATAAGTCCAAAACGTATTCTAAACAAGTACATTTAAGTCTAAAACAAGAATATACTATTTGGTAAAAAAAAAAATCAATTCAGCAGGCGAATTAAATGAGCTCGTGAGCAAAAGATAATCAACACAGCGGAAGGAAAGATAACCAAATCACCAAATCACCAAATCAAAATAACCAAATATTAACCTAAGTTACTAACCTCTTTGCACGAATGGATGCTTGAATGCGGAAGGTAGAACCGTCGAAGGGTTAACTGTTAAATGAATTAGCAGGATTTAGAATGTTTGCGCAAAAGGTTTAAATCCCAAATTGTAGAATTTTCGCATAACCAATTTCCGAATTACGGTTGAATACCGGAAGATTGACAGATTCCGATTGAAATTTGAAGGCTTAACAAATTGAATGACTAGATTTAGATAGTCAATGAAATAAATAAAAAATAAGCATACAAATAGAAAAATAACCCTGTGATAACGATTCATCTTCATTTGCCATATTTCTTAAAAATCCATTTAGTACAGTGCTCTGCGATTAGCGTTTACCAAGACAAAAGTGAAAGAATTTTTGTTTTTGGTTGCACTCCCGTCTCCCGCTCTCCCGCAGTCCTTATGAGTAGGCCATCTTTCTTTAGCAGATAATATACTGACGCCCAACTGAAAAGCCCAAAGCTGTGATATATTTTATAAAAATGAGGCCTTAAATTTTTGGAGGCCCAAAGCCCTAGCTCTAGTAGCTTGGCCCATTAGGCCGCCTCTGACCAAGATGAGTACATACCCAACAACTATCAGCCACTCTTGGTGTTTAACCGTAAATGCACTCAACCTGTGTTTGCAAATTTCTCAAAGTACAAAAAAATTGAGACTACAAACGCATACATCTAACTCACTTGCTGTTTTGAAGTGCCCAGTTTTAACTTTTGGAATGTGTGACTTCTATATTTCGTGTTAAATTAGTTTAAAGAAAAGTGAAAGAAAAATACAGTAATAGCTGAGAAGGATAACATTTAGTAGCATATATTCATGACATTTAGTAATTATTGAAATCTTACCGCATAACAAGGAGAATGTTTAGTCGAATATAAATCAATTCAGTTAAGCATGGGTTTATTTATTTTTTTTGTAAAGCAGTTGAACGAAGCGTATATATACATATCAAGTAATGTCACGATAAAAGAAGGTATTTTATAAGCAACTATGCTAAAGCTTTTACTTGGATGAGATAGAAGAGCTGAACCTTTTCTCCTGACCAAGGACATGACAATAAAACCTTCTACTCCTTCCCTGTTTCAGAAGAGGATTTTGAAAGAAAAGAATCTTTTTAATTGGGCTCTTGCAACAAAAATAACATGTGTTTTTAATAAATGTTTGTATAATGATTCATATAGCCATCTAGCAAAATAAGGTATAGGAGATAATCACTATGGAGGGAGTTGTTTCTGGTTTTTGTTGACTTTATTGCTTAAAACAGATGGGAAAACCTTTTTTTTAAGAGTAATAGCGGTGGGATAAAAATACAATTAGTCATTTAGAATATATATAGTACAAGTAGGTTAAGCACAAAGAACTCCTCTTTCTAGTTATCAAGTTTATGTTTTTAATTTTTAACTAATGAGAATATTTATAACTACTGTCCTTCTACATTGCATCTATGCTAAAACTAATCAGTCATTATATGCTGGCTTCTACAGCTCTAATGGCTTAGTTTACTCTGACTCCTAGACAGAAAATTAGTATGTTCTCTAAGGCTAACCAAAACAAAAGCATGCATCTTTAAACAAAGGTTAGTGGTTAAAAATATACTTGCATAAACCAAAATACCAGGTAAAACAATTAAAAATAAACTAAACATGCACTTCTAAATTTGAGCAATTCAAGTTGTATTCAAAAATAAAATCAAGCATGTCCTACTATCATTAAAATGTCAAACTTGTTGCACCATGTAACAAAACTAACATATATTGTAGTACATACATTTGTCCTACAACATGGAAAGTTTGATTCCATGAGTCCAAAGATGCTAAAACTCATTGTGGAAGATTAGATGGTATTTCAAATTCATTAGAATTTATAACACATGTTTCTCTCACATTATTTCCCATAGGCAACCTAGTCTACTACTTTTAATAAACAATTACACTTTCGCCACGTGTCTCTTCCATATTCATTCTCAATCTCATTTTACCGCCCAAATCACTCAACTCATAATCCGTCTAAAACACACGCGGATCTTTGGGGTCCGTTTGCTTGACCCGATTTTGTTTTGAGAACCGTAATTTTTTCCGTTCGTTCCTTCCAAGTTCCATCTCACTTATTGTATCCTCTTCCTTCATCGCTACTCCGTAACCCTAATTTTCAATCCATCCCTCACTTCGTTCCATCTTCTTCTGCTTGATTGTGATTGTTCTTCTGACATGTGATGCTCCTCTTCCGGTTACAAGCAATGGATTCCTCCTATTTGTTGAATCAAGTTCATATCTTAACAACTTTTCGGGTTCTTTGTTTTTTATTTAGGTTTTTGTGCGTTACTCTTTGCTTTGTAGTTTTTGGGTTCATTGAAATCAGAAGCCATCTTATTTCTAATCGGTGCAAAGAAATCGTAGTTTCTCAATCGGGAAATTCAAATCGGTTCTGATGTTCAACTTTCCGCTTCCGTTTTGCAGGTTCGTCTGTCGTTCTCAAGGTAGTAAGCTTTTATCGGGGCTGCTTTAGGTACTCGAGTTGATGATAAAATTCAGATCTTCAAAATTGATGTTATTTGCATTTTGAATACTTTTATTTGGGGCTAACCACATTCTTAAATCAGCAATTCTATTTACTTTTTCTTTCCCCAACAGATTCAATCTATCAAAGTGGGAGAGAAGCAACAAGAAAACTTCGGACCTCGAAGTAGGAGAAACCAGGATGTACTACTGAGAGCCGAGAACCCTTCAGAAAGCAATGTGTTCTGATGCTCGTCCTACACAAAACCTACCATTTTTACAAACATTTCAAACCCTCGTCTAACCCTAATAGCTTCCTCAAGGGTGTCAAATGGTAAATTAGCATCTCTTATACCAGATTGATCAGTGGTTTTCCCAATATTACGACAATTCATTACAATCGTATTACTGTTAAATGTTTTTGTCTGTGTATAGAATAGTTGCTCATATTTCAAATTCCTTTTATGATTACCATTCTTGTAGGTCGCCAGATGGTTCGTTCATTTTGACAAGCTCTGATGATAATACTCGTAGTATCATCTACAACTTAGTTGTTAGTAATTTATATACTCAATTATAACTGCTTTAATTGCATTTTTTCTATGCTTGGATTGTGGATTGAATGTGGAACATAGAAGCACATTAAAAAAACTTGAATTACTAAATCAACTTATTTGTTATCAGATAATGGAAACTGTATCGATGAAAAACTGTGTTTTTGGATGCTCTTAAATGTTAGTTTCTAATTTTCTATTACAACAAGTTGTCTTTTTGTCATACAAAGGGAATCTTTTGTATTTTATTTTTCAACTCACTTTTGTTACTGGTAATGAATTTATTCTATTTTTCAAATCCACATCAAATCTTAACAATTTTTTGAGCTCTTGGTTTTTTATTATGTTTTTGCACATCGCTCTTTGCTTTGTGGGTTTTAGGGTCAAGGAAATTATAAGCCATCTTATTTCATTTCAGGGCAAAGAAGACACATATCAAACTCTCAATCAGGAAATTCAAATTGGCTATGCTATTTCTTCCATAATTGGAGATGCATTTTGACCTTTAGATTAATAGAAAGATGTTTGATCTTATAGATTCTTAATAGTCAAGAATTTGAAGCTTCAGATGAAAGGAGCCTTGCAAATCTGGTTATTCCAAATTCATGTCAGCGATCGTGACCTCTAAACAGCTCTCATTTGGTCCAGATTGATTTTAAAATGCAAACACTTTCTTCTCATTCTGGTATATATATATTAGGATATGATAGAATTGATTTGTCAAAGTTGCAAGGAGCCTTGCAAACCTGGTCAATATAAATGTAAGAAGGTATTATTTTCGTTGAAAATTCTATGTCATTTTCATTTATATTTAGATTTCTGTTTCATTGTTGACTGCAAACATTTTATGGTTTTATTTGAAGATGCTAAACCTGCAAATTACAGATATTCTTTTCTGCAATATTAAACCAATACATTAACCCCCTTTTAGCTTTTCACCCTCGAGTTACTCACTTAATATAAGATCACAACCACAACCACCTTTGATACTTATACATTGCCTACTTATCTGATTTGTACCCAACATATTACATCAAAATGAAGAAACCTCATCATACACCAAGATTATAGATTACTGTGGTATATGGACGGAATCATTATAAAAAAATGCTATTTGAAATCTAATCTCATAGTTCTATAATTTGCGTCTTGGTCTCTTTGCTTTAAATAAATATTTACAGATTTGTGAATTAGTAGTGTTATTTTATTGTTTATTACTTTATGTAATGAATAGGTAATTTTCATTATTAAAAGAATTACAGTTGCAAAATTAAATTTTTTTTCAATTTTAACCCTTTTAATTTTCATTTTAAGTATCTAATTATTATATGCAATGTATTTTTTAAATAATTTAAGCCCGTGTATTACACGGGTTCTAACCTAGTATGTAATAAAAATTCTTAATAAAATACACATTAATAAAAATTCTTAATAAAATACACATTTGATCGAAAATTCATTCTAATGATGCAAAAAATTAAAAACCTTATACATAAACGATTTTCATGGAGTGAAAGTTCATACAAGTAGGATACCTTGTTATTAGTCGCAGTGGTCTTATGTAAGGTTTGATCTACTACAGATCTAAATCCCATTTCCCGCTACTCTAATAGGTGAAATATATCTTGCCATGTATCTTCTTTTCATCTCTCCCCCATCTCAAATTCGTGCCAACCATATCCCCCATCTTTGTCCTTCAACTGATCAAGAAATGAAATGAAAAAGTAATCGTGGCTATTTGATCGTTACCACCCTTGACAACGTCGATTTTGAGCACTTCAACATTGAAATTGTCTGAGCGTGTGGATCTTCTACTTAGTCTTTATGAAATCAAAGTAAAACGAGTAGAACACAAAGAGTAAATACAAATGAGCTTTGTATTAACCACAGAGAGTTTACACAGAGACACTTAGAAGATATGACCAAGAAGCTTATGAATTCTATACAAGACAACATATTTATACTAGCTAAATCACGACCGGCCGAACCTGAGGTTCGGCCACACGATCGGAGCTGTCCGAACTCCAGGTTCGCTGGAGTTCGGACCTTAGAAATCTTGTGCGAATCGTCTTGTATTCGATACTTCACATGACGATCAGAACTATGTATCAACAAACTCCCCCTCGGCATGTGCAGTATCATCTCCTCTATTCAAACTTGTATCTTGTATCTTCAATCAAACTCTTCCTCGATCTTGCCGATGAGTTCAATCTTGAATACTTGATATTGCATCGTGTGTACGCTCTTTATCAACAATATTCAGAAGACTTGAAGCTGTGATGTTCTCTTCCCACTTAGAAACCTGCCAACATAAATAATCTTGGTGCAAAATGTCTCTTCGAGACTCCAAAATATTTTGATTTTGGAAATTGATTTTGTATTTCGTGTTGATCAATCGAAAACAAACAAGAAACAAAATCTTTTTGGCTTTAAGAAATTTTATATCAAAACACACCTAAAATCTTTTTGGTATTTTCTGATAAGAAAAACAAAACAATACAGAAATAGACACTATTTTTTGTCTTTTGTGAGAAAGATCACAACTTGGGATCATATTGGTCATAACATGCTGAACTACACTTCAATTTCAATTAATTAAGCACATAAGCCATGCCGATTGCAGATATAATTTGTCCAACTTTAAACTCTGGCAGAATCATACTCATAACATCTGGATATGTTAAGGTATTGATTAAGTTTGCATTGACCAGTGTACCCCACACTATTAAACATACTCAGATATGCTTTTGCTTATCACATTTTGTGATTTCATTTGTGATTTTAATCACATAATGATTGTAACCATGATATAGTCAACTGTATTCCATGTAAAAAGAAATAAGAACATTAAATCGTCTACCTTAAGGTCGATTTTTCGATACGCAAATAAGGCCTCGGATTTAACAAAATAAGAAAATAAAACAAGTTGAAATTGTATAACTCAACAACAATGGTACTTCCGTACACGCAGAGAAAGTCCAATGAGTTATACGGAACACCAAAGAAAATAAAGCAGAACGTCAAACGAACAACGATCAGGTCGATCTTTCGATACGCAGAGAAAGTCCGATTGTTTGACAAAATAAAGAAAATCAAACAAGTTGAAATCTTTGCAAAAAGAACACATGTATACACAGTGACTTCTCATTTTATTTTCCCATATCTTTTTCTTGATATATCATGAGATATGCATCAAGATGTTGTCCACTAGGTCAAGCATCAGATTTAGTGTATATCACATTTGTATACTTTCTGATTTGCCGAGCCTACCTTACACATCGATCAAATGATCTTATGGCTTTTTCATCTACTTTATCCGCGAGTCAGACAATGTCAGCCAATGTACCATCATTTCCCAAACATGTCGGATACAATTTCTCATTTTTCAATGTTTTTGGCTTTTTGCATTTTTCAATGTTTTGGTCTTTTTCAAATTTCTCCCCCTAAAAATGACAACTCTATTTATAGATTTTCATTTTTACTATTTGAAAAACAACACACTATTTTTGTATTTTTGCAAAAACAAACTCCCCCTCAGAATGTGACGAAGTGAAAAACAATAAAAATTGATCAACCAACACGAATACTAGCAGTTTAGTAGTTTTGAAAAACAAAATTGATTTTGAAATTCAATTTAATTAGAACAGATATTTCATAATCAGCAATTTTCCAATCACTGAAAGGTGAGCCTGAAATACCTGCTGACACCAAATAAATCATTAGTCGCTCTGGGACCGACCCGATTCAATAGCGTCGGGTCGCCCGGTGTCTTCCACAAAGTCATCGTTGGCCTTGGAAACAACTTTCGGTTTCCAAATCTGTAAAAATTATAATTTTTGATCGGAACCTGAATCAGATTCAACCGACGTACTTGATTTAGACCAAAACGATTTACGAGTTGATTTAATATTTGGAGACCAAGGTTCATAAAAAATTTGACCTTTGTTATCCACATATTTAGCAGTTTTGTGGATATATGCAGTCGTCGGACAATCTGCAGCTAGATGTCCCGGTTGACGACATACATAACAAAGTCTTTCTCTAAAATTGGTTGAAAACTGTTTTGATTTTTGAGAATCAGATGAATGTTCAGAATGAAAGTTATCAAAGAAACCATTAGAAGAATCATACCTAGGAGATGGACTCCTTGAAGATGAAGATCTTCCAGAATAATAAGAAAATTCCTTCTGAGATGGTGATTACTTTGCTACTTTTGCCTTAGAAGCCTTCTCAGTCTTCACTGATTTCTTTGCTTGAACCGGTGCTTCTTTCACTTCGTAACCCAACCCTTTATGTTTGAATCCTTGAGTCTTAGAAGAATTTGACGAAGAACCCGAAACAACTCTTGACTTAGTGTCACTAGTGAATTTATCTTTGATATCTTTCAGCTTGTTCTTCTCAATCAACTCTTTTTCTTCTTCAGTTGCAGATGAAGAACTTGAAGCAACCTTATCAAAAACTTTTTCATTCTCAAACAAAACAGATTTTGAAACAAATTTTGGAGCTTCACCCAAAATTTTTTCCTTCTTCTTTGATTTAGATTTGTGCTTCTTGGGTGGAGTAGCAAACTTTGAATAATCATGCCCTTCAGCCTTAGGATCAAGCGGAGCATAAGTAACTTCAATTAAATCGACTGGTTGAGGAATCGAGTGAAAATCCTCTTTTTGAGAACTTTCTGAACTCTGATCCTGTTTGTATAAGAAGTTTAGCAATGTCGGAGACAAATTGCAATTCTTAACTTGCCTTTTCAACTCTAAAATCTCCAATTTCAAGTCATTAATTTTCTGGTGACCTTCAAACACCTCTTGTTGTGACTTGATGAATTTTGCATTGAGATCATCATATTCATAAGTTTGTAGCTTCCGGATCTCACATTCAGCAAATAATTCTTCAAGCACATTTTCTCTCTTTTGCTTGTAGATCTCAACATCTTTAGTTAACACTTCATTCTTGTCTCTGTAAAGAACATTTTCATCTTGAAGCATAGAGATCTTATTTTGAAGCTTCTCAACAGTCACAACAGTTTTTGTAATAAGAGCAGTAGCCTCTTCATATTTTTGCTGAACCGGATAACTCTTCTCAAACAGATTTTCAAAATCTTGAGCTGCATCTAAAGCTTCAGCTTTAGCTTTTTCACATTCTTCAGTCAATTGAGATTTTTCCTTCAAAGTATCCTCATGAACATGAACTAACGCATAATACTTCTTTTGAAAATCTTCTAACTCTTTCTTGAGCACCACAATCTCTTCAGTTGATAGTTGACAACGTTGTTCAAAACCGACAACCGTCTGAAGCAATTTCTTACATTTAAGACATTCAAACTCGTCATCCTTTGAACTTGTAGAAACTTTAGGTAATTCTTCTTGAACCAAAGATACACTTGAAGAAGAATCAGACTCAGTTAAAAAACTGTCATCATCAGCATGTTGAACAGTTAAAGCATTTGAGATTGGAGTATGATTTTTTTAACTGCTGAATCTGCATTCCAAGCAAATTCATTTGAATGCACAAATGTATTAGTCCAATCATGGGCAAGAGTAGCAGATTTCTTTTCAACCTTTTCAGCTTCATTAGATGGATGAAAAACTAAATGTGCATGTTGATCAGTCTTCAATTTACTTTCTGCAGAACTTGGACATTCTTGAGCAAAGTGACCATAAACTGAACACTTATAACATTTCATGTTAGACTTGTCCAAACCAATCTTTCCCTCCTGATTCAGTCTCTTCTTACCAGTTCTATTGAAAAACTTCTTTGTTCTTCGAACCATCATAGCATACTGCCAATTTAGATCCATTTCCTCTAAATGATCATAATCAATCTGATCGTAATCTTCATTTGCTAATTCAGCATTACTTACAGCACCAGTAATAACTCCAAAATATGAAGATACCAACGCAGACATCAACGCATTATAATCATCAACAGTTTGAACAGACAACGCACTTTGAGTCGAAGAACTCGGAATTGAAACAGGACAACCGGCAGAAGAATAACTAGGAGTTTCAGATTTACCTGCCAGAAATGCTGTAGGAGGTGCAGAACTAAGAATATTAGATTTCCCAGCATTCAAAGTTGTATCATTGTTTCCATAGTACACTGCCGGATTTTGAATTTGCTCAGGAAGTGACTTGTTCACTTTTAACTCCATATCCCTAGCTTGGATTCTTTGAATCAGATCATTAAAAGACAACTTTGGATAATCCTTATCATTAGTACCATCATCACATAATTTTCCCACTTCTCTGGTAGAGCTTCCATGATCTTTTCTTTCTTATCAGCTTCATCTTTTGTGAGATTCACCAACTTCATTTCACTCATTAAATGTGCAAATTTAGCAATCAGATTTGGAATCGATTCATTTTGATAATGCTTGAAGCTATCAAATTCCTTTTTCAACACCTTTTGTCGACTTTTCTTGTATTGATCATTGCCTTCACATCTCTTTTCTAGAGCATCCCACAAACTCTTTACGGTATAGTTGCTTGAAAATTGATGTAGTAAATCAGTAGGCAATGCCATTGTTAAAGTGCCATAAGCCTTTTTCTCAGCTTGATATGCTTTCTTTTGTTCACCGGAAAGCTTCATTTGAAGAATTGGTTCCCCATCCTCACCTTTAGGATATATATATGGTTCAGAATATGATAACCACATATCGATATCATTTGCGGAAACAAACGCTTCAAATCGTGTCACCCAACTATGATAATCTTCCAATTTGAGCAATTTAGGAACTTTCTGACTTGTTCCGATTTCATTATCATAGTTAATCATTGTTTGCATCGTTGCCTGAAACGAATTTTGAATAGCCGCGAACGCTTGAAAATCGGATATTTTCAAAAAGCTGGTTACTGTTCACTCTGAACCTCGTCCGAACTTCCTCCGAACTGCTACCGAATCTAGTCCGAACTTGGCTACGCCAAACTCTCTCCGAACCTGACCTTCGGAAGAACAAAAACCAAACTACTCCGAACAATCACCGAACTCTGTCTGAACGTCGACCGATCCCTCACCGAACTCGCACCGAATCAAGATAATGACCGAACGTTGTCCGAACCTCGAGTTCGGAGCGGTTATGCCGAACTTGTCCGAACCTCAACTGAGACAGATTTCTCTCGACGTCATACTCTCGATTTTCAACGTTTTTGACTGGAGTTTTCAACAGGAATTCAAGCAAACTTGATAGAAACAACACAGGAATGAATTTTTGATGAAAAACACACTCGAAACAATCAAATGAACTAAAAAATAATTGACATTTTCGCAAAATCGTGAATTTGAACTCAAAACTCCGCGAAACACTGATTTCCAACAAGTAGAGCAAACCAAATGCTCTGATACCACTTGAAATTACCTGAGCGTGTGGATCTTCTACTTAGTCGTTATGAAATCAAAGTAAAACGAGTAGAACACAAAGAGTAAATACAAATGAGCTTTGTATTAACCACAGAGAGTTTACACAGAGACAATTAGAATATATGACCAAGAAGCTTATGAATTCTCTACAAGACAACATATTTATACTAGCTAAATCACGACCGGCCGAACCTGAGGTTCGGCCACACGATCGGAGCTGTCCGAACTCCAGGTTCGCTGGGAGTTCGGACCTCAGCAATCTTGTGCGAATCGTCTTCTATTCGATATTTCACATGAAGATCAGAATTATGTATCAACAAACATGCCTTTCTGTACACAAATACCTCAACTCTTAAGTTCAAATTCAATGGAAAATGTATATTTATAAGCAAGAATAAAATAAAAAAGGTAAAAACTAAAGGGTTATTGGCTTCAAATAATCCCAACTATAACTTTTTGGTCGGGAACACTCCCAACTAATGAAATAACCAACAGCACTTCCAACTATTGACTTATTTTCTTTCACCATTCCCTCCGTTAGTTTTTTTAACACCGTTAGTTTAGAGCTTATGTGGCGTCCTATGTGGTTAAAAATGTCTGCTGGACAGTCTATGTGGCACAAAAGGTTTATAAAAAAAAAGAGAAGAGAGATACGCTACCCCATCCCCCTCGCCTGCTTCTCCGTTCTGTTCACTGGTGACATCAACCCAGTCTCCTCCGTTCTCCAGCAACTGCAGTGGTAGGCGGTAGCTACGGCGGCACCCCGACCTCACTTCTTCCCTCTCCGACCCCCAGCAACCTGGTTCCGATTAGGGATCCGCTACGAACGACATTTCTTCTCTGTGTCGGTTTCATCGAACAAAAGCAATAATCAAATTCCAATTCAAGTCTATGACATCAGTTTTCAACTAGCAACCATGAACAAAGCAAAGGTCGAACATATTAGAATATCAAATTGAACACTACAAGAATCAATCGATTTTGAGAAGCCCAAAAGTTCAAATCAGAAAAGGAAAATAGGGGTAAAAGGTTTTCTCAAAATCACTAGTGCATTCATCCTTAAGAAAATTACCTACCGTTGATATCGAGATCTAATCTAATTCATCGTAGCGGCTGATAAACGAAACCGTATTCCGACAGAGAGGTTCCAATCGGACCTCACCTTCCAAATTTGCTAATCAACGGAGGAGCGGCCGGCTCTAGCCGTTTCCCCACCCTCTCCGCCACCGCTAAGCTGCTCCCCACCCTCGCCTCCTCACCGTGTACGTGTCCATGGGATCCCTAATCAGAACCCTAATCGGAGCTCTAACCGGAACCAGGTTGCTGGGAGTCGGAGAGGTAATAAGTGAGGTCTGGGTGCCGCAGCTACTGCTGCAGTCGCCGGAGAACGGAGGGGACTGGTTGATGTCGCCGGTGCACGAAACGGAAGAGAAGCAGACTAGACGTCTTTCTCTTCTCTTTCTTTTTATTTTATTTCTTTTCTTTTGTTTACTATGATTTAAATTAGTTTTTTTTTATAAACTTTTTGTGCCACATAGACTGTCCAGCATGCATTTTAGCCACATAGAACACCACGTAAGCTCTAAACTAACGGTGTTAAAAAAACTAACGGTGGAGTGGTGAAAGGAAATAAGTCAATAGTTGGGAGTGCTGTTGGTTATTTCATTAGTTGGGAGTGTTCCCGGCCAAAAAGTTATAGTTGGGATTATGTGAAGCCAATAACCCAAAACTAAATTGAATTTTCCATTGGTAGGCATGAAATTTGGAACACATGGAAAGCAAAATATACCTAATCCCAGAGCTGATTAAGTAAACTGGCAGCAATCAGCTCAGGATCTAATATGTGTATTGTTATTGATGTTTTAGAAATATAGAATATTGAATGTACTGCTCATAAGGCTCTTACACGATCTTTCCTTTTAACAAATATAGTGATTGTTAGGGCCCAAATTCTGGTCCAGCATCCTGGGTAGTCTTAGAATCCTAGCATGGATGAATCATCCTGGAGGCTTCTTAGTTTCCTGGACAGTTTAAGCATCTTGGGAAAAAAGGATGATCCTGGACGGTTTTGACATCCTGGGACAATGAGAGTACCCTGGATTGGTCAGGCATGCTGAACGACCCCAACATGTTGGGTCCTAATGATTATACTAATCCATGTTTGTCACGTGTTTAATAAGTGTAGGACTTCTCTCTAACGTTCACAAGGACTTACTCAACTAAAAATCAGGAGGAAATCCCAAGATATCAGTTGGAGTCAAGACTATAAAGACTCTTTCGGTTAAGAATCCTACTTTTAAGGCTTTTGAATGCAAGACAAGGCTCTAACGTTCCTGATAGCTCAGTTAACCCTGATATTCAGAGTGAATCCCTACAAATCAGGTGGACCAGGTCTTTAAACGATCACAAAGAACCTATAACATCCTGGGACATATCTGGCATCCTGGGTCAATCCTTGTTTCTATCACGTGTTAATTGACCAGGCACGATTATTAACGTTCTAATAGACCAAGTCAAGCTTAGGGAACGCATTAAGTCAGTTAGAAGACGTGTAGATGCCTAAAGACCCAGACTATAACGGTTATAATCAGTTGAAGACTCAATCCCTGAAAATCCGGATAGTTAGTTAGCCCATTTGTACTATAAATACAGTGGCTTAGGCTCATTTGAGAGGACTTTTGCTCTCAGACTCACACTTGTATGCACTCACTCACTTAGAACAGCCACCAACTCTCTGTACTTAACATTTTTCTATGAAAAAATAATCAGCAACGTGTGTTATCGTTGCTAGGGGTTTTTTGTGCCGGCGGCTCTTGGAGACATCCAAGGGTTAATGGCTTTTTCCCCTTAAAAATTCTTGTGTTCTTCATTGCCTCCTGGGAATTCGCTGATTGTGTTTGCATTTCATCTATTTTTTCCTTGAATTTAAATATTTCGAACGATTTCATATACTTTACATCCAGGGCACCATACCTCACAAACGAACTTGGTTACTAAATTAGCTTTGTAATTTTTAGTCAAAACAATTTGGCGCCCACCGTGGGGGCAATTGGTGTCAATCTTTTTCCAAACTTTTGTTAGATTCATTTTTAACTTGATTTTTACCAAAATTTATAATAAAAATGGCAACACAACTGAAAACCTCAAATGCATCTACCCCTGTGAGCACCTCTACTACAGCTAGCACTGTCCTTCCTCCTCCACCGGCATGGGTTACCACATCAGCAATGAATGTCGTGAATCATAACACCAACAGAACTGCCAACCAGGGTGTCACGGGACCAGGATGCGGTGGAGAAATCCTAGTACTGGTCTCTAATGATGAATTCCTCACCATGTTCGCGAAGATGCAGCAGTACATGGAGCAACAGTAGAAGGAGAACCAGGATGTACTTGGGGAAATGGCTAGGCTGAGATCAGATATGGGTAGGGTGGATCATACACCCGTGTCTCCTGTCCAGGCTAGAAGGCTACAATACAACAGTCCTGGGAATGGATCTAGTCTAGCAGATGACATCCAAGTCATAGACCCAAGGCCTGCATTTGCTACTGCTTATACCAGCCTGGCTGACAGACCCATGATGTCTACATTCAGGGAATCCACCGCAAATCCTGGGGGGCACCGCTACCCAGGATACTGGTAACATACTCGGAACCTCTAATCTTAATGCCCATACTAACGAATCTGTGCAGGATGCAAGTCTTAGCCCAGGAGTGGCCAGGGAGCTCAAAAAACTAAAAGAATTGATCTCGAGTCTCCCTGGAGTGATCCAACCCATTCCTGAAGTAGCACCGGCGAGTCATCGACTTTCAAGTTTCGCTCCCCCAATATGTGATGTGGAAATACCCAAGAGGTTCCAAATCCCCAACATGAAGCTATATGATGGCACAACTGACCCGGAGGAACACGTGGCTCAGTACACGGAGATGATGAAATTAATCAACATGCCCCCTGAAATCAAGGAGGCATGCCTATGCAAAGGTTTTGGGTCGACACTCACTGGCTCGACTTTGAAGTGGTTCCTGAGTGTTCCACCCTTTTCTATCACATCTTTCTCTCATTTAGTTAATTTATTCAATAACCAGTTCTCTTGTAGTCACAGTTTCGAAAAATTGAGGAGTGATCTTTACAGGGTTACCTAGAATGCTAACGAGTCTCTCAGGGATTATGTGAACAGGTTTAGCAGGGAAGTCTTAGATATTCCCAACATGGATATGGCTACTGTCCAAGCATTCAAGATGGGTATTAAGAAGGATTCACCCTTCTACCAAGATCTTGTGATGAACCCTTGTCACAAGCTTGATGAAGTAAGGCATAGGGCCCTAAGATTCATCAGACTTGAAGAGGACAAGATAGGGCAGGAAAAAATGGATGCAGTCCCAGGATACGGCTCCTCCAACGGGAAATCAGAATCAGTGCATCCTAGGTCCTGTTTTGGTCAAAAATTGCCTAAGCAATTAGTTGATCAAACTTTGTAAGTGAGGTAGTGTGTTTGATGAATTTGGCAATGAAAATGTAAGTTTAGATGTTGACACGATGATGTAACGAGGGAAAAATCCAGGAATCCCTGAGTATCCTCAAGGATCCTAGCAAAAAACCTCGAGAGCCGGCTTAAAGGCCTGCTGCCTGAAACTTTTATATAATAAAAAATTGTTCAAGTACAATTGAAATGAGCTCGAGTTCTAAGCGTTACAGAGGGTTTCGAGAGCAAGAAGTAGTGTCGTGTGTGTGATCCTAGAGCTCAATATATAAAAGATTACATTGCAACTACTCTCCTAAAAACTAGCAACTAACTCCACGTCCTCCCACTAGCCGTTGAGGTCCATTTAGTCCACGTTTTCTGTTACCGAGTCTTTAGGACATGTGAATCATACCGAAAGGTAATCTGCAAAAAATAAACAAAGGGAAGGTAATCGTTAGTTAATAATAAATTTCAGGATCCTTACAGTGAAGTGCCTGCGAGCTGCTCAATATATCTTGAAATCCGGCACCAACAATTGCCCCCAAATTCTTGACAGGTGGCGCATGCAAGCCAACTGTCATGAACTTGAACTCTGATCTTATTGCTAATGTAATCATGACCGATAGAAATTAGTTCAGCCCAACTCTCCAAGCGAAAATCACGTTGGCATATTCAGCTTTAAAAGCCCCATCCTTTTCTCATATTTCTTCACAACTCTTTTCGGAAACCCTAGAGCTCCTCCGATCTTCCACAGGTCAGTTCCCTCTTCTTTTCTTTGAGTTTTTTAATGATGGGCAAGAAGATGCTCCGCTCTAGTGCCACTGTCTCCGACAATGTGGCCGAGGGTTTCACCGATCAAGGTCTTCTTCCGGCGACGGAGGAAGAAACCTGCAACTTTGACGATCGCAGTATCGAGATGTTGCAGCGATCGTCATGCTTCCCCGCTAGGACTGAATTCCACCCCTACGACCCTCGTTTGAAGGCCGATCACATTTCCTCCGATTGTGTCTGTTTCTTGTACTACCCTTTCCTCATCGACATGACATTTCCGTTCCCCCATTTGGTTAATGAGTTCTTTTCGGTCACCCACTTAGCATATTCTCAAGTCATGCCAATGATTTGGCGAATTCTTTTCTCTCTTCACCATCTCTACCAGACCCGTGACCTGAACATTGGGGTTGCTGAAATCTACAAGGTTTACCGGCTCGGTACTCATGGTAACAGTAGGTTTGTTCTGAAAACCAGAACCGAAGAAGACCAAATGGTTCCAACGGCTTCTCACAATGATCATGATTGGAGACACCAATTTTTCTTTGTCAAAAGGAGAAGTCTAACCGGTTGCATGAACCTTCCTACCCAGTGGGTCGTCAGGGGTAGGAAGAGTTTCCTGAACTATTTCGATTCTATAAATTCTTTTACTTGTTTTACTGATTTGTTTGATTCTTGTATTTGTAGCTCCCAAGTCTGAAGCATTGATCAAGCCTGACCGAGATTCTACCAAGAAGCTCCAGGAACTTTACAGCATCCCAGTCTCTGAAAGAAGCTACAATCCTGAAGGTGTAGCAAGTGCTCAGACTACCTCTCAACAATCTCAAAGCCCATCCAAGACTATGTCTGCAGGTACTTAAAGGCACTTGTTTTTGTTTCGTTTTGAGCTGCACCTCATTATTTTGTGAAACTGATTCTTATATGTCTTTGATGAAGCTCCAGGTTCAGGCTCCAACTTATCTTTCTAGAACCTCAAGTTCTTAATCGCCAAGAAGGAAAAAACTGAAGAAACCCGCAACAAGGCCCCCCAAGATGTCTCAGCTCCTAAATTTCGGCCTCCCAGCACTCGGTCTATGACTTTATCTGGCAAGAAGCACAAAGCCTCTGATGCCACCATCAATGTGGATAGCTTTGATGGCCTTCCTCCTGTTGCAGCAGCCAACAAGCTGCTTTCTCTGCAAGCTGTGGTGAACATTGTAAGTGGTTATAAATAATAGAGAAGTATGTTAGAATTAGAGATAGAATACTCCCCTTGTTGATTCTGATCCACCTTGATTTGATGCAGGGTATTGATAGGCTGAGCAACGTGGTCATTGAGCTCGAAGGCAAAGTGGAAGCAGCCGAGCAGAAGCTTGAGGCCTCTGAGCTCAAACTTGATAAAGCCTTACTCTACATCGAGCAGATGGGTAAGATAGCTGCCATCAAGAACCACTACCACGAGAATCAGCTCAAGGAGCAAGAGGCTGCTGCTGCTGAAGCCTTGTAGCTGGCCGATCAAAATGCCAAATCCTCAGCCGCCATCAGTGTGCTCGAGTGTATGATCGAGATGGCTACCAGTGCATAGGCTGAAGGCTTCACTCCAGAGAGCTGGCCGGTTCGGGATTGGAAGGAGAGCCTTGAAAGGCTAACGACTGAGAGGGATGAAGCTGCTGGGAAGGTTGCTAAGGAGGCTGAGCCGGAGGTCATGGTGGTGGAAAAGGGAGCTGGTGCCGTGAAGGGCAAGGGTAAGGAGGTGGCAGCTGGTGAGGAGAAGGTGGGTGATGAAGGCAATCTTGACTAGGTCGGAGCCCACATTTTTTGGTTGTTTGGTTTGTTTGTGGTTCTTTAAACAATGGTTGTGGTGAAACTTAAACAATAGTAGGGTAACTTTTAGAAGTTTGGATGGGGGGACCTTGAGTTTCAAGGCGAAGTCCAAGTTTCTCAGACAATATGGTTGGCCTCAGATGGAGGGATCTTGGGTTCCAAGACGAAGCCTGGGGTCAACTTCTTTAATTTCCTGCATATATATAGTATTTTGATCATCATGGTGTGTTGTTCGTATCTTAATTAAGTAGCGAATTCTAAAAAACAGTTCAGTGAGGATCCAGTAGGATGCTCAGCAGCATTACTTAGTTTAAAAACTTGAAATTTTAGAAAACTTGCCAAAATTAACAAACCATGATGCTAGCCAATACTTAGTTAGTAATAGAGATGTGTAATACCTGCGTTACCAATGTTACCTGTTCAAGGATCTTCCAACTGTTGTGATAGTCAAGATCCTTGAGGATCCTCAGGAATCCGTAAGTTAGACCTGATGAAATTTTGAAAAACTGAGAATAAGTCTTGAGTACTTAGGAATGAGTTAAACAGGGGTCAAGGCCCTCTTAATCCTTTGAGGCACCAGGTGACTTATGAATCTTGGGTCTAAGCCAACTGGGGTCAAGCCCATAAAACTTGAGAGACACGAAAGTGCCTAAACCTTAGTTAATGTGGAAACAATAAAAGCCTTTGTTACACTGAGGTCAAGCTCGAGAATACTTGGGACTAAGCCAACTGGGGTCAAGCCCATAAAACTTGAGAGACACGAAAGTGCGACCTTTTTGGGATGGCACGTCTGCCACCCATTTTAGATATGTACTCCATGGCCAACAATGATGAAATTATCAGCCACCCGTAGATGGACTGGTCGCACCATCTTGAACCATGGGCCACCATCGTGCGCTCCTGGTAAGGGTCATGTGCTCCAGGCGATTCCCATTAGTGAATGAGAAGGTGAAAACCTCCAAAACCTTTGACTGCATTCATAATGCTTTAGACTTTGGAGAGGTGATCAGCCTCTAGCTTATGACATGATGCTCTGTTGGTCCCGAAACAACAATTGTACACGATATCGTAAACATAAACAAGTGCGGAAACCTTGTTTGTGAGTGATTCGAGAAGAAGATGATGAAAAAGACTTGATTTAAGATGAAGAATAAAGCAACACAATCAAATCTTGAATGGAGAACAATCAATCTTCTATTAGAACGAGTTTGCGATCGTGAATACAAGAGAGAACCCACAAAATCGTAGTGACAAAACTACTTACAATCATAAACAAGTTGGGTATATATACTACCCTTACAAAAGCCCTAATGTAAATCGTAAACCCACAAAGTGAAACCGGCCCACCAAGCCCAAACCGTAAACACATGAAGCCCAATCCAAAGTGTGCCCAAGTCTAATGTTCATGCCTCACAATGTATAGCCCAACAATCTTCCCCTAGGCATGAACCATCAGACTGTTTAAGGAAGAAGCAAATCAAATCGGAAGGTGCGAGACTCCTTCCTTGACCACCATTCACGCTCCACAATCCGGTTTGCTGTTCCATGAAAGATTCCCACCCTTATAGCATTTTCAAAGTCAAGTTCATCACCTAGGATAGGTTGGGTGGCCAGGAGCTTGATATCACGTTCTCCAAACCTCAGCAAGTCAACTGGATCATAGAAGCGAAATTCTCGCATCTTCTTGCAAACCACCACCACCTCATGAGTTGTTGGATCATAAAACCAATTATCAAAATTCTTCACAAGCATACCATCTTCAATCTCGTCCAACATGTTGATCACTCGAGTTATTTTGGTGGGTGGTCGCCAACAGGCTCATTTGTGACAAGATCAGTTCTAGTTTGAACCCATCTTGTTTGCTTGAGGTCAAAGTTAGCAAAGTTTTCTTTAAGATGGCTCATCAGATTGTTACGAACAAGGTCTCCATGAGCATTCATCCATCTGTTGATGAACGGAGCCCTCAGCAGGTTTCTCATCTCTGTCTCAGTCTAGGAGTGAAACTGACCATGAGTTCTGTAGTACTCAACTGGACTATAGCCATCTCTAATTATAGCATGTAAAACACAATACGGATCTTGCTAGTGCATTATTACATTCGGATTTGGACACACAAGGTAAATAATCTTCCGTATATTGATCACAGCTTGTAAACAGAGAGAAACACAGAGTATTCAGGTTACACTTTGTAAAACACACACTTAAGAAAGCTCAAACCTCACTCACTCTCTCTGAATCAAACTGAAACCTATATATAGGGACTGGGCCAGCGGACCAACTTACCAGCGTATCAGGTGGTCCGGCGGATCACCTGATCCGCCACTGATCCACTGGATACATAAAACACAAACTAATAAATTACATATTCAAAACACCAAGATCTAGCACTAGACAACACAAAATGCTTTAACAAACTCCCCCTTGTCTTGTGCTAGTCTTCAGAAGCTTTTGATTCTGACTTCTTCCAATCACGCCTTCTGTTATTCCCAGCATGAATTCCACCACCAAAACAAACATTTATCACCTTTTGAAACTGCATTGCTTGATCACGACATTCAGGTTTGTAGAGAATCTTGCTAGAATGTAGCTTTTCAATATCATCCTTTGACAAGTTTATCAACGACATCGGGTCATAGATTCTTACAACCTTGTTGTCTTCTTGAATCACAATAACAGCCTCACCAGTCACTTCATCATAATACCACCACCTCAAAGTCTTGATGAAATCTTGTTCAAGTCTTTTGAGAGGTATTTTCTTAAGCTGAATCGGCTTCTTATACTTCAGAACCACTACTGGTCTGCCTGTAATATGATGGATATCTGTTGGATGCTCATAATACGTTGGTCTTTGTGGAGTCAAAAACCTGAATCTTCCTTGACATTCTTCTATTAATTTCTCCTTAAACACAGCAGCCAACATATTTCCTCCAGGATTCAAAAATTGACTTCTAGCCAAGTCTCTCACATCACAAACAGGTAATGTATTGAATCTTGTAGCATTCTTCAGATATACAATCCCAAACTCTCTCTTGATGGCATAGCATTTGAGTTCAGAATCGTACATCCAGCTGATAATCTTTCCAGTAGATTGTCTTCCTTTTCTATCAAAAAATCTTTTCTGATCAACAGATTTTGACGACTTTTCAACTTGGACTGGAACTGGCAATTTCTTAGCTCTCTGATCTTTTAACCAAGCTTCAAATAATAGCTTATTTTCTTCTTCTTCAGACATATTAACAGGTTCAGATACTTCAGGCTGTTCTGATGGTTTCTCTGTTTCAGCCTTATCCTCACTGTCTTTTCCAAAGAAATTAAAACCTTCAGAATAATCATTATCAGAAAAATTTCCATACATTGTTGGATCATCAGGATATTCTTCTGCCGTCATGTCTTCCACTTCCACATGTTCATCTTCAAATACCACCTCTTCTTCTGAATTGTCTTCCTGATATGGCTCAGCAACTGGCACATTCTCAACATCATCCACATTTAGAGCAAAAATAGCTGCCAGCTGCTCTTTTGTGAAGGGATTAACCAATTCTCCCTCTTTCATTTCAACCCTTGATATCGGAGTTACATCATATATGTCTTTGTCTGTAGACTCCCCCTGAGATGTTGTACCAGCAACAGCAGCCGATGATGTTCCTGCTGTATCAGTACCAGCACCAGCACCACTAGCACCACCATCAGGATTATCAGGATCATCGTTTAAAAATTTCATCACATCCTCTTCTTCCCTGCACGTTTCTTCAGGATTTGGCCTCTTCTCCCCCTGAGCAGCTAAAGCTGTAAGCACTTGCTTAAGCTGCTCACCCATAGACAGAGACAATTGCTTTAACTGAGCAATTTCCCGATCTTTGGCCTCATCTTGAGCTTTTAACCGAGCAAGTTCCTTTGTATGTGAATGATCTCTAGCAACCAATTCTTTACACAAATTTTTCAGCCCAGAGATCTCTTCAGCCTGCACTTTGTTTCTATGTTCTACTCTTTCAAATCGAGCTTGAAACAAAGCAAGCTTCAAATCAACAGAAGAAATTGTGGAAGTAGTTGAAGATGTGGAAGCAGAACCAGTAGTTGACGGTCGTTTGATAGTTAACTTGATTGGAGGTTGTTGAGAACTTTGAACATCAGCTGTTTTGGTGGTTGGTTGGATTTGGAATAGAAGACGACGAAGTCACTTTCTGCTTCTTGCTAGGAGGACTTTGCCCAGACTTTCTGGCATCAGCAAGAAACGAACCAGGCTTCACTCCTTTATATCCGACAGCCACACTTTTCACACGTTTGCCAGAAGCAACTGCAGGAGCTTTGCCTTTATCAACCGGTTTTGACTTAGCCACAGGCTCCTCCATACTCGGAGTATAAGATGGATCATTATCAGTATCTTCAGCCTGTTTTGTTCTATTCTCAAAAACAGAGGTATCTTGATTATGAGCTTTTAGATAAGCAATATGAGCCCTAGACCCTCTCCTTACAGGAACTTCTCTTGTATTGTGCAGGATGGTAACATATTCACCAGAATCTGATTCAGTTTCTGATGAACTACCAATAACATCATCACCCTCATCTGAAATATTCACCCGGTCAGATTCATTGACAGCTTCAGTAGTTACGGGCTCTGGATTTTGTTCTTGAACTACAGGTTGTTGTACTACAGGTTCTTGTACAACAGGTTCTTGATGTATAGGTTGATCACCATCATCATCTTCTGCAACTTCAGTTGGAAATCCATGATCATTGTAATGTAGTTCATCATCAGAACTGTCATCATGTTTAGCAGCACCATTATCTGGAGCCACATAAGCCGGATTAGCAAGATGACCAATCAACCTCTTATTCGGTGGAGGAATGGCATTTCCCTTTCTCTTGTAGTACACAGGAATCTTGCCAACAGCTACTCTATTCATATGCTTCATATCTATGATAGCAGCAGCGTTCTTTGGAAGGGTTGGATGCATATCATTCAAAATCATTTGTAGAAATCTTGGATACATGATACTGCGCACTTGTTTCACCAAGATATTTTCCCTCATGTAGTTAAAGACCCAACCAGAAAAATTGAATTCTCTGTTTAATACCAAAGCACTAAAGAAAGACAGCACCTTCAAGTCAAACTCTTCTTGGCCTCTTGTTCGATTTCCAAAACATTTAATGATCACATGCATCAAGTACTTATAAGGAGGACTCAGATTGGCCTTAAGATACCATGGAACATATAGTTGTCCATCATACTTGATCCTTTTCAATAACGCCACCAAATCTTCTTCAGGAAATTCAGTCGGATAAGTATCTTGATCATTGAATCTTAGAACTCTTCTCACATCAGCTTCAGATATCACCACATCAGTTTCTAGAATCTTTGCACGAATAACAGATGGAGTCACCGAACAGTCTACTTGTGCAGAATTCCAAAACATGACTAACAAGTCTTTATACGGCGGACATTCATGAGTTGCAGCATAAAATATTCTTGAACGTCTGACGAACTCAAAAATATTTAGAAAATGTGGCCTCCACTTTTCTGCAACATCAAGATAGGCACAAACGTTTTGTTCTCCAATTGATTTAAAATCAGCCATTTCTGTTCACGTCATTAAAACAAACTGTCATTAGAATCAATTAATATAATCAAAACGCTCAATGACAATCGCTGATATTAGATAAATCGCTCAAACGACTAACTTTTGAAAATTTTTCTGAGCGGATCAACCCACGGATCAAATCTATGTATCCGGATCATCTGGTCCGGCGGACCAGTTGCGGATCATATTATTCAGCAGATCATTTGATCCGGCGGATCACTTGATCCGGCGGATCACAATCGTTGACCGCGGATCAGATTAGTCAACCGGATCAGCTCCGTATCAATTTGAAAATCTGGTCCGGCAGATCAGTTGATCCGGCGGACGATCAGTTATCGAACAGTCACTTTCAAATTTTTCCAACATTCAAGTGTTTGTTTTGGAATCACAGAACAAGTATTCAATCAAGAGTATACTACGACTCGAATCATGTGCTTTGAGACCATTGACATTGATCAAAACAGATTAAACAAGTATCAAGTGGGGTTTTTCAAAAAACCGAGACTTTAAATCTCAAATTTAACAGTGATTATTCAACCATTGCAGAAAATAAATCCATCAACCTGTGCGTAATCACACAACCTACCTGTAGCATCAAAAATTTCGGTCAGAGCTTCGGTAACAACTGAGATATCAAGAAAAATGTGAAAATAGGGGTTCGAGGGTTTTTCTGAGATGAATGTATTTGATCCGCGAGTAATGAACTCTCGCGGATCAGATTGATATTTATACCCAATCATTTGATCCGCCGCGGATCAAAGAAAGACCAAATTGCCCTTTTTCATTAAAATTTCATTTTTCATAAAAAACGTTCAATGTTTTTCAATCTCAAATACTTTATGAACTGATTCTTGCATCGATTGTGGTTCATCAAACAACAGATTGTCGATTCTGAAATTCAGTTGATCCAAAATAAAGCAGAAAGAAAATCTTTTTGAATTTTTACAAATTTATATCAAAACACACTAAAATCTTTTTGATTTTTCGAACTTATGCTAAAACACACCTAAAATCTTTTTGATTTTTCTAAAATAAGCAGAAAAGTAAATCAACAGAAAACAAGAAATCAAACAAAAGTAACAATAAATTATATTTTTGTGAGAAAGATCGCAACATGAGATCATATCAGTGAGATGCACTTAACACACTTCAATTTCGACCTAATAAGCATGCAAATCAAGTTGTCCACGAATACAACACATAATGTTTATTTCAGCCAATTCAAATCAATTTTTACAGCTTTCTGATATGCATTAAGTATTTTTATCAAGTACAGAAATCATGGCACCCACAGACTCAAGTAATTGATAATCTGATTTATTCTATTTTTGATTTTTCACTGATTCACCCCAGAATCTATTTACAGAGACAATTGGTTCATAGTGTTTCATGCAAAAAGAAAGCAGAACCCTAAACAAACAACAATCAGGTCGTCTGGCAAGCACGCAGAGAAAGTCCGATTGTTTAGGAAAATAAGAAATAGAAAATAAAGCAGAAAGCGTATAATCCAACAACAATCAGGTCGATCTTTCGATACGCAGAGAAAGTCCGATGGATTATACTAAACACCAAGAAAATAAAGCAGAACGTCAAACGAACAACAATCAGGTCGATCTTTCGATACGCAGAGAAAGTCCGATTGTTTGACAAAATAAAGAAAATAAAACAAGTTTAAATCTTTGCAAAATAACGCATGCATACACTAAGACCATCTCTTATTCTCTTTTTGGATTTTTCCACATAAGCTCAGCATTAAACAAAAACAAGAATCATGGTTCGCCACAGATTTCAGACAGGCATTATCTTTATATCATACTAACATGTATCAGATATGAATGGCACATTCAATGAAACAAACAAGTATCTACAGCCTTTCAATCTAGTCTATCCATGGTCAGTAACATTCACTGATGTACTATCATTTCTCACGAGGTTGAATCACATTTCTCAGATTTTTAATTTTCCAAATTTTTTTTATACTTTTGCATTTTTCAATTTTTTTTATGCTTTTTCATTTCTAGAACATAAAACACCACACTATTTTTGTATTTTTCATATATCTCCCCCTAAAAAGCAAAAATAATAGCAGAAAAAGAAAACGAAAAGCAAAAACGATCAACTGAATCGAATCATGTGACATTTAACTTAGTAATTCCATTGATTTTCAACAAAAATTGGAATCGAGTTTTATCAAAAGCTTTTGTAAACAAATCAGCTCGCTGAAAATCCGTGTGAATTTTCTGCAAATCAATTAGTTTCTTTTCAAAACAATCACGGATAAAGTGATATCGAATCTCAATGTGTTTAGTTTTCGAATGCTGAACTGGGTTTTTAGTAATGGATATGGCAGCCGAGTTATCAATAAAGATCGGAGTAGTAAGAAAATTCAAACCATAGTCGCGTAACTGCTGTTGTATCCACAAGACTTGTGAACAACAACTAGAAGCAGCCACATATTCCGCCTCTGTTGTAGACGTTGCAACTGAAGTTTGCTTTTTACATTGCCACGACACCAGTCGTTCTCCCAAAAACTGATATCCTGCGGTTGTAGATTTGAAATTGATTTTACATCCACCGTAGTCGGAATCAGAATATGCTGATAACTCGAACTTATTATCATTAGGATACCAGATCCCCAGATCCGGATTACCCTTCAAATAAGCAAAAATCCTCTTTACCGCCATCAAGTGAGAAGCCTTTGGAGTAGCCTGATACCTAGCACACATGCACACAGCAAACATTATATCAGGACGAGATGCAGTTAAGTACATAAGCGAACCAATCATAGCCCTAAACAATGTGGGATCAATAGATTCACCAGTCTCATCTGGTGCTAAACCATGTGAAACCTGGATTGGTGTACTAGGAACCCGAACATCGCCAATCTTGAACCTTGCCAAAATATCAGACACATATTTGGTTTGGTGTAAGAATATTCCTTTGGCCGATTGATGAACTTGAAGACCTAGGAAAAACCCCATCTCGCCCATAGAACTCATTTCAAACTTAGTTTGCATTACACGTTCAAAATCCTTGCATAACGCGTCATTTGTGCTTCCAAAAATGATATCGTCCACATAGACTTGGACAAGCAACAAATCCTTTCCAAACCTCTTCGAAAACAGTGTACAATCCACCTTGCCACGCCGAAAACCGTTTTCCAGCAGGTGCGTAGATAAAGTTTCATACCAAGCTCTCGGGGCTTGATGCAATCCATATAACGCCTTGTCTAACTTGTACACTTTGTTTGGATAATCGGGATCATAAAAACCAGGCGGCTGCTTCACATACACTTCCTCACGAATCAACCCATTAAGAAATGCACTCTTGACATCCATTTGATACACTTTGAATCCATGATATGCCGCGAAGGCTAAAAAGATTCTGATAGCCTCGATCCTTGCAACAGGAGCATAAACTTCATTGAAATCAACACCTTCAATCTGTGAGAAACCCTGAACCACCAATCGAGCCTTGTTCCAAACAATTATGCCTCTATCATCTTTCTTGCATTTAAATACCCATTTAGTACCACATGGTTCTTTGGAATTAGCGGGTAAGTCCACGAGATGCCATACACCCAATTTCTGAAATTGTTGCAACTCCTCTTGCATAGCCTCAACCCAAGAAGCATCTTCCAACGCCTGATTGACATTGGTTGGTTCAACTTGAGACAGAAAACAAGAATGAAACACGTCATTCTGAACTCCTGAATCCCTGATTTCAGCAATCAAAGCATCAACGGAATCTGCTAGTTGATTACGTGTGCGAACTCCAGAACTCGGATCACCAATGATATTCTCTTGAGGATGAATAGTGTGTATCCTCAAAGTAGTTGAATCAGCAACAGGAATATCATCTGGCAAATGATTAGGTAAACTTGCATCTGCTTCTTCTGTTCCTGACATATCATCTATCGGTAAAGAAACTGGTACCGAAGAACTTGTACTTGGTAACGATATTGGATCGTCAACAGGTGTTGACTCAGCTTCATGATACGAACTTTCATCATCATCGTCGGACGAACTCATCGTTTCTAAACTAGAAACATCCTGACTAGACGAAGAAGTAACCGATGAAGTAGGAAGCTTAGGAATCCATGAACCGGAACCAGGAGTAGAAAATGTATACATGATAGCAGCAGATAAGATTTCAGACTCATCTTCTTTAGCAGAACTCTTTTGTGCAGCCGAGAACGAATCAACAAAAGAGTTATAATCAAAAGCTCGAGAATCAACCGATTTAGGTTGTATAAAAGTATGCCGATGACAATCCACATTCATATGATTCTCAATGGTCTTGGAAGATGAAAAATAAACTCTTTTCATTGGATGATGATATCCAACAAAAATGCCTTCAACTGCTTTAGCATCAAACTTTCCACCTGCCTTGAGAACCGTGCATGAACACCCAAATGGTTCCAAGAAATTCAAATTCGGCTTTCGACCACGGAGCAATTCATAACTCGTCTTGTTAAATCTTTTAACAATCAGAACACGATTGAGTACATAACATGCAGTATGAACAGCTTCAGACCAAAACGTAATTGGTAACTGTGCATCCGCTAGCATCGTTCGAGCAGTTTCAATCAATGTTCTATTCTTTCTCTCAGCAACCCCATTTTGTTGTGGAGTATACGGCGCACTGAATTCATGACAAATTCCCATCGAACCACAAAAATCTTTTATTTTGGCATTGTTGAATTCAGAACCATTGTCAGTACGAATTCGACAAACTTTATGCTTGTACAACGATTCAAACTTAGACAACATGTTTCGAATGGAATCTGGAGTATCAGCCTTGGACGCCAAAGAAGCCACCCATGAAAATCTTGAGAAATCATCCGTAATCACTAAGCAATAATAACTACCCTCAATACTACGAACATTCATAGGACCAAACAGATCCATATGAAGCAGTTCCAAGGGAGTGACAATGGAATTCAAACGCTTAGACGGATGAGACTTCTTTTTCTGTTTACCTTTCTTACATGAGACACACACATCATTTATAGAAAATCTATTCTTGGAAACGCCTTCTACCAACGAATGATTGACCAAGTAATTCATCTTTCGGTAATTGATGTGACCCATGCGCCTATGCCACAGAATTGATTCCTTTTCAGTAGCTTTGGAGATAAAACACGTAGTAGATACAGCAGATGAAGTCTGATTCATATTTAACACATATAAGTCCCGAAATCTTGGAGCTCGCATCACAATCCAGTCTTCAAGAATTCGAATGCCAGGTTTCAAAATCAAGCATTCTGAACTTGTAAAAGCAGCAGTGTACTGCTTATCACAAATTTGAGATACGCTCAACAAGTTGTGCTGCAACTCTTGCACAAATTGGAATTTTTCAAAAGTAATCTTCTCGTTACCCATCTTTCCTTCACCGGTTATTTTCCCACCTTTATTGCCAGCAAAAGTAACATTTCCTCCTTGAATTGGTTTGACTTCAGACAGCAAGGAAATATTACCCGTCATGTGCCTGGATGCTCCACTATCAACGACCCAAAAGTTGTTAATAGCTGGCTTTCGAGCACCCTGCACATAGTAGCAAGCAATTAGTGAGTATCTGGACCCAAGCATTCAGCTTTGGGTCGACCGGTATCTTCTGAAAAATCCTCAGTGGCTTTTGAAGTCATTTTAGGCAGCCACTTTTGCCTAACAGATGGAATAGATGAATCAGCAGTAGAGTCTGAAGTAGAGTTATTACCAAAAACTTTGTAAGATTTATTGAAAAAGGTTTTCCTTTTAAAATGTTGTTTGGTAACAATCTGTTCACCATCCATCTTGGTCTTTGTATCAGATTTCGAATCTGAATTTGTTTGCATATATGCTGAAGCCCTCTTCCTAGCTAAAACAGGACACCGTTTACGAATATGTCCTATTTCAAAACAACAATAACACCTCCTGGGATCAACAACACCCTGAGAAACACTACCCTCACCTTGGTTAGAAACATTGGTTTGAAACCTTCTTCCCTTGGAATTTGGTAAAGGTTTAAACAACGGACCAATATATCCATGTTCATTATAAAACCCATAGTCATCAACACCACAACGATCAGCATATCCTTTAGGTTTAACCTTTGTGGTCTTGTTTTGTTCAAATTTACCAAAATCATCATAAAAATTGCAATCATCACAAAAACCAAACGCTTCATAATCAAAACTATTAGTTTCTGATGAATACTGACCATCAGAGTTGTAAAAACTCTTTGGTGAGTAAGATGATTGTTTTGATTTAGTCTTAAACTTTTGATCAGTTGATGACTTTGGTTTTTCAGAAAGCCTTTGAGCTTTGGAGGATGATGCTTGATCATTTGAACCAGACGACACATCAGACAACACAACAAACTGCTCGTCTACCACATCTGACTTAACTACCTCAGAAGGTTCTACATACCACACTTTGGCAACTCGTGATGGATCAACACAAATTAAAGGAAAATCTAAATCAGAAAATACTGACTCACTTCCTTTCAAACTATACATTCTCAATTTCTGAGACGTATCACCATCAACAGTTTTGCCTTTCGAAGTTTCATCAAACTTACCATTTGGGGCAAATTTCTTTTCACGTTTCTGAAATTTCTGAGGTTTCTTTTGATTGACCTTAGAATTTTCAGCAAACTGTCCAAACCCAATACCATTGAATTTTGCACTTCTTTCAGGTGCTTCTGGTATAGTATTGACATCAGGTGTACTTGTGTTACTTACAGAAACAACATTTCTTTCAAAAAACAAATCTGGACCTTTAGCAAATTGTGAATTTTCAAAGGTTTTCATTGTTTTTGCTGTTTCAAGTATTTTCTGAGCAGCCTCTAATGGTGTCAGTTTGACACTTTGAGGCTTAACCTCAGTTACAGGTTTTTCAACCTTAGAATCACTTGACTCAGCCTGTTTTGACACCTCAACCTTAGGTTTGGACACATGTTTGCCTGATTTCTTCTTATCAGTGCTTTTGGATTTATCAGATGATCCCTCAGTAAACATTGAGTAATCAAACACAACTTTGGTTTCAGGTTCCTTTGGACCTAAACCATGAACAATGGGTGGAGGAACTGAGTTACACCCGGATTCTTTGAGCAAATCTTTTAGATTTTCATCTTTGCAAAGAAAACTTGCAAAGGAAGATGAATTTTTGAAATTTTCAAGTTGCCTGTTAAGATCCAAAATTTCAATGTTTAATTCGGAAATTTTAGCATTCGCTTCAGCAAGCTTCTTTTCAGAAAAAATATAATCTTCTGTTTTGTTATTAAGCTCAATTTTTGTGCTCAGAACCACAGCATGTTCACTTTTCAGTTCAGCTTTAACAGCTTCCCACCGTTGTTTGTAAATTTTGACATTCTCCTCTGCTAATGAGTATTTGTCAAAATACATGGTTTTCTCAGCAGAAACTTCTTTCAACTGATTAGCAGAGTTAAGACAAAGTTCACAAGAAGTAGAATTAACCTGAACGTCGGCCATAAATGCATGTTGACCTTCAGCAAAAAAATCTTCACCAGGAAGATCAGGATCATCTTCAATCTTTACACTCTTCTCCTCAGTACACAGAAAAGCAGATTCATCTGGAAAATCATCAGCCCAATCATATCCTTCTCCAGTTTGTGAAACCAACGCTTTATTGTCTGAATTTGAGCCACTAGCATTTGCATTTGAACTTGAAGGATTAGTATTGCTCCCCGATGGCTTGTTACTCTGTGCAGCATACTTTTGATACAACTTTGACGTTTCTTGCTGCTTTCCCTTGGTACACTCCTTGGCAAAATGCCCATAATTCTGACAATTGTAGCAACGAACCTTAGACTTATCAAATCCAAGTTTTCCTTCAGGATTTAAATCCTTCCGACCTGTTCTTTGCATATACTTTTTGCCTCTGCGAACAAGCATCGCCATGGACCAGTTAATATCCATCAATTCTAAGTCATCAGGATCAATTTGTTCATAGTCTTCATCAGTTAACTCAGCACTAGTTAACTTTCCTGCAACAACTCCATCATAAGACGAAACCATTGCTGAAAATAAAGCCATGAAGTCATTTGTAGTCTTTGCTGAAAAAGCACTCTGATTGGGACTTGAAGCAGGAGATGACTGATGTGAATACACAGGATATGTTACAGCAGCTTTACTAGCATAGCTTACACTTGAAGAACCTCTAGACATGTTTGCATGACCACTTGACGTATTTTCTACATAAAAAGCAGTAGATGGTGGGTTTGTGCTAGCTTTTGCTTTAGCATGCATGGTAGAAGCATTTTCACCAAAATAGACATCGGGATTCTGAACTTGAGATGGTAAAGTTTTCACACGCATCATATCCAGTTCCCTTGCTAGTAAATTCCTTGTAAGTTCATCATAGGTAAGATCATCAAAGCTTTTATCATGAGTCAGCAACAAAATGTAACCTTCCCATTTCTCAGGCAAAGCATCTAATAGCTTTTCTTTCAATTCTCCAGCTTCAATTTTTACTCCAACAATATCAAGTTCACTAACCAAATGAGACAACCTTGAAATGAGATCATTAATGGTTTCATTCTGAACATGAGCAAAATTATCATACTCTCGTAACAACACTTTCTTCTTGCTCTTCTTATATTGTGCATTACCTTCACATCGTTGACATAAAGCATCCCACAATTTCTTAGATGTATTATGCATTTTAAACTGATGCAAAATATCCTTAGGTAATGCCATTGATAAATTGGAATACGCTTTTCTTTCAAGTTTGAAAGCTTCTTTCTCAGCATCGTTCATCTTGTTAAACGGCTTCTCTTGACCAATAAACTCCCCAGTTGTGAATTTTGGAATCTCATATCCATCAAGCATAGGAGTCCAAACACTAACATCGTTCACACCGATATACGCCTCATACCGTGTTTTCCAATTATGGAAATCCTCAAATCTCATCAGTTTAGGAACTTTATTCGTCGTTCCTATCTCATTATCGTAGTTCAGCAACGCTTGAACAGTCGTAGACATAGCAGCAAACGCTTGAAACGGATCCATGATTAACCAAACTTCAATTCTGTAGTCAGCGGACCAGAATGTCGACCTCCGGATCAAACTTAGTCCTCCGGATCAGATCCGGATCAAAATTCAACCTGCGGATCAGAATTTGTCTACCGGATCAGAATTTGATCCGCCGGATCAAAACCACCTAGCGGATTAAATGATACGCTGCGGATCAATTGATACGCTGCTACCTGATACGCTGGAACTGCCGCGTATCAAACAATAACTGCCACGAATCAAGTGTTGAAGATTGCTTAGCGGATCAAATTCAGCGGATCACTGAATTTATGAATTTTCACGAGCGGATCAGAACCTTCGAGCAGCGGATCACCAGCGGACCACCCGCGGACCAGTAACAATATGCATAATTTTTGATATTTTTGATTTTTAATGCATGAATTCAACGTACAACTAAGCGAAAATGAACTAGAAGCAATCTGAACGAAGAAAACTTGCTGAATTGATGAAAAACTGAGAAGAATTGATCAAAATCTTACCAAAATTAAACTTTCTCTCTCTAAAACCCAAAACCGAACTGTAACTCGCAGCAACTGAGCAAACCTGCTCTGATACCACTTGTAAAACACAATACGGATCTTGCTAGTGCATTATTACGTTCGGCTTTGGACACACAAGGTAAATAATCTTCCGTATATTGATCACAGCTTGTAAACAGAGAGAAACACAGAGTATTCATGTTACACTTTGTAAAACACACACTTAAGAAAGCTCAAACCTCACTCACTCTCTCTGAATCAAACTGAAACCTATATATAGGGACTGGGCCAGCGGACCAACTTACCAGCGTATCAGGTGGTCCGGCGGATCACCTGATCCGCCACTGATCCGCTGGATACATAAAACACAAACTAATAAATTACATATTCAAAACACCAAGATCTAGCACTAGACAACACAAAATGCTCTAACATAGCAAACAGCTTCTTCTTAGCATCGTAGTGCCAACACAAAATAGGTTTACGGCTCCCCCTTTTGTCAATTTCACTTTCTCCCACATCAGTTGAGTACAGCTTAGGGGGAGGTCCCTGGAAGAAACCCTTGAACCAATTCTCATGACTTTCTGGTGCTTTCGAGATGAATCTTCCTCCTCGAACATAGTCAGACATCTCATTGGTGTCATGACCTTCATCTTCATGCACTACATCAGCAGCTTGAGCACCTTGAGAAGAACTCTGAGCATTTGAACAATCAGCTCCCTTTAAATCTTCCAACTTCTTCCTCAGTTCAAGATATCCTGCATACAAAAATCCAATACTAGCTTCATTCTTGCTCTCCTTCCCCTTCAATCTCTTGTTTTCTTCTTTCAGTTCTCTTATTTCTCCCTCTCTCTTCCTGTTCTGAGATAACAGAAAGTTGATTTGAGGATCAGTGCTTATCCGAAAGTCTACTGGGAGATCACCAGTTTGAATATTTTCTCCAACAAGTGTTGGATATAGGCGGAAGCTTGGAATAGTTGGACCCTGGCTAGATTCTGTAGAAACATTTACTCTCACTGGGCTGGGCTCAACAAACGAGCTATCAACTGCGAAGAATTGCCTTTCCTCATGAACTGGGCTGTGTTCATTTAGAATAGGACTTTTAGTTTGAGTTAGAGTTGTCTCTTGCACATCTGCTTGATCATCATCATGTAATGTGCTCTCAACATTTGCACCTGATGATTCAAATACCATCAAGCTTGAGCTTGTCTTTTGGAACTTGAATCTAATAGATCTTGGATCAGATTTATTTCTTGGTGAAGGTTCACGTGCAGGAATAGGTTCTTCAAACACATCATCATCAGTAACAATAATATTTATCTCTTGTGGGATTGCACCATCATTTGAAGAAGAACTCAAGTCATCCATTGTTCTCTTGTGGTTGATTGGATGCAGATCACCATAAATGTCATCTGCCAAATTCTCATTCTCCGGGAAAATATCATCCATCACATTTTCTTCATCTGAAGGTATATTCTCTGGTTCCCTTTGAACAGTCACTGGAACATCATGATCTTCAGCAACAGATATATTGACTGGAGCCACTTCAGGTTCGGGTTCTGATTCTTCATCTTGTTCCCTTGCAACCTCAGGGAAGGCACCTCTTTTAGTCCACTCAAGCCTTCCTTGAAAAGTGCTCTTTCCCCTTCTATCTTGGGTTTGGAGACCAAACACACTGTTATCCATGAACTTTATATCTAGCTTCTCAACCTTCTCTTGAATCATTGGATACTTCTTCAAAACCACCATATGCACAAACCTTGGAGTCATGAGAAATTGCTCTCTGGCGCTCAAATTAGCATTACCAACCCAGTCTAAAAGCATCATCTTTGAAAAATTAAATTCCCAGTCCAAAGCTAGTGCAACAAATTCTGTGCCATGCACCTTGTTCAGTTGATCAAAGCTTGTTCTCTTGCCCAAGAAAGATTTCTGCAAGTAGTGTGCCAAGCACCTCCAGTAGTGCGGTAGTAGCTTCTTGAAAATTGGTGGGAAGTTTCCTTCATACCCCAAAAGACGTGCACCATCTAGCACTGCATTCTTAGAATATTCCATTGTGTCTTCAGCTTTATCATTAATATTCAACCCCTGGCGAATATCTTCTTCTACGATCTCGATTCTGCGGTTTTGAACCGTTGTAGTGATCCTTGTTTTATCGAGATTCGCCCTTGCAGTTCCCCAAAATTCTCTCACAAGTTGTTCATCTATCAGCACGCTTGCCCTGAGAGCATGATTGATCTTCCATACATTCATCCCTGCAACTAGTGAGTAGAATAACTGCATGTGTCTCTCCGGAGGGTCATCAAGATAAGCAGGTATGCAGTGATCTTTTTCAACGTGAATTTCCTCATCAATCATTTCTTCTGCCATCTGAGAAACCGAGACAAATGCATCAGGCTTAATCATATCAATGAGCAATTATGTTTGTCAAAACCATCTTGAAGTTCAATTGACTATCAAATTATACCATTAAGTTCAAAAATACAATTGAAACTTTTAAAAGAAAGAATTGGATTTTGATCCGCATGTTTAACAAACCACACTTTTAAACGTTAACTTGTTCAATTTTATCTTAAAAAAATTAAGTTTGATAAGATTTTTAAAAACATTTTGTGTTTATTTGACTGTTTACGATTTCAAATCACATTTTAAAAGGGTTTATGATCCAACAGGTGGGTTCACGATCGGGTCAAAACAAGTCCGGTCGAAAACTCTAAGCCCGATCGTAAACACCCCAAGTCGTAATCTCTCGGAATCGTAAACCAATCAATCGTAAACGCCAAACGTAATCAATCATCAGGAACGCCAATCGTAAACAGCATCGGAAACTCGAACAGTCATCTCCTTCAACCCGTCGATCGTAAACGCTGAAATCCGCCATTGATGAACCTGCTAAGCTTCAAAAACATATAAAAAACACACATCGGTGCAAAAGAAACATCAATCACTACCTTTCAACTACAACCGACACGAAACTGCTCTTAATCTTGAGTAAACGACGAGAAACACAAAGAACTAGAGGACGAGCACCCGAAAAGAGAAACACACAAGAACCACGATTAAACTGACGAATCAACGAGGAATCAGTCAATTGAGGAGGGTTTTATGGTCGGAAAGAGATTGCGAGGGAGGTGGTGTGCACGATTTCTACTAAGAGTGGTCGGAGGTAGCCGGTGTGTGACTTAACAGGCAAGGAGGGGCGGCGGTTAGGGTTTTGGTGGTGAAGTCGTAAACGGAGAGTGACAGAGGGAGAATGGATCGTAAATAAGAGTTGAGATGGTTTTGTTTAAGAAACATTTTCATAACACCCCCTCAAGAATTCAAAATATTCCAAATGACCCCAAACCTCATTTAAACGATAACTAACATGAACAAATGTTAATTTTGAAGAATTTTTGAGATTTACAAAACTTCCCCTCAGACTAATACCCCGAGAACCTGATCTTGATCATGAAAAATCAAATTTTAAACAGTTAGAGACTTAAAAAAAATAAAAACATAAAACAAGGATAACCTAATGCAGAAAATAAATATTTACTTGCCTTGAAACTGATGATTTTCATGGATCAAACCAGACTTATCTTTGACCGAAGAACCCTTTTCAGCTTCTGTTACTCGACGCCCTAGACGAATGCCAGAATATTTGACCGCATAAACTCACATCAAGTCATTTTGAAGTGCTTAATTATGGTACAATATTACCGTCATGTTTAACCATCCCCACACCCAGTTGTTCATAGCAAAACCTACCTAACCTCAGAGTTTATTGAGGATTCACAAACCCCCAACTTGAGGAACCATGCAACACCGTTATGACTACCACTTATTTCCTTAATTATCAGTTGGTGATCAGGTCGGCCACATAAGCACACAGAGAAGACCAAACAAAATAATTATTTTATTATTTTTCTTTTTCTTTTCATTTTTCTTTCTGTTTTCATTTTTCTGTGGTGTTGTCATGACAGCAGAACATGGCGTGTGAGAGAGTGAATACTAGGTAGATACCACTCTCAACCCATTTTTGCTGGGACTCAGTTTTTTAAACCATGTAAACTAGGACGGGAAACTAAACATATATAAAAGTTAAGTTTACTACACTTACATTGATGATCATGGTTTTGGGTTGAGCTTACCGACATATCATCTTTGAGCAATCTTTCACTTCAGCCTTACACGTGTCAGTCTCCGATTGTCTTGGACATTTATATCACTTCCTACCAACTCAAGGCAAACACAAAAGACTTCATAAAAACCTCAAATAGATTTTCAGATTTTCTGAAACTATAACATTTCTTCCCCTGTTTTTATGAGGCTTTTGAAACAAAAACACATTTTTTTAAATTTAATAAACCAAATTAATACCAAAGTAAAAATAAAAACAAAACTATGTACAAAGAGTTTTGATCAGATCATTCCTCGAAGGCAATCATCCTTAGGCCTTCAACTCACATTTCAAAATTTGGACGAGAAAGGGGTTTTGTGAAAAGGTCAGAAACATTTTGCTCAGAGTTTACCTTTTCAAGCTGAATCAACTTCCTATCATAGCAATCACGAATGAAATGTACCTTGATATCTATGTGCTTTGTTTTGGAATGTTGAACATGATTCTTGACAATTTGCAGCGCAGCAGCATTATCACAAAAAATGGAGTATTAAGGAATTCCATACCATAGTCAGTGAGCTGATTCTGAATCCATACTACCTGTGAGCATCCAGCTGAGGCTGCCACATATTCAGCTTCTGCAGTTGACTTGGAAACGGTATGCTGCTTCTTGCTCTGCCATGAGATGAGTCTGTCTCCCAAGTATTGACATCCACCAGTCGTAGATTTCCTGTCAAGATCACTACCTCCATAATCACTATCAGTAAACGCAAATAAATGAAAATCAGTATTCTTAGGATACCAAAGTCCAAGCCGAGGCCTGCCCTTCAGATACCTAAAAATACGTTTAACAGAAGCTAAATGAGAGAGTTTAGGATTAGCCTGGTAATGTGCACACACACATACTGCATGCATGATATCTGACCTGCTTGCTGTCAAATACATGAGTGAACCGATCATTGAACGATACATGAATTCACTCACTGATTCCCCATCTGCATCTGCTTTCAGTAGAGGCCGGGATGCCATGGGAGTAGAGATGGGCTTGGAGTTCTGCATCTTATACTTTTCCAGAATTTCATTCACATATTTTGCTTGATGAATGAGTATCCTAGATTCATCTTGTTTAACTTGCAGTGCTAAGAAAAAATTCATCTCCCCTTTATCACTCATCTCAAACTTCTTTCTCATGATATCCTCAAATTCGGTGCATAATTCTTCATTTGTTGACCCGTAGATGATATCATCTACATAAACTTGCACCATAATGATATCATCTTTCACCTTCTTTCTGAACAGAGTTTGATCAACCACTCCCCTTGTATAACCATTTCCCACCAAATGCTTTAACAAAGTCTCATACCACGTGCGGGGAGCTTGATGCAAACCATATAAAGCTTTATCCAGAAGATACACATGATCTGGATGCTCTTCATCCATGAACCCTGGCGGTTGAGCCACATAAACCTCTTCATTCATTCCAGCGTAGAGGAAAGCTGTCTTCACATCCATCTGATGCACTGTGAAGTTGAGATATGTTGCTACAGCAAGGAATATTTGAATTGCTTCCAATCTGGCCACTGGTGCGTACACCTCATCATAATCAATCCCGTAAACCTGTCTGTGACCTTGAACAATCAACCTGGCTTTGTTTCTCACAATCACACCCGTATCATCATTCTTGTTCTTATACAACCACCTTGTGGGTATAACTTTCTTATTATCAGGCCTTTTCACTAGATGCCACACTCCCAATTTTGAAAATTGATTCAATTCATCGTGCATAGCCTCCATCCAACTTGGATCTTTAAGAGCTACCATCACATTTAGAGGCTCTATCTGAGAGATAAAGCATGAGTACATGCATAAGTTGATGTCACCCACATGGCTTCTAGTAGTGACACCTGCTAACACTGGTCCGACCACATTGCTGAGAGCATGATCTCTGTTGATTCTTGTGGCTTGAACATCTGGTACTGAAACAGAAACAGGCAGGTTAGTATCATTAACAGTATCACTCATACCTTGGGTTTCTGACTCCTTCTGATCATCATGAGTTCTTGAAGATTCTGGAACATCCACATTATCATCCTTAGGAGCTGCTGCTGATACACTGTCACTAACATTTTCGACAGATGGCCATACTTCACGAGCTGGAGCAATGATGTCTTCTTCTTCTCCCAGACTAGGAAACATATTTGAGAAGTTGAAACCTTCAAACAATGACCCATAATCAAAGATCCAGTCTGGCCCAGTTCCAGCATCAGTCGGACTGTCTTCCAACCAGTCAACATTGAATGCCTCAATTATCACTTTGGAGGTTTTGTTATAGACTCGATAAGCACTATTTGCAGAATACCCAACAAAGTAGCATTCATAAGCCTTTGCTTCGAATTTCCCCACATCAGATTGGATTAAGACTGTGCAAGGACACCCGAAAGTCTTGAAGTACCCCACCCTTGGTTTTTCTCCATAAATAATCTCATAAGGCGTCTTCTCATGCCGCTTGTTCAAAAGTACCCGATTTTGCACATAACAAGCAGCGTTGACTGCTTCAGCCCAAAAGAAAATTGGCAGTCTTGCTCACACAGCATAGTTCTTGCAGCTTCAATGAGTGTTCTGTTTCTTCATTCAGCAACACCATTCTGTTGAGGCGTGTACGGTGCACTGTATTGCCTTTCTATACCTTTCTCTCCACAGAACATATTCAATTCAGCATTCTTAAACTCTGTTCCGTTGTCTGATCTTATTGCCTTCACTTTCTTGCTCATCTGATTCTCTATGAGAGTAACAAACTGTTTCACAAGTGCTGGAGTTTCATACTTGTTTGA
>JBCNJP010000008.1:13506983-13538988 GCA_039602395.1 Deinandra increscens subsp. villosa
GCAAGAAAGGGTAATTTAATTAAACATTTGTACCCTGAATTATTTAACTGTATAGAAAATTCAGGGGTACCCAGGATTATCTTACTTGGCGAGAAGAGGCTTCAGCATGTGTGAGCAGCTCAGCGACATCCATGTTCTCCAGGGGTTGCAGGGGAGGAGCAACGGTAGTATTGGCCCTGGTTTTGCGTTTGGTGCCAGAGGCCCTCGAAGAAGGAGCCTTGGGAGCAGACATGGGCTCAGCTTTCACAGTGGCTAGGACCTGGATGTCTTGCTCAGAACCGCCTAGAAGAAGGTCGTCCAGGTCTACATTCTCAAGGTTGATAGGGGTGGCAGCAGCTGAAAGACAGAAATGTAAGAAATCAACAAAAGTCAAAGATCAAAAAACAGAATCACTAGATGCTTACAACTAGACATGCTGTGGGAGGTGGAAGAAACAGCTTGATCAGGGTTAACCTTGAACTCGCGATCCTCTTCAGTGATGGTCAAGAAGGTCTCGAACCTCTCGAACGTCCTTGGATTCACAGGGCCGATGGAACTCAAGCTAGGCACTGCAAAACAGAAAAATTCAAGGTCAGTTTTCATTAAACATGTATATTAAAAATTGAAACCCTAATTCCTAATGCAGGTGAGGACCTACCCTCTACTCTCCACCTAATCTGAAGATCCATTCCTCCTGGGATGATCGACCTCTTCACAAAGAAGAACCTCCCCTTCCATTCTTCATGGTACGAAGCCCGAGGAATCATCTGAGTACCCTTGTTCAGAGCCTTGAACAAGTATCGGTTGCTACCATGGGACTTTAGTTCATAGCCCAGGGACAGCTCAGGCAACCCAACCAGGGAATCAAATTCCCTGTTCAGGCGGTCAAGGGTATCCAGAATTCTCCATGCAATGGGAAGAGTCTGGGCGTAGGCAAGGCCGGTAGCTTCGAAGAATTCAGCCACTAACCCAGTGAAAGGATATGAAAGCTGTAGGGATATGATCATGTATTAATAAACGTATGCCCGGAAAGTATTTAAGCCTACGGGGTTACACGTCTTGACACTAATGTATTTGTATTAATTAATTAGTTAATTAATATTTATCATGAACACTTAACGAGTTTTCGTTAAAAACTGACAGTTAATTGTTAACAGGGGTGTTAGTTGTAAATAGAGAGAGTTGTAATTTGATTACAATTAGGAAAAGGCTTTGGGATAGGCCTTAGGGCCGAAAATCGTAAAGCCCCCATAAATATCAACTGAAAAACAGTATTCGGATACCTTAGGATACTCCTCATCATCATCTTCTTGGTCAACAGCATTGACTTTGTGATTTTCCGGCTTGGAGTATGGACGAGATTTATATGGCTTCCCGGGGGATTCCGCCTTTTTACTGTTAGGATCATATTTAGGAACATCTAATCTTTGGTGGATCTTCTTGTCATCTTCCAAACGGATAAACATCAAGGCTCTGCTGCGTACTTCGTCGAGATTCCTGCAAGGAGTCATGACAAGATCATCATAAAAACGTGAATTTTCCCCCATTTTAAAGGCTTCCACGGCTGCTGCCATATCCAAATTAGGAATCTCAAGGGATTCTCGTCCGAATCTGGCGATATATTCTCTGAGCAGCTCATCTGGCTTCTGAACTATTCGGTACAGGTCACCTGTGATTTTCTCAAAAGTTCTGCTGCAAGAAAATTGATTGTTAAACAGGTTAACTAAATGAGAATATGACGTAATAGTGTTAGGAGGAATGCTCAGTAGCCATTTCATGGCTGGTCATGTTAAGGTTGAACCAAAGCCTTTGCATAGACATGCTTCTTTGATTTCTATCGGAATGGGATTGATCTCCATACGCTCCCTGTAGTGTGCCACGTGTTCTTCAGGATCTGTGATTCCATCGTAAAGCTTCATGCTTGGAGTTTGGAAACGCTTCGGGATCTCCACTTAGGAAATCGGCCAAGTAAATCTAGAGATCTTGTGGCTTTCCAAAGGAACCTTAGGAATAGGTTTCAGGATCCCTGGAACACTCGATATCATCTCTTTCAACTTCTGGAGCTCCCTAGCAATACTTAGATGAATACCTGCATTATAAGGAGCACTCTGGTTAGAAACGACAGGAATTGGATCAGACACATTACCTGGTCCAGGATTCTGGACTGGGATCCGTGGATTATATCCATAGTTTGTTGGGATGCTCGGCTCCGTTGTGGCTGTTGTCTGCATGGGAATGAAGTCACCATCGTGCATATCGGAGGAACTGGTCCTGAAAACCCCTGCAGAAACAGAAGGGTTAGAGTATTGATATCCATGGGGGTTCTGGCTTGGATTTCCAGCAGAAAAAGGATATCCTTGAGATGGTGTGGCTAGGGATCCCAACGATAGTGGTATCCAAGGATCCCTAGAGCGAGGTTGCGAGGATTCTGGTGGGATGATTCCCGAGAATCCAGTAGTACTCCCTACAAATATCCAGCCGCCTGTGAGGTCATTGTAGGGGTTGTAGTGAAGCCTGGTGCTGATTTGTAATTTTAGCGAGCCAGATCTGAGGATCCTGAAGCATTGAAGTCAAGATGCCTGGGAAATAGAAGACTTTATTCCTCCACAGGTTTCTTAGACTTCTTAAGCTGCTCGATCTCCTTCATCACCATTTGGTTGGTCTTTTCTTGCTGATCCATCTGATTTTTCACCTGCTTAATCAAGGAAAACAAATCGTTGTTAGTAATAACAGGATCAACAGATTGAACCTGGGATCATGTGAAGACAGGATAGTCATTTTTTCTCGGCTGCTCGTCCACTTTCTTCTGACGATCATTGGTTTTATTCTAGCTTCCTGGAACGGAAGGAAGAGGAGGAATGGAGGACGATGTAGAGGCCGAGATGGATTTTGTTGGTTCGACATTTTTGGAATTGGAGATCAAATGGAGTGGATGAAGAATGGAACTTTCTTAGAGTGAAGCACCACTCGCCCCATGGTGGGCGCCAAACTGTTTTGGTCAAAAAATCACAAAGGAATCTTGTATTCCAAACTTAGAATGTGAGGTAGCGTGCTTAATGATCAAATGAACAAATAATCCAAGTTAGGATGGTGTCACAATGATTTAGCGAGGAAAACTCTAGAATCCTTTGAGTTGCCTCTAGGAATCCTGGATAAAAACCTCGGGTGCCGGCTGAATAACCTGCCACCTAGTCAATTTTATTGATAACAAATCGAAGTGTTACAATGGGTTGGAGGTTTGATCGATCAGAACTATGTGATACAATGCTGTGCAGTTGTAACTAAGCTAAGGTGTGTCGAATGTGTATTCCTACTGATCGAATCCTCGATTATATAAGAAATAAAATAATAACAAACTTTCCGGGATTCCCGGGATCCTATCGTCCAACTAACTCGACCGTTAAGGCCCTCTTCGTTCACTTGGTCCACGATCTTCTCTAGCTGGAGCTTAAGTTCCGGAGGTAGTTGATGACTTCAACGGTACCTGATAAAATAGGCATGTGGCAAATATAAGGGTTAGTTAAATAAAATAAATCAGGATACCTGAACGAGTGGGATTCCCAAGTAATAATAGGATTCCTGAACTGCGTGAGCTTCCTGCGAGCATCCTGAAAATATACCCTCAACAATAATGTTCCTTTTATATGAATGAAATAACCTCCTTCTCTCTGACTTGGATGTATGCTTCTGCCTCTATCCATTTTGAGAAATAGTCGGTCATAGCTAACATAAAAACCTTTCCTCCTGGTGCCCTGGGTAACTTCCGTACGATATCCATTCCCCATTTCATAAAGGGCCAAGATGCAGGGATTGGATGCTGGGGTTCAGCAGGTTGATAAGGTATGTTGGTGTGTCTCTGGCATGCATCACACTTGAGGGTGAAATCCGGGGAATCCTTCCTTAGTGTAGGCCAGAAGTAACCTGTTCTCAGGACTTTAGACATTAGGGACCTGCTTCCTGTGTGATTTCCACAGTCACCTTCGTGAATGTCTTTAAGAACTTCCTGAGCTTCATCCTTCTCCAAGCATCTAAGGTATGTGCTTGCAACATATTTTTTGTATAGTTTTCCATCTATAAGGACATACCTGGTCGTTCTGGTTCTGAATGCTCTAGCATCCTTCTCTTCCTTTGGAATAAGACTAGTCTATAGGTAGTCCACAATAGGTTTGACCCAGGATGAAGAATCATCCAAGGTGTCAGGATGCTGAACATCCTGGGTACCAGGATGCTGATCATCCTGGGCACCTGGATGCTGATTATCCAGGGTACTAAGTGCTGAAACCTTGCCCCCAGGATTAACATCCTCTGCTTCCTTACCTTATTTGATTGCTGGGCTTAGTATATGGATGATGGGGATATAGACATCCTCCATGGCTTTAAATGATGATCCCAAGTTTGCAAGTGCATCTGCCTCAGCGTTTTCCTCTCTGGGTACTTGTTGAATGTTGAAGTTTTGAAAATCCTGGGAGAGGGCCTTCACAATTTCCAGATACTTGACTAATTTTTCCCCCTTGACTTCATAGGAGCCATTAAAGTGGTTAGTCAATAGTAGGGAGTCGACATATACCTGAATGTTCTGGATCCCAAGATGTAGAGCTAATTGCAAGCCAACAATCAGGGCATCATATTCTGCTTCATTATTTGTAGCCTGAAAATCACACCTAACAGCCTAGGGTAATATGTCCCCCTGTGGCGATTTTTGTCTAATTCCAAGGCCTCTCCCTTTGACATTGGATGCCCCATCCGTGAATAGGGTCCAACATCCTGAGAACTCTTCTTCCTGCATGCTCTGGAATTCTTGATCAGCTTCACCCTGGATGTCAAGACTGAAATCAGCCACAAAGTCAGCCAGGGCCTGTGATTTTATGGCTATCCTTGGCTCATACACTAGGTTGTATGCACTTAGCTTCAGAGACCACTTCGCCATCCTACCTGACATCTCTAGTTTTCTCAAAACAGACTTAATAGGGTAGTTAGTTTTAACATGTATAGTATAGGTTTCAAAATAATGCCTAAGTTTAGTAGAAGCCATACTTAGGGCTAATATAATTTTTTCAAGGTGTGAGTACCTGGATTTGGCGTCTGTTATGGGTCAAGTTCCAGGCACCCGGCTGAGAAGCTCGAACATGCAAGAATCCGGGAATCCCAAGGATTCTCGACAGGTTATGTTACCTGTTACTTATTTGAATATCTTTACTCACTAATTGCCACGTGATTAATTTCAATCGCAGGTAAACAAGGTCTAACCTTCCTAAAGAACCGGTCAATTAGGGCTGACGTGGCATAAACGAACGTGGACGAGATGGTGAACTTCCTCAAACGGCTAGCGGACGTGGTCAAGAGGATCCCTGATTTTTCGGATAGCTAGTTTATTCTGTTTGTAACTATAAATAAGGCATGATCGAATTAGGAAACATATCACAACACACAGCACTCAGAATACTGTAACACTTAGCACTCGATCATCGTCTTCATCATTGTAATCGAATTCTTAATTTATAAAAGCTTTAGGTAGCAGGCGCTTTGAGCCGGCTCCCGAGGTTTTTACTGGGATTCTCAGAGGCAACTCTCAGGATTGTAGGTTTCCCTCGTACATCATCGTGTCGCTTGCACTACTTTTTCTTTGCTTTTGAACCAGATTTCTTAGCACCTCACCCCACATTCTAAGTTTGGAATACAAAATTGCCTTGTGCAATTTTTGACCAAAACAGTTTGGCGCCCACCGTGGGGCAAAACGGTGCAAAACTTCATTTACTCTATCATATTCTACATTTCCAATCGCTACAATGTCTTCCCAGATGAAGACTTCATCGGTATCCGCAGGATCTTCGGGCATAAGCAAGATCAACGCGACGTCCTCCTCTGAAAACCAACCGAGGAACACTGGAGTGTTCATACCAACAGTCACCACATCACTTCCTCCCATCCCAAGGAGAGATGCGGCGAAACAGAAAGGACCACAAATTCCGGTTTTCTCGGGATCTCAGGGTGAGCGTATTGATCCTGTTATTACTAACCATGATATTTTTGCTTTGATTCAACAGATGAAATCTCAAGCGGAGCAGCAGGAAAGAACCACTAAACAGGTGATGAAGGAGCTTGAAGAGCTTAAGAAATCTAGAAGCTCAGTCGATGAAGAAAGCCCTTTATATCCCAGGAATCTTGACTTTGGTACGTCGGGATCCCTGGCCAAAGATCGTCTCAAGTCAAGGGCATCAGCTGCTGCTAATAAAGGCTCCTCGGCAACTTTCACAACGTGTCCTCCAATCGTCAGTCATCAGAAGCAGACATCCGAGATCCCGGAAGGCTATTATCAGGATTCCTCGAAGTCGCGTGATTATGATTTCTGGGAATCCCAACCAATGGGGTACCAGAAGTATTCTGCTTCTCAGCCTCGCCTTAAGGCTAAGGAACCCAAAGGATATCGCTATACTGATCCGTTCATCATCTCAGACGCCGGTCCTGCAAGACCTTCAGAAGTTCACCAAGGAGATTTCATTCCTATGCAGGATCCTGAAACAACCGAGGTTCCAGTATTCAGAAACTCACGACAAGAGCAAAGTCCCAGAACCAGGGACACATATGCAGGGAGAATTCCTAACCCTAGTTATAATGTGCCTAACACAACTGTTATGCAGGATACAGGAATTCCACCTCAATTTGCCAGGGAACTTCAGAAACTCAAAGAGATGATAGCTAGCGTCCCGGGAATCATCAAGCCTATTCCTGAAGTCCCTCTAGAGAGTCACAGGATATCAAGGTTTACGTGGCCCATATGTGACGTGGAGATTCCAAAGCGTTTCCAGACCCCTAGCATGAAATTATACGATGGAACGACGGATCCCGAAGAGCATGTGGCTCACTATAGGGAGAGGATGGAAATTAACCCAATCCCCGCTGATATCAAGGAAGCCTGTCTTTGCAAAGGCTTTGGTTCAACTCTGACAGGACCAGCCATGAAATGGCTACCGAGTATTCCTCCCAATACCATAACCTCGTTTTCTCATTTAGTTAATTTATTTAATAATCAGTTTTCTTGTAGCAGAACTTTTGAGAAGCTCACAGGTGATCTTTACCGAGTGGTCCAGAAACCGTCGGAGCCCCTCAGGGATTATATATCTAGATTTGGCCGGGAATCCCTTGAGATTCCAAATTTGGACATGGCGGCTGCCGTGGAAGCGTTCAAAATGGGACTCTCTAAGGATTCCCGATTTTATGACGATTTGGTCATGACCCCGTGCAGGAACCTCGATGAAGTAAGAAGTCGGGCTTTAAGGTTCATTCGCTTAGAGGATGACAAGATAATTCATCAAAGGGAGGAAGCTGCGAGGAGTGATCGGAATTCCAGGAAGTCTGAATCTTCCGGGAAATATTATAACTCCAAACCATACTCTCGAGGAGATAATCAAAGGATCAATGCAGTAGATGAAGAAGAGGACAATGAAGAATATCCTAAAATTTCTGAATATTGTTTCTCTTGTGATATTGCTGGTCTAATGTGTGCTATGCAGGACTTAGGAGAAAAGGCAAGATGGCCCAAGAAAGGTGACAAACAGGGATCTTGGAAGGATAAATCTAAATGGTGTGCCTTCCATGAGGATTTCGGGCATCTCACTGATGAATGCATTGCACTCAGGAAAGAGATTGGATATTTGTTGAGCAAGGGGCATCTCAAAGAACTTCTCGGCAGAAAGAAAAGCCGAACTCAGGAACCCGAGAAGTCCCAACAGCGAGCAGCTTCTCCTCCTCCGGATGCTCCAATTATTCATTTCATATCAGGAGGCTCGGACATATGTGGAACCTCTTACTCGTCTGCAAGGAAGCATGTTAAGCAGTCGAAGACTGAAAAGAATGAGGGGCCTACAAAGACTTCACGGCTAACTGGGGAAAAACTTATCTCATTTGATGAATCCGACAGAAGCGACATCCAGGATCCCCATCATGATAGTTTAGTTATTACTCTGCATATTGCTAACTGTGTTGTACGCAGGATTCTGGTGGATAACGGAAGCTCAGTAAATATCATTCATCTGGAAGCGTTGAAAAAGATGAGCGTACCAGAAGGCGACATAATTCCAAGATCTTCAGTCCTTGTTGGATTCAGTGGAGAAACCAAGAATACGATTGGGGATATCCGGCTTCCTGTTTACATCGAGGGGGTAAACTGTGTTAAAAAATTTTGTGTTATTGACTCACTTTCTTGTTGCAATGTTATTTTAGGTAGGCCTTGGATTCATGAAATGAAAGCCGTACCATCAACCTACCACGAGTGCATCAAATTCCCAACGTCCTGGGGAGTTGTTCGGATAGAGAGCGACCAACAGGAAGCCAAGAACTGTTACCTCACTTCAATGAGAAAAGCAGCCAAGCTTAACTCAGCATAGCAATCAAAGAAACTAGCACTTCAACTTCAGGAAGAAAAAGAATTAGACGTGAAGGAAGTTCAGCTTGATCCTGAGAATCCTGAAGTGAAGGTGCTAGTAGGAACTGATATTCCCAGGGATACTGAGCAAGAATTGATCCAGCTTCTCACGAACAGGAAAACAACCTTTGCATGGAAGCACGAAGATATGACAGGTATCCCTACTAATGTTATAACTCACAGACTTGGTTTGGATCCTACTTTCAGGCCAATTCAGCAGAAAAGAAGAAAGTTTGCTCCGGAAACTAACATTATCATACAAGAGGAGGTTGACAAGCTTCTCAAGACAAAAATGATTCGGGAAGTCAAGTATCCTAAATGGCTAGCAAACATGGTCGTGGTACAGAAGAAGAATGGAAAGTGGAGAGTTTGTGTGGATTACACTGATCTAAACAAGGCTTGTCCCAAGGATCCCTTCCCATTACCACACATCGATGCTATGGTGGATGCTACTGCAGGACACGAGATGCTCACCTTTATGGACGCCTCATCAGGATTCCAACAGATTCAGATGGAACCCTGTGATCAGGAGCATACCGCCTTCATGACCCCAACAGGTATCTATTGTTATACTGCTATGCCTTTTGGACTTCGGAATGCAGGTGCCACCTATCAGAGACTGGTAAACATGATGTTCAAAGATCAACTGGGAGACACCATGGAAGTCTATATCAATGACATGGTAGTGAAATCCAAGAAAACAGAAGATCACCCTAGGGATCTCCGGACGGCATTCGATATCCTGGATCATTACAACATGAAGCTGAATCCTTCTAAGTGTCACTTTGGAGTTAGAGCAGGAAAGTTTTTGGGTTATATGGTGACTGAAAGAGGAATTGAAGCCAGTCCTGAGCAAATTAAAGCCATTCTGAATCTGAAATCTCCTACAACGATTAAGGATGTCCAAAAGTTGACCGGAAGAATAGCAGCTTTGAACAGATTTATATCAAGATCCTCAGAAAAAAGCAAAGATTTTTATGAGATTCTGAGAAAAAATAAAAGGTTCGAGTGGAATGAAAAGCACGAGGAAGCTCTCGAGTCGCTAAAGGAATATCTCTCATCGGCTCCTCTATTGATGAAACCAATAGATGGGGAGCATCTAACCCTGTACTTAGCAGTCTCGGGAAGCTCAGTCAGTGCAGTCCTTGTCAAGGATCATGAAGGTTAACAACACCCTGTGTACTATGTAAGTAAAGCACTTCTTGATGCAGAATCCATGTATTCCTATCTTGAGAAACTTATTTTAGCTTTAATCATGGCTTCCACTAAATTAAGACATTATTTTGAAACTCATATTATTATTGTAAGGACTAACTATCCTATTAAGGCAGTGCTCAGGAAGCCTGAGATGTCCGGCAGGTTAGCAAAGTGGGCGGTCAAGCTTAGTGCCTATGACATACAGTACGAGCCTAGAACGGCTATCAAGTCGCAGGCCTTAGCTGATTTTGTGGCAGACTTCAGCAGTGACATCCTCCCGGAAGCCGATGAGGAAGTCAGGAAGCTTGAGAGGCTTGATGAACTTGAGGAGCCTTGGATCCTATACACTGATGGAGCTTCCAATGTCAGGGGCACGGGCCTCGGAATCCTACTAAAATCACCCCAAGGGGACATCTTACCCTCATCTATTTCTTGTGAATTTCAGGCTACTAACAATGAAGCCGAGTATGAGGCGCTTATTGCAGGTTTACAGATTGCTAGGGGCATGGGAATCAGGTGTATTCAAGTCTATGTTGATTCCTTATTACTTTCTAACCATTTTAATGGTTCTTATGCAGCCAAAGGAGAGAAACTTTCGAAATATCTTGATGTTGTAAAAAATTTGTCTTTAAAATTTGAAATTTTTAATATAGTTCAGGTTCCAAGGGAAGAGAACTCGGAAGCCGATGCCTTGGCCAACTTGGCTTCATCTCTCAGGATTCCAGAGGATGTCAAGATCCCGATCACTCATATTCTAACTCCCGCTATTTCAGATCAGGAATCCAACAAAGTGGACTGTGAGGATCCTATGGACGTCCAGGATCCTGAAAAGACTTTGGAATCCTGGACTTCCCCTATCATAAAGTATATTCAAAGTGGGGAAATTCCTAAAGATGAGAATCCCAGAGCATTTCGCACGAAGGTAACTCCCTACATTATTTTAAATAACACCCTATATAGAAAGTCTCTTGCAGGTCCCTACTTAAGGTGTCTTGAGAAACCAGAGGCGCTCCAAGTGCTTCAAGATATCCATGCGGGAGATTGTGGAAATCACACCGGTGGAAGAGCATTATTTTCCAAGATCCACAGAACCGGTTACTTCTGGCCAACAATGAAGAAGGATGCTATGGACTTCTAACAAAAATGCGATGCATGCCAAAGACATAGCAATATCCTCCATCAACCAGCTGAACCATTGCATCCCATTGTCTCACCTTGGCCATTTATGAAGTGGGGCATGGATATAGTTGGGAAGCTGCCCAAGGCACCCGGAGGAAAAGTCTTTATGCTTGCGATGACCGACTACTTTTCCAAATGGATAGAAGCAGAAGCCTACGTTCAAGTCAGGGAAAAGGAGGTTATCTCGTTTATCAAAAGGAATATCCTAACAAGGTTTGGGATCCCAGCAGAAATTATATGTGATAATGGCTCCCAGTTTATTGGCAAGAGGACTACGAGCTTCTGTGAGAGTTGGGAGATTAAGATGATCACTTCAACACCAGTACATCCTCAAGCCAACGGTCAAGTGGAATCCAGCAACAAAATCATCATCAATAACTTGAAAAAGAAACTGGGTTCCAAGAAAGGAAGATGGGCTGAAGAACTTCCGTTTGTTCTTTGGGCAGATAGGACGACTTCTAAGAATGCAACTGGCCAAACGCCTTTTTCCTTGGTATTTGGGGCAGAAGCCGTCATCCCTACTGAAATGGTGATTCCTACAGCAAGAGTTACGCTTCAGGATTCCCAGAATAACTCTGAGAATCTACTTCAGGATCTTGAAACGGTAGAAGAACTCAGGGATCTTGCCAAAGTCAGAATGGCGTCATACCAGCAAAGGATAGCAAGGTCATATAATAAGAATATCAGGCTCAGGCGATTTCAGGTTGGAGACTTGGTATTGAGGAAAGCATTTCAGAATACGACTAATCCGGCTGATGGGAAGTTGGCACCCAAATGGGAAGGACCCTATCTAGTGGAATCCGAAGAAGGAAAAGGGGCATATAGATTGATGAACTTGGAAGGAGATTTATTACCGAGAGCTTGGAATGCCATCCATCTGAAAGCCTATTTTATGTAGGGATCCTATCAGGATTCTCACCCGGATTCTCATCCAGTCGGCAATCCAGGTAAGTATACTAATCCGATTTCAATTCAGTTTATCAATTTCTTTCTAACCATTACTAACTAAAGCATCGGAGTGGTGTCAGCAAGGCTGACACCCACCCTTCACCAAGCATTTGAGTGTTTTGCAGAAGGTTGGGAATCCTGCAATAGTTTTTTTGGGTTAATCCCCAGTCAGAGGCTGGCCACCTCTTCTCTGTTTAAGATGTCCAGCACATCTTCTAAGGTTTAAAGGTATTCACCTTTCTCAAGTTCGGGTAAACGCCTGTGACGCACGACCCTCGCCTGGGGCGCAAGTAATCCCTCAGGGTGCTCAAGGTGGCCGGACCAGTCCATTCTTAGGGGTGGCTGATAATCTTGTCACTAGAGGCCTCTGAGTGGATTCCTAAGGTTTTTAACACTTACGTGTTAACAATTGGTTTGGCATTTTCATGTCACTAAGTGGGATTAACCCCAGTTTCCTAACAATTGGTTTGACATTTTCATGTCACTAAGATGGGTTTAACCCCAGTTTCTTCGGGCTAGTCCCCAGTTTATTCGGGAATAACCCCAGTTTCTTCGGGCTAGTCCCCAGTTTATTCGGGAATAACCCCAGTTTCTTTGGGCTTGTCCCCAGTGTTTAACTTGGAATCTAAAACCTATTGGATCCCAGTCGGGAGAAGATTAAGAACGTAAGTAATCTTAACTTATTATTTGAATTCCTATTTAACAGGTTTGGGAATCCTGATCAGGAAGATAAGAAAGTGGAGAGACCTTATTTTTTCAATATACTTTACGCTTTGGGTCCTACAAAATCTAAACATGTGACATTCTTTTATAAGAGAAAGGTTTGTTTTGGATCCATTAAGGTGGTGGATTCAAGAAAGATTCTTTTTATATTTTTATGTTCTATTTGTGGAGCCCAAACATATACTTTGTTTAAGTCAACGCAAGAACTATTTTTATAAACTTAAATGAAATGACAAGTGTTGGTTAAACCTACCATACCATTCATAATTATTAACAAAATAGGAAAAGCATCCCAGGTTTCGTCCTGAAAACCTCAGGATCCCTCCACCTGGGAGGCTTGATTGTCTGGGTTCCGAGATTCCGGGTTTCGTCTTGAAAAGTTCAAGATCCCTCCACCCGGAATCCCATCATTGTTAGTTGTTGTTTAGTGTGCAGGAAACATAAGGAAACATTGTTTAAAACATCAAAACACCATCAAAAAAGTGGAAATAAACGGCGGCACCTCAAGGTTCTTCATCGTTGGAGGTCTTGGAGAATCCCTCCACCTCTTTCCCCTTGTTCTCGCCAGGATGACCGATCATCTCCACTGTCAACTTCTTCTCTCCTCCCTCCTGCTTCAGAAGCTCATCGAGGCTGCTCCCTCCAGCTGCTGTCTTCTCAAGTTGAGTGCTTAGACTCTCTCCTTCCTGTTCAGAAGGATGGGTCTTCTCTTGTTTGGCAACCTCAGCAGCTTCAGCTTCTTTCTTCAGCTTCTCCAACTTTGCCTTCCAAGCTTCAACTTTCCAGATCCCAACAGAGAAGTCTGCCTCGGACGCCTGCTCAGCCATCTTGATTTTACTTTGGAAAACAACAATGGCGGCCGACCTTCTTCCCTTCTCAACCTCTTGCTCCAGAGCAGCATCAAACCCCTCTTGCACCATCTCCAGCTTCCTCTCGAAATATTTGTTTTTTGATTCAGCAATGTCCCCCTGGATCTTGATGGTTTCATGAGCCTTCTTGACTTCCTCCTTCAGCTCCAGCACCTTGGCTTCAGCATCAACATAAATTGTGGCAAGGCGCTCAAAACCCTGCAAGATTAGGGATCCTGGTCAGAATCCCACTAGGGATATCAGATAGTTAATCAGGAAACTTGGAAACTGAAACTTACATGCTTTTGAAGACCAGTGAGCATGTTGATGGTTTCGGTGGTGTTCAGGCCTTCAAAGCAATCAGGGAGGCTGATGGAAGCAGGATCTGAGCCCTTCCTTTTCTTGGTGGTGGTGGCTTTACCTTTGGGCTGCGGGGGCTTGGAAGAGGTAGCCTTGGGGGTGGGTTCGACCTTGGGTTGAATCGGCTTGGGAGCCTCTGCAGTTTCTTCATCGTCCAGATAGTCAGAAAGGTCTTCGAGATCAAAACTCATCTTAGTTTTGGGAGCTGAGAAGTTGAAAACACAAAACAGATAAGTTTAAAAATTTCAATTTATTATAAATTCATAATACAAAATCTATCAATACTTACTTGACATTTTTTCAGAGTTACTTGGCTCACTGAAAGTGGACTCGATCGCGAAGATTCTCTCAGCCACAGGGATCTGATAAAAAGCCACAAGCTTCTTATCTGAGAGAGGAGTGGGTTTAATAAGCTTCTCAAACACAGGGGCTGCAAAATAAAGGAAATCAAAGGTAAGTTAACAAAGCTCAAATATATTGACAGGAACAAAGGAATACAAGCTTCCTACCCTTCTTCACCCATTGTACCGGCAACTTGGTACCCCCAACGATGGAATCCCTACGGACGAAGAAGAATTTCTGCCTCCAATCGTGATCATTGTGGGTGGCCCTAGGAATCAAGTGGGAGTCTGAGGTTCTGGCTTGAAGAACGAACCGGCTGTTTCCATGGGTTCTAAGGTTGTAGGCAGCACAAATTTCTGGAATCCCTATCGACAGGTTTCTTGAACGGTTCAGACTGTCAATGGAGCAAAGGATCTTCCAAACCATGGGCATGGTTTGGGCGTATGACAGCCCGGTGACCCTGAAGAAATCGTTCACCAGTGCAGGGAAGGGAAAAGACATCCCGAGTTGGAAGGGGTAGAGAAGAAAACAAACCCAGGTTGCAGAAACCCAATCGGCTTTCAGCCTTGGGTCGAATGGGAAGAAGATAGCATTAGACGGAAACAGGCCGGATTCCTTGAGTTCTTTCATGTCGATATCGGTGAAACGGCAGGACTCCTCCGATTTCACCGGGATGAAACCCTGATCGACGAAGTCTCCAACAGTGGTGGCGACGGCAGCAACGGAAGAGGAACGTGTTTTCTTAACCATGACAAAAATTAAACGAGAAAAAGTTGGAATTTCCGGGAAGAAAAAAATACTGACCTGAGCGCCGGGAGAAAGCTTTTCTCTAGGGTTTTCGGAAAGACGATGAGAAAAATGGAAAACAAATGGAGTATTTAAGGCTATAATGACCTACGGAAATCTCGCATAGGGAAGAGTGTAAGCCGTCAAATCAAAAAAGCATATTGGATCTCGGCCGTCCACGTAGGCATGCAGATTAACCTAGAATGATTTGAATTTCCCAGCTGTTATCCTTTATCAAACACCCGCGAAATTCAGGGGCAATTGTTATGGGTCAAGTTCCAGGCACCCGGCTGAGAAGCTCGAACATGCAGGAATTCGGGAATCCCAAGGATTCTCGACAGGTTATGTTACCTGTTACTTATTTGAATATCTTTACTCACTAATTGCCACGTGATTAATTTCAATCGCAGGTAAACAAGGTCTAACCTTCCTAAAGAACCGGTCAATTAGGGCTGACGTGGCATAAACGAACGTGGACGAGATGGTGAACTTCCTCAAATGGCTAGCGGACGTGGTCAAGAGGATCCCTGATTTTTCGGATAGCTAGTTTATTCTGTTTGTAACTATAAATAAGGCATGATCGAATTAGGAAACATATCACAACACACAGCACTCAGAATACTGTAACACTTAGCACTCGATCATCGTCTTCATCATTGTAATCGAATTCTTAATTTATAAAAGCTTTAGGTAGCAGGCGCTTTGAGCCGGCTCCCGAGGTTTTTACTGGGATTCTCAGAGGCAACTCTCAGGATTCCAGGTTTCCCTCGTACATCATCGTGTCGCTTGCACTACTTTTTCTTTGCTTTTGAACCAGATTTCTTAGCACCTCACCCCACATTCTAAGTTTGGAATACAAAATTGCCTTGTGCAATTTTTGACCAAAACAGCGTCTAAAAGGCTCTTACTCACATAGTACACAGAATGATGTTGACCTTCTGCATCCTTGGTTAGGACTGCACTTACCGTGTTCTTTGAGACTGCTAGGTATAGAGACAGGGGCTCCCCTGGATTTGGCTTCATCAAGAGAGGTGCCGAGGATAGGTATGACTTCAGATCCTGAAATGCTTTCTCATGTTGGGATGTCCATTTGAATTTCTTATTCTTTCTTAGGATGTCATAAAAATCTCTACATCTTTCTGAGGATTTCGAGATGAATGTATTCAAGGATGCAACCCTGCCTGTCAACCGCTGAATATCCTTGGTAGATTCTGGTGACTTGAGGTTGAGGATTGCACGAATTTGTTCTGGGCTAGCCTCAATCACCCTTTTGGTCACCATGTATCCCAAGAATTTTCTAGCCCCAACTCCAAAGTGACACTTCTCTGGATTTAACTTCATGTTGTATTTGTCCAGGATGACGAAGGATTCCTTAACATCCTGGACATGAGTACTGACATCCAGGGACTTTACCACCATGTCATCTATGTATACCTCCATAGTCTCTCCCAGTTTGTCTTTGAACATCATATTTACCAGTCTCTGGTATGTTGCCCCTGCATTTTTCAATCCAAAGGGCATAACAACATAACAATGGATACCTGTGGGCGTAATGAAAGCCGTATCCTCCTGGTCATTTGGCTCTATTTGGATCTGTTGAAATCCTGAGGTGGCATCCATGAATGTAAGCATTTCATGGCCTGCCGTTGCATCCACCATTGAATCAATGTGTGGCAATGGGAAAGGGTCTTTAGGGCATGCACGGTTCAGATCTGTGTAATCTATACAAACCCTCCATTTACCGTTCTTCTTCTCCACCACCACCACATTGGCCAACCATCTAGGGAACTTTACTTCCCTAATCATCATGTTCTTCAATAGGCGTTCCACTTCCTCCTGGATTATCATGTACTTCTCTAGAGCATACTTCCTTCTCTTTTGGTGTATAGACCTGCAAGAAGGGTTGATACCAAGTTTATGTGTAATTACATCTTTGGATATACCTGTCATGTCCTTCGTAGTCAATGCAAATGTAGACATCCTGGATTTAAGGAGCTCCAACAGCTCTTTTTCAATGTGACCCAGGATGTTAGTACCAATTAGCACTTTCTTCCCAGGATGCAAGGGATCCAAAGTTACTTCTTTAACATCCTGCTCCCTTGCCTCCAGGACATCCCTGGTATTTTTCTTTAATTGCTATCCTTGACGTGTCTTCGATGATATCTTCATGGCTAAAGTGTAGCAATCTTTCGCCTCTAGTTGGTCATTGTGGATGGTGACTACTCCCCAGGGTGTCGGCAGCTTTACACATTGATGGTACGTTGAGGGGACAGCTTTCATGTCATGAATCCAGGGTCTACCCAGGATGATATTATATCCTGATGGTGCATCCATGACACAGAAGCGCTGCATAGTGTTGACGCCTTCAATGTACACTGGGAGTTTCACCTCCCCCAGGGTGTTCTTCGTCTCGCCGCTGAATCCCACAAGGACCGTGGATTTGGCGACAATTTCATCCTGGGGTATGCCCATCTTGGTCAATGTTTCGAGCTGGATGATGTTAACTGAACTGCCTCCATCGATCAAGATCCTTTTCATGTAGTGGTTAGCGATGTATAGGGTGATCACCAGCCCATCATGGTGAGGGTCCATGACGTTACACTTGTCGTCCTCACCAAAGGTCACGTCTTTCACATCTGCTTGCACTGAAGTTCTAACTGGCTTCCTAGGCATGTCCGACTTGGCCTCCTTTGCATGTCTCTTGGGTGCAGAATAAGAAGTACCACAAATGTCATAACCACCAGAAATAAAATGAATTACCTTAGCATCTGGGGATGGGGATGCTGCCTGCTCAGGAGGTGTGTCTGCATCCTGGGTCCGGCCAGCGACCCTGGATTTTGCTGATTGATCGGTGCCCCTGGATTTCTCCTTCTTTCTCCCAAGGAGCTTCTTCAGGAAACCTTTGCTCAGAAGATAGCTGATTTCCTTCCTCATAACAATGCAATCCATGGTTATTTGACAGAAATCCTCATGATAGGCACACCACTTGGATTTATCCTTCCAGGATGTAGATTTGTCAGTCTTCCTGGGCCATCTTGCCTTGCCCCCAGATCATGCATGTCATTGATTACACTTGCAACGTCAGTAGCAAAGCAAAATTCAGTGAAAGTAGGATATTCTTCATCATCCTCATCTTCACCTTGATCAACCATGTTGACCCTTGGATTGTCGGGTCTGGAGTATGGTTTAGTCCTTTAGGACTTAGGATGTACGGGCTTAGATTTCCTATTAGACGACCCACATCCTGGGGCAGCTTCAACCTTCTCCTGCACCTTCTTGTCTTCTTCCAACCTGATGAAGCGTAAGGCCCTATGCCTTACTTCATCCAGCCTGTGGCAAGGATTCATCACCAAATCTTCGTAGAAAGGTGAATCTTTCTTGAGTCCCATCTTGAATGCTTAAACAGCAGTAGCCATATCTAAATTGGGAATGTCCAGGGTCTCCTTGCCAAACCTGTTCACATAAGTTCTGAAAGATTCATTAGCATTCTGAGTGACCCTGTATAGGTCACTCGTTAGTTTTTCAAAATTGCGACTGCAGGAGAATTGGTTGTTAAACAAATTAATTAAATGAGAGAATGAAGAGATAGAAAAGGGTGGCACACTCAGTAACCATTTCAGGGCTGAGCCTGTAAGTGTGGACCCGAAACCTTTGCAAAGGCATGCCTCCTTGATGTCAGGGGGCATGTAGATCACTTCCATCCTTTCCATGTATTGAGCCACATGCTCTTCTGGGTCAGTGGTTCCATCATACAGCTTCATATTTGGAGCTTGAAACCTTTTTGGTATTTCCACGTCGGAGATTGGATGAGCAAACCTGGATAGGCGATGACTTGCTGGTGCCACTTCAAGGATAGGTTGCACCACTCCTGGGACACTTGAAATCATCTCCTTGAGCTTCTTCAGTTCCTTAGCCACAATAGGGCTAAGACCTGCATCCTGCACAGATTCGTTAGTTAATTTATTGAAATTCAGGGACATATGGATGTTACCAGCATCCTGGGTACTAGTGCCCCTAGGATTCACAGTCGATTCCCTGAATGTTGACATAATGGGTCCGTCAGCCAGGGTAGTATAAGCAGTCACAAATGCCGGCCTTGGATCAATGATCTGAACATCATCCCCCAAACTTGACCCATTCCTAGGGTTGTTAAATTGCAACCTTCTTGCCTGGATAGGAGAGGTTGGTGTTCGATACACCCTATTCGTCTCTAATCTCATCCTGTCCATTTCATCGAGCACATCCTGGTTCACCTTTTGTTGTTGCTCCATGTAATGCTGCATCTTGGCGAACATGTCCAGGAATTCATCGTTAGAGACTAAGACTGGCCTCTTAGTGGTTCTTGATGACTGAGCGACTCCAAGGCTGACAGATGGGTTGGATGCAAAACTGACATTGGCTCCTGTTGAGGTCCCAAAAGCAGGAGGAGGAGGGGGAAGGCTCCCCAAAGAGAAAGAAATGACAAAAGGAGTAGTTGCATTTGAGGAGTTTAATTGTGTCGACATCTTTTTGTATATTTTCATAAAAATCAAGTTAAAAATAAATCTAGCAAGGGTTTGTTGGAAAATTGACACCAATTGCCCCACGGTGGGCGCCAAATTGTTTTGGCTAAAAATTACTAAGCAAATCTTTGAACCAAATTAGTTTGTGAGGTATGGTGCCTAGGATGCTTAGGTTATAAAATCTAGTTTAACGTTTGAAATCCAAGGTCACAACGAATAAAATAAGGTTTTTAACATATTTGACCCTGGATGTAAAATACGATTCAGTAATCAAAACAATACGATTTCAAGGTAAAAGTTAAAGAAAAGTAAACACAATCAAATTAATCCCTGGATGCGGGAAAGAACACCAAGATTTTTTAGGGGAAAAAGCCCTTAACCCCTGGATGTCTCCAAAGGCCGCCGGCACAAAAAACCCCTTGGCAACGATAACACACGTTGCCTGTTTATTGCACTGAAAATATTCGATTACAGATGTTTGCGACTGATTGCTAAGTGAGTGAGTGCGAGTACAAGTGTTTTTCTAGCTTGTAAAATGAAACCCTAAGCCGCATATTTATACAATAAGCTTGTAACTATATTCCGATATTCTAGGGATTCTCCTTCAACGACATGTGACCGTTAGTTTGAGCGAGTTTAACGCGAGCTTCCATTTTCACACGTGCTATGACTCTGACTCAGTCCATGTGACCGTTGCTTGTTGCTTCGAGTACCTGACTTGATCACACAAGATCAAAGTAAATGTTACTAACATTACCCCAGCATGCTGGGTACCCGTGCATGCAGGGATCTGGTAGAATAAAAAGATGTGCTCTGGATTCATTATATCCCGAGTCAATGTCTAATAAGAAATTAATAGTGTAAATATATGAATCCTGTGTCTCGATAAAATGCACTGTCCCTGGATGTTTGACATTCAGGGGACCAGACCTGTCAAGAAAAGTTAGTCAATTCAGGGGCGAAATCTAGGGTACAACACAGGGGATGGTAAGTTGGCTCCCAAATGGGAAGGCCCCTACTTAATCGACTCAGAGGCAAGTAAAGGGGCATATTGGCTTGCCAACATGGATGGTGGATTACTACCAAGACCGTGAAATGCAATCCATTTGAAAGCTTATTTCATGTAAGTATAGTACCCAGGATGCGGCACGTCAGGTATGTTTCCTAACTAAAGAATTGATCGAGCTATTTCTCTTATAATTTTTATTATTATCAAGAGCTTTTGTTATATTGTTACTTTACCTGTTTTTATCATTTCCCATGAAAATTACTAACTCCTTTGGTTGAGATAGTTGGATGAAAACAGATAGCTAACCCTGGATGCATGAAGCCAGGGATGTGTTTCTCCTAAGTTAGAGACTGGCCATCTCTCCTCCGTTCAAGGTATGTATACCTTCTAAGGTTTGAGAGGATATGACCTCTCATACGTTTGGGTAATCGCCTGTAGCGCACGACCCCGCCTGTAGCGCACGTTAACCCACATATTGGACCCAGGATTATGGGATCGACCTGTGTTAACAGCATGGGCGACAACCTCATGATTTATGGACATATGAGGGTTCCTTAAGGTTTTTGGTGTTTTCACACCAACATAAGACACACGAGGAAATACCCTAGTTCGTCGGTTCGGCAATACCCTAGTTCGCGAGTACGGCACCGGGCATGACCCCAGTTCGCCGGATCGGCACCGGGTTTAACCCCAGGATTTTTGGGCTTGACCCCAAGATTTTCGGGTTTAACCCCAGGATTTTTGGGCTTGACCCCAGGATTTTTGGGTTTGATCCCAATTGTTAAAATTTGTTCCTAACCTATGCAGGGTCTACCTGAATGATCATACCCTAGGATGGCATGGCAGTGCCGAATCCTAGGATTTCGGTGTCGATTAAGCAACATTTCAGGTTGTCACTGAGCAATCAAAAGTGGAATTGCACAAAGGGTATAAGAAATTATTTGCTTGCACAAGAAAGAGTTAGCATTCAGGGACTGTCCTAGGATGTAGAAGGTAGGGGTTAATTGCTTATCATTCTTATCGTACTTATGTGTTTGTTTGTGCAGAAAAGTTAAAGATATCATGCAAACATATAGTTCATAAGCAGATATATATATATATATATATATATATATATATATATATATATATATATATATATATTAAAAGAAACCACCCCTTGGTTGGAACAAAGTGCCCAACCACCTCAGGGTGGCTTCAAGTCAAAACCATAGGTGATGAACCTGTGGGTGGAGCATTGTAACACCGGGAATCAAACCTTCGGTAACCAAACAAAAGACATTATTTAAAGAAAAAAATGCTTCACGATAAACAAAGAAAGAGATAAAAGACCGTGGATTATTAAACAGTATCCATGGCTGCTGCATCATCAGCGCCTTCACCTCCTTCTTTCACCAGCACCCTTCTCGTCCCCAGCATCCTCGGCCATCAGTTGTCCTCCTCCAGTCCCAGATCCGGATGTGCCAGCAAGCTGGGTTGTCTCAACACCCTGGGTCTCAGCAGTCTCGTACCCTTGGGGGACTGAACCACCCGGGGCGCGTAACTGTTTGAGCCATAAAGGCACAGTCCAGTTGACACAGATGTGACCCTCATCCTTGGCTTCTTTGGCCATCTTCAGTTTGGTCTGCAACACCAAGATCATGGCCAAGTTCCTGGACGTCTCCACGTACTCCTTCAGGGTCTTCTCATGCTGTTCCCGAGTTTCCACTACCTTCTTCTCGTTCTCGAGTAGCAGCTTCTGAACCTTGTCATGCTGGGCCTTGGCCCTGGATGTTTCTTTGTTAGCTTGGGCGACCCTGGATTTCAAGGTGTCGGATTCAGCGGCGCGCCTCTCGGAGGTCTCGAGCAGCTCCAGAAGACGGCAGTTGGCCTACGAAAGTGAAATTGCTTGAGCGTGTGGATCGTCTACTTAATCGTTATGAAATCAATGTAATACGAGTTGGAACACAAAGAGTAAATACAAATGACTTGTATTAACCAGTGAGATGACCACAGAGTACACAGAGAATATATGACCAAGAAACTTGCCGAATTCTAATACAAGACTACTATTTATACACATTGAAACCCGCTGGTCCAAACCTCAGGTTCGGACCTGTTCGGCCCTGTCCGAACTCTAAGTTTGGCCAAGGTTCGGCCAGACCGAATCTTGCATGTCTTCGTCTTGTATTCGATACTTCACATGATGATCAAGATCATGTATCAACAAACTCCCCCTCGGCATGTGCAGTATCATCTCCTTTATTAAAACTTGTATCTTGTATCTTCAATCAAACTTTTCCTCGATCTTGACGATGAGTTCAATCTCGAATTCTTGATATTGCATCGTGTGTAATCTCTTTATCAACAATCTTCAGAAGACTTGAAGTTGTGATGTTCTCTTTCCACTTAGAAACCTACCAACATAAATAATCTTAGCGCAAAACGTCTCTTCGAGACTCCAAGATATTTTGATTTTGAAAATTGATTTTGTATGTCGTGTTGATCAATCGAAAACAAATCAGAAACAAAATCCTTTTGGCTTTTAAAAACTTTATATCAAAACACACCTAAAATCTTTTTGGTATTTTCTGTTATACCCTGAATTCCGGCCCAAATTTCGCTAATGCTTTTTAACAGATCTGGACCCCTGGATGTCGAATATCCAGGGACTACGCATTTGACCTATCGGTACCCAAGGTTCTCATATTTATATTATTCTTTATTTAATTACTGTCCTATGATGTAATGAATCCAGGGTTTATTTGTCTGTACTATCTGATCCCAGTATGCACGGATACCCAGCATGCTGGGGCTATGTTACTAATCTTCTTTGACTCCATGTGATCAAGTCAGGTACGAAAGAAAGCATAACGGTCATATGAACTCAGTCAAAGCTGGAACACGTGTGGAAATGAAGACTCGCCGCCAAGTTCGGTCAAATAACGGCCAAAAGTTGTTGGAAAGGCAATCCCAAGAATCTCGGAGTTATAGTTAGGGATTATCATGTATTTAAAGGCAGCTTAGGGTCTACTTTTTCACTTACGTTCACCGGTATTCGCACTCACTCACTTAGAAATCAGCTACAAACCTCTGTAATCGAACATACTTTTGTGCAATAAATAGGAAACGTGTGTTTTCGTTGCCGAAGGGGTTTTTTTATGCCGGAAATCCTTCAAGACATTCAAGGATTAAGGGCTTTTCCCCCTTTCAAATCTCGATGTCTTTAGTTGCATTCAGGGAAGTTGTTGTTTGTGTTTCCATACATGTTCATCAAACCTTGGATACTTGCTTACAAACTTGATTTCCGAAAACTAACATCCAGGGCACCATACCTCACAAACTAATTTGGTTACTTAATTTACTTGCATTATTTTTGACCAAAACAATTTGGCGCCCACCGTGGGTCAATTGGTGTCAATATTTTTCTAAACTCTCGCTAGATTTATCTTGAATTTGATTTTTACAAAGATCTATCAAAAAATGGAAACACAACCGAGTACCTCGAATGCGACCACCCCTACAAACACTTCTACTACAACCAAGACTGCGCTACCTCCTCCACCACCACGAGTTACCTTGACAATAACTGATCCTGTGAACCGCAACACTAGCAGAACCAACACTGAAGGGGTCACAGGATCAGGACGTGCTAGAGAGATCCCAATAATGGCTTCCAATGATGAACTCCTTTCCATGTTCGCAAACGTACAACAATATATGGAGCAATAACAGAAAGTGAACCAGGATATGTACGGAGAGGTAGCCAGACTAAGGTCAGAAATCAATAGGGCGGATCATACACCCGTATCTCATGTCCATGCCAGAAGGCTACAGTACAACAGCCCTGGAAATGGGTCTAGCTTGGAGGACGAAGTTCGAACAATAGAACCGAGATCCACACTTGCTGCTTACCCTGGCCGACAGGCCTGGGATGTCTACATTCAGGGACTCCGGTGTGAATCCTGGGGGAACAACTACCCAGGATACTAGTAACATCCTTGAAACTCCTAATCTTAATGCCCGTACTAACGAATCTGTGTAGGATGCAGGTGTAAGCCCAGCAGTGGCCAAGGAACTCAAGAAATTAAAGGATATGATCTCGAGTGTGCTAGGAGTAGTTCAACCTATCCCTGAATTAGCACCATCGAGTCACCGACTTTCAAGGTTCACTCCCCCGATATGTGACGTGGAAATACCCAAGAGGTTCCAGACTCACAGCATGCGACTATACGACGGCACAACAGATCCGTAGGAACTCGTGGCTCAGTATACGAAAAGAATGGAGGTGATCTTCATGCCCCCTGATATCAAGGAGGCATGCTTGTGTGAAGGTTTTGGTTCAACACTCACAGGTTCAGCTCTAAAGTGGCCGCTGAGTATTCCACCCTATTCTATTCCATCTTTCTTTCATTTAATTAACTTGTTCAATAACCAATTCTCATGCAGTCGTAGCGTTGAGAAACTAACAAGTGATCTTTACAGGGTTATCCGGAATGATAATGAGTCTATAAGAGATTATGTGAACAGGTTTAGCAAGGAGACCCTGGATATCCCCAACATGGATATGGCCACAGCCGTCCAGGCATTCAGGATGGGACTCAAGAAAGATTAAACATTCTATCAAGATCTCGTAATGAACCCATGTCACAGGCTTGATGAAGTAAGGCATAGAGCCTTGCGATTCATCAGACTGGAAGAGGACAGGAAGATACAGGAGAAATTCGACGTTGCCCCAGGATACGGCTCTTCTAACAGGAAATCCGAGTCAGCATATCCAAGGTCCCAGAGGCCTAAACCCTATTCCAAACCCGATAATCCAAGGGTTAATAGGGTTGACCAGGGTGAAGACAAGGATGACGAAGAATATCCTACTTTTAATGAATTTTGCTTTGCCACTAACAATGCAGGTGTGATTAACGCTATGCAGGACTTAGGGGAAAAAGCAAGATGGCCTAAGAAGACAGACAAAGAAGCATCCTAGAAAGATAAGTCCAAATGGTGTGCATACCACGAGGACTTTGGTCATTTAACCGAGGATTGTATAGCTATGCGTAGGGTAATCAGCTATCTGCTGAGCAAAGGCTTCCTGAAAGAACTCTTGGGGAGGAAAAGAGACAGATCCAGGGGCGCCGACTGGTCTGCGAAATCCAGGGGCACTAACCAGACCCTGGATGCAGAGAGATCACGCAGACATCCTGAGTGGGCAGCATCCCCATCTCCGGATGCAAAGGTAATCTATTTTATTTCTAGTGGATCTGATATATGTGGTACTTCTTATTCTGCAGCTAAAAGGCACGCGAGGGAAACCAAATCAGATATACCCAGGAATTTGTCAAAGCCTCAATACAAGCAGATGTTAAGGATGTTACCTTCGGTAAAGATGACAGGTGCAAAGTCATGGAACCTCACCATGATGGGCTCGTGATTACGCTCTACATAGCCAACCATTTCATAATGAGGATCCTGATTGACGGGGGCGGTTCTGTCAACATTATTCAGCTTGAAACACTGATGAAAATGGGGATACCCTAGGATGAAGTGATCGCCAAATCCACGGTTCTCGTGGGTTTCAGTGGGGAAACAAATAACACCCTGGGGGAAGTAAAACTACCAGTTTATGTGGAGGGAGTGAACTTGATGTGGCGTTTTTGTGTAATGGATGCACCGTCCGGATACAACATCATCCTGGGCAGGCCGTGGATTCACGACATGAAAGTTGTCCCCTCTACGTATCATCAGTGCGTCAAACTGCCCACACCCTGGGGAGTGGTTACCATCCACAGTGACCAATAGGAGGCAAAAGATTGTTACACTTCGGCCATGAAGATTTTAGCCAAAGCCCGTCAAGGATAGAAATTAAAGAAAAAGGCCAGGGATGTCCTAGAAGCAAGGGAACAGGACGTAAAACAAGTAGTCCTAGACCCTATGCATCCTGGGAAAAAATTATTGATTGGTACTAACATCCCTGGTCCCATTGAAGAAGAACTTGTGAAATTTTCCGCTCTAGGATGACAACATTCGCATGGAGCACGGAAGACATGACAGGTATATCCAAAAAAAAATTATAACACATAAACTTGGCATTGATCCTTCTTACAAGCCCGTGCATCAAAAGAGGAGAAAATATGCCCCTGAAAAGCATGTGATAATTCAAGAGGAAGTAGACCGTTTACTAAAGAACAAGATGATCAGGGAGGTTAAGTTCCCAAGATGGTTGGCAAATATGGTGGTGGTGGAAAAGAAAAATGGCAAGTGAAGGGTCTGTGTGAATTATACAGACCTGAACCGTGCATGCCCTAAAGATCCTTTCCCTTTGCCACACATTGACTCAATGATGGATGCAACGGCAGGCCATGAAATGCTAACATTCATGGATGCCACCTCTGGATTTCAACAAATTCAGATGGAACCTAGCGATCAAGATGATACAACCTTCATTATACCAACAGGTATTTATTGTTCTGTTGTTATGCCTTTTGGACTAAAAAATGCAGGGGTAACATACCAGAGATTGGTGAATATGATGTTCAAGGAAAAGCTAGGAGACATTATGGAGGTATATATAGATGACATGGTGGTAAAGTCCTTAGATGTCAGCAACCATATCCATGGATGTCAAGGAATCCTTTGACATCCTAGACAGGTAAAATATGAAACTGAATCCGGAGAAGTGTCATTTTGGAGTGGGTGCTGGCAAATTCCTGGGTTACATGGTGACCAAAAGGGGAATTGAAGCTAGCCCGGAACAGATTCGTGCTATAATGAACCTGAAGTCACCAGAATCAACCAAAGATGTACAAAGGTTGACAAGCCGGGTAGCAGCCCTGAATAGATTCATTTCCAAATCCTCGGAAAGATGCAAAGATTTTTATGATATTCTGAGGAAGAATACGAAGTTTGAATGGACGGCCCAGCATGAACAAGCCTTCCAGGACTTGAAAGCCTATCTATCCTCGGCACCACTCCTGATGAAGCCGAATCCAGAGGAGCCTTTATCATTATATCTTGCAGTTTCAAGGAACACAGTAAGCACAGTCCTAACCAAGGATGCGGAAGGTCAACAACATCCAGTATATTACATAAGTAAAAGCCTTCTTGACGCTGAATCCAGGTACTCGCATTTAGAAAAGCTTATATTAGCCCTAAGTATGGCCTCTAGTAAACTTAGGCACTATTTTGAAACCCGTACTATATATGTGAAAACTAATTATCCTATAAAGTTTGTCTTGAGGAAACCTGAGATGTCATGAAGGATGGCAAAATGGTCTCTAAAGTTGAGTGCCTACAACCTAGTCTGTGAAGCAAGTACAGCCATAAAATCACAAGCTCTAGCAGACTTTGTGGCTGATTTCAGTAGTGTCATCCAGAGTGAAGCAGATCAAGAGTTCCAGAGTTTGCAGAAGGATGAATTCTCAGGATGTTGGACCCTATTCACGGATAGGGCATCCAATGTCAGGGGGATAGGCCTTGGAATCATCACATTGAAATCGCCACAGGGGGTCATGATACGCTAGGCTGTTAGGTGTGAATTCCAAGCCACCAAAAACGAAGCGGAGTATGAAGCCCTGATTGCTAGCTTATAGTTGGCTTTACATCTTGGGATCCAGAACATCCAGGTATATGTTGATTCCCTACTTTTAACTAACCATTTCAATGGATCTTATGCATTAAAAGGGGAGAAGTTAGCCAAATACCTAGAGATTGTGAAGGCCATTTCCCAGGATTTTCAAACTTTCAATATACAGCAAGTACCCAGGGATGAAAATGCCAAAGCAGATGCATTAGCAAATCTGGGATCAGCATTTAAGGCAATGGAAGACACACATATCACCATAATCCACATATTAAGTCCAACAATCAATCAACAGGAGAATCCAGAAGACATTGGTCTGGGGGGCAAGGTTTTGGCATCCAATACCCAGGATGTACAGTTTCCTGATACCCAGGATGTACAATGTCCTGATACCCATGATGCACGGCATTCTAATTCCTAGGATACCCTGTCATCCTGGACCAAACTTATCATAGAATACCTACAAAACGGCTCTATCCCAAAAGAAGAAAGAGATACTAAAGCATTCAGAACCAGAATGGCCAGGTACGTTCTCATTAAAGAAAAACTATATAGAAATTCTATTGCAGGAACATACTTAAGATGCTTGGAGGACGACGAAGCCCTGGAAGTACTCAAGGATATTCATGAAGACAACTATGGAAATCACATAGGGGGCAGGTCCCTAATGTCCAAAATCCTGAGGACGGGTTACTTCTGGCCATCCTTGAGAAAGGATTCCCAGGATTTTTCCCTTAAACGTGATCCTTGTCAGTGACACGCCAACATTCCTCATCAACCAGTTGAACCCCTGCATCTAATCCCTGCATCCTGGCCCTTTATGAAGTGGGCAATGGACATTGTACGAAAGCTACCTAGGACACTAGGAGGAAAAGTCTTCATGTTGGCCATGACTGTTTAGTTCTCAGGCTAAGGCATATGTCTAAGTCAGAGAAAAGGAAGTTATTTCATTTATCAACAGAAATATCATAATGAGATTTGGCATACCCTCTGAAATAGTGTATGACAATGGATCTCAATTTATTGGAAAAAGGACTACTGGATTCTGTGAAAGTTGGGGGGTAAAGAAGATAACTTCTACACCAGTGCACCCTCAGGCTAATGGCCAGGCAGAGTCTAGAAACGAAATTATCGTTAACAACTTGAAGAAAAGACTCAAAGAGAAGAAAGGGAAGAAGAGTTACCACTGGCATTGTGGGCTGATAGGACTACATCCAAGAATGCCACATGCCAAACCCCTTTTTCTTTGGTCTTCGGTACGGAAGCAGTTATTCCAACATAAATGGTTGTCCCAACATTCAGGGTCGTCAGCCAGACCCAGGATGCGAATAACGGATCCCTGGTTAACGACCTTGATACCGTGGATGAACTACGAGAACAAGCTGCCTGGATGATGGCCGCGTATCAACAGAGGATCTCTAAAAGCATTCCAGAACACGACGAATCCAAGGGATGGTAAGTTGGCCCCTAAATGGGAAGGCCCCTACTTAATCGACTCTGAGGCAGGAAAAGGGGCATATTGGCTCGCTAACATGGATGGTGAATTACTGCCAAGACCCTGGAATGCAATCCATTTGAAAGCTTATTTGATGTAAGTGTAGTACCTAGGATACTGCATGCCAGATATGTCTTTTAGCCAACTAACTTATCAAATTATCTTTCTTGTGCTTTTATGTATTTGTTTTATCTGTTTTTTGTTATTCTTTATGGAAGTTACTAACATCTTTGGTTGAGATACTTGGATGAAAGCAGATAAATGACCCTAGATGTGTGGAACCAGGGATGTGATTCTCCTAAGTTAGAGACTGGCCATCTCTCCTCCGTCTAAGGTATCTAGTATACCTTCTAAGGTTTGAGAGGATATCACCTCTCCTATGTTTGGGTAAACGCCTGTAGCGCACGACCCCCGCCTGTAGCGCATGTTAACCCACATGTGGACCCAGGATTACGGGATCGACATGTGTTAACAGCATGGGCGGCAACCTCACGGTCTATGGACACATAGGGGTTCCTTAAGGTTTTTGGTGTTTTCACACCAACATAAGACAGACGAGGCAATACCCTGGTTCGCCGGCTCGGATCGAGGTGGACCCTAGAATTCCCCAGTACGGCATCGGGCAAGACCCCAGTTCGCCGGATCGGCACCGGGTTTAACCCCAGGATTTATGGGTTTAACCCCTAGTTTTTTGGGCTTGAACCCAAGATTTTTTGGTTTTGATCCCGATTGTTAAAATTTATTTCTAACATACGCAAGGTCTACCTGAATGGTTATACCCCAGGTTTTTTTGGGTTCAACTCCAGGATTTTCTGGTTTGATCCTAGGATTTTTGGATCTGATCCGAATTATTACGGATTGTTCCTAACATGTGCAGGATATGTCTGAACGGTTAATCCTAGGATGGCACGACAGTGCCAAATCCTAGGATAGCAATACGTAATTCTAACCAAGGTACAGGAGGGATAAAACTATGTATTGCTATCCTATGTATTTGGCACTGTCGTGCCATCCTAGGATTAACCGTTCAGACATATCCTGCACATGTTAGGAACAATCCGTAATAATTCGGATCAGATCCAAAAATCCTAGGATCAAACCAGAAAATCCTGGAGTCGAACCCAAAAAAACCTGGGGTATAACCATTCAGGTAGACCTTGCGTATGTTAGAAATAAATTTTAACAATCGGGATCAAAACCAAAAAATCTTGGGGTCAAGCCCAAAAAACTAGGGGTTAAACCCATAAATCCTGGGGTTAAACCCGGTGCCGATCCGGCGAACTGGGGTCTTGCCCGATGCCGTACTGGCGAATTCTAGGGTCCACCTCGATCCGAGCCGGCGAACCAGGGTATTGCCTCGTCTGTCTTATGTTGGTGTGAAAACACCAAAAACCTTAAGGAACCCCTATGTGTCCATAGACCGTGAGGTTGCCGCCCATGCTGTTAACACATGTCGATCCCGTAATCCTGGGTCCACATGTGGGTTAACATGCGCTACAGGCGGGGGTCGTGCGCTACAGGCGTTTACCCAAACATAGGAGAGGTGATATCCTCTCAAACCTTAGAAGGTATACTAGATACCTTAGACGGAGGAGAGATGGCCAGTCTCTAACTTAGGAGAATCACATCCCTGGTTCCACACATCTAGGGTCATTTATCTGCTTTCATCCAAGTATCTCAACCAAAGATGTTAGTAACTTCCATAAAGAATAACAAAAAACAGATAAAACAAATACATAAAAGCACAAGAAAGATAATTTGATAAGTTAGTTGGCTAAAAGACATATCTGGCATGCAGTATCCTAGGTACTACACTTACATCAAATAAGCTTTCAAATGGATTGCATTCCAGGGTCTTGGCAGTAATTCACCATCCATGTTAGCGAGCCAATATGCCCCCTTTCCTGCCTCAGAGTCGATTAAGTAGGGGCCTTCCCATTTAGGGGCCAACTTACCATCCCTTGGATTCGTCGTGTTCTGGAATGCTTTTAGAGATCCTCTGTTGATACGCGGCCATCATCCAGGCAGCTTGTTCTCGTAGTTCATCCACGGTATCAAGGTCGTTAACCAGGGATCCGTTATTCGCATCCTGGGTCTGGCTGACGATCCTGAATGTTGGGACAACCATTTATGTTGGAATAACTGCTTCCGTACCGAAGACCAAAGAAAAAGGGGTTTGGCATGTGGCATTCTTGGATGTAGTCCTATCAGCCCACAATGCCAGTGGTAACTCTTCTTCCCTTTCTTCTCTTTGAGTCTTTTCTTCAAGTTGTTAACGATAATTTCGTTTCTAGACTCTGCCTGGCCATTAGCCTGAGGGTGCACTGGTGTAGAAGTTATCTTCTTTACCCCCCAACTTTCACAGAATCCAGTAGTCCTTTTTCCAATAAATTGAGATCCATTGTCATACACTATTTCAGAGGGTATGCCAAATCTCGTTATGATATTTCTGTTGATAAATGAAATAACTTCCTTTTCTCTGACTTAGACATATGCCTTAGCCTGAGAACTAATCAGTCATGGCCAACATGAAGACTTTTCCTCCTAGTGTCCTAGGTAGCTTTCGTACAATGTCCATTGCCCACTTCATAAAGGGCCAGGATGCAGGGATTAGATGCAGGGGTTCAACTGGTTGATGAGGAATGTTGGCGTGTCACTGA
>JBCNJP010000008.1:13539488-13557287 GCA_039602395.1 Deinandra increscens subsp. villosa
TTAATAGATAAATAATGAAGGTAAAACATATAAGGGAATGAACGAAACAAATTAAGTGAGAGGGACTGACATGGATTTCCAGCATGAATTTTAAAATTAAACACATACCTGGTAGCTGAATCCTGGGACAGGAAGCCTTACACGAAATACGCCTTCAAGTGTATCACATTCCAAGGTCATAGTAGTAGTTCTCCTTCCATATTAGCTAGCCAATATGCCCCTTTACCCGCCTCAGAGTCAATCAGGTAGGGACCTTCCCATTTAGGAGCCAACTTTCCATCTCCTGGATTTGTTGTGTTCTGAAATACCTTCCTAAGGACTAGATCTCCCACTTTAAACCTTCTGATCCTCACATGCTTGTTGTAAGTCTTAGAAATTCTTTGTTGATATGCTGCCACCCTCCAAGACACTTGATCTCTTAGTTCATTCATGGTATCTAAGTCTTTAACTAGGGACTGATCGTTCGAATCCTGGGTCTGACCACTGACCCTCAATGTTGGGACCACCATTTCTGTTGGGATAACTGATTCAGTACCAAAGACCAAGGAAACTGGGGTTTGGCTTGTGGCGTTCTTGGATGTGGTCCTATCTGCCCATAATGCCAAGGGAAGCTCTTCTGCCCATCTTCCCTTCTTCTCTTTCAATCTCTTCTTCAAGTTGTTTATTATAATCTTGTTGCTTGATTCAGCCTGGACATTGACCTGAGGATGCATTGGTGTTGACGTTATCATCTTTATACCCCAGGATTCACAAAATCCTGTGGTTCTGCTTCCGATAAATTGGGACCCGTTATCACAAACAATCTCGGATGGTACCCCAAATCTTGTCAAAATGTTTCTTTTAATAAAGGATATGACTTCTTTCTCCCTGACTTGAACGTATGCCTCAGCTTTAATCCATTTTGAGAAATAATCCGTCATAGCTAGCATGAATGCCTTTCCTATAGGCGCCTTGGGTAATTTTCCAAAAATATCCATCCCCCACTTCATGAAGGGCCAGGATGCTGGAATAGGGTACAATGGTTCTGCAGGCTGGTGAGGGACATTGGCTTGTCTTTGACAAGCGTCACATTTCTGGGAGAAATCCTGGGAATCCTTCCTCATGGTAGGCCAATAATACCCTGTTCTAAGAATCTTGGACATTAAGGACCTGCCCCTAGTATGGTTTCCACAATCACCCTCATGGATATCCTTGAGTACTTCTTGGGCCTCATCTTTCTCCAAGCACCTCAGATATGCACCTGCAAAAGATTTTTTAAACAATATGTTCTTAATAATCACATACCTGGCTATTCTTACTCTGAATGCACGGGCGTCCTTCTCGTTCCCTGGAATAGTACCATCCTGCAAATACTGAATAATTGGTCTGGTCCAGGATTCCTTCGGAGTTGAAGAATCCTAGGTACTGGATACCAGGATTTTATCTGCTGTAACGGAATCCTGGGTATCTGTACCTTGGTCTATAGCTGGTGTTAGTATATGAATTATAGGTATATGAGTGTCTTCAAGTGCCTTGAATGCTGAGCCTAGGTTCGCCAATGCATCTGCTTCAGCATTCTCCTCCCTTGGTATTTGTTGAATATTAAAATTTTGAAATTCCTGGGACATTCTTTTTACCACCTCCAAGTATTTGATTAGTTTCTCTCCTTTAGTTGCGTAGGACCCGTTAAAATGGAGCTAAAAGAAGAAAATCAACATATACCTGGATGTGTTGAATTCCCAAGTGTAATGCTAAGTGTAACCCAACAATTAGGGCCTCATACTCAGCTTCATTATTAGTTGCTTGGAATCCACATCTAACAGCCTGGGGTATCATGTCCTCCTATGGGGATTTCAGTACGATTCCTAGGCCTGTCCCCCTGATATTTGATGCTCCATCAGTGAACAAAGTCCAGCACCCTGAAATTTCTTCCTGTTGAAGCTGCTGGAATTCATGGTCTACCTCTTGTTGTATGTCAGTACTGAAATCAGCCACAAAATCAGCTAGAGCCTGGGATTTTATAGCTGTTTTGGCCTCGTAGATTAGATCATATGCACTCAGCTTCACCAACCACTTAGCCATTCGACCTGACATTTTTGGTTTCTTAAAACAGACTTTATAGGGTAGTTAGTTCTAACATGAATTGTATGAGGTTCAAAATAGTGTCTAAGTTTAGTAGATGCCATACTTAGGGCTAATATAAGTTTTTCAAGGTGTGAGTACCTGGATTCAGCATCAAGTAAACTTTTACTCACGTAATACACAGGGTGTTGCTGACCTTCTGCATCCTTGGTCAGGACTGCGCTTACCGTATTTCTGGAAACTGCTATGTATAGGGACAAGGGCTCCCCTGGATTAGACTTCATCAATAAGGGTGCCGTGGATAAATATACCTTCAAATCTTGGAACGCCTTCTCGTGCTCTTCTTTCCATTCGAACTTCTTGTTCTTCTTCAGGATGTCATAGAATTCCCTGCATCTCTCCGAGGATTTTGATATAAATCTATTCAGGGCAGCAATTCTACCTGCAAGCCTTTGAACATCCTTGGTGCTGGATGGTGATTGTAGGTTGGCGATCGCCCTGATCTGCTCTGGACTTGCCTCTATACCTCTCTTGGTTAGCATGTATCCCAGAAATTTTCCTGCTCCGACCCCGAAATGACACTTCTCTGGATTCAGCTTCATGTTGTATTTGTCCAAGATGTCAAAGGAATCCTTAACGTCCTGGACATGGTCATCGACGATACTGGATTTCACCACCATGTCATCGATATACACCTCCATCGTGTCCCCCAGTTTTTTTTGAACATCATGTTGACCCATCTCTGATATGTTGCCCCTGTATTTTTTAGTCCAAAGGGCATAACTATATAGCAATATATACCTGTTGGTGTTATGAATGCCGTATCTTCTTGATCCTTGGGCTCCATCTGAATCTGCTGAAATCCTTAGGTGGCATCCATGAAAATCAACATTTCATGGCCTGCCGTTGCGTCAACCATGGAATCTATGTGTGACAGAGGGAATGGATCTTTTAGGCATGCACGGTTCAGGTCCGTGTAATCTACGCATACCCTCCATTTACCATTTTTCTTTCCTACTACCACCACGTTGGCTAACCACCTGGGAAACTTTACCTCTCTGATCATCTTTGCTTTTAATAGTCTATCCACCTCGTTCTGGATTATGACGTTCTTTTCTGGTGCAAATTTTCTCCTCTTTTGGTGTATGGGCCTGAAAGAGTTATCAATCCCAAGTATATGTGTAATAACGGATTTAGAAATACCTGTCATGTCGTCTTGGGACCAAGCAAAGGTTGACATCCTGGTCCTGACTAAGTGTACTAATTGTTCCTCAATTGGCCCTGGAATATTTGTTCCAATATAGACTTTCTTCCCTGGATTTAAGGGATCCAACTCAATAGCCTTGACGTCTTGCTCCCTTGCTTCCAAGGCTTCCCGGGCCTTTTTTTTTAATTTCTATCCTTGTCTTTGTTTGGAGGATATTTTCATTGATGTAGTGTAACATTCCTTGGCCTTTTGCTTATCGCTGTGGACCGTAATCACACCCCAGGGTGTTGGCAGCTTCACACATTGATGGTACGTTGAGGGTACAACCCTGTTATCATGAATCCAGGGTCTACCCAGGATTACGTTGTATCCTGAAGGTGCATCCATCACACAGAAACGTTGAACCGAGTTGAGCCCTTCTACATAGACCGGGAGCTTGATTTCACCCAGGGTATTCTTTGTCTCTCCACTGAAACCCACGAGTACCGTGGATTTTGAGATGACCTCTGAATGCGGAATTCCCATCTTTTACAAAGCCTCCGACTGGATTATGTTTACTGAACTGCCTCCATCGATCAGGATTCTCTTCACAATGTTGTTGGCAATGTGAAGTGTTATCACCAACCCATCATGATGAGGGTCTATGATGTCGCGTCTATCGTCTTCACCGAACGTAATTTCCCTGACATCGGGTTGGACAGAGCTCTTCCTGGGTCTTCCCTCTCTATCTGACTTGGATTCCTTGGTGTTTTTTTTCGCTGCAGAATAAGAGATACCACAAATATCAGAACCACTAGAAATGAAGTGGATTACCTTAGCATCTGGGGGTGGTGAGGACGCACTCTCAAGACGGCCATCGACGTGTCCAGAATCTTGGGACCTTGCACCATTGTCCCTGGATTTTGGGTTCTGCTCACTGGATTTATCCTTCTTCTTTCCTAGGAGCTCCTTTAAGTAACCTTTGCAGAGTAGATAGTTAATTTCTCTCCTCAGGGCCATGCAATCCTCGGTCTGGTGACCAAAGTCTTCATGGTAGGCACACCATTTGGACTTGTCTTTCCAAATAGAAGGTCTATCATTCTTCTTGGTCCATCTTGCTTTGTCTCCAAGATCCTGCATAGCAAACACAACACCAGAAGTATCAGTAGTAAAGCAATAATCGTTAAGGGAAGGATATTCTTCTTCCTCTTCATCCTGGTCCACATTTTTCACTCGACGTTCATCGGGTCTTGAGTATGGCTTTGATCGCTGTGACCTAGGATGTGAGGACTCTGATTTCCTGTTGGAGCTGTTAAACCCCGGGGAGGATTCACCCTTCCCTAGGATTTGCCAGTCCTCCTCTAGCCTGATGAAGCGTAAAGCCCTATGACGAACTTCGTCCATCTTGTTGCACGGGTTCATGACCAGGTTTTCATAGTATGGTGAGTCTTTGCTAAGTCCCATCTTGAAAGCCTGGACCGCAGTCGCCATGTCCATGTTTGGGATTTCCAAGGCTTCTCTGCTAAACCTGCTGACGTAATTCCTTAGGGTTTCACCTGCATTCTGGGTTACCCTATACAAATCACTTGTTAGTTTTTCAAAGCTACGACTACAAGAGAACTAGTTGTTAAATATATTAATTAAGTGTGAAAATGAAGTAATAGAGTAAGGAAGAACATTCAGGAGCCATTTCAAGGCTGCCCCTGTTAGGGTGGACCCGAATCCTTTACATAAGCATGCCTCCTTAATTTCAGGGGGCATGTAGATAACCTCCATTCTTTCACGGTACTGCGCCACATGTTCTTCAGGGTCTGTCGTGCCGTCATAAGGTTTCATGCTGGGTGTTTGAAACCTTTTGGGTATCTCCACATCACAGATCGGTGGAGCAAACCTGGATAATCTATGACTCGCTGGTCCAACTTCAGGGATAGGTTGCACAACTCCTGGGACACTCGAGATCATCTGCTTGAGCTTTTGGATTTCTCGTTCCATTGATGGGCTGATCCCTGGATCCTGCACTGAACTATTAGTATTAGCATAATGGATGAAAGTTTGAGGAGTGTTACCGACATCCCGGGTCGTATTTGTCCCAGGATTAACGAAAGGTTCCCTGATGGTGGACATCTTGGGTAAATCAGTTTGGGTCATCTGAGCGGCATAGGATGTTGATCTCCTGTCCAGTGGGGTGACACCTTCATGTACCCTGGAATTGCATCCAGGGGTGCTGAAATTCAGAATTCTGGGGTCGAGTGGAGAAGGCTGAACCGACGTAGCCCTGGGTAACTCTGACCTTATGCTCATCAATTGGGCCATGAATTCCTAGTTCACCTTTTGTTGGAGTTCCATGTGGCGCTCCATCTTACCAAATGGCTAGGATATCAGTATTAGATATCAAGACAGGGTCATCTGGGATGTTTTCAGTCTCGATCACTTCATGGTTGACTGTCGGTCCGTTGCTGTGTGTAGCCGAAGTTGAAGTGTTGAACCTTGGAGCCGGTGAGGTGACTCCACATGTCGAAGTATTGGTCCTTGGGCCCGGTGGGGTGACTCCAGTTGTTGAAGTAGTCACAACAGAAACCGAAACATTTGAGGTGTTTATTTGTGTCGACATTTTTTGATAGATTTCGGTAAAAATCAAGTTTTAGATGAACCTGAAAAGAGTTTGACAAAAACTTGACACCAATTGCCCCACGGTGGGCGCCAAATTATTTTGGCTAAAAATTACTTAAGAAAATTTAGTAAGATTTGAACCAAATAAGATTGTGAGGTTTGATGCCTAGGATTAAGATACGAAAACTGTTTGCAAAAATCCTGGGACAACAACTGAATTTCAGGGACAAAAGCCGGAATCCCGGGTTAAAACGTAAGTTTAATTATGAAATCGATTAAGAAAGTTGATAACATAAATGAAACCTTGAATGAAAAATGAGAACACCGAGAATTTTCCTAGGGAAAAGCCCTTAGCCCTTAGATGTCTCTAAGGCACCGCCGGCATAAAACCCCGGGTAGCGATAACACACGCTACCAATTTATTGATCACGAAATTGTTTTAATATAGTGAGTAAACAGAGAAATGAATACGAGAGTACAATGTGTAAATCTCGAGGAGCTGAATAATAAGTCTAAATGTCCTATTTATACTCCAAGCTCTCCAACAACTTGTCCGATATTCCAGGGATCTTCTCTTCAACGTCTTTTTCAGTTGGTTGACCGAGTTTAGCTAACTTCTTTTGACCACGTGCGAAATAAGTCTCCAGCTCATCCCATTCGACCGTTGGTAGACTTCGTCAACCTGTCCTTGATCAGATATAGGCACAAAATGCATTAGTAACAATGCCCTAGCATACAGGGTCATTTCCACATGCTGGGTCATTCGTACAACAAGAGTGACCCTGGATTATACTCATCCTGGGTCATAATAATGTATGACAAAAGTAAAATAAATATAAACTTCCCTGAATTACGATGACATCCCGGGACATTACCTCAGTTCTGATACATTCAGGGTTATTCAGCGTTACCTGTTAAATTCTGGGTCACACAATTCCTGGGTCAATCCTGCCCTAAGCCTATACCTGTACCCTGGATTACGAGCCGAAAATTCAGGGTATAACAAAAAGGTGCTGAAGAAGGAATTTGATAGTTTCAAGCATTATCAAAATTAATCGATTCCAAATCTGATTGCAAGATTTGCTCATTTAATGAGTGAAATGATGTTAGTGAATCTTACAAAAGATGAAGTTGAAAAGAAAGAAAATATTTTGGAAGCATTACTAGAGAAATGGGAAAATTATGTGATGATGGTCAATCATGATAAAGATTTTCAAAATTGTACTTTAATGATCTAATTCAAAGAATCCAAGCAAGGGATATGGAGTTAAAGGTGAATAAGTCACTACCTAAGCAAGTTCAAAATCCTGCAGTGTATTATGGTAACAATGATTCAACCCTAAATGCTGGAAAATCTAATATTCTTAGTTCAGCACCTCCTACAGCATTTCTGGCAGGTAAATCTGAAACTCCAAGTTATTCTTCTGTCGGTTGTACGGTTTTGATTCCTAGTTCTTCGACTCAGAGTGCATTGTCTGTTTAAACTATCGATGATTATAATGCTTTGATGTCTGCATTAGTATCTTCATATATTTTGGTGTTATAACTGGTGTTGTGAGTAATGCTCAGTTGGCAAATGAAGATTACGATCAAATTGATTATGATCATTTGGAGGAAATGGATATGAATTGGCAGTATGCTATGTTGGTTCGAAGAACGAAGAAATTTTTCAATAGAACTGGTTAGAAGAGATTGAATCAGGAGGGTAAGATTGGTTTGGACAAGTCAAAGGTGAAATGTTGTAAGTGTTCTGTCTATGGTCACTTTGCTCGAGAATGTCCAAATTCCGCTGATAGTAAGTTAAAAACTGGTCAACATGCACATTTAGTTTTTTATCCATAAAATGATGCTGATAAGGTTGAGAAGAAAACTGTTACTTTTGCTAATAATTTTTCAGAAACATTTTGGCATCTAGATGAATTTGCCTGGAATGTAGATTCAGCAGCTAAAAAGAATCATGCTCCATTTAGCATTGCATTGACTGCTCGTCATGATGATGATGACAACTTGTTGATTGATTCTAATTCTTATTCAAGTGAATCTTTGGTACAAGAAAGTTTACTAAAAGTTGCTTGCGGTTGAAGAATCTAAATGTCTTACATGTGTAAAATTACACAAGGAGATTGAATGGTTTGATCAGCATTTAAAAACATCAACTGAAGAAATTGTTGTGCTCAAGAAAGAGTTGGAAGAGTTTCAAAAGAAATATTATGAATTAGTTCATGTTCATGAAGATGTTTTGAAAGAAAAAGCTCAATTGGCTGAAGAGTGTGAGAAAGTCAAAGCTGAAGCTTTAGACGCAACTCAAGATTTTGAAAAGAGTAAATTACTATTTGCATCCCTGAGTTTTGGTCATTTTTGCCACCTGCATCCGATTTTGAAATTATTAACAAATCTCACCTATGGTTTGCATTTTTTTCCATCTGAGTCCTTAGGACTAATGAGGGTTAGATTTTTTAGTTAAGTGGAAGGTTATTTTAGTCATTTTACAGCTTTAATTTTTAAGTGGGTGTTTTTATAACTTGAATAATAGGAGGGACTGTTTTGTAATTTAATTAAAATAATTTAACACTTAAAAAAATAACAAACAAAAAATAAGAAATAATCTCCGCTATCAATCCTATTCAAGTCCCGTCCACAGCCATCTCCGCCAAACCACCCCATTCACCTCCGTCCACCGCCATCAATCCACCCGCCTTCCTTCTCCGCCAAACCACCTCATTCTGCTCACAAAATTAGGCACTATCAACCATCGGATGTGAACTAAACAAAGGAGAGCTACCCCCAAAAATAATCAGATGAACTATAGAACAAAAACTAATATCCTCATTCAATAGTCGAACGTTCCATGAAGGACCCAACAAATTACAAAGATATTCAACCTCAATTTTAGATTACAGCAACACTACCAGTATGCAGAGGTCCGACAGAGGGTCGCCGGATGCAGGTAGCGGTGGGCGGCGGTCCAACAGGGGTCGCCAACGACCGATTCCGATCATCTGACACCTCATCTGGCACCTCATCTGTTTCTGATGCACAACAGAGAATGAATCAATCGACGGTGGGTTTTCGGTGTTCGAAATTTTAATCAATCGGCACAGATCTCGGTGGCCAACGAAGACAATATCGGATGGGATGACCACCTTGAAATCGTGTGCCGCAGTTTAGAGTAAGAGTAGGAAGGTGACCACGACCGTGAATACCGCCGGAGATTGGCCGGAGGTCGACCTTTTCCTTCTCGTCGGTCAGCCGTGAATATCGCCGGATATGTGTGTGTGGGTAGGTTTAAAAGACCAGATATGTGTGTCAGAGAAGAGATAGTTTTTTTTTCTTTTTATATATTATTATATAGGTTATAGGTTATTATAGATATGGTCCTTTTACTTTAAAAATCTATAAATTTACATAAATAGTCCCTACTTTATAAAATGACTAATATACCATTTTATATAACAGAAAAATTTAACCATGTTAGTCCGAGGGACTCAAATGGCAACAAAATGCAAACCTCATGTGAGATTTGTTAATAATTTGAAAATTGGATGCAGGTGACAAAAAGGGTTAAACCTCAAGGATGCAAATTGTAATTTACTTTTTTGATTTTTTTTTTTGAGAAGAGTTATCCGGTTCAACAAAAGTATGAGGAAGCTAATACTCTTATTGCTAAAACTGCTGTTACTGTTGAAAAGCTTCAAAACAAAATTTCTATGCTTTAAGATGAGAATACTCTTTATTGTGAGAAGAATGAGGTATTGACTAAGGATGTTGAGATCTATAAGCAAAAGAGAGAAAATGTTCTTGAAGAATTATTTGCTGAATGGATCTGAAAGCTACAAACTTATGAATATGATGATCTTAATGTAAAATTCATCAAGTCACAGAAAGAGGTGTTTGAAGCTCAACAAAAGATTAATGATTTGAAATTGGAAATTTTGGAGTTGAAAAGGCAAGTAATGAACTGCAATTTGTCACCGACATTGCTAAACTTCTTATACAAGTAGGATTAGAGTACGGAGAGTTCTAAGAAGGAGGATGTTCACTTGGTTCCTCAACCAGTGGATTTAATTGAAGCTACTTCTGCTCCGCTTGATTCTAAAGCTGAAGTGCATGATTATTCGCAATTTGCCACTCCACCCAAGAAGCACAAATCTAAGTCTAAGAAGAAAGATAAGTCTTTGGGTGAAGCTCTAAAGTTTGTATCAAAGTCTGTTTTGTTGGAAAATGAAAATGTGTTTGATAAGGTTGCTTCGAGTTCTTCCTCTGCAACCGAAGAAGAAAAAGTTTTGATTAAAAAGAACAAGCTGAAGGATATGAAAGCCAAATTCACTAGCGAAGCTAAGGCAAGAGAAACTTCGGGTTCTTCTTCAAATTCTTTAAAGAATCAAGGACTCAAACATAAAGGTTTGGGTTATCAAGTGAAGGAAGACCCGATTCAAGCAAAGAAACCAGTGAAAGCTACAAAGGTTCCTAAAGCACACGTTGCAAAGAAATCATCGGCTCAGAAAGAATTTTCTTATTATTCTGGAAGGTCATCATCTTCAAGGAGTCCATCTCCTAGTTATGATTCTTCTGATGATTTCTTTGACAGTTTTCATTCTGAGCATTCATCTGGTTTTCAAAAATTAAAATCATTTTCAAATGTTTTTAGAGAACGACTTTGTTATGTATGTCGTCAACCGGGACATTTAGCTGCTGATTGTCTGACGACTGCATATATCCACAAAACTGCCAATATGTGGAAAACAAATGTCAAATTTTTGATGAACCATGGTCTCCAAAGATTAAATCAACTCGTAAATCGTCTTGGTTTACACCAAGTACGTCGGTTGAATCTGATTCTGGTTCTGATCAGAAATTAAAACTTTTACAAATATGGAAACCAAAAATTGTTTCTAAGGCTAACAACAACTATGTGGAAGACACCGGGCGACCCGACGCTGTTGAATCGGGTCGATCCCAAAGAACTAATCTTTTATCTGGTGTCAGACAGGTATTTCAGGAAGACCTTTCGGTGATTGGGAAATTGCTGATTTTGAAATATCTGCGCTACTTTAAAACTAAATTTCAAAATCTTTTGGTTTTTCAAAAGGCTAAAACTGCAAGTATTAGTGTTGTTTGATCAATTTTTCTTTGTTTTTCACTCCGTCTCATTCTGAGGGGGAGTTTGTTTTTTACAAAAATTCAAAAATAGTGTGTTGTTTTTCAAGTTGTCAAAATGTAAACCTATAGATAGAGTTGTCTTTTTTAGGGGTAGAAATTTGGAAAAGACAAAAACATCGAAAAATGCAAAAAGACAAAAACATTGAAAAATGAGAAATTGTATCCGACATGATTGGGAAATGATGGTACATTGGCTAACATTGTCTGACTCATGGATAAAGTAGATGAAAAAGCCATGAGACCATTTGATCAATGTGTAAGGTAGGCTCGGCAAATCAGAAAGTATACGAATGTGATATACATTAAATCTGATGCTTGATCTAGTGGACAACATCTTGATGTGTATCTCAAGATATATCAAGAAAAAGATATGTGAAAAATAAAATGGGAAGTCACTGTGTATACATGTGTTCAATTTGCAAAGATTTAAACTTGTTTGATTTTCTTTATTTTGTCAAACGATCGGACTTTCTCTGCGTATCCACAAGACCAACCTGATTGTTGTTTGTTTGACGTTCTGCTTTATTTTCTTTGGTGTTTCGTATAAGTCATCGGACTTTCTCTGCGTGTAGGGGAGTACCGACCTGATTGTTGTTAAGTTATACAACTTCAACTTGTTTTATTTTTCTTATTTTGTTAAAATAGAGGCCTTATCTGCATATCGAAAGATCGACCTTTAGGTAGACGATTTAACATTCTTATTTCTTTTTGCATGGAACACAGTTGAGTATATCATGGTTACAATCATTATGTGATTAAAATCACAAATGAAATGACAAAGTGTGATAAGCAAAAGCATATCTGAGTATGTCTGATAGTGAGGGGTACACTAGTCAATGCAAATCTAATCAATACTTTAACATATCCAAATGTTATGAGTATGATTGTGCCAGAGTTTCAAGTTGGACAAATTATATCTGCAATCGGCATGGCTTATGAGCTTCAATAATCGAAATTGAAGTGTAGTTCAGCATGTTATGACCAATATGATCCCAAGTTGTGATCTTTCTCGCAAAAGACAAAAATAGCGTCTGATTCTGTAATGCATTTACTTTTCTTATCAGAAAATGTTTAGGTAAAAAATAATGCAAGTAAATTAAGTAACCAAATTAGTTTGTGAGGTATGGTGCCCTGGATGTAAGTTTTTGGAAATCAAGTTTGTAAGCAAATATCCAAGGTTAGATGAAAATGTATGGAAACACAAACAACAACTTCCCAGAATGCAACTAAAGATAGCGAGATTTGAAAGGGGGAAAGCCCTTAATCCTTGAATGTCTTCAAGGATTGCCGGCATAAAAAACCCTTCGGCAACAATAACACACGTTGCCTATTTATTGCACAAAAGTATGTTCGATTATAGAGGTTTGCAGCTGATTTCTAAGTGAGTGAGTGCGAATACAGGTGAACGTAAGTGAAAAAGTAGACCTTAAGCTGCCTTTAAATACATGATAATCCCTAAATATAACTCCGAGATTCTTGGGATTGCCCTTCCAACGACTTCTGGCCGTTTTTGACCGAACTTGGCGACGATTCTTCATTTCCACACGTGTTCCAGCTTTGACTAAGTCCATATGACCGTTATGCATTCTTTCGTACTTGGCTTGATCACATGGAGTCAAATAAAAGATTAGTAACATCGCCCCAGCATGCTAGGTATCCGTGCATACTGGGATCAGATAGTACAGAAAAATAAACCCTGGATTCATTACACCCTAGGACAATAATTAAATAAAGAATAATATAAATATGAGAACCCTGGGTACCGATAAGTCAAATGCGCAGTCCCTGGATATTCGACATCCAGGGGTCCAGATCTGTTAAAAAGCATTAGCGAAATTAGCGCCGGAATTCAGGGTATAACAATTGCCCCCAAATTCGTAGCTTGTGGATAGAATTTCACAGCTGTGAATTTTTGAATTGCGATGACTCATCAAAGCTAGTTCAATCCGATCCGTTAATTTAGAAGTAGCTCCTCCACGATCCTTACCCACGTCTTCTCACTCCTGTAACTTCCATCCATTAAATACCCCTCTCTCTGAATCAGTTTTTACCCACTTCTTCCAGAGAGAAAAGCGATCATTGTCCCTTCGTTCCGTCTGCATTTTCCGATCAGGTACATCCTTCCTTCTCGCTTTCAATTTTCTTACTCGACGATGACTAGGAGACACATTCGTTTCGAGTCGACGACCATGCCTACGGGAATCAAAGATTTCTCTAACCAACGATACCTTCAAACCCCTGAAACGGAGACATGCAGCTTTGGTGAGGCCGACATTGTCGCGCTTAGGGCGTCCGGGTAGCTACCAGCCTTGGCTGAGATTCGACCGTTCGACCCCAAGTTAAGATCCGATTTCATATCTCCGACGTGGGGTTTGTTTTCCCGCAGCCTCTTTCACTGTTAGACTTTCCTATCCTTTTTCCGGCTTAGTCGCCGAGTTTTTTGAAGCTTCCGGCCTTTCCTATGCTCAAACTCTCCCTATGCTATGGCGCATCCTGGGTACCCTTGACCGTCTTAACCATTCTTTTGAACGCCTAATCGGCTTGCCTGAGTTAGCCCAGGTTTACGAGATGAAATCCCATGGCTCCAACCGTTTTCTGTTCAAATCCCTTACCAAAGACCTGCAGCTAGTGATAGGCGTCACTCAACGGGAAGAATGGAGAGGCCGATTCTTCTTTATGAAGCGATCAATTATTCCGGGGGGTCATCGTCTCCCTCTTAGGTGGATTATTAAGGGTAGGAAGACCTATCATAGAAATTTAGGGTTAGAATAAATATTTATAAATTTACTGACCTTGAATGTTGATCCATGCAGTGCCCAGCTTGTTAGAAATTGGTCCTGAAGAGCAGGAACTGCAGCTAACTTGGAGAAGTTTCTGAGCATCCCAGAGTCCGAGCGTTCATTCCATTGTGACGAGTTTTCTGCTTCTTCCTACCACACCCCCAGCATGTCGAGCTGTAAGTACCCTTGGATTTTTACTTACTTGTTTTTGGAGATGATTAGGATCTGACATTCAAGGTTTCTTTTTCAGCCGCTGCCCACAAGTTTGATCTTGATGACATGGATGCTACCCTGAGTTCTGGAACCGGCGCCGATGATGACATTCTGGTCGTTGAGTCCGTGAAGACCAAACCGACCCCTCTCACCAGGATCCTTCCATCCAGGGCCTCCGGGACCAAGAGAAAGACCCGGGGGTCAAGTGCTGCTGCTACCACCTCTGCTGCCCCAGTGCCATCTCCGACCTCTCGGCCACACAGAGCGAATCCCTTGTTCATCAAGTAATCGTTGCTCTACCCTGAATGAAATTGTTTTTGTCAGTCTTGACCCTAGATTACACTTTGTTTCAGGCCACTTCCCACATCCTGGATCTTCTGGCTGCCGCTGAGAAGCTAGCAGCTAATGCTGAGGCCTCAGCCAAGGTGAAAATCGCTTAAGCCAACAAGGAGACCACCAAGGCCAAGCTCTTCCATGACAAGGCTGTGAAGCTTATTGCTGAAAATGAGAAGAAGGCTGTTTAGGCAAGGAGGGACCACCAGGCTGCCATGGATGAGGTAGTCGAAACAACCAAGGTCTCGGCCCTTGTATCTCTACTGCAGGCCAGGCTCAAGATGGTGAAGGAGGCTAGGGACCTGAAACTGGTGAATCATCGGTGGAACCACCGCTTGTGGCTGAAGAAGCTGAAGGAGCTGGGAGGCACTATTCCCGAGGGCTTTGACTTGGAGGAGATCCAGGAAGCAGGGTGCTCTGCCCTGGTTGCAGCTGGTGACGGCAGCGAAATAGTGGTGGACCAGGTGAAGACTCAGGATACCGGGGACCAGGGTGATGCAGCCAAGGAAGGAGCTGGTGACAAAGAAGCCAAGGAGAAGGATGCAGGGGTTGCTGATGCAACAACCACGGGTACCGTTCAATAGCCCGTGGTCCTCTATGTTTCTCCTTTTTTCTGAAGCTTGTTTTAAATATTTTCTTTTGTAATAACTTGCTGGAGGTTAGATTCCCGGTGCTACATTGCTCCACCCACGAGTCTAGTACCTGTGGTTTTAACTTTAGACCACCCTGAGGTGGTTGGACAGTTTGCTCCGACCATAGGGTGGCTACCCTTTATAAATATCTGCTTTTGAACTATACGATTGTATGACGTCTTTATTTTTTGTTTTGGCTAAAAATTACTTAAGATGATTTAGAAAGATTTGAACCAAATAAGATTGTGAGGTTTGGTGCCTAGGATTAAGATACGAAAACTTTTGTAAAAATCCTGGGACAACAACTAAATTCCAGGGACAAAAGCCGGAATCCTGGGTTAAAATGTAAGTTTAGTTATGAAATTGATTAAGAAAGTTGATAACACAAATGAAACCTTGAATGCAAGTAGGAACACTGAGAATTTTACTAGGGAAAAGCCCTTAGCCCTTAGATGTCTCTAAGGCGCCGCCGGCATAAAAACCCCGGGTAGCGATAACACACGCTACCGATTTATTAATCACGTAAATGTTTGCGTATAGTGAGTAAATAAGGAATTGAATACGAGAATACAATGAGTAAAGCTCGAGTGAGCTGAAAGAAACGACTAAATGTCCTATTTATACTCCTAGCTCTTCAACAACTTGTCCGATATTCCAGGGATCTTCTCTTCAACGTCTTTTTCAGTTGGTTGACCGAGTTTCCCGCTAACAACCTTTGACCACGTGCGAAATAAGTCTTCAGCTCATTCCATTCGACCGTTGGTGGACTTCGTCAACCTGTCCTTGATCAGATATAGGCACAAAATGCGTTAGTAACAATGTCCTAGCATGCGGGGTCATTTCCACATGCTAGGTCATTCGTACAATAACAGTGACCCTGGATTATACTCATCGTGGGCCATAATAATGTATGACAAAAACGAAATAAATGTAAACTTCCCTGGATTACGATGCCATCATAGGACATTACCTCAGTTCTGGCACATTCAGGGTTATTAAGCCTTACCTGATAAATTCTGGGTCACACAATTCCTGGGTCTATCCTGCCCTAAGCCTATACCTGTACCCTGGATCACTAGCCAAAAATTAAGGGTATAACAATTGCCCCCAAATTTTCACAAGTTGTTGATAAGTATAACAGCTGTGAAAATTTCAAATTAGGGTCTAATCCTCCTTTGTTTTGATCGTGTCCGTTAAACGAGGATCCACTATGCCACGTCGAGGGATAACATCCCATCACCTCTGCAACTTCTAACCTTCATAAATACTAGCTTTAACCTCTCCTCTCTCCACCATTAACTTTTTCGAGAGCATTAGGATCTCCGGCTTCTTTTCTCCGACCAGGTAATCTTCTCCTTCTAGCCTTTCCTTTTCTTTCTTTTCGATCATGACTCGCAAGAAAATCCGGTCGGAAATCCTGGCTAAAAAGACCGGGATCGAGGATTTTCTCGATCAAAACTACCTGCAGAATCGGGAGTTAGAAATTAGTACCTTCACCGATGCCGATATTACCGCATTGTCTTTGTCGGGCCTCCTTCCCCCTAGCGCTGAAATCAGGCCCTTCAATAGAAGAGTTAGGTTGGATTTTAGCTCTGAGACATGGGTTTGTTTCCCACTCACCCCTTTTTCCATGGGTTTGTCTTTTCCTTTCACCGGCCTTCTGGCTGAGTTCTTTGAGGCCACCGGCCTTGCTTATGCCCAAACCCTCCCCATTGTATAGAGAATCCTGGGCACTCTTGACCGTCTTAACAGGGAGTTTGACTCTCTGATTGGGTTATCTGAACTAGCCCTGGGTCATGAACTCAAATCCCATGGTAGCAACCGGTTTTTGTTCAAGGCTCTGAACAAGGAGGTTCAAATGGTTCCTCGGGCTTCATTTCACGAGGAGTGGAAGGGGAAGTTTTTCTTTGTCAAGCGATCAACCATCCCGGGAGGGATGGATCTTCCGATAAGGTGGAGAGTAGATGGTAGGTTCTCACCTGCATTAGGAATTAGGATTTTCTTATAATTACATATTATTCAAACACTGACCTTGGATTTTATTGTTTTGCAGTGCCTAGCTTGAGTTCAATCGGCCCAGCAAATCCAGGGGCATTTGAGAGATTTGAGACATTCCTGACCATTACCGAGCAAGACCGAGAGTTCAAGGCTGATCCCCACCAAGCTGCTTCCTCCTCTTCTCACAGCATGTCTAGTTGTAAGTTTCCTGGTACGTTGCTTTATGTTCCTTGGATTTTGCCTATTTCTCACGTTTCTGTTCTTCAGCTACTGCTAGTCCCATCAACCTCGAGGACGTTGATCTAGACGCTTTCCTACTGGGCGGATCTGAGCAAGACATCCAGGTCCTTGCCAGTGTGAAAGCTGAGCCCATGTCTGCCCCCAAGGCTCCTTCTTCAAGGGCCTCTGGCACAAAACGTAAGACCAGGGCTGCCACTACTACTCCTTCTCTGCTACCCCTGGAAAACATGGATGCTACCAAGCTGCTCACACATGCTGAGGCTTCCTCTCGCCAAGTAAGTAAATTCTGGGTACCCCTGAATTTTCTGTATAGTTAAGCCATTCAGGATCTAAAATACATGTTTAAATAACCTTGTCTTGCAGATTGTTGGGCGATTCTTCGAGCTGGTCCGGGCTGCCGATAAGCGTACCCATGATGCTGAGTCTTTAGCCAAGAGGGAGGTCGCTACCCTAAACAAGGAGCTGAACATGACCAGGGCAATGGCCAACAAGAACCTGGGGCTGGTGCAGGACCTGGAGAAGAAGGCAGTGGATGCACGGGCTGATCATGAGGCTGCTCTGGATGCGAAGGGTGATGAAGGTAGGT
>JBCNJP010000008.1:13557787-13574983 GCA_039602395.1 Deinandra increscens subsp. villosa
TCTGATTCAGTATTGCATTTATGTTTCATATCTGAAAATTTCGGTGTGTTTTCATGTAAAGTTTCAAAAAGCCAAAAAGATTTTGTTTCTTATTTGTTTTCGACCGATCGATATGTGATACGAAATCAAAATTTCAAAACTATATCTTGGATTCTCGAAGAGAAGTTTTGCGCCAAGATTAAATTAATTTTCAAAAGAAAAGGAAACCGTGTTTCTGTCTTCTGAAATTACAGGTTTGTGTGTCAAGACTCAAGCATGGTGAGAGGGGGAGTATGAAGTATTTTTCACAAATGGATCTTGAAGTGCAAAGATAATTAAAGTGTGATACAGCCATGCAAGCTCTATTTCTGACAAGATTTCAAGTCAAAGATCGGATGTAGCAATGTTGAAGATTGAAGACTGAAGTTTAGTTAGAGAATAGATACACTACACGTTAAGGGGGAGTTTGTTAGAGTATATTCCTATGCTATGAGTGTCTCGTGTATTGTATCTATGTGAGCGAGTCTTAGAATGAATTGTAGTGACTATTTGGTTAGTGGCGTACCACATGGTCCGGCGGACCATGTGGTCCGGCGTACCAGTTGGTACGTTGGGCGTTTAATCACTTACTATAAATAGGTGTGTGTTAGAATGTTAGCTTAACCAGTTCAGTCATTCTACACCTTTCTGTGTGTGTTTCTAAAGAGAGAAACTAGAGAGAACTTCATTGTATCTTCAAGTGATCAATAAGATTTCTCTTATTTACATCCGTTGTTACTATGATTGATTGATACACGCAGTAGTAAGATCGTTTCTCGTTTCTACATTCCTGAACTGTCTGAGCTTCCTGTGAGCATCCTAAAAATACACCCCTAACAGTCGGTACGACTAAGAGGAAATCCCTAGTTCGCCAGTACGGCACCAGGCATGACCCCAGAAATAACTCAAAGATTACCTAGTGGCCCAGGATCATTGACTTAATCCAGGGTCATAACAGTTAAAACTTAAGTAAATTAACTACTTGGTTAGTTAATTCTAATTGTTATGTTCATATGACAGGGAACATTCACAAGTCTACTAAAGCTACGAGGATTTCTGAATCCTGGGGGCAACCCAGGAATACTAAGGTAAACCCTAGAATGGTTCCATGCACTAGCAAATATTTTTCAAATATTTCAAACACAATCTTGTAACTAAAAGCAGTTATATTAAAGGACCCATCCTAGGTCCGGAAAAGTTCCAACCACCCTAGGATGGGGGCATGTCAAAAACCCTGGATTCATAATCCAGGGGTGGGGCATATTGTCTTAAACAAAAAACCAGGAAACATCAACCGGCATCACATCACAAGCAAAAAATTAAAAAAATTTTTAAACAAGAACCACAAAAAACAAGAAGACGACCCCCAACTTTCAGACTGCATCCTGGGTCGTCTCCTTAGCTTCCTCCACCGGCACCTCCTCTGCTGCCTTGGGCTCCTGGGCTGGCACATTCCCCTCCTTGGGTTGATCAATGTCCATGGCATGGTCGGCAGAGCCCTTGGATGGGGTGCGCTTGCTGGTTCCAGGGTCAGCTTCAGGGTCACACCCAGCAGGGATAGATGCGCCTAGCTCGCGTAGTTTGGCTGCCCATCCGGTCACATCCTATTTGGGGTTCTAGAACCCCAGGTCCCTGGCCTCCTTAGCCATCTTCAACCTGCACTGGAGGAGCGAGATGCGGGCTATCAGCCTGCCCTCGTCACCCTTTGCAGCCAGAGCAGCCTCATGATCAGCTCGCGCATCCACAGCCTTCTTCTCCAGGTCCTGCACCAGCCCCAGATTTTTATTAGCCGCCGCCTGGCCAAGTTCAGCTCCTTGTTCAGAGCAGCAACCTCCTTCCTGGCTAAAGACTCAACATCATGGGTACGCTTATCGGCAGCCCGGACCAGCTTGAAGAATCGCCCAGCAATCTACGAGACAAGGTAATTTAATTAAATATTTTAGACCCTGAATGGTTTAACTATACGGAAAATTCATGGGTACCCAGGATTTACTTACTTGGCGAGAGGAAGCTTCAGCATGTGAGAGCAGCTTGGCAGCGTCCATGTTTTCCAGGGGTAGCAGGGAAGGAGCAGCAGCGGCAGCCCTGGTCGAGAGGAAGCTTCAGCATGTGAGAGCAGCTCGGCAGCGTCCATGTTTTCCAGGGGTAGCAGGGAAGGAGCAGCAGCGACAGCCCTGGTCTTACGCTTTGTGCCAGAGGCCCTTGAAGAAGGAGCCTTGGGGGCAGACATGGGCTCGGCCTTTACTGGGGCCAAGACCTGGATGTCTTGTTCAGATCCACCCAGCAGGAAAGCGTCTGGATCAACGTCCTCGAGATTGATGGGAGTAGCAGTAGTTGAAGAACAGAAACATGAGAAATCAACAAAATCTAAGGAACAAAAAGCAGGGTACCAGTACACTTACAACTAGACATGCTATGGGAAGTGAAAGAGGCAGCTTGGTGGGGATCAGCCTTGAACTCTCGGTCCTCCTCGGTGATGGTCAAGAACGTCTCAAACCTCTCGAATGTCCCTGGATTTGCAGGGCCGACTGAGCTAAAGTTGGGCACTGCGAAACAGAAAAATCCAAGGTTAATATTTGTATAACATATAATAAAAAGAAAATCCTAATTCCTAATGCAGGTGGGAACCTACCATCTGCTTTCCACCTAATCGGAAGATCCATCCCTCCTGGAATGGTTGATCTCTTGACAAAGAAAAATTTTCCCTTCCATTCCTCATGAAATGAAGCCCGAGGAACCATTTGAACCTCCTTGTTCAAAGCTTTGAATAAAAACCGATTGCTACCATGGGACTTGAGTTCATAACCCACGGCTAATTCAGGTAACCCAACCAGGGAATCGAACTCCCTGTTGAGACGGTCAAGGGTGCCCAGGATTCTCCATACGATGGGGGAGGGTTTGGGCATAAGCAAGGTCGGTGGCCTCAAAGAACTCGGCCAGAAGACCGTTGAAAGGAAAAGATAGGCCCATGGAGAAAGGTGTAAACGGGAAACAAACCCATGTTTTAGAGCTAAAATCAGACCTAAGTCTTCTATCGAAGGGTCTGATTTCAGCGGTGGGGGGAAGAAGACCCGACAACGACAATGTCGTAATATCGGCGTCGGTGAAGGTGCATGTTTCTAATTCCCGACTCTGCAAGTAGTTTTGATCGAGGAAGTCCTCGATCCCTGTCTTTTTAGCCAGGGTTTCCGACCGGATTTTCTTGCGAGTCATGATTGGAAAGAAAGAAAAGGAAGGGATAGAAGGAGAAGATTACATGGTCGGAGGAAGGAAGCCAAAGATCTTAACGTTAACCTCTGCTCTCGAAAAAGTTAATGGTGGAGAGAGGAGAGGTTAAAGCTAGTATTTAAGGAGAGTGGAAGTTGCAGGGGTGATGGGATATTACCCCATGACGTGGCGTCATGGATGCTCGGTTAACGACCACGATCAAAACAAACGTGGATTAGACCCTAATTTGAAATTTTCACAGTTGTGATACTTATCTACAACTTGCGAAAATTTGGGGGCAATTGTTATACCCTGAATTTTCAGCTCGTAATCCAAGGTACAGGTATAGGCTTAGGGCAGGATTGACCCAGGAATTGTGTGACCCAAAATTTAACAGGTAACGTTGAATAACCCTGAATGTATCAGAACTGAGGTAATGTCCCGGGATGTCATCGTAATTCAGGGAAGTTTATATTTATTTTACTTTTGTCATACTTTATTATGACCCAGGATGAGTATAATCCAGGGTCACTGTTGTTGTACGAATGACCCAACATGTGGAAATGACCCTGCATGTTAGGACATTGTTACTAATGCATTTTGTGCCTATATCTGATCAAGGACAGGTTGACGAAGTCTACCAACGGTCGAATGGGATGAGCTGGAGACTTATTTCGCACAACCAACTGAAAAAGACATTGAAGAGAAGATCCCTGGAATATCGGACAAGTTGTTGGAGAGCTTGGAGTATAAATAGGACATTTAGACTTATTATTCAGCTCACTCGAGCTTTACACATTGTACTCTCGTATTCATTTCTCTGTTTACTCACTGTATTAAAACAATTTCGTGATCAATAAATTGGTAGTGTGTGTTATCGCTACCCAAGGTTTTTATGCCGGCGGTGCCTTAGAGACATCTAAGGGCTAAGGGCTTTTCCCTAGTAAAATTCTCGGTGTTCTCATTTTGCATTCAAGGTTTCATTTGTGTTATCAACTTTCCTAATCGATTTCTTAATTAAACTTACGTTTTAACCCGGGATTCCGGCTTTTGTCCCTGGAATTCAGCTGTTGTCCCAGGATTTTTGCAAACAGTTTTCGTATCTTAATCCTAGGCATCAAACCTCACAATCTTATTTGGTTCAAATCTTACTAAATTTTCTTAAGTAATTTTTAGCCAAAACACTTTTGTCGACTTTTCTTTTATTGGTCATTGCCCTCACATCGCTTTTCTAAAGCATCCCACAAACTCTTTTTTGTGTAGTTACTTGAGAATTGATGTAATAAATCTGTAGGCAATGCCATTGTTAAATTACCATATGTTTTCGTCTCAGCTTTATACGCTTTCTTTTGTTCTCCAGAAAGCTTTCTTTGAAGAATTGGTTCCCCATCTTCACCTTTAGGATAAACATTTGGCTCAGAATATGACAACCACATATCAATATCATTAGCAGATACATATGCTTCAAACCGTGTAATCCAACTACGATAATCTTCCAATTTGAGCAATTTAGGAACTTTCTGACTTGTTCCGATTTCATTATCATAGTTCATCATCATTTGCATCGTAGTCTGAACCGAATTTTGAATAGCCGCAAACGCTTGAAAATCGGACATTTCGAAAAATCTGATTACTATTCACTCCGAACTTGCTCCGAACTACCTCCGAACTTCCTCCGACTTACTCCGAACCTAGTCCGAAACTAAAAGCGACGAGCTCCCTCTGAAGCTAGCCTTCGGACAATCTAATAGAAACTAGACCGAACTTGTTCCGAACGATGACCGAACTCTGTCCGAACATGCACCGAACTTCCATCGAATCTCACCGAACTCTCACCGAAACAGGAAAAACGACCGAACTTTGTCCGAACCTCGAGTTCGGAGTGGTTACTCCGAAGTTGTCCGAACCTAAAACGAGACCAAGCTCACTCGACAACATTTTCTCGATTTTCAGTGTGTTTGACTGGAATTTTCAACAGGAACTCAAGCAAACTCGATAGAAACGGATTAGGAATGAATTTTTGACGTGAAGCACACTCGAAAAGATCAAACGAACTCAAAAATGAATGACATTTTCGCAAAAACGTGAATTTTGAGTCAAAACTCCGAGAAACAATGATTTCCGAACAATAGAGCAAACCAAAAGCTCTGATACCACTTGAAATTGCTTGAGCGTGTGGATCGTCTACTTAATCGTTATGAAATCAATGTAATACGAGTTGGAACACAAAGAGTAAATACAAATGAATTGTATTAACCACTGAGATGACCACAGAGTACACAGAGAATATATGACCAAGAAGCTTGCTGAATTCTAATATAAGACTACTATTTATACACATTGAAACCCGCTGGTCCAAACCTCAGGTTCGGACCTGTTCGGACCTGTTCGGACCTGTTCGGCCCTGTCCGAACTCAAAGTTCGGCCAAGGTTCGGCCAGACCTAATCTTGCATGTCTTCGTCTTGTATTCAATACTTCACATGACGCTCAGGACCATGTATCAACAGAAAGGGTAAATGCAAAATAGAAGTTAATATCGTAACAGACTGTGAAGTACAAGAAAAGCGGAAACAACCAGGGGTACCTGATGGGCGACAACCTCAGCATGTTGCACAAGTTCCTGGGGAGACATTTCAGCCAAGGGTGTTGGACAGTAGCGGTGCTAGATCCTCGGGTCTTCCTCTTCATACCTGTTGCCCTGGATGTGGTAGCCTTGGATGCTGGAGTAGGCCCGGCCTTGACGGTGCTCAGTATTACAAGATCCTGGTCATCGGCTAGCTTGGAGGAGAGGGCGGCTTCGAGGTCGTCGATGTCGTAAGCGGGGGCAGCTGCAAAAAGAAACATGACCCATGATGTCAGCAAATCAGGTACGCAAAAATTAACAAAATGCAGGGTAACTTACAACTAGACATGCTGAAGGAAGGCTGGGAGAGGGCTGGATGCTCAAATGCTTTAAATGCGCGCTCAAACTCTGGAATACCCAGGAATTTCTGCAAATTGCTCTCAGTCTCTTCTTCCTCAGGACCGATTACTCTTAAACTCTTGGCTGCAAAGAATGACATTCAAGTTCAGATTATATGATATTAAATAAAATCCTAACATCTAGTGCAGGTATGCCTACCCTCTACAATCCAGGCTTGTGGAAGGTGGAAACTACCGGGAATGCTGGAACGCTTGACAAAAAAGAATTTACCCTTCCATTCACCGTGTTGGGTAGCGTTAGGAACGAGTTGCATGTCTTTAGAAAGCGCTTTGAACAAGAAACGGCTTGAACCATGCGATTTCAGCTCATAGGCCATGGTGTTCAAAGGAATTGTTCAAGCGATCCAGGGTTCCCAGGATGCGCCATAAAACTGGAAGGGTCTGGGCATAAAAAAGTCCTGTGGCCTTAAAGAACTCGGCGACGAGACCGGAAAAAAGGAAGGATAAACCCATACTAAAGGGGGTGAATGGAAAGCAGAACCAGGTCGGAGAGACGAAGTCTGATCTCAACCTAGGGTCGAAAGCCCTAATGACTGCAGAGGGAGGTAGAAGACCAGAGTTCTTCACCAATGTGATTTCATCGTTGGTGAAGGTGCATCTTTCTTGCTCGGGATGGAGGAGGAACTTTTGATCGAGAAAGTCCTTCACCCCGGCGAGAGAAACAGTGGGCTCTCAACAAATTCGATGCTTGGTCATGGTTCGAAAAAGAAAAGAAAGATCGAAGGGGAGAAGATTACTTGGACGGAATCGGTAAAACAGACGATTGGAGCTCGCAATTCTAGACTTGGGTGAGGTAAAACACTCGAGTAATCGGGTATTTATGGGCGAAAGAAGTTACAGAGGTGAGAAGACATCAAGGTATCAGATTGAAATGGAAAAAGCAAATTAAGCGGACGAGATTAAACCGAAGATGATGACTCATCTCGATTCAAAAAATTCACAGCTGTAGATCTTATCTACAAGCTGCGAATTTTGGGGGCAATTGTTATACCCGGAATTTTCGTTCAGATTCTTACTAATGATCTCCGACAGGTTAAGACCCATGGATGTCGAACATACAAGGAACGCGTTTTCGGTAACTTAACCCAGGATGTCTGCTTATAATATATGTAATTTTTATCCCGGGATGTAATGCACTCTGAATCTGTTTATCTATTTAATCCCAGCATGCACGGGTACCCTGCATGCTAGGAAAGCTTTACTAATCTTTCTCTTTGATTCCGTTTGTCTAAGCTAGGAACAGAAGGGAAGATATCGGTCATATAGACCTGGTCAAGGTCAGAAGCACGTGTGGAAAAGGAGACCTGCCGTTAAATTTTGGGGGGTCTCCTTTTCCAAAATTATAAGCAGACATCAGGGTATAACAATTTTGGAGGCAATTGTTATACCCTGAATTTTCGTTCAAATTCTTACTAATGATCTCCGATAAGTTAAGACCCCTGGATGTCGAACATACAGGGAACGCGTTTTCGGTAACTTAACCCAGGATGTCTACTTATAATTTATTTAATTGTTATCCCAGGATGTAATGCACTCTGAATCTGTTTATCAATTTAATACCAGCATGCACGGGTACCCTGCATGCTAGGAAAGCTTTACTAATCTTTCTCTTTGATTCCGAGTGTCTAAGCCAGGAACAGAAGGGAAGATAACGGTCATATAGACTTGGTCAAGGTCAGAAGCAGGTATGGAAAAGGAGACCCGCCGTTAAACTCGGTCAAATAACGGTCGAAGGTGGTTGAAAGAAGATCCCAGGAATCTCGGGATGTTAGTTAGGTTTTCTATGTATTTATACGTGGCATAGGACTTAGTTTCTCACTCTCTCGATCACCTGTATTCACACTACCACATAGCAATTAAGCCGCAAACAATTGTACTCGGAATATTTTACTTAGCAATAAAGAGGCAACGTGTGTTATCGTTGCCGAAGGGGTTTTTTATTCCGGCAATCCTTGAAGACATTCAATGATTAAGGGCTTTTCCCGCTTTCAAATCTCGTTGTTCTTAGTTGCATTCAAGAAAGTGTTCACTTATGTTTCCATTCATATTAACTAAACCTTGAATTTCGACAAACCAATCCGATTTTTAGTATCCAACATCCAGGGCACCATACCTCACAAACGAATTTGGTTACCTAATTTAGCTTCATAATTTTTTTACCAAAACAGTCTGCTAGAAAACAGGATGATTAGGGAAGTCAAGTTCCCAAGATGGTTGGCAAATGTGGTGGTAGTGGGAAAAAAAATGGCAAACGGAGGGTCTGTGTAGATTACACAGACCTGAACCGTGCATGTCTTAAAGATCCCTTTCCCTTACCGCACGTCGACTCTATGCTGGATGCAACGGCATGTCATGAAATGTCAACATTCATGGATTCCACCTCAGGGTTCCAGCAGATTCAAATGGAGCCAAGTGAAGACATTCAATGATTAAGGGCTTTTCCCCCTTTAAAATCTCGTTGTTCTTAGTTGCATTCAAGGAAGTGTTCACTTGTGTTTCCATTCATATTAACTAAACCTTGAATTTGACAAACCAATCCGATTTTTAGTATCCAACATCCAGGGCACCATACCTCACAAACGAATTTGGTTACCTAATTTAGCGTCATAAATTTTGACCAAAACAGTCTGCTAGAAAACAGGATGATTAGGGAAGTCAAGTTCCCAAGATGGTTGGCAAATGTGGTGGTAGTGGGAAAAAAATGGCAAACGGAGGGTCTGTGTAGATTACACGGACCTGAACTGTGCATGTCTTAAAGATCCCTTTCCCTTACCGCACATCGACTCTATGGTGGATGCAACGGCATGTCATGAAATGTTAACATTCATGGATGCCACCTCAGGGTTCCAGCAGATTCAAATGGAGCCAAGTGATCAGGAGAATACAACGTTCATTACATGTCACACCCTGTAATTTCTGTGTCGGGCGTGAATGAGATAGAATCACAGTCAAGGTTACACGAAACGATCTATGGATGGTTAAACAACTAGAGCGGTTTTGAGGAGTCGGAAACATTTCATTTCAGATTTAGCAGGGTAAAATAATAATAATATGTTTCATTTGTTTCATAGTTTACAAAACAAGTATTAAAAGATTTAAAGACATGACACCGTTAGGTGTTATGTAGTGAAATCTCCAAAAGGCTAGTGTGACCATGACTCCAGATAATATGAAGGATCCTAATGATAATGCACAAAAGAAGTATTCCATACAAGCAAGCGGCCAATCAAGTACCAGAGAATTCATATACTAAAACGGTCAACATAAAGTTGGTGAGTTCACAGGTTTAAGTAAAAATAGAACTGTAATTGACAAGAACGTTTGATATCAGTTTTATCACCCATTTAATAATATGTTAAGATGCTGTAAATTTTTATTACCACGAACCTTGAATTCCAAAACTAACTGATTACCCACTCATGGTATTCTGTCCAGGATTACCGAATAGCGATTATAACATTATGTACCCTATTGACTGAAAATGAGAGTCAGGATTGGAGCTACCAATCAGGGAAGGGGCATTAACCCAATAGATCTATTCACGTGTCATCGTTTCGTTGAAATTAATCGGATTCAATTAATAGTGGGGCTTTGGATCATAACATGAATCAACATGAATACGACAAAGTGGACGAATAGTTCATGTAATCAATAATGGTAACAGATTATCTAATTATCAGGCATGATATGAGTTATATGAATTCTCCCCCAAAAGCACAATAAAACAGTTTAAAAGAGGGGCCGTGAAGACTCACAGAAATCAGGTAGTTTAGAATGATGTAACGGCGGATAACAGGCAACCTAGCAGTCTTAAATTAATATAAGACAGCTTAAGGTCTAGAGTTTGGATTGACAGTTCAGTCACTCCCAATTGATGGTCAAGTCTTGATGTCATGATGAGCCGGGTGGTTGTCGATAACAGAAGGCTTTAGGAATGATTTATTCTCAATAAATAATTTAAAATCGATAACGTTTTGGAAAATGAAGTTATATATAATCTAAAAAATATATAAAGATTTTCCTACATTATAAATGATTTAGTTCAATATTTATTTTAATAAGTATTAGTTTGAAACATGGGCTCAATTTCGTTTACAAAAACTGTTTGTAGTAAAAGCCCAAAAAAACCCGGGTTTCCATCGGTATTTATCAACTCGCACTATTTTCCAATATTACTAGAAATAAAATTATAATAATTAATGAATTTCCATAAAAATGTAGTTTTAGGATTTAAAACCCTAAAGTGCCAGTTTTGCCGGTACGCGCCCGGTTTTGACAGTTTTGTCCATGCGACTAGTTTTAAGGCCTGATAAATTATCCGGACACCTTGTAAATATAACCTAAGTCATGATAGGTCCTTACAAGTGTTCCAAATCAGTTCAAACAATATTTGACATAACTTTACAAAAACGAGGTTTCCGGGTCCGTTAAAAGTCCATTTTAAAGCCGGTTTTGACCTAGTTTTAGCTCAAATCAAAAGGGATCTTTTTAGCCAACTTTTACCACTCATTTATAGGTCTAAGTATACTGTTAGAAATTCTAAATATTCTTAAAAAATCGGAGTTGGCCTGAGGGGTCGTTTTTAGGGTTTTTCGGCTTATGTTTTGTAATTTAGGGGTACTTAGGGTCATTTCCAAGCAAAGTGCCTTTACAAAAGTTGTTCCAAAAGTGTCAAAATGAGTCCCTAAAGTTTTGGATCTGTCCGAAACGGATCTTTAGTTTTTGATGAAAAATCTAGTGGAGTTAAGTTCTTTAAACATGGTTTAAGTAGTGTTTTGCATTTCTAAGGCCATGGATCTACATGTTTAGGCATTTTAACTTCTAAAACATAATCTAAGGCATAGAACATCATCAAATCATGGGATACAAGTTCTCATGTAAAACTAGTTAGTAAACAACATCATTAACAAGGATTAACAAAGATTAAGTGTTTTCTAGACTTTTATCAACCAAAGATCATCATAATCATCAAGACTTGTCATAGGAGTGGATTGATCATGGAAACGAGTAAGAATACATGGTCTAGTAAGATGAACTTGAAATAAATCCATAGAACTTACTTGTTCTTGAAAGGTTTTCAAGAAAAAGGGATGAAAAGGTGATGAGAATGCTTGTGAATGCCTTTGATCTCCTCTCCTTCTTGTTCCTTGGCTAAAAATATAGAGAGAGGGTAGAGAGAGAGAGGGGAGAGGTGGTGGGAGCTTTCTCTTGATTAAGGTTTGCAAATGAAATGAAAGTGTCTAAATGTGTTTATATATGTGGTGAAATAAAGAGTAAGGGAGGGTGTTTGGTTTGCTCGTGGGCAGGCTCAAGGGGGGGGGGGGTTACGGGTTTGGAGCCAAGAGAGGAGGGACTAGAGTGTTGTGTGGTTTAGTGAACAAGTAACCAAGTGAGTATGTGTGTTGTTGTTGTGTTGCGTGACTGAGAGAAGAGGGGGGGTCGGGTCAAAGGGAAAGCGTGAGGTGAGGGATGGTGTAATGAGGTGATAGATTGGTGGTTATGGGGTAAGGTGGTGGAGTGTGAAAGGGGTTGAATGAAAATGATGATGATGAGGTATGGTGTGGAGAATGGTGGTGGTTGACTTGCATGGGGGTGGGGCCGACGTGTAGGGTGGCGGCGGTGGTGAGGTTGGCCGGAGGTGGTGGTGGCCGGTGGTGATGGGTGGTGGTGCTTGGTGGTCAGTCGGGTGGAGTCACATGCAAACATGCAAAGGTGGCGGGTCAGTTTATTAATAAACGAAACGGTTCGGCTCGGTTTTTAATCGCGAACGAATGCGATTAACGAGTGAAAACTTTCGGTGAGTTTTGGTCTCGAGATTTTGACACGGATGATGGCCTATAGTAAAGTCTAGATAAAAATATTTTATTTTTATTAAAAACGTCATACGTCATGTTAAATAATTATTTAAGTTTTTAGACAAAATGGTTAATATTTTCTATGCGTTGGTTTCTCACGTAAATATTAGACATCCGGGTTTACAAGTTGATATGTATATTAAATATACTACAAGAGTGACGGAAATAATAAATAAAATATTAATTTTATTTTATTTTATTATTGAAGTTCCATCGATAACAACAATATTAATTTACCGTTTTATGGTGGTTTGGTTATCGTTTTACCGTAGGGTCACGTCAAGACTATCAAGAGATTGGCATAATACGTTCTCTAAGTTAACAAACCTAGATAATATGCACAATTAATAGATAAGCACATAACTAAACAAGATTTTTGACTTAGGAAATTTACGGGTTGTCACATTACACCCACATGTATTTATTGTTATGTTGCTATGCCTTTTGGATTGAAAAATGCAGAGGCCACCTACCAAAGACTGGTGAATATGATGTTCAAAGAAAAGCTAAGAGAAACTATGGAGGTGTATATAGACGACATGGTGGTAAAATCCCTGAATGTCAGCACCCAAGTCCATGATGTTAAAGATTCTTTTGATACCTTGGACAAATACAATATGAAGCTAAATCCATATAAATGTCATTTTGGAGTGGGTGCTGGAAAATTCCTGGGTTACATGGTGACCAAGAGAGGAATCGAGGCTAGTCCTGAACAAATTCGTGCCATTGTGAGTCTGAAGTCGCCAGAATCAACCAAGGATGTGCAAAGGCTGACAGGCCGGGTTGCAGCCTTAAACAGATTTATCTCCAAATCCTCGGAGAGATGCCGAGATTTCTATGACATCCTAAGAAAGAACAAAAAGTTCGAGTGAATATCCCAGCATGAGCAAGCCTTCCAGGATTTTAAGTCATATTTATCCTCAACACCTCTCCTCATGAAGCCAAATCCAGGGGAACCATTGTCCTTGTACCTTGCAGTTTCGAGAAATACGATGAGTGCAGTCCTAATCAAGGATGCAGAGGGTCAACAACACCCGGTGTACTATGTAATTAAGAGTCTTCTTGATGCTGAATCCAGATATTCGCATCTAGACAAACTTATACTAACCCTAAGTATGGCTTCTACTAAACTTAGACTTTATTTTGAAACTCATACTATACACGTGAAAACTAACTACCCTATAAAGTATGTCTTGAGAAAACATGAGATGTCAAGTAGGATAGCAAAATGGTCCCTGAAGCTGAGCGCTTACAACCTGGTCTACGAATCAAGGACAGCCATAAAATCATAGGCTCTAGCAGACTTTGTGGCCGATTTTAGTAGTGACATCCAAAATGAAGCAGATCTAGAATTCCAGAGCCTACTGGAAGAAGAATTCTCAGGATGTTGGATCCTATTTACAGATGGGGCATCCAATTTCAGGGGTACAGGCCTTGGAATCATACTGAAATCGCCACAGGGGGACATGATACCCTAGGCTGTTAGGTGTGGATTCCAGGCAACTAACAACGACGCGGAGTATGAAGCCCTGATTGCTGGCTTACAATTAGCCTTGCATCTTGGGATCAAGAACATCCAGGTATACGTCGACTCGTTACTTTTAACTAATCATTTTAATGGAACTTATGTAGTGAAAGGGGAGAAGCTAGCCAAGTACCTAGAGATTGTGAAGGCTATATCCTAGGATTTTCAAACTTTCAACATTCAGCAAGTACCCAGGGATGAAAATGCTTAAGCAGATGTACTAGTAAACCCGGGGTCAGCATTCAAGGCAATGAAGGATACACACATCCCCATAATCCACATACTAAGCCCAGCAATCAACCAATAGGAGAACCTAGAAGACACTGATGCTCGGGGCAGGGTCTTAGCATCCGATTCCCAGGATGGACGATGTCCTGATTCCCAGGATAGTCCGTCATCTTAGACTCAGCCTATCATAGACTATCTACAGAATGGTTCTATCCCGAAAGAAGAAAAGGATGCTAGGGCATTCAGAACCAGAATGGCCAGGTACGTTCTTATAAAAGGGAAATTGTATAAAAAATCAGTTGTAGGTACATACTTAAGATGCTTGGAAGACGATGAAGCTCAACAAGTACTCAAAGACATCCATGAAGGCGACTGTGGAAACCACACAGGGGGCAGGTCTCTAATGTCTAAAATCCTGAGAACAGGCTACTTCTGGCCATTCTTGAGAAAGGATGCCCAGGATTTCGCCCTTAAATGTGATGCTTGCCAGAGACACGCCAATATTCCTCATCAACTGACTGAACCCTTCCATCATTTCCCTGCATCCTGGCCCTTTATGAAGTGGGGAATGGACATCGTGGGGAAGCTGCCACGGGCTCCGGGAGGAAAAGTCTTTATGTTAGGAATGACTGATTACTTTTCAACATGGATAGAGGCTGAGGCATATGTCTAAGTTAGAGAAAAAGAAGTCATCTCATTCATCAAGAGGAATATCATAACAAGATTTGGCATACCCTCTGAGATAGTGTGTGAAAATGGATCTCAATTCATTGGCAAAAGGACTACTGGATTCTATAAATGTTTGGGGATAAAATGATAACTTCTACACCAGTGCATCCTCAGGCTAATGGCCAGGCAGAGTCTAGCAATAAGATCATCATTAACAATTTGAAGAAAAGGCTCAAGGAGAAGAAGGGAAAAGGGGCAGAAGAATTACCATTAACATTGTGGACTGATAGAACTACATCCAAGAATGCCACTGGCCAGACTCTATTTTCTTTGGTCTTTGGTACGGAGGCAGTCACTCCAACAGAAATGGTGGTCCCAACATTTAGGGTTATCAGTCAAACACAGGATGCAAATAATGAATCCCTGGCTGACGACCTTGATACCGTGGATGAGCTACGAGAACAAGCTGCTTGGAGAATGACCGTATATCAACAAAGAATCTCTAAGACCTACAACAAACATGTAAGGATCCGAAGATTCAAGGTAGGAGAATTGGTTTTAAGGAAAGCATTTCAGAGCACGAAGAATCGAGGGGATGGTAAGTTAGCCCCTAAGTGGGAAGGTCCCTATCTGATTAACTCAGAGGCAGGTAAGGGGGCATATTGGCTTGCTAATATGGAAGATGAATTATTACCAAGACCATGGAATGCGATTCACTTGAAAGCCTATCTTATGTAACGCTGGTACCCCAGGATGCTGTTGTTGGAAAAAGGTGTCCTGACCCGAAAAAATTAATGAACCCGACCCGATATTGACCCGTAAGAGTTACACTCGGGTCAACGGACCATAAATCTAATTACCCGTTAATTAGTATTTAAACGAACAATTGATTTATTAAATAAATAATTATTCATTTATTTAATTAAACGATAAAACATTTACGATTAAAACACTCGCTAATTAATTAAACGGGCTGATCAGTTGTTACTGGATTAATAGACTGATCAGATTGGTGGACTGGTGAAGATCACGATCGGGCCCAGTTCATCTGAGCCCTGGTCCGCGATTTTATTAATAATGAGTACAGAGCAAGCAATCAAAAGGAACCCTAATCCCCACTCTCTCTCTCTCTTTTTGTGTCGACCCCAAACTAGCGCCACCCCCTTGCCGCCGCCGATTACCACTCGACACAACCACCACCATTCGTCGCCTATCGGATGGATCCCCGTTTATAGAGCGTTTGTTCTCGATTAGAGGAGGAAGCCAAGATCGCCCGAACTGCAGCCACAAGCCGAGCCACAGCTGAGGCTTTGGCCCAAGCCGTCGTCGTCGCTACCTCACGACCGCTGCAACCGGATCGCCGGCCGGTGGTCCTTGCACTGCCAGCGCAGCCGAGGCCACCGCGCCCGGTCCCTTCATCGTGGCCCACACCCATGTACCCGCCGGTCACCACCACCACCGTGTCGCCGCCGCCGTCCTTCGCTGGTGACGGCATCTGTGACATCCGAGAATTTCAAGGTTTACTTCCGTTAGACAATTCCGTTAGTTACGTTATAAGTATTAACTTAGTAACTAATGCTTAACTAGGCCGAATACGTCCACGTCCTTTGGTTGATCACCGAACCTGTCCATATGTGTTATGTGTTTAACTATTTATTGTCATTATGTGCAATGTGATTTAAATACATGATTTAGTATTGTGAATAGCATGACAATTTATGAATCGTGTTTATCTTGCTTAGAATGTGAAATTGACCACTTTTGGGTTTCCAGCGAAACTACCGGGCGAAACTATAGTGTCGCCCGGCTAGTCAACCCTCTGACTACCAGAGCCAGTTTCGCTTGGCCAGCGAAACTAGCCAGCGAAACTAGGCCCAGATATATAATGACATAAAACCCTAGTTGCCTCATTTTTGCACTATTCTCTCCAAAACACACACACACACTCCTGGAATTCTGGTCAGTCGAGAAACACAACAAAACATCAAGATCTCAGCCTCAAGACAACATCCATTCGATTCCTTGATCGAATCGTGAGTCCCAAAACCTCTCTTTATGCCTTTTCTTTGAGTTTTCTTAAAAAGCATGCTTAAACTTTCATGAAACTGCTTGATCTGCTAGTATGTTACTTAGGGATGTTAGATCTGTTATAAAGTTTGCAACTTTACGTATGAAATCCAACCATGATAGAGATTTATGCTATTTAGGTCACTTTAGGGTTTTAAATGCATTTTGGTGATTTGATGATGAATATGCATGAATAAGGTGTTAAAACTTGTTGTTTGATGTTGGTAAATGCCTATGTATGCTAAACAATGAATTGCATGAAGTATGGAAGCTGTTAGGTTGATTTTTAGGCTGATCCGTATGTTTTTCGCGACCAGCGAAACTGTCATGTTCTCTGGGCGAAACTGTCCAGCGAAATTATGCATATCTTCAACCAGCGACACTATGCAGCGAAACTGCAGTGTCGCCGGGTAAACCAACCAGACCAGCTCGAGCGAATCTACCGAGCGAAATTCCCTGAACGAAAGTTCAAACCAGTTTCGGGCGAAACTAGGCTAGCGAAACTGTGCCAACAGTTTCGAGCGAAACTAGCCTAGCGAAACTGTGTCATCGGGTATTGCCTAGCGAAAGTGCTGCCCGTGCACACAGCGAAACTGCCTAGCGAAACTATGCTAGCGAAACTGAGACCAGAATCCAAACTTGTG
>JBCNJP010000008.1:13575483-13646396 GCA_039602395.1 Deinandra increscens subsp. villosa
GGAGAGGAGTAGAGAGCAAACAATCAAAAGGAACCCTAATCCCCACTGTCTCTCTCTTTTTGTGTCGACCCCAAACCGGCACCACCCCCTTGCCGTCGCCGATCACCACCCGACGCCACCACCACCATTCGTCGCCTGTCTAATGGATCCCCGTTTAGCGAGCGTTTGTTCCCGATTAGAGGAGGAAGCCAAGATCACCTGAGCCGCAGCCGCAAGCCGACCCGCAGCTGAAGCCGAGGCTTCGGCCCAAGCCGCCGCCGCCTCACGACCGCTCCAACAAGATCGTCGGCCGATGGTCCTTCCGCTTCCGGCACAGCCGAGGCCACCACGACCGGTCCGTTCGTCATGGCCCGCGCCCCTGTACCTGCCGGTCACCACCGCCACCGTGTTGCCGCCACCGTCCTTCGCCGGTGACGGCATCGTTGTGGGGACGATTCCAGTCACGATTCCGTTTAACAAGGGAGATCAAGTTTTGTCGTCGCCGCCGCCTATGGTCAGTCTACCACCGCCACTGCCACTACCACCGTTGTCGCCGATCGCCGCCTCATCGATCGAAGATCTGACTCGCCGGTTTGAGTCTGGGTGTCTCGAATGGTTTCTCGGAACCCGCCAAGGTATATCTAATTTATTTGGATATTATTTTAATTATTTATTTTAAATAATTATTTTCTGTGTTTGTTGCAATCGGTGACTGATCTTGTTTACAGTTTGTATTCGCATCGTTTTAAATCGTTTCCGCTGCTAAATCAATCTTATATTAATTTCTATAATCAAATCGGTTTTAATCGGATAAAAAATAAAATCGGTAACCCGGATACCCACTGTAAAACCCAGCAGATGTGTTCCAGGTATGTTACCTAATTAAGAAATCGTTCAAGGTATATCTCTTAATTTCTTTATTATTGCATACTTCTGTTCTATTTTTATTCTTATTTTTTATCGTTCTCTATAAAATCCATTGACTTTTGTGTTTAAGACACTTGAAACAGATGTGTGACCCTGGATGCATGAAGCCAGGGATGTATGTCTCCTAAGTTAGAGACTGGCCATCTTTCCTCCGTTCAAGGTATCTAGTATGTCTTATATGGTTTGAGAGGATATCACTTCTCCTACGTTTAGGTAATCGCCTGTAGCGTACGACCCCGCCTGTAGCGCACGTTAACCCACATATCGGACCCAGGATTATGGGATTGACTTGTGTTAACAGCATGGGCAACAACCTCATGATTTATGGACATATAGGGGTTCCCTAAGGTTTTTGGTGTTTTCACACCAACATAAGACACACGAGGCAATGCCCTAGTTCGTCGGTTTGGCTCGAGGTGGACCCTAGAATTCGCCAGTACGGCACCGGGCATGACCCCAGTTCGCCGGATCGGCACCGGGTTTAACCCCAGGATCACCGGGTTTAACCCCAGGATTTATGGGCTTGACCCCAGTATATACAGGTTTAACTCAAAGGTTTCAGGATCTAATCCGAAAATTATTAGGATTTACCCCAGTTTTATGACCTAGGATGGCATTAAGCATGCCAAATCCTAGTCAGGATGATTGCAGGAATTCAATAATTCTATATTGACTAAGCAAATTGGAATGACCTGTTTCATTTCAAAATTTACAGGAAATATGGACAACCACTCCAGGAGAAAGTTTATACTAAGGAGTCTTAACATCCTGGGAGCAGCCAAGGATACATTGCCAAGCACTAACATTTGACATGTTAACTATTGGCATCCGTGGAAACGTTCCCAAGTATTAAAATTGACATGTTAACAAAGGATGTCAGCATCAAACACATTAACTTAAGCCTAAAGATGCCAACATCAAGCATGTTAGTCTAAAACTAACAAAATTTGCATTGAGCATGTAGAGGAACAACTATGCAGGATTATTCTAATGAAAAAGCATCAATTCTGCTAAACTTAGCCAGATGTTGATATCAACATTTGACCCTTGACCGAAGATTTTTCTGAGACATTGATTCAACGTCCTGTGGAAACTATCATACGGGGGCAAGCAAAGACATGCTTACATATGCAAGGAACCTAAGGGTTCTGAAGTCCTTGTCAGCGGCTTCCGAAGAAGATAAGTTTTCTAACTCTAGTTTCTTATTATAAGCATTTGTCTTGCCTAAAAAGTTGTTAAAAAAAAAACAAAATTTGTTTACAATAAAAAAATAACTTCTAGCAAACCCAAAAATATTGTTTTTCCCATAATAAGTATAAATGGGAATCGAGATAAAAAATGATGACCAAATGATTTGAATTTTGACAGATGTAGATTCTATCCACATCTATCAAAATTGGGGGCAATTGGTAGGGCCCAAATTCTAGTCCAGCATTCTGGGTAGTCTTAGAGTCCTAGCATGAATGAATCATCCTGGAGGCTTCTTAGTTTCCTGGATAGTTTAAGCATCCTGGGACAAAAGGATGATCCTGGACGGTTTTGACATCCTGGGACAGCGGCAATACCCTGGGTTGGTCAGGCATGCTGAACGACCCCAGCATGCTGAACGACCCCAGCATGCTGGGTACTTACGATTTTACTAATCCATGTTTGTCACGTGTTTAATAAGTGAAAGACTTCTCTCTAACATTCACAAGGACTTATTCAACTAAAAATCAGGAGGAAATCCCAAGATATCAGCTGGAGTCAAGACTATAAAGACTCTTTCAGTTAAGAATCCTACTTTAAGGCTTTTGAGTGCAAGACAAGGCTCTAACGTTCCTGATAGCTCAGTCAACCCTGATATTCGGAGTGAATCCCTACAAATCAGGTGGACCAGGTCTCCAAACGATCACAAAGAACTTGTAACATCCTGGGACATATCTGGCATCCTGGGTCAATCCTTGTTTTAATCACGTGTTAATTGACCAGGCACGATTAGTAACGTTCTAATAGACCAAGTCAAGCTTGGAGAACACGTTAAGTCAGTTAGAAGACGTGTAGATGCCTAAAGATCCGGACTATAACGGGCATAACCAGTTGAAGACTCAATCCCTGAAGATCCGGATAGTTAGTTAGCCTATTTGTACTATAAATACAGTGGCTTAGGCTCATTTGAGAGGACTTTTTGGTCTCTTTGAGACTTAAAATATCCAAAGGGTGTGGTGAAACACATTTATGAAATCAAATTTGAAAGTAACAAGTGTGCACCATGATTCTTGTGATTATGAAATCAAAGATTTCAGAGTTAGTTGATTTAACAAAACTCAAGCCTCTTCATGTTAATAAAGAAAATCATAAATGATAACTAACTAAGATGATAAAAATGATTATATGCTTGTATGTCCTAACACATGTAATGTGTTAGTTGATTTTATTTATTTAAAAGTCCTAACATAAAAATGTTAGTTGATTGTTAATTTATTTAAAAGTCCTAACATAAAGATGTTAGTTGATTGTCTTTTATTTAATAAAGTCCTAACACAAAGTGTTAGTTGATTGTTTTATATTTATGTCCTAACACAAAATGTGTTATTTGATTTAATCATAAACCATATTATGTTTAAATGAACATATCCCATGTTAATACTTATGATAAGTTCATGGACAAAATAACTAGAATGTTACATATGTAATTTATGGCATAAATAACTAAAACAAATAAAATGGAACAAAGAGAATAATTCTTGTTTTAGTAAAATACAACACATTAAATATGTTATAAAAGCTTCAAGACAAAAGGAATTTTATAGATTTTCCTTACTAAAAATGGAAAGAATAAAATTTTGTCAAATGATTAGTTTGACATAAATTCTTGGATTTATTACAAGTTTTTAAACAATTAAAAACATGATATAAAAATGAAAGTTTTCTATAAAAAGACACTTGTAAAATAAACATGTTTTATAAAAGACTTTTATAAAAATAAGAAAGCAATTAATTATTTTTATAAACCTTTATTATTACTTCGATGAATCGAAGTAATCGAAATAAGGATACGTTGCGTAGTAGTAAAACTGGGACCATACGGCGATATACGCAAAAACGTAAATGTTTAAAATCTCCAAACAATTACCTATCATGTTTTAATTAAAACAATCCAAAAGTTTATGATAAATAAACTTTTATAAATCCAAGCGTCGCCAAGTAATATTTTTAGAACAATGTTTTAAAAGAAATAAATATTTCATTTGCATGAAATATTAAATGATTTCAAGAAATTAAATGATTAAAGGTTGTGATTGGAAAAGAAAAATATATCTTTCAAACAATCCATGACTTAAAGGAACTTTAAATAATTATTCTTTTGGCTAATAATTATTTATAAAAAGTTTTAAACTATGATTTATTCACCAAGACTTGTTAAACACAATTATTTAAAATAATTATAACTTGCATGATTAACAAACCAAATATATAATTATTTAATAATTATATGAACTCATGAAAATAATAATAAACATTATTATTTTTAAATTCAATATTCAGGACTTGATTGAACTAATTAATTGTTTAATCTTTTATTATATTTATTGAACACAAATATAAAACATCACAAAAGTATTTATTTAATAAATACAAGCTAACATGTTTTCAAACGAATACAAACGGGATTTAAACGTCAAGACTTGACCGGTATCACTTGGGTGACTTATGTTACTCAAATGAATATAGACCTTATGCATATGCTTATTTATTTATTTAGGACGTTACGTGCTATCGTTCCTACACTGCTTATTTACCGCTTATCTGCTGAATCTGTGAGTTTCACGGCCCCTTTTCTTTTAACTGTTTTATACTTTGGGGGAGAAATCATGAAATCTGATAAATGCTTTTACTTAATATTATGGTTTGTCTGTTAGCCGTATGACTACTTGTTCTCTTACTGATTGCTCAATTTAGTACATTATCGTTATAAACGTTTGTACAACCGTATCCCACCATTAATTGATTTCAATTAGTTCTGTACGAAACGATAGCTAGTGAATAGATCTATTTGGGTTAACAGCCCTGCCCTAACTGGTAGCTCCAGTTCTGACTCCAGATTGTCTGGGGGTACACGTCAGTTATTGTGCTCTGTTTAACATCTCTGGGCAAGAGATGCTATGGGTGGGTAAACCGTTAGTATTTGAAATCAAGGTTCAGGTGGGCTCATACATCCACAACGGTAAACCAGTGTAACATTTAAGTATACTAAAAACTGTTTTACCAACTTTAAACGTAGAGTCATAAACCTGTGAACCTCACCAACTTTATGTTGACTTTTTTAACTCATGATTTCTTAGGTAATTGAAGCAAAACTCCGGAGGACATGCAAATGGGCTTAATCATGCTATCGGACCTGCTCTTGGAGTCAAAGTCCCAACCTATCCAAATAAACCATTTTATGTTTTAACTATAATTTAGACTTTATGCTTTTAAAATTTAAGACATTATCATTTCCACTATCTTTCCGCTGCAACAGAAATGACGTAATATTTTATAAAGTTTAAATTTATTAGATGTTGTTCTATGTATCCTCGACTATGATTCCATTCTCGCTCACACCTGATACCGTTGACCGGGTGTGATAGACGGCAACTACAATGATGTTGGGTTTAAGCCTCACTTGAGGAATGGGGTAGAGTAGGAGTTTAGTACCATTTTTCCGTTCAAGAAAAAAGAAGAAGATGAAGCAATATGGAGCTGAGAGAATAATATTTTAGCATGTAGACCATGTCATTTGTATGAGAAATGAAGGTTTACATAATTGAGATTTGAAAATGCATTAATGTTACAGTGATGTTGGATTCAATCCAATTTACTTAACCTTTTAAAATACTTTAAGAATAACATACACCTTTGTAATCAGAATAACACACATCATCTCAGATCAAGAATACACACTGGACATACAATATAAAACTCCAATAATGGTTTGAAACACCACATATTGCCAAAGGCTTGTGATTGTACGGTTGTCCACCAATTAGCAATAAAGAATTACACACCAATGATATCTCATTTAAACACAACTTTGACTACTTTCTCTTGTTATCATATTCTATTTATTTCTATTCGACCTTCCTGGAGTTCATTATCCGGGAAACTTCATTTAACCGGTGGATTCCTTCCAACTTTCTTCTTTTATGTTCTCATCAGAAATCATATAAAGACAATTCCTAGTTGATATAGCTCGTATTTTACGATTAAGAAGCATATGTTTCTTATACATATCATTTATTGATATACTATATTTTAATATTATTGGTAGCACTAAAATGTTAATATTTAGTGAATTTAGTGAATTATGGTTAGACGAACAAATTTCTTCATATCCATCTTACTCTCACATAAACAACCTTATGGAAATAGATATAACTTTATGATCAGAATACTTACCTCAAACTGAAACCCGGTTAAAAGAATCGTTAATCTGATGCTGAGATTACAGTGGTAGTAGACTGACGATTAATGGAGCTGTGTATGTCATCAGAACGAATCAACATCAAAACTATAATAACCCTGCTAGATATGACCTCTCCATTGGCTGAAGATTAGAACAAAAGAAGCATACAGTTAACCGGAAAAGAAAATGAGACATTTAATTTTCTTTGCACTACTAAGCCTAAACCAAAAAATGTATAGAAATAATATGAGGTAGAAAAAACATAGCTAATCATTTGAAGAAAACTATAGTAACGAAACAAAACTTAAATCTGAATTATCAATGAATACAAATAAATCTTTGTACTTAATATATTGATTTAAAACATAAATAAGCATGATTGAAGTGCTACAGACCCCAAATGGGTATATAGTATAAACCAAAATCCACATAGCACACTTCAAACGAAAATCACAGAACCCATGATCCGAAAACTAGAAAAAAGTATGTGTCCAAGGAAAAGATTAAAAATTTTCAAGTTTTCATTGATAGATCTAAATGAAGTATTATTATGATCTAAAAGAATTGTGCACTCTTCTCGAATAGAAACATGTTGTCATACCTTGCAATAAAAACGATATGATCCAAAAGCTCTAATTATGTTAAGATTTTAAACCAAAACGAAAACCTAGCAAAATGTATATAAACTTAAAATTACCATACAATTTGTAGACCACCATCGCATTTTACAGCTGAAGACCCAAAATTGAAACATTGATTTTAGAATTGGAAATGATTTTGATTGGAATTGATGCAGTCTTCCTTAAAACGGTATGGTTTTCGATGAAATCGTTTAGTCCAAAATAGAAATATTTCTGGAACAAATTTCAGCAAACGATTACCCAAGGCAAAAACCATATATGAGTCCATAAGTGAAACAAAAATAATAAAATATTCAAAGAGAACCAGAAATCAACATACCCTTGAATTTAAGGCATAAAATTGTAGCCCTTGAGTGATGTTCCTGTGATTCTATTTAGAGATATGTAAGAAGAACTGAAGAATTGTAATATTTGAGGCATCAGGACGGACATCACGATCTTAGTACTTCTGCTTGACTTCTATGGCGTCCCTGTTCTGATTTGCTCTCATCAAAACATCTAGCTAATTCCTTATTGCATGAACAAAGTCCTGTCCTTCTCCGCGCAAGCACACGTTGGTTAGGGTTTTGTACTTCTATTTTTTAGGGAAATTCATAATAAAATGGGTTCGATTGATAGTCGCGACTAATTACCCTATAAAACATTAGGAAGTTCAATAGTATCATTCATGATGCACATGGTACTACTCTAATGCAGCTTGGTACAAATGAAGAGTTGTACCATTTGCCAACTACTCAGCTGATATAGATGTGGCTTAAATATAGCCACGCATTTTGACTTCTGCATTTTGGCTGTACTCTATTGATATTTATCTTTTTCAACCTCCTCATTTATCAAGAAACGTCTCTCTGTCTCTACCCTAAAAAGTGCTCTTTCATCCAATACTCTCTCACTGCCAAATTTTAAGGTCGACGTTTGTCGCCGGACGTAATGGCTCCGCTCCTGACATCGGCTTACTTGACGGTGGTCGACGGACATCTTTGCTCTAATTTTGACCGTGGGTCGGAACGTTGAAGCGAAGACGATGGTCGGAGCGATGTATGGTTTTAATGATCGAAAAGCAAAGATCTGTAACTTGATGTTTGTATCTGAAGCTGGTGGTGATTTGTTTTGATTTTTTTCTTTTATGATTTGTCTTTGTTGGTGCTTCGAATCCATTGTGGCCCTTAAAATCTTGGGTTTGGCTTCCTGACTGCGGCTTTTTCGATGGTGGTCGACGGACGTCATTGCTCTGTTTCTGACCGTGGGTCAGAACATTGAAGCGACGACGATGGTCGGAGCGGTGTATAGTTTTGATGATCGGAAAGAAGAATTCTGTAACTTGATGTTTGTATTTGAAGGTGGTGGTGATTTGTTTTGACGTTTTCTTTTACGATTTGTCACTTTCGGTGCTTCGAAGCCATTGTCACCTTTAAAATCTAGGATTTGGCTGTAACTTAGACGATGATGACTTAGGTCTGAGTCTGTTTTCTTTTTCAGATCTGTTAGCATTATTCATAACTTCTAATGGTTGTGATGGTGCTAAGGTCGGCGACTTGGGGGTGGCCTCACGTCTCTCGACGACAGATCTGAACCCTTTGCCGTAATTTGCCATTGTGCTCGCCATAAAATTGGCTTTGAGTACTTTTGCATATGGCTAGAAAACTGATGGTCGGTTACGTGCTATGGTATAGACAATTTCTTTGATGCGTTTACAAGCTAATATCTCCATAAATGTGTGATTGGAAGTTTACAAAGAGGCAATGATGTATATCTGTATTTATTGGATCTCAGATGAGATGACCTTCATCTTGGCTTGGCAAAAAATTGCAGCCATGGTTGGTTTCCTTTGTAGTTCCGTTGAATGCTGGCAGATCTGAGCCTGAGTTTTTGTTTCCATTTCCAAGTGTTTGGATTTTTTTATATTTTATTTTCATTTTGGCTTTTAATTCATGGTATTTTTTATGGTGTTGGATCCTAATCTCTTAATTTTTATAGTTTCTTTCTTTTAAAAAAGTTTGTTCAGCTTACAGAATAGAAATTTTATGTTTAATTAGTTCAGTTAGTTTTATGTGTTTTTTAAACAGCATGACGTTTTATCCATGGACATGTTAAAGTTTATAGTTTGGTCGTGATTAGAGCTTAGGAAAATTAGTTTAATTGATTTTATGCATTTCTATATTTTATTACATAATTTCTTTATCCGATGTTATTCTAAAAATCAATTATGCATCAACGTTAGTGTCATACGCCAGATAACAACCGAGTCGGTTCATTACATTTTTTATTTGTAGAAAATTTTCTTATCTTTTGAACTTTTTAATTGTTGAAACGATTTTTGATGTTAAGTCTTTACTTTGGTTATATGAAGTTTTAATTTTTTTTCATCTTGGAACAAAATTTTCTCACTTATTATTTTGCCTTATATTTTTCGGTTTTTTTTTTATGAAAGAAAAAAGATTTATATTTGTAGGTCCGATGATTACCAAACAACACGATATCTTAGCTAATACGAGTGCGGAATCCTCGTACAAGCTAGATTCAAGAAACAAGTAGAAGAAGAGATAAGATCTAAAGATGAAGATCGAATCTTGAATGAAGAAACTCTACTTGGAAGCAATACAATCTGATCGTGAACACAAGAAGCTTTGAAGAAATCGTAAACTTGTATTTAGAATGCTTAAGCATATCGATTACAATGAGGTGGTATTTATACCACCTCATGCCAAAATCGTAAACCTAGTGAAGCCCACATGGCCCAATCATAAACACTAACTAGTCCACTAGATAACTACTAAACAAGCCCAAAACAATTAACTAACAAAAGCCCACTAATGTTCATGCCTTACAAATAATAGCCCTACAATCTTCCCCTAGGCATGAACCATTAGTCCACTTCACGGCAGCAGCAAGTCAAATCTGAATGAGGTTTGAACGTTGTTAAACCACCATCCCTTCTCTACAATCTTCTTAGCTGCTCCATCGAAGATGCCAACCCTTACAGCATTTACCATATCAGTCTCGTCTGCAAGAATGGGTTGGGTGGCCAGAAGCTTTATATCTCTTTCACCAAATCGAAGAAGATCCACCGGGTCATAAAATCGGAATTGACGCATCGGTTTACAGAGAACCACCACCTCATGAGTCGTTGGATCGTAGTACCAGCAGTCAAAGTTTCGTACCAGTGTTCCATCCTCGATCTCATCCAACATGTTGATGACCCTTGTGCGCTTGGTCGGTGGCCTCCGTACTTCTCCAATTGGCTCCCCTGTCACAGGGTCAGTTCCTGTCTCTCTCCATCTTACTTCTTTCAGCTCAAAATCCCTGAAATCATTCTGCATGTGGCCCAGCAGGTTATCTCTGATCTGATTTCCCTCTGGACCATTCCATCTGTTGATAAAAGGAGCTCTCAGAAGTTTCCTTATCTCAGGCTCAGTCCAGGAGTGGAATTGAGCACGAGATTGATAGTACTCCACTGGACTGTAGCCGTCACGGATAACAGCAAAGATCTTCTTTTCAATGTCGTAGTGCCAACAAAGGATTTCCTCACAACTCCCACGCTTATCAATTGTGCTTCTGCCAACGTCGATGGTGTACTGTGTGGGAGCTGGTCCTTGGAAAAACTCCTTGAACCAGTTTTCATGGAATTTTGGAGCCTTTGAGATGATCCTGCCACATCGGGCGTAATCCGACATCTCTATGTTTTCAACTCCATCATCTTCCTCCATAGCTCCTCCAGCTTGAGATGAACTCTGACCTGAGGCACCTGTGTTGCCAGGCCCTGCACCACCTGTCAGTTCATTAACCTTCTTTCTCAGACCCTTTATCATGTTAAACAGGTATTCCATTCGTTCCTTGTCTGCCACCTCATAGCCTCTCATATAATCTCTGTTTGCTTCCTCCTTCTCTCTCAAAATTTTGATTTCATCCTTGAGAGTCTTTATCTCATTCTCTCTCATTCTGTTTTGAGAGATCAGGAAGTTGATCTGAGGATCAGCACTTATCCTCAAATCAATAGGAAGCTCCGCAGCCATCAGTGGACGGAAACCTGGAGCTGCAAGTGGTTGACTTATCGCGGCTGAGACGCTCACTCTCACCGGACTTGGGACAACAAAGGTGCTATCAACCTCCAGAAATTGCCTATCTTCACGTACAGGGCTGTGCACGTTCAGAATCGGACTATCGTGCTGCACAGGGGCAGGTTGATCTTCACCGACAGTTGTAGTTGTTGTTGTTTCAGCTTCTGCAGCAGCTTGGCTTTGAGAGCTCTGACCCACCTCTGGTTGTGTTATCACCAGACTGGAGCGAGTTGCAGTTAGAGTGAATCTCAAGCTCCGTGGGTCATTCCTCTTCCTTGGAGAAGGTTCTCTCATAGGAAAAGGTTCTTCTGCAACCTCAGTTCTATCAAACTGAGTGTCAATCTCTTGAGGAGCAGAATCACCTGAGGAAGAGCCACTCATCACATCTCTTGATCTTTTGTGACTGAGTGGACCCAAGTCTCCATAAATGTCTTCATCTTCAGGATTAGCAAAGATGTCATCCATGACGTTGTCTTCGTCAGAGGGAATGACCTCTGGATCATCAGCCACATTGACAGCTGGATTGGCTTCAGCATCTTGATCTTCGGCCACAATGGCATTCACAGCTGGCTCATCAGCCACTGGCTCATCTTCCTCCATCACTTGTGGACGGGCTACCTCTGGAAAGGCACCACGTTTAGTCCATTCCAGTCTACCCTCAAACATATACTTTCCTCTTCTGTCCTGGGTCTGGAGACCAAATACATCAGCACCCATCACCTTTACATCAAGCTTCTCTATCCTTTCTTGAATCATGGGGTATTTCAACATCACCACCATGTGCACGAATCTTGGTGTCATGAGAAATTGCTCACGAGCACTCAAGTCTGCATTCCCTATCCAGTCCAGCAGCATCATTTTGGAGAAGTTGTAGTTCCAGTCAAGGGCCAATGCCACAAATGCTGTGCCGTGGACCTTGTTCAGCTGGTCAAAGCTCGTCCTCTTGCCCAGAAAAGATTTCTGCATAAAATGGGCAAGGCACCTCCAGTAGTGCGGCAGCTGCTTCTTCATAATCGGTGGGAATCTGCCCTCATATCCCAGTTGCTGAGCACCTGCCAGAACGGCTTCTCTAGGGTAATCAACCGGATCGGTAGCACGATCGTTGATATTTAATCCTCTTCTGATGTCATCTTCCAGAATGACAACTTGACGATTCTGGATTGTAGCAGTGATTCTCGTCTTATCAGCACTCGCCCGTGCTGTCCCCCAGAAGTCTCTTACCAGCCTCTCATCAATCAATACACTTGTCCTAAGTGCATGATTTATCTTACAAACATTCATTCCAGCCACCAATGAGTAAAACAGCTCCATGTGGTGCTCTGGCGGATCTTCCAGGAAAGCCGGTATACAGTGGTCATTATCAAACTTGATAGGTTCGTCAATTACATTTCCTGCCATCTGAGACAGACAAGACATATGCATCAGTTTTGATCATGATTAAGCAATTATGATTATTTACCCTTAACGTGTTCAATTGATAATCACATTTTACTTTTGAACTTCACCAAAAATTCAATTTGAACATTTTACGGGACAATATTGAATTCAGAGCATGCTTACAACCACCGTCAAATTTTTTTTTTTTTATTTTATTTTATGTGAGATTACGATTCTTAAAGAGTGTTCACGACATCTGTATTGGGTTTACGATCCGGCTAACATGTTCACGATTGGGTAAAAATTAAGCCCAATCGTGAACCTTCAATTCAATCGTAAACAGCATTAAACCACCGTGGCCCAATCGTAAAGGCCCAAAAGCGTTTTTGTCGCATTCACCGGATCGTAAACACTCATTTTGAAAACCCGGAGTCGTAAACAACCCGAATCGTAAACGATCCGACTCGTGAACGATTCAAACTTCATCTTCTACACCGAAACATCGTAAACACCACAAATCCTCCATTTTTACACCTGCAAAAACTCGTAAACAGCTTAAAACACAACAAAAATCACCAACAATCACAAAAGTCTACCTTTAATACGTTCTAAACACAAATCCGACTACAAATCTTCAAGTAATCGACTCGAATCAGGAACAACTTGACGGATTGTGATTTTTTAGGGCTTGAAACACAACCACTCGAGAAACTGTGAGAATCAGACGATTGTTTTGTGGGTTTTGGTCGGAATCGAGTGATGATTTCGTTGGTGTACTCGGTTTTAGTCAAGGGAGGTTGGAGAGTGGTCGGATCAGTTTTCCGGTGACAGGTGGTGACGGTTAAGGTTTAGAGGAGTGGAGTCGTGAACGGTTTGAGAAGAGAGAGAAAATGGAGTGGTCGTAAATGGGTAATGAGATATTTAAACAACAAATTTACACTCAACCCCCTCCCCCAAAACCGTAAACTAGACATTTTTAATTAAGCCCCTTTATCTTTCAAAAAGTCACACAAGTTAACCCCAAACTTGTTATTTCTTCACAAAATTTTACGATTTTGAACACTTTGAGAATTTTCACAAAAACTTCCCCTCAGAATCATACCCGAGTATCCGATCATGATCAAAAACAAATTTAAAAGATAAAACAGATAAAAACAAACACAGATTTGAAATATTTACAAACTTACCTCAGAAATTCAAATATTCACATACCTGGTGCTGGTATTTTTCACGGATAATTTCAGACAAGTCTTTGACTGAGGAACCCTTTTCAGCTTCCGTTACTAGACACTCTAGACAATTGTCAGGTGGTTTGAACACAAAAACTCACATCCAGTAAAGTGCTTAAATATAGTACAGATTTACCGTTATGTTTAACCGTCCCCACACCCAATTTTTCATAGCAAAACCTACCCAACCTCAGAGTTTATTGAGGATTCACAAACCCCCAACTTGAGGAACCATGCAACACTGCTTTGACTACCACTTATTTCTGTTTTTCATATATTATCAGTTGATGATCAGGTCGGCCGCATAAGCACGCAGAGAAGACCAACTGAATAATTTTATTTTCTTTTCTTTTTCTTTTTCAGACTTTTCATTTTTTTGCATTCTTTTTCTTTTTCTTTTTCTTGTGGTGTTGTCTTATACAGTATAAACATGGCGTGTGAGAGAGTGAATACTAGGTAAAAACCACTCTCAACCCGTTTTTGTCGGGACTCAGTTTTTTAAACCATGTATACTAGGATGGGAAACTAAACATGTATATAGTTTAAGATTACTGCACTTACTTAGATGATCATTGTTTTGGTTGAGCTTACCGACATATCATCTTCGAGCAGTCTTTCACATCAGCCTTACACGTGTCAGTCTCCAACCGTCATTAAGCATTTAAGTCCTATCAAAAGACATCATAAAAACCTTTCAGTTTAACCAGCACCAATTCTTCCCCTGTTTTTGTGAGGCTTTTGAAACAAGACTCAATTTTTCAGACATTTTCTATTTTTTTTTTTTTAATATATTTGTTTCAAGAATAAATTAAAAAACCAAAGACTTTGTACAAAAACATAGATGATCAGATCATTCCTCGAAGGCAATCATCTTCAGGCCTTCAACACAAGATTCAAAATTAGGACGAGGAAGGGGTTTTGTAAAGATGTCCGAAACATTCTGATCGGAGCTTACCTTTTGTAGCTGAATCAGCTCACGATCAAAGCAATCACGAATAAAATGTACCTTAATATCAATGTGCTTGGTTTTGGAATGTTGGACAGGGTTTTTCACAATCTCAAGAGCAGCAGCATTATCACAAAATATTGGAGTGTTAACGAATTCCATACCGTAATCCGTGAGCTGGTTTTGGATCCACACTACCTGTGAAGTACCGGCAGATGCGGCCACGTACTCAGCTTCTGCAGTTGATTTGGATACGGTATGCTGCTTCTTGCTCTGCCATGAGATGAGCCTATCTCCCAAGTACTGACATCCTCCAGTAGTAGATTTCCTGTCAAGGTCACTACCTCCATAATCACTGTCAGTAAAAGCATATAATTGAAAATCAGTGTTCTTCGGGTACCAAAGACCAAGCCTAGGCCTGCCCTTCAGATACCTGAAGATACGCTTAACAGCAGCTAAATGAGAGAGTTTAGGGTTAGCCTGATATCGAGCACACACGCAAACTGCATACATGATGTCTGGCCTGCTTGCTGTCAAGTACATTAGTGATCCAATCATCGACCGATACTGGAATTCACTCACTGACTCCCCGTTAAGATCCGCTGACAGGAGTGGTCTAGATGCCATGGGAGTGGCGATGGGCTTGCAATCCTGCATCTTGAACTTGTCCAGAATCTCATTCACATACTTCTCCTGATGAATAAGAATCCCGGAATCATTCTGCTTGACTTGAAGTGCAAGAAAGAAGCTCATCTCGCCTTGGTCACTCATTTCAAATTTTTTCTTCATGATCTCCTCAAACTCGGTGCACAATTCTTCGTTTGTCGATCCGTAGATAATATCATCTACATACACTTGCACCATAATTATGTCTTCTCCCACCCTTTTCCTGAACAGTGTTTGATCAACGACTCCTCTTGTATATCCATTCTCCACCAGGTGATTGGACAACGTTTCATACCATGTTCTAGGAGCTTGATGCAAACCGTACAAAGCCTTATCCAGCAGATAAACATGATCTGGATTTTCTTCATCTATGAACCCTGGTGGTTGAGCAACATAGACTTCCTCGTTCATCTCTGCATACAGGAAGGCAGTCTTCACATCCATCTGATGTACAGTAAAGTTGAGATACGAAGCTACAGCTAGAAAGATCCGAATTGCTTCCAATCTTGCCACCGGAGCGTAAACCTCATCATAGTCGATACCCTGGACTTGCCTGTGCCCTTGTACTATCAGCCTTGCTTTGTTTCTCACAATGATCCCCGAGTCATCTTTTTTGTTCTTGTACAACCATCTCGTGGGAATCACCTTCTTGTCTTCTGGCCGCTTCACAAGACGCCATACTCCCAGCTTTGAAAATTGATTGAGTTCATTGTGCATGGCCTCCATCCAGTTTGGATCTTTCAGAGCAACCATCACATTGGGAGGTTCTATCTGGGAGATGAAACAGGAAAACATACAAAAGTTGATGTGTCCTGTTCGGCTTCTTGTGGTGACACCCGCTGTCACTGGCCCAACAACATTACTCAGTGGATGATCCTTGTTGATTCTGCTCTCTTGGATTTCAGGCACTGAAACATTAACAGGCAGATTAGTATTAACAACATTTTCAGACATACCTGAGCCTTGAGCATCCACTGGAGCATCACGTGTTCCTGAACATTCTGGAATATCGGCAGTTGCATTCCGAGAAGATTCAGCTGATGCTCTATCCACTTGAGGTCTTACATCAGCACTGGGAGCTACAATGTCTTCTTCTTCGCCCAAATTGTGGAAAACATTCGAGAAATTAAATCCCTCAAACAATGATCCATAGTCGAAGATCCAATTAGGTCCAGTTCCCGCATCAGTAGGATTGTCCTCCATCCAATCTACATTGAATGCCTCAATGATCAACCCAGTGGTCTTGTTGTACACACGATAAGCACTATTTGCTGAATATCCAACAAAATAGCACTCATCGGCCTTCGCTTCGAATTTCCCTACATCGGACTGGATCAGCACCGTGCATGGACATCCAAACGTCTTGAAGTAACCCACCTTCGGTTTCTCTCCATAAATGATCTGATATGGAGTTTGCTCGTGACGCTTGTTCAGAAGAACTCTGTTTTGTACATAACAAGCGGTATTCACAGCTTCTGCCCAAAAGAAGATTGGTAATTTTGCTTCACACATCATTGTTCGAGCTGCTTCAATGAGTGTCCTATTTCTTCTTTCGGCAACTCCATTCTGCTGAGGAGTGTAAGGAGCACTGAACTGCCTTTCAATCCCCTTTTCACCACAAAACATATTCAGCTCAGCATTCTTGAATTCTGTCCCATTGTCTGATCTGATTGCCTTCACTCTTTTATCCAGCTGATTCTCAATAAGAGTCACAAACTGCTTTACTAGGGTCGGAGTTTCGTACTTGTTTGACAAGAAAAAGACCCAAGTAAATCGCGAGTAGTCATCCACTATCACGAGGCAGTATGAAAACTTGCTGACACTTTGTACCTGCATAGGACCAAACAAATCCATATGTAAGAGTTGAAGTACAGAAGAGACAGAATTTGTAACCTTTGGACGATGTGGCAGTTTGTGCTGCTTCCCCTTAGCACATGCCACACACTTTTCTACTGAAGTGAAATCTGTGATCGGAAGGTTTCTGACATGCTCTCCTTTAGCCAGCTTGGATAAATTCTTCATGTTTGCATGTCCCAAACGACGATGCCACAACAATGCAAGATTTTCATTCTGTTTTGATATAAGGCAAGCTTCTTCTGACGAAGGAGGATTGCTCAAGTTGAGAAGATATGAGTTTGAACGTCTTGGAGTGCGCATAAGTACACACTCCTCGGGTATCTTCACACCTGGCTTCAGAATAATACACTCCTTCTTATTGAACATCACAGAAAAGTCTCTGTCACAGATCTGAGAAACACTCAGCAAACTGTGCGACAGTTCCTCCACATAATGAACGTCAGAAAATGACAGATTACCGCTTCGCACCACACCTTTCTTACTGATTCGACCACCCACTCCCCCTGCAAATGAAACTCCACCTCCATTGAAATCCTCTACATCTTCCAAAAGCGACAGATCTCCGGTCATGTGTCGGGAGCAACCACTATCAACATACCAGAGATTGTTGACAGATCTTCTAGGCTGTCCCTACACAAATCAGAGATCAATTAGAGTCAGGTACCCAGGTCATAACAGATCTGGGCACTCCCTTGGAGTCAATGTAGTTAACCATTTTGAAAGACATTCCTGCTTTTGATTCAGGTTGATTCACAGTTTTAGCATTAACTTTTGGTTTCCAATTTGGTTGCTTTTGTGAGTTTGAACTACTTGCAGAGTTCTTTGTGGGTGATGTTTTTCTTAGAGGAGATGCAGCCTTTTTACCTTTTGTTTTAACAACCGGTGTCCACTCAAGTTTTAATTTGGTATAAACCATTTGTTTTGGTTGAGTAACAGTTTTTGGTTGTTCCATAACTGCTTTACCCTTAGGTTCAGCAGTCTGATTGACTTTTTGCACTTGTTTCTCAAAAGGCTTTGTTTTAACTTTGTTAGGTCTGTTGTAAACTTCTTTAGCTGCATGAGCAGGTTTTGAAGTTTGGCCCACATCTCTCCTTACATTGACATGCTTTGTCACTGGGGCTTTTGTGTTTAGAACCTTAGACTTTTGAGTCTTCATTGGTTCAGAACTCTGCTTCCCCTGTGACGAAGCTTGCTGCTTTTGAGTTCTGTTCTCACCCCTCATCATTTTCTCAAGCATATTTGTCCGCTTGTTCTGCGGATAATATGGCTCATAGGGTCTGTTCATACAATTTGCAGCAAAATGACCTGGTTGACCACATTCAAAACAATTCATTTGTCTAGGCCCATTGACGTTGCTACACAAGTATGAGCGTCTTGGGTAAGACGACTTCCATTCCGGTTGATCATCCCATTTGTGTATCACACGTTTTGAATGTTTTTCAGGTTGTGTTATTAAACAAAATTGTTCAGATTTTGATTTATCAGTTCTATTGTAAGTTGACACAACCTGGGGATATGGAACAAAATCATTGGGCTTAGACTGACGGCCAATCTTTGTGTTCGGAACACGCATTTTAAAAGAACTAATGACTTCATTAGGATTGGAAACATGTTTTAACAAGACAATTTGATTGGACTTGGATGCTTCAAGTTCTGACACAGATGCCAGAACGTCATCCTTAGGTAAACTAACAACAGAACAACTAGACTCATGACACTCATTGACTCTCAAGCATTCAGCATCCTCCCCAGATACATCTTCAATGCCTACACCATCTGCACATGTAACAGAAACATTAGTAGGACTAACATTATTGTTTAATGATTCCTGGGAAGGGCCTGGTTCATTTCTGTGTTCATCTACCTTGTTCTGACTACTCCTCCCATATATCCCATGTCTCTCTCTTTCTAACTCCTCCTCTGTCATAGGGGTCACTCCTACCAACACACTATCTATAGGAGGACCTGCTTCATGATAACCTGAATTAGTTCTCTCTACCTGATCCTCCTCATAGAGCACTCCTATAATATCTCTAGGGATAGGTGGGGGAATTACAATATTTGCGGCCACGGACTTGTCAGACTTTTCCGACCCAAATCCTGGTGTATGTTTCCCTACTTGACCACAAGTGATAGCCTGAGATAGTTCTTTACCTGCCTGAAGCATTCTTTTGTTTCTTAATTTATTCACATCTAACTGAACCTGCATTTCATTGTTCTTATGTGTCAATTCATCTACCTGCTTTCTAAGGTCAGCTATTTCTAGTTTGGCATTATCATACAGGATAGATTGTTCAGTTGCTATCTGTTGGTACTTAACAATATCTAGCTTTTGTGCCTTAACCTTTTCCTCACTTTTTATCCATCTACCCTTAAATGAACTCCTCTCACACTTGATCTCAAACAATTCTAGTTGATAATTCTTACAGACTTGTCTAAGACCAGGTATAATACGAGCACAAGTGGGATCAGAACATACCTTGAGGTTCTCAGCAGCAGCAACATATGCTTCCTTGTCTTCTATCTCAGTTTCCTCAGGCTTTTCCTCATCAGTGACCACAAACGCATGATGTTCTTCATTACCCTCTTCAGCAGTAGCAATCAAAGCATGTGACAAACTAAGATCCTTCATCTGGGGGGTCAGTTCCCTCAGCTGGGGGGTCCAGTCATAACCACCACCTCCCTGAACCACCAAAGCCTTGTCGTCTCCTTTACCTTTTACCTCAGCTGCCTTCTTCTCTTCAACTCTCTCTTTCTTTGGCTTCGTGCATTCCCGGGCAAAGTGACCATACTCATCACAATTGTAGCACCTCAGCTTTGACTTGTCAAACCCCATTCTGATTTTATCCTGATCCTTCCAGACGTTCCTTCCAGTTTTGGCCATAAATTTCTTGGCTCTGAAAACAGCCATGGCCATTTGCCAAGACACATCTAGCATCTCCACGTCCTCAGGATTTATCTGATTAAGATCACCGGACACCATATCAGAAGGTACAAGATTCCCGGCCACAAGGGCATGATAGCTGTTCATAAAACCCATTCCAAGGGCAAAGTTTGGATCATTGACATCACCAGAATTGACACCACTGCTTGAACTTCCTTGAGGCTGTGCTACAAATGCATTACCCATTGAAACTGAGCTTGATCCACTTCCCGAAGCCTTTCCTTCATGCTTACCTTCAACTTCTTCAGATAACAGAGCCTGATTCAACTTCCCAGCCAAACTTAATGAGCTTATGTGGTTTAGCTCTCTCTGCTTATCATCTATCATCTTAGACTTCAGTTTGTTAATTAGTTCATCCAAAGTCACTTCAGTCAGTCTGTTGTTGTCTTTGATGATGGATATATTTGTGTTCCAAGATTTAGGCAGACTATTTAGCAATTTCAAATTCTTGTCTTCAGTGTCCGGCTCCACACCATAACTGGACATCTCTGCCATCAAGGACACATACCTCTGAACTTGAGCCTCAAAAGATTCACCCTGGATATGGTTGAACAAGTTAAACTTCTGCTTCAACATTTGCTTCCTACTAGCCTTAATATCTGGATTTCCTTCATAAGCAACAATCAAAGCGTTCCACAGTTGCTTTGCTGTCTTGCAGTGCTTGAACCCCTGAGCGATGTCTGGAGTTAGTGCCATAGTCATTATTGCAAAAGCCCTCTCTGCTTTGTTGCATCTCTCCCAGTCATCATCATCATATTCCTCCTCTTTCTTTTCTTTCCCGGCATTTGTTCCCGTTGTATGTGTAGGTATGAACGGTCCATTGAGAACAGCCCTCCATAATCTTAGATCCACACTTTTCAAATGATTTTCGAATCTATACTTCCACTCTAAGAAATTATCCGCTGAAGTTAGTCTCGGCGGACGAGTAATAGATCCGATTTCGAAATCCAATTTCTGATACATGCTCGGCTCAAAATCCATTTCAAAAAGCTTGGGTAAAAATAAACCTAAAGTCCAAAGTCCAAATAACACAGTTTACGATCCAACCCACACGATTACGATTCACCACAACTGATTACGACCCAAACAAATCGATTACGATCCGAAGAACTGTTCCCGATCACACGTGGCAGTCGTAAACCCAAACCGACTCAAATCACTCGTAAACACAGATTACGATCCGCTGATTACGATAGCGGAGTCGTAAACCCTCGAATCCGATCCAAAATACTCGTAAACACCCTTTACGACTTAACCAAATCGTAAACACAAGTACACGAAGTCGCAAACCCAAGTACAGTCGCAAACACCCTTTTGTAAAGACGTAAATGGCCAATCTTCAAACAAAACCAGTCGCAAACACCCAAAAACCCAGAAATACGAAGAACACAGCAGCTGTGAGGATCGGAAACACCAAAAACACCTTCAAATCTTCGAAAACAACCCAGAAACACAGAAAATCCTCTTGAATCAATATCGTGAGAGCCTCGAAACAAGGTTTCTTGGCTCTGATACCAATTGTAGGTCCGATGATTACCAAACAACACGATATCTTAGCTAATACGAGTGCGGAATCCTCGTACAAGCTAGATTCAAGAAACAAGTAGAAGAAGAGATAAGATCTAAAGATGAAGATCGAATCTTGAATGAAGAAACTCTACTTGGAAGCAATACAATCTGATCGTGAACACAAGAAGCTTTGAAGAAATCGTAAACTTGTATTTAGAATGCTTAAGCATATCGATTACAATGAGGTGGTATTTATACCACCTCATGCCAAAATCGTAAACCTAGTGAAGCCCACATGGCCCAATCATAAACACTAACTAGTCCACTAGATAACTACTAAACAAGCCCAAAACAATTAACTAACAAAAGCCCACTAATGTTCATGCCTTACAAATAATAGCCCTACAATATTAGCTGAGTAGAATTGATGAGTGATCTATACGAATATGTGATAGATGTGGTTGTTGGTTGGTAGGTTCAATAGATGTAGATGCATGTACTTTATCATAACATTACTTTCTTTTTTTTTATTATTTTTTTCAGTTAAAACAATCTTTCTCTTAGAAAAAAATAAGACATAATTAATTTATTCTTGCAAAAGATAAAGATTAAAAAGGGAACTTTATTATGACACATTTAGTTGCGTGTAATCTAACATTTTCAACTTCATATATTAAAAGAAAATTGATGGGTGGGGTGTGAGGTTTGACGGATCATGATATTAAACAAAATTATATTTAAGAAGTACACATCAAGCAATAATAATGAAGTTAATATTTCAAAATAGATTTTATGATTAATGTCATATGAAAATAGTGAAGACTTTTGGTACTTTAATATTTGCAGGGAAAGATATTTTTTTTAATCTACTCTATATAATAATCTATATAATATACAATGGATATAAAAAAGATTTACGCATTACATATTACATATATCAATATGCAAAGAATATAGAAAAAACTACCAGATAAAGAAAGAATGTAAAATGGTTTGCAGATCTGTAAGTCCTTAATCTAATTTGTAAATGCTTTTCTTTGAATAAATGTTTATGGTAAATATTTATTTATTCAGTTGTGTTTGTTTGATTATCAAAAGGTGTAAAAGAGAATAGGAGTAGCTTAAGGTGTAAAAGGTATTTAAATTGGAATTGAGCATGGTGTTTGTTTATCACCGGTGTGAAAGACAATATGATAGACAATCATGTATAGTTTGATCATATGTTTGTGAAATTTTGATAAAAAATAACCGTAGATTGATACACTCGATATGTCGTGTACCGACAAGCCATCAACGTGAGTGTCATACGCCAAATAACACCTAAACCCGGTTCAAAATGCACATCGCGTGCAACGCGCGCTCATAGGAAACTTGTGAAAAAATAAATTTGAAGCGAGAAAAAGGAAGGGTTATAACAAAAGAAGCTTAAAGAAGGAATATAATTATGAAGGAAGGAAATAGGAAAAGTCGAGCACATCTAGAAGTTGAAGGTTCCGATCCGATTATAATTCCAATGTGGTGGTTCAATTCGGAAGACTAAAGAATGAAAAAGAAGGGAGATAGTTAGCTCGAATTTGAGATAGGGGAGTTATAAGAAGAAGACACGTATTAAAATACTAGGTTTATACCCGTGTGATACACGGGATGACGTGAGATCAGTTGAATCGAAATATGACAAAAAAAAAATACGGTGAATCTACTTCTGTTTCTCAAATTTAGTTAAAAGGAGTATCTGAATTGTAAAAGATGGAACCTTAAAACACACACTGATGATGCTCTTTAAACATCGATAACTCAAGCCTAGAGAGTGCAGAGAAAACTACAAAGAGAAACACATTATGTTAATCATCGTAAACTAAAAACCGACATCAAAATTAAACTCCACAACTTAATTGTTATCGGATATAGCAGGGGTCAGGAGTCCATCTCCAATTAGCATACAAGTGCCAAGAAGAACCAATATTAGTAAAGTTGTATGCAAAGCTTTCTTCTTGTCAAGCAACATTATCACTTTAGAATTATACTCTTTATCTAGAGATTGCTCCAACGTATATGTAGATAATGATTCATCAGCAATCTTTTCCAATATTAGCGTGCCGGCATATTGACGAATATAGTGTAAGAATATGAGAAAGACTGAATCATATTATTGATAGAAATGCTTACAATATATAGAAAACAAATCTTAAACCCTAGATATCTAATGAGCCCGTGGGCTCATACTAATTAACCCTAACATGACAATAGTCTATTATCTAATACTCCCCCGCAGTCGTAGCGGAAAAAATTAGACGCTAAAGACTGGAAAACAAGAAAAACATAAAGTTAATAATAAAAAGAAAAACTTCTTTCAATCTCGGTCTCGACTCCAAACTCAATCTTCTATCAACCAATGCATAGTGTGCTTGCATGTGTCAATTACATTCTTCAGTGTCAGGGATCCCGTAATTCTTTAGCAAAAGTCTTCAATGCAGTGATGTGACAGCATAGTTTAGGACCATAGTCCTAGAGGTGGCGACGCGGTGGACCGTAGTCTGAAAGGCGGCACGGTGATGGACCGTAGTCCAGAAGGCGGTGCAACGATGGACTGTAGTCCGAAAAGGCGGCGCGGCGGGGACCGTAGTCCTAAACGCGGCGCGGCGGGAGACCGTAGTCCGGGTGGAAGCACGACAGGGAACTGTAGTCGTAGTCATGAAGGCGTTGGTGTAAACCCTGAGACAGCACCACAGCAAAGAGCCATTTGACAATTGAAGCGGGATAAAAAAAGTTGACGTACACACAGTGGCGGATTCAGAATTTTTTTTCAGTGGGTGCAAAAAAAAAATTAGTAAAAGATTACATAAGTTAATTAAAAACAACATTAAAATTAGTTATTTTTATTCAAGAAATTTGATAACTTTAGGCATCTTGGGTGCCAAAAATAGCTAAAAAGAAGCTATTTTCACAAACCTTGGATACCTTGGGTGCCAAAAACAGCTAAAAAGAAACCATTTTCAACAACCTTAGGTGCCTCGGAAAAAAAACCTTGGGTGCCTAGTCGTTGGGTTTAAGGAATTAGCACTAAAATTTCAAATTTGAGTGGATGCCTAGGACCCCGCTGGGTCCTAAGTGGATCCGCCTGTGCGTACACATGAAGACGTAGAATGGTAGAAGTGAGATCAATAAAGGATTCTTTATGCATCCAATTTTGTCAACAATTCCGTATCCTCACCATATTTGAAATTGAAATTCCTTGAGATTATCTCTCTCAATTTAATTTTGAATTCGGTTAAGATTATCTCCTCCAATTAAATGAGATTAATGGTGGATATATCAATCAAATATAAATGGATTTTATATTGATTGATTTAAATCAACCAAGCATGAATTGAATCAAGTCGGCAAAGACGTTTCTTTTCAAATAGATATATTTGACAATTCAAGATTCACGTCGCTAGCGCTTCTTTTCACAGCGACAAAATCACAGAAACGTGATTCACTTTCTTCTACGCAATAGCATAAAAATTTGCAGAAGGAAAATACGGAAATGAATACGAAACGGAAACAACAGGCAATTAGCGAACACTGGCGGTTACTACGATAGTGATTAGAATCGTGAACCGAAAACGAAGCTTTATTAAGAAACGGAGAAACTAATATGAAAAGAAAAGAAAAGAAAAACAAAGTTGGGACAGGGCGGCGGCGGTGGCACACCGCCCTGTCTAGGGTTTGAACACGATTGTGACGACTAAAGCGAAAGGATTTAGGATTCCAAGGATTTTGACTCTGATTACCATGTAAGAATATGAGAAAGACTGAATCATATTATTGATAGAAATGCTTACAATATATAAAAAACAAATCTTAAACTCTAGATACCTAATGGGTCGTGAACTCACATGGTAATAGTCTATTATCTAATATATAGTGCCAAAGTACCACCTAAACATCAACTAAACAATTAGAGAACTTAACTTTTAATCAACTGGAAACTTATAAATAATTAAATAAATCTATTGGTTACCTTCAACGTTATCATCAGCTCCGAGTACAATGAAGCAAAAACAAAACAAAACAAAAACCAATCAAGAAACGAAAAAAATACCTCCAATCCCTTGTTCCAATAACAACTGTTTGCTCCCATTTGATCCCTTCGACTCATCATAACTATAAAAAAAAAACTTGAATATCCAAGTTCGACTCCCGTAAGCGATTTTTTATATATATATATATTTTTTGTTTTTGTTTTTTTTTAAACTCGGAAATGGGAATTAAATGGGTAAACCCTAGTCGCGTGTTGGCTTTTGCAGCGCTCCTCGACTCCCGACTCCCTGTAAATCTAATCAGCGGCTCTGGATCCTCCTCTCGCCGGACGCCGGCTGCTCGGAGCAGTGAGCTCGTCCAGTCGTCCTCGTCTCCTCCCTTGGCCGACAGCAGCGTTCTATGTCTCTCTGTTTCAACCTCAAATTGTTCCAAGCCTCCAACCAAATTCATGGGTTAGTACATCTATTCTTTTGTATATTTGTTGAACGCCAAATGTTTGAAGTTGTCTCAGTGAGCTTAGTCTCATGTGAATATGCTGCAGTTTTGTAATTCACATATCAAATGGGCTGTTTTGTGTTTTTGAATTGGTTGTATTGTTCATAGATGATAAACATTATCACACGAGGTATAGATTTAAAATGTTGGTATTAGGTTTAGATCAAAATTGGTGTAACATTATATTTAGAGAGATATTTGGTTTCACTCAAAGATTCAAACAGCCACTCATTAGGGCTTTTCAGGGAGTTTGAATTTTCTAAATACTAAGTTTAGTTAGTGCGTTTTAAGAAAAAGATGATTTTTAGAACTTTGGATTTAGTTATTGACTTATTGTGTTTTAAGAAAAAGATGATTTTTAGAACTTTAGATTGTCTGACTTAGGATTAAGTTGTGATGAAGTTATGGAAATCATTTAGATAAACATTCTGCTTATATTATGGAGGATTACTGATGGTAGTGGTTTCTTGGTTGATTGATAGGTGTGAAAAAATAGCATTGCAATGATAACAGATGTAATTCTTACTCAAATTTCACATTGTGTGCACTATCTGATGCCTGCAGTATTTGTTAAGATTGCTTTCATATTTACACCTTTGTTTTTAGTACATCGTACTCGTAGCCATGTACTTTATATTTTTATATCCAAGTTTAAAATGAAAAAATGATAATCTACCTGTATTACAATACATATGGACACAAATCAAACTCAAATTAAAAGCTCATTTACTATACAGTATTAATCATGGGATCCATCTTAACGGAAACCAATTTCATCCTATCACCCAAACCAATCCATGTGATAGAGCGTTTCTAAAAGATGTCAACTCGTAGAGGACAACTATAAAATTTTTGTGTTTTTTTGTTTTATTTTATTGACAATGTATGTTTGTTATGATATCGTACAATTATTATTTTACCCGACCCGACCCGACCCGAAAAATTTATGGTCGTTATTTATATAAAAAGATCTATGGAAAAACGACCCCCCAGAAATTAAATCCTGGGTCCGCCACTGGTTATGTATGAACTGACTATTTTGCCAATCAAACACCAAGTTTCATAATAGGGTCAAACAATTATAAATTAATCCAAGATACCGTTCTGCTAAAAGTATACCATACAGATCTTGTTTATTTCTTACAAAATAACTTAATACTGGTGTCAAACAATTATAAATCAATCCAAAATAATGTTCAGCAGCTATAAACAAAAATACCAAAAATTAATAGCATAAATAAAAACTATGAAAGAAAAAAATGTAAGAAAATAGAGATACAAACCTTACAACAGGTTTGATATGAACAGTAGCAAGATAAACTCATAAAAAATAACTATTAAAACAGAGATTGAATAACATAACCGATGCTTTGCAGAAATGTGACATTAACTTAACAGACAAAAAGAAGTTGAACCTTGAAATTTTAGGCTTGCAGCTCAATGCGAAGTATCCCAAAAGATCATCTTTGTAAGTGGCTCTGTTGCAATTGCATTGCTGTGGGAGGTCATGGTTTACAAGGACAAATGGGTTTGATGTGACCATCTCCTACAAATACATTTATTCAAACTACAAAACCAACATTTTCTAAAAAAAGAGGCGAAAACCCACAGAAAATCTGTCAAAAAGTGTCATAGGTCAAACTCTTACATAAAAAGAAAATATTTCAGTCTACAGGTCAAATTGCTTAAAAAATTAAAAATACTGGTATTGAAAAAAAAATGACTTCAAATTCACGATGTAATTAGCATGGTGACCAGAATATATTACGACATTCTATTTTGTTTTTATGTTTTTATGTTGATGCTTGTTCATTTATTGACCAATAGGTTGGATGAAAAGGAGAACTAAAGAGCATTGTCAAACCCTTTCTAATTCTCTCAAACATTTTCGACACCCTAGTCATCTAAAGTAATTCGAAGCACAACAGATGATAAACACCAATGAATAACTCAAAATTTTGATGAAAATAAAGAAGATTAAAGTCTATACAGTACACGATTATATTATGAAGTAAGTCCAGGGGCGGATCCAGGGGAAAAATTCAGGGGTAGCGTTAAAAAGAAATATTTGTCGGGATTAACGGGGGTTTGGGGGCAGCGCCCCCGGAATTTTTTTTAGGTAATTAACGAGCTTTTAATCTCATTTTCAAGTGAGAATTTAAATAAAAACCATAAAATTTCTTCGAGGGGTAGCGTAAAATATTTTCAGGGTAGCGAAAAATTCGTTTGAGGGGTAGCGAAATGCCGAAAACCAAAAAAATTACACATCGCAGTAAAAGTTCAGGGGTAGCGGGCGCTACCCCTGGGCTGTGGGTAGGTCCGCCCCTGGAAGTAACTCAAGAAACATATAGATGTATGCATAACTACATGAAATGGACTTGGTAACCATATATACATGACCAGAATTCATTGTTAATTCTTCTAAGATTTTATTTAGAACAACTAACTGACACATAAAATTTGTTTATATGAGATCTTATCGGATGGGTATAATGCAGGAATCTCCAAAGAATAGCAGCAAAAAATATTACACAACATAAGAACAAGGAAAACTACAATAAAGTTAATAATTGGGCGGGGTAGACATTGAAAAGGAAGGGTTGGGAAATCGTAATTCTAAGTAGTTGCGAATCTTGGGTGATGAATCATAAAACTTTTTACATAGTGAACCGACATAAAAGTCCAAAGCCTAGATTAACATTGAAGACATGGTAGTTTTGCTGTTAATGGAGGGACTTAGACTCAGATGAATATAGCGGGCAAATTGGCAAATCTTAGGGCATACGGTATGGTTGCCGTTAACCGGCACCATGCCCCTTTAACTCCAATATTGGCGCCGCCAAAACCACCCCAGTCCCCCGCCATCCTCCGCCATGCTTTCACTGCACCATATGTTTAAGGCCGTGAACTTTTAGGACCACCCAATCACAATTTACCTTAATAAACATTTTACAACTTCTTCCTAATAAACATGAATATTTTAATAGTACTAACCGCTCTAACCTCTAACCCTTTCATCTTGCATCCCTACGCCGACCCTACTCCGTCAACACACCAACTTCCTCTCCATTCTCGCCAAACACAAATATCCTCAACAATCCATCTGCACCATCTCTTCCCGTCGAACCAATTTTTTACTAAGGTTCCATATCAATCTCCCCAAATCCAGAAATATCACAATTAAACGATTCATATCCACCAACCGTTTCAACTTATCATTCAATCTCGTCACCATCAATTTCACCACCGCCGCTTAAATCTACAGGTTCTTTCATTTTCATTTGATTATATTTACACTGATTGTTAACAACGACTACAAATTTTTGTATTATTTTACACAGGAACATTGATTCCTAAATTCTAGGGTTTACAATCATATTAATTTTGATTAATCTTTGTTTTGGTTTAAAAGTCTCCTTAATCCCTTCTATACTCTAGGGTTTACAATCATATTAGTCTTTGTTTTAAAAGTGTCTTCAACCCCTGCTATCGTCAATTTCATCACCATTTGTATTGTGTCACTGCTCTTGGAAAGTTATTTGAAATAATATGTTATTATGTCTTCAACCTGTTATCATCAATTTCATCACCATCAATTCAATATTCATGTATTTTCTTTTTCAAGTATATCAGTTTTCTTTGTACATTGTCTCTGTATTTGGTTGGAATTTAGTTTTTTTTTTATGGTATTGCACGTGTTGTTCAATGTTATGTCTTGGGCTTTTTGTTTGTTAGTTTCTGTGGTTTAACTTATGCATACAGTTTGACTTGATCCGTTTCTGTCTTTTTTTTATGCATGTATTTTGAGTTTTTGTGTCTTCCCTTCTGTTGGTGTATTTTTCTGCTATTTATGTTATGGTATGTTTTGTGTGCTTATCTATTTAGTTATTTGTGTCTTCATTTAAATTTGTATGATATTTTTTATAGATTCATTTTTAATAGTTTATGTTTAAATTTGAATGTTGGAATCGTTCAAACTGAGTTTGTCTGATGGCTTTTGACATGTTTGTGTGCTCTCTCTTATAGGCTCATTTTTACAAACACTCAAATTGATTATGATTGGTTTTTGTTCATAATTTTTGTTATTGTTAGCAGGCTTCTTTGCTTTATCTTTGCAGTGGTTTAAAGGTTAGTGTTATAGTTGTCTTAAGAAACTTTTCTCTGCTGTTTTATAGCGACTTTTTTTCAGGTTTTTTGGCCTCTTTAAGACAACTTTGCTCCGGTACTATTATTTCCTTTTAGGTGTATATAGCTAATGTTATATGGTTATGTGATGTACATTATGTTTCCTTATATCCACTTGGATTAAATTAATGATTCTTTTATTTAAACTATTGTTTCTGTGATATGATGAAGTATCTTATGTTATTACTATTTAGGCATTGTTTATTATGATTTTCAATGCCTGAAGTTGATAAAGTACATTTGAATACCAAGCTTTAATTACTCAAATAAGTTTTTTTTCTTTTTTTCTGATGATATCAAAAGGCTGCTCTTTTGGCATTGTTGATACCAGGTTTTAATAGGTTTATATAAGTAAATTCTGCTCTTGAGTGAGTCTCATTTTAGTGTTTCGTTTTGCTTATATTTTTATAGTATTGTAGTTGTATTTTCACTCTTTCGTCTTGGTTTTTCTTTCTTTCATGTCTTGAAGTGTATTGCTTTTATGTATGTAAACTAAAAATACTTATTTTACTCCTACAAAAGATTTCATATGTATGTAAAAAAGCAACTATATGTATATCAGATCAACTGGCACAACAACGTCTAGACCTGCACATATAAAGATCTTATAGTTCAAATCTTATATTTCAGATATTATTAAACAACTATATGTATACGAGATCAACTAGCCCAGCAGATTGTTAGTATCGCTTACATAGTTTCTTCCACTTATTACTTTGAAATAGTTAGTTTTTTAACAAAAAACATACATAATAGGCTACTATATCCACATGTATCACACCAGGCACCCACAAGAAGAGGAGGAAACTGTTAAACAACAAGGAATAAAGGTGGAAGAAAAACCATCAGATAAAAACAGAACCACCATCAGTGAGCTGTTACAATTGAACTCAGCTAGCAAAGGGTAAGAAAAAAATATAACCAAAAAATAACAAACATGCAGGGAATGGTTTATACATGCATTGCAAGTATCACTGCATTCCGAAAAGGAAGTACACGGCACTACGCGACATGTCCAATCTGCACAGTAACCATGGGCCCTGAAGAAGGCGGGTATGCATGCACTAGGCACCGTAAACAAGAGGCAGACTTCAAGTATGTAAACACTAACTCAGTACAGATACTAATATTACCCATATAAGATTTAGTACTCTTGCTCAGTTAGAAACATGTTCGCTGCATCAATTGTATTCTATAAAAAACAATGCCAAACTAAAAACACCTACTAATACCAAATAACAATGCTACACAGGTACTTTCTCAAAGGAGAAACCTCTAATGGTTCGGGCACAATTGCAATAAAGATCATCGAACCGCTAAAAAACTGAAACAGCAGAGAGTGATTTTTCCAATTAAACACACCACAAACAGCAGAGAAAAAGATTATGAGGGAAGTCTAAAGTATCTGGTCAACCGCATCTACAAGGAAGTGATATGTGAGAAACTACAACTTGAAAGTATCTCACACACACCACAGCAGCTAACAAAGAAGGCAACTCTATAGAAGTCACAATACCAGCCATCACCTCTGAAAGCAGTACCGGCGGCCACCAGGTCACTGCCAAGACAACAACAAATGAAACAGCACAATAATCATTAAGGAGACAGCTCTTCAAACCAAATGCTGCAGGTGAAATAAACAAGAAAACATTATTAATAAAGAAATCAGATTCAAATTGACTTCTATTTCTAATTTTCTGAGATTGAATTCAGAGAAATGGAGAACTGTCTCAAAAGTTCTGGAGGTTAGAACTGTAGAAAATTGTATTGGTATGTTGTTTTAGTTTTTTGATTTCTTTTTGCTTAAAAATTCCTTTTTAGGTGTATATTAGCACAAAAGATCCGGGGCAGGGCAGGAGCCATCCAGCTTCAGGTTTGGCCAAGGCCAAGTTATTATTGGTAATTTATTCCTGATCTTAAATTATTGATGAATGATTCTTTTGGTTAATTAGTGTTTTGCTTATAGTTTTTGGTTAGAGCACAAACTGGAACGGAGCTAGAGCTAAATTTATTGGAGATGAAACTTAGAGAAGAAGATTAAAATGAATGTGAGGTTTATTACATTAAAAGGGTTTCATATATGACAATCACACCAGGTAATCGGTAGTTTTTTTTTCCTTTTCTCATATCTAATTTTGCTACTAACTATCAGCATTTACATATCGTTTATGTTGGAAGTGGCTAATTGAGTAATGTAACATAGTAGATTCACTTAAAATTTAAAATTAAGTAATAGTAGATTCACTTAAAATTTAAAATCAAGTAACGCCTATATTTATAAACATCCAATTCCATAATGATGAAATGAAGTAAACTTAAAATCATGGGACTTAGATGCAATCGCCAATTAGAATGATGAATAAGGGGGAAAATGATAGGGTTTGTAATTCTGGAATGGATTTGGTGATGAGATGATGATGATGAATGTAATTGAGCAATAGATTTATTATGCAAAACTGGGAACGAGAATACAAGGATAACCAGGGAATAATCCCTCTCTCTCTCACAAATGAGCAGAGCCTAACAAACTAACAAACTCACACACACACTACCTATGAGGTCCCCCCCTCTTATTTATAACTATTTAACCCTAACAAACTTAGCCACTTTTCCTAGCAGCCCCTTCCTTACTTTCTATTGGCCCATTACCCCTTAAACTTGTAGCTTTAGCAATATCATTCTCCATCAATGCCGCCTCCTTAAAATACGTCTTGTCCTCAAGACGTGCATTTGGAAAACGGGACATGATCCAAATAGCGGCCTCCCAAGTGGCGTCCTCACATGGTTGGTTATCCCAACGAATGAGCCATTGACGGACCGGGTCGGTAGCGCACATTACCCATCTAGCAGCGATAATCTCAACCGGTTGCAATGTAGGTGGCTCCGCATCCGAGACGGGTAAGCCGCGAAGGCGAACTAACCTCCCCTTGTCCATGAACTGCAGCCAATAGTGCTTCCAGTCATGAACAACTTCACCCAAAGAAGACAGCCAAGGCATGCCTAAGACAAAGTCCCTCGGAAGATCGTCGGAAACCAAGGCATCCACGGTGAAATCATGGTCGTCCAAGCGAAAGGTTAATGCTACACATTGGGCGGAGACGGTAAGCTCCTGCCCATTACCCACGGTGAACTGAATTTCTTGAATCGGAGACACGGTTAAACCCAAGGCATCCACCCAAAATTTCGAAATTAAATTGTGAGTCGACCCACTATCGACCAGGAAACGTAGTACCTGGCCATGAATGATACCACCAATCTCCATAAGGGCAACCCCACCTGACTGATCCGACGAGGATTTGGCGGCAAACAAGGAGAGTGCACCTGAAGGAGGAAGTGTAGTGTCGGAATCGACCTCATCATCACCCAAAACGAGAATACGCAGAGCACCCTGGGGACATTTGTGAGCTGGGCCATAGAGCTGCCCGCAACGGAAACACAACCCTTTCTTCCGGCGATCATCATACTCGGCGCGAGACAAATTTTTGGTGCTCCGATCTCTGTTTGTAACAACTCCAGCGGGTGAGAGGTTAGCAGCCAGGGAAGTAGCAGGCCCAATAGGCCCAACACCCATAGAAAGCTGCTTATCAATTGTGGTGGAATTAGGTGGGCCCAACAGAAGGGGATGGCCCGATCCAGGTAGAGGTAAACCCGAATTACCCATAGCAGAAAGTCCAGAAGCCAGTGGAGAATACGCAACCGCCGACGGAGGCATAGAGTAGCGGAAACGAGCGGCTGAGCCACCGGACTCGTCGGGATGCAAGAGTTGCATCACGTCTCTGGCGAGGTTCATCGCGTCAATACGCGTCACCGGCCGGTGCAGTCGGACCGAACGACGGACGTCGTCGCGGAGGCCGGCGATGAAATAGCCGATGGCTTGATTCTCCGGCAACTGCGGAACCAGGGACAACAAATACTCGAAGTCGTCAATATAGTCCAGAATAGAATTACCTTGTTTCAGAACGGAGAGTTGTTCGTAAGGATTCTGAATCTCCAAGCCATTGAAGCGACGCAACATCTCAGATTGAAACTCCAACCAGATCAGATTGGGCCGCGATTGAGTAATGATGGTGAACCAATGTTGCGGGACGCCGCACATGCTGAGCTCAGCCAACCGGAGACGTAATTCCGGTGACGTTTTGTTGACGTCGAAATACAGATTTGCCTTGTGAATCCATCCCTGGGGATCGAAGCCCGAAAACTCAGGTAACGTAACCTTCTTAGCGGCCCAGGGAATCACTGACGAAGAATTCTCAATCGGTTTGGGATCGGATTCAGGATCGGGTTTCTTCAGTAATTCGGAGAGCATAGAACGGATCTCCGAGAACTGCTCAGTGAAGGTCGAATTCATGGAATCCACCACTGCCACTAACTGTTGATGTTGAGCCTCAATGAGATCGAGACGAGAAGTGTTGTTAACCATGGTGAAGCAGAAAGTCGGGCAAATAGGGATGCAGAAAACGAAGAAACAGAAACAGAGAACAAGGATGATCGATGGATGGTGCTGGAAAAGGCAGGTCGGACCAATGATAGGGTTTGTAATTCTGGAATGGATTTGGTGATGAGATGATGATGATGAATGTAATTGAGCAATAGATTTATTATGCAAAACTGGGAACGAGAATACAAGGATAACCAGGGAATAATCCCTCTCTCTCTCACAAATGAGCAGAGCCTAACAAACTAACAAACTAACAAACTCACACACACTACCTATGAGGTCCCCCCCTCTTATTTATAACTATTTAACCCTAACAAACTTAGCCACTTTTCCTAGCAGCCCCTTCCTTACTTTCTATTGGCCCATTACCCCTTAAACTTGTAGCTTTAGCAATATCATTCTCCATCAGAAAACCACTGCGTATTGATTCGTGATTCTTTCCACAAACACACAGATGAGTAAAACAAACAATGTAGCTTTTTTTTGAACAGCAATCTATTGCACCAAAGTGGAAAGATACACCAATACACCAAGCACTATCCAGAAGATAATGCCCACAACAAACACAAAAAACAAACAGAAGCAAAAAGAACCACTACATCTAGATCAACCACCAAAAAACAAAAAAGCCTACTCCAATTAGAGGTGTACAAAACCGGTTTTTTTCCAAATCGGTTCGGGTTGTAAACCGAAACCGGTTTAGTCAACTTTGGTCAGAACCGGTTTGGTCAAAATCGGTTCGGGTTACAAACCGGTTTGAAGCAACAAAACCTCAAACCTATAGAACTGAATCGGTTCAGTTTGAAACCGGTTTGGGTTGAACCGGTTTGTAAAAAAACCGTTTTTTTTATTCTCTCAAATAATCAACTAAACAAAACTTAAGGCTTAATTAGAAAAAAAATTGGCTAAAAATACATAACTAAAATTCCAAAGCTTGAACACCAAAGGCTACAAGTATTAGTAGAACTAAAAATGTAATACTTCTATTTGTATTGGATTGAGTTTTGTTAGTAAAATGAAATTTTCTTTCTAACGTATATAAAATGTTCAACGGCTAATTCATTCATTACATGTGATTAAAAGTTGACATTGTCACTTAAGGCTAATTGAGAAATCTCCTTTAAAATGCAACGACTATTTCAATTAAGATCTATCTAATTACGGCTAATAGCATTTAAGAGATAAGTGGTTAACTGAAATTAGAAAAAGGAGATGGGTTCTAAAGCGGTTCCAAACTGGTTTCTAAATCGGTTCCAAACCGGTTTCAAATCGGTTTCAAAGACAACCCGGTTTGGAACCGGTTCGCTAGATGAGAATGCCAAATCGATGGGGAACCGCCAGTTTATACTCGAACCGAACCGGTTTTCTTAAAACCGGTTTTTATCCCGAACCGGTTTCGGTTTTTATACCGGTTCGGTTTGCAAATCGGTTTTTTTGTACACCTCTAACTCCAATCCTCCCCTGAACTTGACCCAGAAACAATGTAGCTGTCATTTTGGTCTAATGTATTCTTTAGTTAAAGTTTTTTTAATGCTATAGCACCTTTAGATTCTTATGTATTTATTTCAATTTAACAAAAATAGACCAAGCCTCAACTATTATTTGTCAATGATACTATCAAAATCAATTCAAATTTCTCTTAACATAATTGCAAACATGAACCTTAGGAGTTAAATGTAAAAAACAATTTGGTGGGTTAATGTACTTAGACTTGTTTATTTACCAACATCAAGTATAATAATATTGTTAAAAACACGCGGCAACGCGCGGGCTTACAATCTAGTTTGACAAACATTTTTTTATTTTATTTTATATATATTAAATACTTGTATAACACCACACCACATAACATGGAGTATACCCCATCCATGTTATGTCGTGTTAACAATCCAGTCATCGCTGACGTAGCACTGGTTAAAGTTTAACACCACGTGGGTATACCACATGCCCTTACAAATGTTCTTTTGTTATTTATTTTTCTACGTTTTTTATTTCTAGACATGTTTTGTACTTTCTATTATTCACACTTGCACTCTTCGTTCTCTAGCTCCGCACTGGCTAGTTTTAATGATTCTATTGCTGCCCCAAAAAAAGGATAAAATTAGATGAAGCTCCCTGGCCTAAAAAGATCTATGCCACAGAGAGCACTACAATCTGGAGCACTCATTTGCAATTATACAAAAAAAGATTACAAACAAAATAAAATAGTCTATATTCTAATTTGTCTAAAACTAAATCAAAAGGTATTCAAAGAAGGTACTTGATTCTCAATTCTAATGTGCAGTTTTAGCTCCTAAAATAATTGGTAATTCTACGAACACTTGGTGTACATAGTAAGAACGTGACACCAAAATTAAAGTTTATGAACACTATACATTAATAGATTAAGTAAACTTAAAGCACAAACAGAAATTAATAGATTAAGTAAACTTAAAGCACAAACAAAAGAACATTTGAATACCATAAATATAAAATCTTCTTTACTGGATCAAATTTTCTTCTAAACATAAGAATAAAAGTTCCCGATTAAATTAGTTCGATCTAGACATAAAAGGTGATGGACAAATAAGATCGGAAAAAACAATCAAAGATGATTGAACTAACATGATTCGAAGCTAAAAACGGTGTAGGGCATAGAAGAAACACTTGAAGATTTCAAACACAGTTTGGGGGTCATGAACATAGTTATTAACATTCTGATCAAGCAACCTAAATATACAAACTCGGCGCCTGTTTAACTACAAAGTGAATGCTTAGATTAAAATTCCACTTTAAGGTGTGTTGAATAGATTCATAATCCATTCTCCTTCTTTGTTGATTTTGGTGTTGAAGAATTAGGGTTTAATTTGGGATTTTGGGTACATATACCTATCTATATACAAACATATATGAAAGAAAGAAACAAATGACAATCCGAATGCTTGAGATGAACCACAGAGAAATTGATACATTTAAAGACGATGATGAAAAGGGAACAAATAGAGAGAGGAGGATTGCGTCGGTTACGATGAGAGTAGAGGGGCGTCGATTGAAATCAGCTCATCCAAGCCCTGAATAAGAAAGGCAAAGCATTTAGCGAGTACACGTGGCAAATGATAGATACGAACACTTGGTAGGTAGTCCTTATAAGGATTGTTCTTTATTAGTATATAGGAAGATAGGGAGATAGGGAGATAGGGAGATTGCATTGGATTGGATTGTTACATGAGAATATTCTTTTAATAGAACATATGTACCATTTTCAACATATTTATATATTTTTATCCGAAGATAACCGTGAGCGATTATACCAAGCACAATAAAACTATCTGGCTGGCTGTCTGGCTGTCTGGCTGTCTGGCTGTCTGGCTGTCTGTCTGTCTTGTTTGTCTTGTCTGTGTCTCTATCTATCTGTCTGTCTGCCTGTCTGTCTTGTCTGTCTGTCTTGTATGTCTTGTCTGTCTGTCTGTCTATTCCGTTTATTTTTTATTGACCCGATAAAATATTTACATTTATTTTGTAAATATAAAGGAAATGTCGAAATTATGAATAGAAAACTTAAATAAAATATTAACAAATCAAGTCTTAAACATTGGTTCAGATTAATACATATCAATATTTTTATTTCTATATTTGCGACAAGTTATCAAGTTACTTTTGTTTAGCCAAGATTTTGGTTTATAGAAGTATGTAACTCTAGTTATGTTGTGGAAATATTTTGTCTAAATTATTTCCAAGTTACAATTTATGTACTTAAGCTTTGAAAATAAATAATAAAAAGCTTTATTATTTATTATATGCATACTTTATATTATTTTATTTTGTAAACAGTTATTAACAAATAATTATACACAAATTAATTTGATATATCTTAGAAATTTAAGGGTTTCAAAACTTCCCCAAATAATTTATTTAGATAACTTTCCTTTAATATTCAATCTTTCTGAAACGCGAACAATTTAAATTTTCTGTCTAAATGTTTGAGTAAATTAGCTTTAACCCAAAGCTGGTTTGGGTTTCATATAGAAAACCAATATTTCGAACAAAAAACCAAAAAACCAACAAAAAAATTTATAAATGCTTCTTAGACATTTTAAGATCTAAAAGTTAGTTTGGTCGGTTTCGATGTAAACTTACAAATATTGACGTTTCTCGTTGCGTATAACCCCGATTCGACCATGGTTTTCTCCCTACGCAACGTTTTTCCATTTTGGTTACTTTGGTTAAATATAAAATCTTAAAATTTTTATAAATTTTCATCCCATATCAGATTTGATCCGGATTTGTTTTAAAAGGTTTTAGGTATTAAAACTTGATTTGAAATCATCAGGCATTGCATTTATGTGTCTAGACCTCTTAGGCTAAGTTAGTGAATGGAGCCCCTTGTGGGCGTTATGCGCCATGTGGCGTCCACGTCAGCATGAGGGGCTCCATGGCAAAAGTGGTGTAGTGGGGCTCCATGTATAACCCCCTACCAGTCATTACCTAATTATTTATTTAATCATCTTTTATATAATTTAGTATTAAACATATTAAAAACTAAAATTAAAAAAAAAAACAAGACATAAAACTAGAAGATTTTTAAAAAAAAAACAAACTGACAACATTCTAAAAAGTCACAAGGTCTTGACTATTACCTACGTTTACACAAAAATTATAAAGTTATTAAAAATTATTTCTAAAAAAAATAATAAAATTATTATTATAAAATATAAATAAAACATATTTATAAAAAAATTAAAGAAGTAATATTTACCGTGAATAGGATCCTCCGACGTGCCAAGCCACGCTCGAGCTAGTGCGATTTCCTCGGCCTCGGTCCAATGTTGAACAACTTTTCGTTGTCTCGGTTCCCCGGCGTCTCTTTTCTTGTGAGATCGCCGTTTTCTCGGTCCAATCGGCGCCGCCTCCTCTTGCGTCTCCGGAACCGCCTCGGGTTCGTCCGGGGAAACCGGAATGGGTTCTTGTGAAGACGGGCGGGAAGATGGGGTAGGAGAAGGAGATGGCGATGGAAAATTTTGTAAAGGTGGATAACCTTGGCCCGTTTGAAATGGTGCGTAGTTTTGTTGCGAGTACGAGTTGAAGCCGAAGTTTTGATAAGGGAAAGATGGGAAGGATTGTGGCGGGGGCGGCATGTTCGCAACATACGCGAACAAACCATCGTCACGCTGTTGTTGCTCGGGATCGTTTGCTCGTCGCGGGGCTTGGAAGCGTGGGTTTGACGAAGGTCCACCACGGGGAAACATTTTGATTGTAGGTAGAGAGAATTTTATAAAAAGTGAGAGATGGGTAGAAGAGTGTGTATAAAAATTGGATGGAGAGGTTTAATTTATAGTGTTTAAATTAGGTTAAAAAAAAAAAAGGGAATTGACCGTTGTCAACGGTCGAAATTTTAAAAACCCTCCAACGTTCACGGCGCCATTAACATGGCGCTCTTCTCTTTTTTTCTAAGATGGCGCCCCGGGGGGCGGTGATGGGCGCTATAGGGACGCTATGGGGCTCCATGGCGCCCCCATGGAGCCCCATTACGGATAGCCTTATGGTTTGATTCTAAGGTTTTCATCATTCCCCTTTTTAGTCATAAATTCCCATTATATTTATCCAAAGTGTTATGTGATCATGAATTAAATGATACATTTTAACCAAATCTAGTTATAACCAAATCATCTATTTTTAGTCTTTCATTTATCTAATTTACTAACATTTTTATGTGTTAGAATTTTGGGTGTCTCAAGTTCTAATACATGGTGAGTCATTTATGAAATATCCATATTTATAGTATATTACTAGCGGTAAGTTATGATTTCATATCAATGTCCATGATTTGTATGCTTATGTACATATATTGAATATTTCATCATGAAATAGTCCATTTCTACATCTCGTAGTAATTAGTCCGTATTATTCCAAGTGTGACAACAAATATGTATATAATTAACACAAACAATACAACTATTCATGACCTAAATTGGTCATGTCTAAAATAATTAGAATGATAATTCTTCATGTTTATTAACTTAGTGGGTTTTTGTTCTTTCAAGATCACAATATTATTATTAGTAACAAAATGAAAGAAGAAAAGAACAATGGATCCTATTTTGTGTATAATACTCCCATAAGTGTAGAATATCCAAACACTTGGTTTCTTAATACTCAAAACCCACATTGTGATTAACTTTAAGCTTCATCAGCATCACCATGTGGTTAGGTCCGAAAATATTAAGTAAACAATAGGATTTTTGTGTTCGAAGTTCATTATTTCCATGGATTAGGATTTAGGAGGTAGGATAATCATCAAGACTTGAGTAGGTTTTTATTTGGTGTTAGAAGAATGGAAGAAATGTGAGAATGCTTACAAAACTCAGGGAGTTTCTTGATGATTGTGGCTTTACTTGAGCACTTCCTTGGATCCTTAAAATGATGATGAGATAGGACGGTGGTGTGGATGGCGTCGGCTGTGGTGGTGGCTACGGGTGTGGGGATAGCGGGCGGTGGTGGTGATGGTTTCTCGAAGGTGTCCGGTCGATGGTTAGTGTGACGGTGGTGGCCCGTAAGTGAGGGAGAGAGCAAGAGTGGTATGGTGCTCTTGTGGCAAAGTGAGGTGTGTGGAGGAAGGGTGGAGACCGCCAGTTGTTAAGGGGAGGAGGTGAGCTCAAATGTGCTTTTCATCACTTGGTTATTAGCTTAGTCCTTGAGGTCTTAGGTTAAGTACATGCCAACTAGCAAGGGATGAGATTGGCATCTTTCTAAATAGGCTTATGGGGATTTAGATGTAGGATCTAGCTTGCTTAGTCATTTAATAAATCTTCAAGTATTATGGATATATGCTAGTTTGGAAACGAATTATACAAATAAAGGGTGATGAAAGAGGTTAAAACTCTAGGATGTTTTAAAAAAAAATGAAAGGTGGTGGGTTTGTTGTGTGGTTGGGTCGTAACAACAAAGGGGGGGGGGGGGGGAGTGGGCCGGTTTGGTCGGGCCAAAGATAAGAGCTCGGTTGGGCCGAGCGGTGGGCCGGGGGGGTTGGGCCGGGTTCTCGGGGCAATGGGTTGGGTTACCAGGCTAAGTCACGGGCTCGGTTTTAATGTTTTGGGCTTGTTGGGCTGAACTGGTCCCGAACGGGGTTATGGGTTTGGTTTTGACTTATCGTTTAGTGAAACAGTTTTATTCGATCAAGTCTTGACAATTATTATGCTTTTAAATGTTTGAGTTGAATAACAATGATATATTGAGTCATTTGTTTCATTTACATAATTTTTTTATGAAATAACGTTTTTAATATGCGAGTGTTAACGAAAATAGTTTTGTTTGTTCGCGTGGTTTTTAAGCTTGACTATCGCGAATATTTAAAACTAAGTTGTTTTAAATAAATAATCGCTTAAATGTTTGACGTGTCGTTGAAGTTATTCCGTGACACTGGTTTTTGGAAAATAATATAAAAACTGCATTTTATTTATTTATTTTCTTGTTATTAAAGTTCCATAATTTGTTCTATGTAAACTCTTGTATGTTACGGGTATATGTTTCCAGTACAAACACGGAAATTATCTATGTTGGATTTATCAATCGTAATTACTAATTATCAGATAAACTAATCAAGTAATGCATGAAATTAACAAAACTAAAAGTTATCAGATAAACTAATCAAGTAATGCATGAAATTAACAAAACTAAAAGTCAAAGTGACAGGTTTGACCTGGGTTTTTGGACGAGGTGTCACATTATCTCACACACAACTTTATCTAACTGATCAACATTGACAAAATCAGAGTCCTTGAAAGCAATATCTGTTTTGGCTTTATTAGGAACAACTTCCTTTGTCCAGCGATTCATGATGTACTTTTTAGGAAACTCATGCACCTCAAACATTTTAAAAACATAAAAGATATGACAACACAACAAACCATAATATTCAAAACGTTTACAGCTACATGTGCATGTTATATCACCATCAATCCTTGTGAAAATAACCTACAAAAGAAAAAAACGTGTTAATAAAATATCACGCATTCTTGTGCCATATGTCCTTTTTGTCGGCAGCTATAACACAAGCGATTGTTGACATTTCGCCTTTTGGGAATCTGCAAAGCTTCACACAAATATTCATCTCCAAAATGATCATAAACATTATCAAACACTTGAAATCGATGATCATGAACCCATTTGGATGTGGGGCTCTTTGGTGTAGTATTTAATCCTCTAGAAGAATATTTAACGCCTTGTTTCTTCTTGGACTTTAGAACACCATCAGATTTGATAAAAACCTCAGCAACTTTCTGAGAATCCACACAGTGAAGTAGAAATTCCTTATCAGAGAATATTTGATCTGAACCTTTGAGTTTATAAAATCTCTCAGGTTGAACTTTGTCAGCTTCAAACACATCCTTCTTGACTTGCTTCAGATTGACTTTCTTCAAATTTTGTTGCTGTTGAACCTTTGAGTTATGGACTTTTACCTGATTCTGTTGAAAACCCAAACCTTTCTGTTTTCCAGAAACATTCTCTTCCGAACCAAATGGTTTATGCCCATTCTTTGCAAGTCTAGAGAACTCTGCTTTGATCTTGGTAATATCCTTTGGAGCATCAACAATAGTTTCAACAATGTCAGTTGTTGAACTTGCAGATTTCTCTTTGCCATCGGATGAAGAACTAGACAGAACCTTTGGAGCTTCAGAAGTTTCAGCACTCTTGCCTTTGTTTGATTTCTTTTCTTCAACAGATTTGGAACTAACAAAGTTAGAATAATCACCACTCTCAACCTTGTCTTTCAAATCATGAACTCCTTCTTTGAGAGTTCCTGGTGGTGACACAGTTTTGTTGAACATCTTCTCAAAATTTTCATCTGTGGCTAGAAAACTTGTAAAAGATTGAGAATTAGTAACATTGTTCAAAAGACGTTTTGAATCAATGACTTCAATCTTTAAATAAGAAATTCTTTGTTGAGCTTCAGCCAACTCTTTTTCCATTGTAATCAACTTCTTTTCCACTTTATGAGTTTCATACTTTTGCAACCTCGACTCATCTAATCCAGCAACTAATTCTTTCTTCAATTTATTTTCATTCCTTTTCTGAATATCCAAGTTTGCATTTTGCAATTTCTTCACTCTCACTAACTCCCTCTCCTCGTCTAACAGCTTTTCCATAGCAATTTGATAAGACTCAATTTTAGCAGCTTGTTCGACAGAAGTGTTAGTAAGTATATCAAGCCTGGACTTGGATTTGTCAAAAAGATTTTGACAATCTTTTGCAGTATCCTCAGCTTCATCTTTCCATTTCTTCACTTTTTTGACTAATTCAGCATTTTCTTCAGACAATGTTATGTACTTTTGTTCAAGATCCTTTTAAACGCTTTGAAACTTTAATTCTTTTTCAACAACCTTTGCCTGAAAATCTGAGAATTTTTCTTTCTGAAAAGACAATTCTTGAAAAAGATCTTCCAACTTTTGTTGTTCTTTTGCCAATTCTTCTATCTTTCTTTTATTTCCATCAATCAACAACTCATTATCCTTAATTAAGCCTTGAATCTTCTTGTCTTTCTAAGAACAAAACACACAAACTGATTCATAGCCACTATTTCCAAAACCACTTATTTCAGATTCAGTAATAGTTACTTCTTCTTCATCATCACTATGAACAATTTGAGCAATCATTGTAGATGGGGTAGTCCATGCAGACTCATCAACGCAGTCGGCAGCCCAATCATAACCATCTTTCAAAGTAATAGCTGTTAAAGCAATTGGATGTGAATCATTAGAAGTTCGCCCCCAGTTATATTGTTTATCAACTTGAGAAACTAAAGTTGTTGGAAACTTTGATTAAGAAGCAGTTGATTTTGAACATTCACGAGCAAAATGTCCAAATTTAGAACATTTGAAACATTTTGCCTTCGATTTATTTATGCCAACCTTGCCATCCGAATTTAAACTTTGAAATCCGGTCTTCTTCTTGAATCTTTTGACTCGTTGAGCTAGCATTGCAAGTTGCCAATTAATATCCATTTGTTCAAGATTATCCGGATCGATCTGATCAAAATCTTCTTCAATCAGATTAGATGTTGTCAAACCACCATTCAGCAATCCATAATATGAAGATAATAAAGCCGAAATCAATGCCAAATGTTCATCAGGTGTTTTTGCAGAAAATGAAATTTGACTCGAATTATTTGGAACAATGAAATTACACCCTCTTGATGAATTTTCAGAATTTCCTGATCCATGACCAGCAACAAACGCTGTTTGAGGTGGATTTAATGAACCAAAACTAGATGATTTAGACTTTGCATTGATACTAGCAAAATTTTGACCGTGATACAATTCCGGATTCTGTAGTTGAGCAGTTGATTTATTTGATGTCATCATTTCCATTTCTCTAGCCTGAATCTTTCCAGTTTAATCATGAAATGATAATGCAGAATATTCTTTGTTATGAGTAAGCAACAACTCATAATTTTCCCACTTTTATGGTAATGCTTCCATCAATTTCTCTTTTAATTCCTCCTCAGTCTTTTCAATTTTAACCACTTTCATCTCACTAATCAAATGTTAAAACCTTGAAACAAGGGCTGAAATATTTTCTTTTTCATACTGTTGAAAATTTTCAAATTCCTTGTTCAACACTTTTCGTCTACTCTTCTTATATTGGTCATTTCCTTCACATCGAGCAGATAGAGCATCCCACAACTATTTAGCTTTCTTGCATGTGCTGAATTGATGCAACAACTCGGTAGGTAAAGCCATGGTAAGATAACCATAAACCTTTTGTTCACGTTCATAACTTTTTCTTTCATCACCATCAAAATCTTGAAGTTCCTTATACTCTCCATTTTCAGTTGGACGTACATACAACTTTCGAATTGGAATCCATAAATCAATATCATTTGTGCTGATGTATGCAGAAAATCGTTGCTTCCAATTTTGATAATCTTCCAACTTTAACAACTTAGGAACTTTCTGACTTGTTCCTATTTCATTATCAAAATTGAGCATAGCTTGTACCGTGCTTTGCATAGCCGTAAATGCTTGAAAATCATACATTTTTCCACCGAAAATGAGACTTCAAAAACTTTGAAATAAAAAATGAAGATGTTAGAATTTGATTTTGAAAATCAACTTTGAACGAACAATGTAGAGCTCGTCAAGACGATCGATTTGAGTACTTATGGCTCTCGTAGCGATTTACGATGTAAAAGTTATGATACTTTTAAGAAACTGCCAGCGGACCAGATTCAGCGAACCAGAATTGGTACGACGGACCAAAATGACCAAAATAACTGCCACAGACCAGACTTGAAGATTGCCTAGCGGACCAGATTCAGCGGACCAGATGTTCTTGAGGCGGATCAGAAGCGTACCACGCTGAATTCGACGGATTTTCACGAATTTTGACTGGAATTTGCTTCAGAAAGGTGCGAAAACTCACTAGGAACACTCAGAAATCATTTTTTACCTCGGAAACACTCGGAATTGGAAAAATTTGATGAAAAACGAAGAAAACCAACACTTTCTCACTCTAAAAATCCGAAAATTGATCAAAAACACAGCAGTAGAGCAACCAAATGCTCTGATACCACTTGTAAAACCAAGATATAATCTAACTACTGCAAGCTTTGATCAATGTAATGAACATGAGATGTAAATAAGAGATTTCTTATTGATCACACAAGATTACAAGAAGAACTCTCTCTGTTTCTCTCTCTAGAACACATAGTAAAGATGTAGAAATGACATAAGTGTTTTTCTATCATTCTAACACATTATATTTATAGTTAGTGACAAACTGGTCTACGTACCAACTGGCAGACCAGTTGGTACGGGCGTACCAAATGCTACGACGTACCATATGGTACGGCACCATAGAAATTGCCACTACAACTCACAGACTCGCTCTAATCTAGATACAATATACGAGACACATTGTAGCATAGGAATATGCTCTAACACATATATTAGTTAGAATATATCATCATAAGTTGTAATAGAAAAATAGTGGGTTTGATTTTTTTATACTTACAATAGCAACAGAGTCTCTCGAGGCTATGGCAACATTGTTCTAACAAGAAATAACTCCGGGACATACGATTTCCAACTGAGTTTTAGCTTTCTCGATGATGTAAACCCCTGCAATCATCGATGAGTTTTAGCTCTCCGAGACAATGAGATTGCCGCTAGGTTGGGTCTGCTAGAGGAATTGTGTGGATCCCCTCCGACATCTCGTAAGTCACACTTGCGTTAGTGTCAAGCAGATGGAGTCTCATTGGTGCTGAAGGGAGATATGAGAGATAACAAACAGTTGTCTTGTGGCAAGAAGATTTGGCGATTGAGAATTTCAAGGAGAAGTGAATACGAAACAAGACAATAAGAAGGGGTCAAGGCACTTGTGTTGTCTATGTCAAGGTAGGTTTCGAGGACGAAACCTTATTTAACGGCGGTAGAGTTGAAACACACCATGTTACGTATGCTAGATACATAGATTTAGTACAAGTTATCTAGAGGTGACAATTATGAGTTACTACATATATGAGACTTGTTAAAAGATATAACAAGTTGTGCAAAGTAAGAATGGCGAAACATCATGTAACGAACTAGATGTAACTAGAGCATGCCGGATTGCAGGGGTTTGACATCATCGAGAAAGCTACAACTTAGTTAGAAATCGTATCTCCTGGAGTTGTTTCCTATACAGACATTGTTGCCATAGTTTTGAGAGGCTCTGTTGCTAGTGTAAGTATAAAAAAAACCCTAACCCGCTCACTTTCTATTACAACTTATGATGATATATACTAACTAATAAATGGCTATGGACAGAGTCTTGGGCCTGTTTAAGAGGTTGAAACCGAAAGAAAAGATAGTTTGTGTCAGATAGTAAACTAGCTGCGAATATGCAGGAGGTCAAGGATCCAGTACAGCTTCTCAAGGAGAGATTCCTTCAAAAGGGACTTAGTGAAAAAGATTTTGTTCTTCTTAGTGTTAAATTACATTTTTCACATTTATATACATATATATTAATTAATTTTATTTAACTTTTAATCTTTTATTAATGAAATTCCAGCTGCCTATACGATTGGTACTACTGCATGCCCGTTTATGAGGTCAAGAATATATGACTTCAACTCGACCGGGTTTCCAGACCCGAGTATCAATGTTACATATTACTCAAGATTTCATCATCATGCCCGAAAGACTGCGGCTTGTTTGACGGTTGCCCATGGATCATGGGAGTGGCAACAAGTTCTAGAACCAAATACTCAAAAGCATAGGAAGTGGTTTTGCTGTTTTGCAATCGAATGCGCAGTTGATGAATGATCCAGTGAGTAAGTTTTTAGTTGACTCGTATGCGGAGGACGGGGCGTCGTTCGAGTAGGATTTTGGTAAATCGATGGTGAGGATGGGTAGGATCGGGTCAGTGTCTGGTGGAAATATAAGGTGTGTTTGTAACAAGTTTGAGTATATAATTAGTGTGAAGTGTGCTGTGTTGGAATGAAATAAGAGCGGGTTTGGTTTTTTTATACCTATAATAGCAATAGAGTCTCTCGCGGCTATGGCAACATTGTTTAAACAGGAAATAACTACACAACATACGATTATTAACTAAGTTTTAGCTTTCTTGATGATGTCAAACCCCTGCAATATCATCGATGAGTTTTAGCTTTCCGAGATAATGAGATTGCTGCTAGGTTGGGTCTGCTAGAGGAATTGTGTGGATCCCCTCCGACATTCCGTAAGTCACACTTGCGTTAGTGTCAAGCAGATGGAGTCTCATTTGTGTTGAAGGGAGAGATGAGAGCTAACAAACAGTTGTCTTGTGGCAAGAAGATTTGGCGATGGAGAATTTTAAGGAGATGAATACGAAACAAGACAATAAGAAGGGGTCAAGGCACTTGTGTTGTCTATGTCAAGGCAGGTTTCGAGGACGAAACCTTGTTTAACGACGGTAGAGTTGTAACACACCATTTTACGTATGCTAGATACATAGATCTAGTACAGGTTATCTAGAGGTGACAATGATGAGTTACTACATATACGAGACTTGTTAAAAGATACAACAAGTTGTGCAAAGTCAGAATGGTGAAACATCATGTAACGAACTAGATGTAAGTAGAGCATGCCGGATTGCATGGGTTTGACATCATCGAGAAAGCAATCTCTTAGTTAGAAATCGTATCTCCCGGAGTTGTTTCCTGTATAGACATTGTTGTCATAGTTTTGAGAGACTCTGTTGCTATTGTAAGTATAAAAAAACCCAAACCCGCTCTCTTTCTATTACAACTTACGATGATATATACTAACTAATATAAGGCTCTGGACAGAGTCTTTGGCCTGTTTACGAGGTTGAAACTGGAATAAAAGATGGGTTTGTGTCGGATAGTAAACTGGCTGCGAATATGCAGGATGTCAAGGATCCAGTCCAGCTTCTCAAGGAGAGATTCCTTGAAAAGGGACTTAGTGAAAAAGATTTTGTTCTTCTTAGTGGTAAATTACATTTTTTACATTTATATACATATATATTAATTAATTTTTATTAACTTTTAATCTTTTATTAATGAAAATTTCAGCTGCCTATACGATTGGTACTACTGCATGCCTGTTTATGAGGTCAAGAATATATGACTTCAACTCTACCGGGTTTCCAGACCCGAGTATCAATGCTACATTATTACCCGAGATTTCATCATCGTGCCCGAAAGACTGCGGCTTGTTTGACGGTTGCCCATTGATCATGGGAGTTGCAACAAGTTTGACAACCAAATACTCAAAAGCATAGGAAGTGGTTTTGCTGTTTTGCAATCGAATGCGCAGTTGATGAATGATCCAGTGAGTAAGTTTTTAGTTGACTCGTATACGAAGGACGGGGCGACCTTCGAGTAGGATTTTGGTAAATCGATGGTGAGGATGGGTAGGATCGGGTCAGTGTCTGGTGGAAATATAAGGTGTGTTTGTAACAAGTTTGAGTATATAATTAGTGTGAAGTGTGCTGTGTTGGAATGAAATAAGGACATTGGATGTGATATTTGGGAATAAAAAATATATTCTTAAGAACACCGTAGGTTGATTTATAAAAGTTTGCATTTAGAGTGGTAAAATACCTAGTTTTGGAAATTCAAGTATTTTTAATGACCTTGTTTCATTCCAACACAACACATCTCACACTAATTATCTAATCAAACTTGTTACAAACACATCTTATATTTCCACCAGATGCTGACCCGATCCTACCCATCCTCACGATCGATTTACCAAAATTCTCCTCGAATGATGCCCCATCCTCTGCATACGAGTCGACTAAAAACTTAGTCACTGGATCATTCATGAACTGGGCATCCGATTGCAAAAAAACAAAATCACTTCTTATGTTTTTGAGTATATGGTTATCAAACTTGTTACCACTCCCATGATCCATGGGCAACCGGTCAAACAAGCCACTGTCTTTCGGGCATGATGATGATAGCTCGGGTAAAAATGTAGCATTGATACTCGGGTTTGGAAACCCGGTAGAGTTAAAGTAATATATTCTGGACCTCATAAACAGGCATGTAGTAGTACCAATCGTATGAGTAGCTGAAATTTCAATAATAATAAATTAAAAGTTATTAAAATTAATTAATATATATATGTATAAAAATGTGAAAAATGTAATTTACAACTAAGATGAAATGGATCTTTTTCATTGGGTCCCTTTCAATAAATCTCTCCTTGAGAAGCTGGACTGGATCCTTGACATCCTGCATATTCGCACCTAGTTTACTATCCGACACAAACCCATCTTTTCTTCTGGTTTTAACCTCGTAAACAGGCCTAAGACTCTGTCCATAACCATATATTAGTTAGAATATATCATCATTAGTTGTAATTGGAAGAGAGCGGGTTTGGTTTTTTTATACCTACAATAGCAATATAGTCTCTCGCGGCTATGGCAACATTGTTTAAACAGGAAATAACTACACAACATACGATTATTAACTAAGTTTTAGCTTTCTCGATGATGTCAAACCCCTGCAATATCATCGATGAGTTTTAGCTTTCCGAGATAATGAGATTGCTGCTAGGTTGGGTCTGCTAGAGGAATTGTGTGGATCCCCTCCGACATTCCGTAAGTCACACTTGCGTTAGTGTCAAGCAGATGGAGTCTCATTTGTGTTGAAGGGAGATATGAGAGCTAACAAACAGTTGTCTTGTGGCAAGAAGATTTGGCGATGGAGAATTTTAAGGAGATGAATACGAAACAAGACAATAAGAAGGGGTCAAGGCACTTGTGTTGTCTATGTCAAGGCAGGTTTCGAGGACGAAACCTTGTTTAACGACGGTAGAGCTGTAACACACCATTTTACGTATGCTAGATACATAGATCTAGTACAGGTTATCTAGAGGTGACAATGATGAGTTACTACATATACGAGACTTGTTAAAAGATACAACAAGTTGTGCAAAGTCAGAATGGTGAAACATCATGTAACGAACTAGATGTAAGTAGAGCATGCCGGATTGCAGGGGTTTGACATCATCGAGAAAGCAATCTCTTAGTTAGAAATCGTATCTCCCGGAGTTGTTTCCTGTATAGACATTGTTGTCATAGTTTTGAGAGACTCTGTTGCTATTGTAAGTATAAAAAAACCCAAACCCGCTCTCTTTCTATTACAACTTACGATGATATATACTAACTAATATAAGGCTCTGGACAGAGTCTTGGGCCTGTTTACGAGGTTGAAACTGGAATAAAAGATGGGTTTGTGTCGGATAGTAAACTGGCTGCGAATATGCAGGATGTCAAGGATCCAGTCCAGCTTCTCAAGGAGAGATTCCTTGAAAAGGGACTTAGTGAAAAAGATTTTGTTCTTCTTAGTGGTAAATTACATTTTTTACATTTATATACATATATATTAATTAATTTTTATTAACTTTTAATCTTTTATTAATGAAAATTTCAGCTGCCTATACGATTGGTACTACTGCATGCCTGTTTATGAGGTCAAGAATATATGACTTCAACTCTACCGGGTTTCCAGACCCGAGTATCAATGCTACATTATTACCCGAGATTTCATCATCGTGCCCGAAAGACTGCGGCTTGTTTGACGGTTGCCCATTGATCATGGGAGTTGCAACAAGTTTGACAACCAAATACTCAAAAGCATAGGAAGTGGTTTTGCTGTTTTGCAATCGAATGCGCAGTTGATGAATGATCCAGTGAGTAAGTTTTTAGTTGACTCGTATGCGAAGGACGGGGCGTCCTTCGAGTAGGATTTTGGTAAATCGATGGTGAGGATGGGTAGGATCGGGTCAGTGTCTGGTGGAAATATAAGGTGTGTTTGTAACAAGTTTGGGTATATAATTAGTGTGAGGTGTGCTATGTTGGAATGAAATAAGGACATTGGAAGTGATATTTGGGAATAAAAAATATATTCTTAAGAACACCGTAGGTTGATTTATAATAGTTTGCATTTAGAGTGGTAAAATACCTAGTTTTGGAAATTCAAGTATTTTTAATGACCTTGTTTCATTCCAACACATCACACCTTACATTAATTATCTAATCAAACTTGTTACAAACACACCTTATATTTCCACCAGATGCTGACCCGATCCTACCCATCCTCACGATCGATTTACCAAAATTCTCCTCGAATGATGCCCCATCCTCTGCATACAAGTCGACTAAAAACTTAGTCACTGGATCATTCATGAACTGGGCATCCGATTGCAAAAAAACAAAATCACTTCTTATGTTTTTGAGTATATGGTTATCAAACTTGTTACCACTCCCATGATCCATGGGCAACCGGTCAAACAAGCCACTGTCTTTTCGCATGATGATGATAGCTTGGGTAAGAATGTAGCATTGATACTCGGGTTTGGAAACCCGGTAGATTTAGGTGCTGTTTGTTTTTGAAGAGGTAAAATGTCTGCAGTCTGCGGACCACATCTGCAGACATCTGTAGCAGAAGAGGTGGACTAAACCTCTGCAGTCTGTAAGAAGAAGAGTGTTTGTTTTTTAACTTATGCAGACTGCTAAAATAAACTGAAATTTAAATAAATCATTTTTGAAACTTATACATAATTCAATCATTTTATTTCTTTCCGTATATTTTAGCAAACAATTGTTTTTTAAACAATTTTCTTTTAAATAAAATATCAAAAATATTTTATAAAAACTATTCAAAAAATGTTTTTAAACAGTTTAAAAACGTTTTTAAATAAATGTTTAAAAAGTTTTGTTTAATAATTTTTTAAAATATTTTTTTTTAAAATAATTGTTTAAAAACGTTTTTTAAAAACAAAACTTTTTAAAAAACAATTAAAAAAAACTAATTTAAAAAAAACATTTTAAAATTTATTTTTTTAAATTAATTGTTTAAAATGTTTTTTTTTACTTTTTTAAAAGACGATTTAAAAAAAGTGATTAAAGAAGTTTCTTAAAAGTTTTTTAATATATTAAAAACTTTTAAAAAAGTTTTTTTTAGAAAAAGTTTTTTAAAAAGGACTTAATAAAATGTTTTTTTATAAAAGAATTTAAAAAAATTGTTTAAAAATATTTTTTTAATGTAAAAACAGTTTAAAGAGAAGGTTAGAAGACGTTAGAAGATGTCAGAAGTGACTGGGTCACATCTGCACCAAGAAGAGCCTGCGCAGACATTTTTTAATGAAATGTCTTCGAGAAAACAAACAGTCTGCAGACCTAAATGTCTGCGCGTGGTCTGCGCGACGCAGACAGAAGAGGACAGGAAGAGCTTTTGCAGAAAAACAAACACCACCTTAAAGTCATATATTCTTGACCTCATAAACAGGCATGCAGTAGTACCAATCGTATAGACAACTGAAATTTTCATTAATAAAAGATTAAAAGTTAATAAAAATTAATTAATATATTTGTATATAAATGTGAAAAATGTAATTTACCACTAAGAAGAACGGGATCTTTTTCACTAAGTCCCTTTTCAAGGAATCTCTCCTTGAGAAGCTGGACTGGATCCTTGACATCCTGCATATTCGCTGCCAGTTTACTATCCGACACAAACCCATCTTTTATTCCAGTTTCAACCTCGTAAACAGGCACCATACTCTGTCCCAAACCATATATTAGTTAGAAAATATCATCGTAAGTTGTAATAGAATGCGAGCGGGTTTGGTTTTTTTATACTTACAATACCAACAGAGTCTCTCGTGGTTATGGCAACATTGTTCTAACAGGAAATACCTACGGGACATACGATTTCCAACTGCTTTTTAGCTTTCTCGATGTTTTCAAACCCCTGCAATCATCGATGAGTTTTAGCTTTCCGAGACAATAAGATTGCCGCTAGGTTGGGTCTGCTAGAGGTATTGTGTGGATCCCCTCCGACATTCCGTAAGTCACACTTGCTTTAGTGACAAGCAGATGGAGTCTCATTGGTGCTGAAGGGAGAGATGAGAGCTAACAAACATTTGTCTTGTGGCAAGGAGATTTGGTGATTGAGAATATCAAGGAGAAGTGAATACGAAACAAGACAATAAGAAGGGGTCAAGGCACTTGTGTTGTCTATGTCAAGGCAGGTTTCGAGGACGAAACCTTGTTTAACGGCGGTAGAGTTGTAACACACCATTTTAAGTATGCTAGATAGATAGATTTAGTACAGGATATCCAGAGGGGACAATGATGAGTTACTACATATATGAGACTTGTAAAAAGATATAACAAGTTGTGCAAAGTTAGAATGGCGAAACATCATGTAACGAACTAGATATAACTAGGGCATGCCGGATTGCAAGGGTTTGACATCATGAGAAAGCTAAAACTGAGTTAGAAATCGTATGTCCCGGAGTTGTTTCCTGTTCAGACATTGTTGCCATCGTCGTGAGAGACTCTTTTTCTATTGTAAGTATAAAAAAAATCAAAACCCGCTCTCTTTCTGTTACAACTTATGATGATATATACTAACTATAATATGGCTATGGACAGAGTCTTGAGCCTGTTTACGAGGTTGAAACTGGAAGAAAAGATGGGTTTGTGTCGGATAGTAAACTGGCTGCGAATATGTCGGAGGTCAAGAATCCTGTTCAGCTTCTCAAGGAGAGATTCCTTGAAAAGGGAGTCAATGAAAAAGATCTTCTTCTTCTTAGTGGTAAATTATATTTTTCACATTTAGATACATATATATTAATTAATTTTTATTTACTTTTAATCTTTTATTAATGAAATTTCAGTTGCCCATACGATTTGTACTACTGAATGCCTACATGTTTGTGAGGTCTAGAATATATGACTTTAACTCTACCGGACCTGAGTATCAATGCTACATTCTTACCTGAGTTTTCATCATCTTGCCCGAAAGACGGCAGCTTATTTGACCGGTTCCCCATGGATAATAGGAGTGGCAACAAGTTTGACAACTAAATACTCAAAAACATAGGAAGTGGTTTTGTTGTTTTGCAATCGAATGCCCAGTTGATGAATGATCCAGTGATTAAGTTTTTAGTCTACTCGTATGCGGAGGACGGGGCATCCTTCGAGGATGATTTTGGTAAATCGATGGTGAGGATGGGTAGGATCGGGTCAGCGTCGCATCTGGTGGAAATATAAGGTGTGTTTGTAACAAGTTTGATTAGATAACTAGTGTGAGGTGTGCTGTGTTGGAATGAAAAAAAGGTCATTGGAAGTGATATTTGGGAATAAAAAATATCTATTTAAGAACCCCGTAGGTTGATTTATTATAGTTTGCATTTGTAGTGGTAAAATACCTTGTTTTGGAAATTCAAGTATTTTTAATAGTATTTTGATTGGTTGAGATTTCTATTTCTTGATTATGTTGGGATGTCTGGATTATTTATCTTTGTAACTACAGACCATTAATTTTCTGAAAAAAAAATAGGACTTTTTCAAACATACAAGATATTTTATAATTAAATTTTTTTCTATAATTGGGAAATTAAGGAGTTAAGAGTTGTTTGGATTGTAAACATGATTAATATTTTCATTAGAGAGTTGAGAGTTGCTCTTATACAACAATATAAAATTACTTGACTCTGAATTACGAGGCCATGTTCAAAGACTCAAAATTACGGCATTGTAAACATGATTGTCTAACAAAGATGATTGTTTATATGTTGTTGATTGAACTTGGGCTACAAGAATGGGAGTACTTGGCTAGCTGGATATGGGCTTGGAAGTTTATTGGAGCATTAACAAATTACCCGGTTGGTTGAGATAACAACTTAACATTTTATCAACTTTCATTTTAATCGGTATCCATTTTCTATCGCATCAAATTTCTTTTCATATAAGACCTAACTCATTTTGTGGGTTTTAAATTTTAGTGACTAGGAAAAGGTGTCAATTAGGGATGTATAATCGCCACATAACTGAAAATTACGCCAGTATGTGGGGGCAAGGGCCGGTGTGCAATAGTTTTTTTCTTTTTCCGAACAGTCATTTTAAGGTCGGCGACATTCATCTTTATATAATGATATCCAATTTGAGAGGGAACCCGTTTATTTTTTAAGAAAACCTCTCTATATCTTAAGAAATACGCCCAAAAAAAACAAAAAAACAACCCCCGAAAGAACGTAAATTTTGTTTTTTGGATCAGTTTTCAGTTAACCGGTTAGGGAGGTTAGATGAAGGGGCGGTTAGTATCCAAAACCGGTTAGCTCCCAACTGGTTGATCGTAACTGATTTTTCACATAAATCGGAAATTTTAGCTCTACCTCCAACCAGGGGCGGATCTACGTAGTCCGGAGGGGGTTCCACCGTTTTGAAATTTTATTTAACGGGTATGTAGTAAATTATTGTAATGAACCCGTAACAATTTTCTAGAGGGAACACTATCACAAAGTTTCATGCAGCGCGTCCGGTAAGGAACCATGCTTCTATATCTAACATTAGGGTTTCGAATCCCCTCGCTCACAGATTAAATTATTTTTAATCTATAAAATATGTTTTTAAAAAGCTTGGAAATTTTAAATAATGACAAACATGACGATGGTGGGAATTGAACAAGTGACCATACGTTACGAGCAAACTAGTAAAAAAAAGTAATAATGCAATAGAAATAATGACAATCAGTTGGGGCAATTTTCAGTTGGGGCAATTTTCTGATGAATTTTATTAACTCAATTAGTCTCTTAAATACTGAAACAGAAATTAGAATGCAGAAATAAAGTGCTAAAAATCAGCCATGATGTAGATCATGGGCTGTTATTGGAAAACAAGTAATTTGCTCAACAAGAAAGGAAATAAACGTGGCTTTTGACTGCTTCAGTTGGGTTGTTGGATGCTTCACTGGACTGCTCAATCTTCCACTCGTATGGGCCTAGTGGACTTGCGCTTGGGCCTGCTGTTGTATTGCTAGACTGCTTGTGTTTGAGTGGCCTGGTTCGTATCATCACCCCCGTCTTGAGAAACGACATTGTCCTCAATGTTGAGCTTGAAAAATGGATAGTCAGACATCATCGTTTCTTTTGATTCCCATGTTGATTCCTCAACCGGTTTCGAATCCCATTTAATTAAATACTCTTCCTGACCGGCTGACAAAATACAGCGTTGCAACACATCATGTGGTAAGTAATTCGTCACTATGTGGTCGTTCCAATCAAGAGCATCCAATGGATGTGTAGTCGCATATAGAGGTGCACATTTGGGTTTTTTTAGTACTCGTTTCTGGGTACAAACCGGTTCTGGGTATAGTCAATAAAAGTCATACCCGGGTACACCAATAACCGGATTCGGGTTATACCCGGTTTCTCAAGCCTAAAACCTGTACCCTGTGTAACCGGTTCGGGTAGGGTATGAATCCGGCTCAGGTTCAAATCAGGTACTTAGAAAATTGAAAAAGAACAGGAAAGCGACTGTTATCAAACAGTCACAACTCAAATGAAGGAAAACGAAAAGCATGAATGACGAAATGGTTTTTTTTCTCTCTAGACTGGTCTTAACAGCGTTGGGACACGAAAATGGGAAGTTAGGAAGATGAGGTCTTCTTCCTCTTGACTGTTAGACTTGACAAAAAGAACAGGAAAGCGACCGTTGTCAAACAGTCACAACTCAAATGAAGGAAAATGGAAAGCATGAATGACGAAATGGTTTTTTTTTTCTCTCCAGACTAGTCTTAACAGCGTTTGGGACACGAAAATGGGAAGTTGGGAAGATGAGGTCTTCTTCCTTTTGACCGTTAGACTTGAGAGTTTGCAATTAGGCATTAACAACAGGGAAATGGGCCACTAAATGAATAAATCAAGTTATATTTTTTGTAATGTTTTGGCCAAGCCAACCAAAACCCGATACAACCCACTATCACTCTATAAAAATCGGGTATTGTTTTAGGGAATTAAACCGGGGTATGTACCAGGGTATTATACCTGAGTACGAGGAAAAAATCTTTAACTGGTTCTTACCCTACGAGTAGAATCGTGTACGACCCGGATATGGTCAAACTAGGTTCTGATCAGGTACGAGTCCGGGTATAATACCAGGTACGGGTATGCATCTGGTTTTTTATGCACCTCTACCGAATAGAATAGCTTTGCATCAATAGTGAGAGATGAAAAACCGGGTGGATTTGGGATCTGGATGGCAACTCAAGACGATAAGCAACTTCACCAATTCAAGAACCTTAAATGGCCCATAGAAACATTTTGACAATTTTTTATACTCCCTTCGAATAACAGATTGTTGCTGGTACGTTTGGAGTTTAAGGAAAACGAAATCGCCAAAAAAGCAAATTGTTTATCTTATCTTTTTTTGTTGGCTTGTTTAACCATTCTACCTTGTGCTCTTACCATTGCTCCCTTCAACTCCTTAATGACCTTGTCATGTTCAACAAGCATGCTATCTATTGAAGTTGTTAAGGAAGTGCCTTTCTTATAACCATGTATAGTTTGCACATCATGCCCATAGATAGCTTTAAATGGGGTCATGCTAGTGCTACTATGGTAAGATGTATTATGCGAAAACTCGGCTAAATACAAGTAACGTTCCCATTTCGATGGTTCATTAAATACGATTGCACGTAGATAAGATTCAAGACATCGGTTCACCACTTCGGTTTGGCCATCCGATTGAGTGTGGTAGGCACTTGAATGAGCTAGTTTTGTACCCACTTATTAGAAAAGTTCCTTCCAAAAACGGCTAAGAAATAACTGATCGCGGTCGGAAACAATGTAATCGATAAACATTTTTCAAAAACTAATTTAGCCAAAGAAACCGCCGTGTAGTTTCGTGGTATTGAAATAAAAATGTGCGAACTTTGAAAGACAATCAACGATCACCCAAATAAGAATTTTACCATGCAACGTCGATAAATGGGTAATGAAGTCCACTGAGATTTCTTGCCAAGGGCCCTCCCGTATGGGCAGCAGCTGTAGTAAGCCATAAGGTTTATGATTTGACGGCTTAGTTGTTTAGCAAACTTGACATTCCCAAACAAAATTTATGACGCCGTTCTTTAGTCTCACCCATGTGAACTCTGCACCAATGCGTCTCAATGTTGCTGTTACACCACCATGGCTACCTAATGGAGAAGCATGAAATTCATCCAAGAGCTTGGATCGTAGACTGGGAATGAGTGGTACTAAATTTTTATTGTTAATGAAAACTAACCCTTATCGAGTTTCATGGTGAGGCCATGCAGCTTTCTCATTTTCTATTGTCTCCACAAACCGTAACCCATCACTATTAGACCAAGCGATATACTACCTTATTGTCCGCGTTAACGCAGTAACACCAACTCATGTCGTTACATTGTTCCCTGCACCCCCGTTAAAACCATGTGTTAACCAGCTGCGTGACTCTGGCAACGCCAGTTTCATGTTAAAAGCCTTAAAATGTGGCCTTAACGGTTACATTTTAATTAATTTCAAAATAAATCCAGCTATTTCTATATAATTTACCGTTAACATCATAATTTTCACACAATCTCATTTTTTTCACACAATACCCATCCAATTTTTCAATCTCAAAGTCGTCGAAATGTCAAGAAACGCCTCTTCCTCACCATCGTCATCAACCCTAGCCCGTCGTGCCGAAACCTCCAACCACCGACGCAAATGTCGTGGCGCCGGAGGAAGAAATGGCCCTTTGTGCGGCTTGGTCCGAGGTCACCGAGGATCGGGTTGTTAACAAGTTGTACAAAACGACGTTTTGGAACCAAGTAAACAGTGTCTTCCACAACACGTTGGACCAGGTGGACCACTACTAGACCAACGATATGCTCTCATCCAAATGGCGTACCTGTCATAACCCTCGTCGCGGTCGCCACCGCGAGGAGGGTGTGGAATCGACTACCCGTATCAGAACACGCAGAAGCAAACAGATACCTTATCTCAGCACGGGCCAACCAGTCCAGCAATGAAACGACGGGACATACCCAAGCGTCCATCACCTTAGAGAGGGCTACAATTTGTAATCTCCGTGGTGCACTATTGTATTCTCTGCGTTTCATTGAGGCCCAGGTTACTCCAAGACTGATACAACACCGTAGACCGCAACAGTAGATCGCGAACTTAGGCTACCCTAACTGCTAGGTCTTACACACAACAAATCTAGCTAAACCTGTCTATCCTTCAAGTCATCCCTATAGTTACGTACCTGCATATGAACCAAAATAGGTCAACAACAAACGTTGTTGGTGAGTCGTAGCAGTTGACTCCAAAATAATCCACAACAAATCCAAATAATTATGTGCCTGTTATAATACCAACCAAAGGTCAAACCAGCAATCGAAGCGAACTCGGAGGGACTTTTCTGAGTCCCTCCACATGTTTCAAACATATAAGACATCACTCGTTCAACCAATCACAAGTAACTAAGTAACCAAAAAGGAGCCCAAACAACGGGTACGCGGCGGCACCTGGTCTACCTACGCAGCTGTGAGGATATGCATTGCCTCGTGGCGTGCTCCCATCTCATGAACACAACAAACGACCTAAATTGACCTAAAAAGTTTCCCAAACACGATGAGAACCGCTGGTACCAAAAACAAACGCGGTGGGATTCCGCTGGTACCACAAGCAAGATATTAAACACGACACATTATCCACAAACAAGACAACAAAACAACGTTTGAGAAGGTTCATATGCACCCAAAAAACAATTAAGCAAAATGAGAAACTACAACTCACAGTCGGTCCAGCATCCAAATGGAAATCAAGCTCGGAGAATCTGATGACCTAAGCAAACATAGGTACCTTTAGTTTAACACATCAATAATACTGGTTAGGCTCGGTTGTGCTCCGCACTTTAAGCATACAATACGTCCGTAGGTTGAAGTCCCGATACGACCGGATGTCCCGATACAGTCGTATGGCCTAACCAGGATACGATCTTGCTTTATATGTCATTCTCTAATAAGACAGTTCCTGTCGGATATGGTGGTATTGTCCTTAGTGGCAATACGACCGTGTGACCTCTCAGATCTCGAACAGTTAATATTCTATTAACCTTAAAATATTTCCCCGAAGTCATAACTAAAATATCTATACATATATACTTATTCAATCAAGTTTCTCATGATTTTATGACTTTTACAAAGGTAAAATCGTAGCTTTTATTCACATAAAATCATAATCTTACTTACATAAATCATGATTTTACTTACATAAAATGGTAACTTTTATTGCATAAAATCATAGGTTTTATCTTAACATAAAATCATAACTTGTATAGAGTTTCCAAACCAGATAATATATAGAGTAAATTACGGATTTAGTCCATGTGGTTTGCACGAATTTCGGGTTTAGTCCTTACTTTTCATTTATTACGGATATGGTCCCGAATGCTTGTCAAACCATATCGGATTTAGTCCCTGAGCCAAACGGTCGTTAAAGAATTCTGTTAAGTGTCTGTGAAAAGACAATTATGCCCTCCTTTAAAAAAATCAATATAAATATAAATTAAAAAAAAAGATAAACTTATCATCAACATCAGGCACCCCATCTCTGGCCACCCCATCTTCGGCAACCCTTATCTCCGGCCACCTCATCTCCGGCCATCATTATACCCATTGTTTCACTCTAATATCGTCCCCCCTCCCCAACCCCTATCTCCGACCATCCCATTTAAACGAAAAATTGAATCTCAAGCACGTTACCGTGAGGTTGCTGGTTTTTGGAGCTCGCTGTGGTCGCCGGAGAACGATGGCAGTAGGCGGAAGTAAAAGGCGCACTGAAGTTAGTATCCCACTGAAGTTGACCAAAAACTCTGTTACACACATTATTGACTCTATTTAGTGCTAACTGAGTCTCAATAATCCCACAAACACAATGACACTAGAAGTAATATGACTAATAATCTGATTTTGATTAGAGGTATTACTCATTCCCCTAACATTCCAAGCACCTATTTTGATCCCCATCTAAACCGATTTGTGATAGGATACCTCATAACCCTTAGATTTCCCTGCCCTAGCAACCTATAATTGATCTTGGATAAATTTTCCAGTTCCATTTTCAATCGGGTCCACATGAACTACAACAAAATCAAGGTCAAGTTTTAGAATTTTTACCTGTTGAGCAAAAAAATCCCATTCACCTCGATCCCACATGTCTTGATCCGAAGCTTCAACACATTTGAATTGAGTAAGGCTGTCCAGAATTGCCTTCAAACGAAAATTGAATCTTGAGCATGTTGCCGTGAGGTCGCCAGGTTTTGGAGCTGGCCGCTGCTCGGCGGTCGCCGGAGAACGACCGCAATAGGCGGAAGTCAAAGGCGCAATATTTAAAACCTCCAAAGTCGAGTTTCTGCACCTTACTTATGTTACTTCCTCATATTTCGATCTAGGGTTTCGTTATGCAACCAGCAACATCGTCGGTCATGGATCATCACTTTTTTGATGCTTTAATTTTAGAACACCGACGGTCATGGGTCCCTACTTGATAAGAAAAATACACGACTTATAATGGTGGCCGAAGATAGGGGCTGTCGGAGATGGGGTTCCTGATGATGATGGTAAGTTTATCTTTTTTTTTTATTTATATTTATATTAGTTTTTTGAAAAGAGGGCATAATGGTCTTTTCACAAACACTTAACATAATTTTTTAACGACCGTTTGGCTCAGAGACTAAATCCGATACAGTTTGACAATCGTTCGAGACCATATCCGTAATAAATAAAATGTAAGGATTAAACCCGAAATTCGTGCAAACCACACGAACTAAATCCGTAATTTACTCTAATATATATTTACAATATCTCATCTTTAACTGCTTTTATGTTTTATAAAACTTTATGGAGTTTTACATAAAACAATACTTATAATGTTTATCCATTTATGTTTCACATGAAATGATAGGTTTTATTAACACAAAATAATATTTTTTTATCCCCGTAACCTCAATATTTCTATTATTATAAAAATCATAGTTGTTATAAAATGATAACTTTTATTAATCATAACTTTATGATTTGTATTAACCTTAAACGAAACTCAAAACTATATATATACTTTTTTTGTTATTAGGCCATCCGTAGTGGGGCTCTATGGGGGCTTCATGTTAAATATAACGCCCCTCATGGAGCCCCTTCCCACCCCCCTAAGGCGTCATGTTAGTCAAAAAGGGGGAGAGCGCTATGTTAATGGCGCCGGTAAGCTTCTTGTTTTTTTTTTCCTTTTTTTTTTTGCTTTTTTCTTATTGGTACACCTCATACCTCATAACCCCCATCCTCATAACCCCCCAATACACCACTTTAGCCATGGAGCCCCTCTTGATGACGTGGACGCCACATGGCGCATAACGCCCACAAGGGGCTCCATCCACTACGGATAGCCTTATAATTTTAGTTACATCACTTTCATATTAATAGACGTTCCTCACACGATGCATTTACCAAATCCCTAAAATGATAACCAATAATGAATATGGGTATACCTTACGGTCGGTACGTGAACCCGGACATGGTTTACCGTAAAATTCGTAACATAACCGAATTTGACCCACGAGTACTCTATTCCAATCATTTTTTTCGCCACGATCATTTCTTTGGGTCGGTTTTCTGTGTTGACTTTGTTTGACCAGTCAAACCCGTTGACCAGAACCGTTTACTGAGTCGACTCAGTTGACTTAGTACCGAGTTGACTCGTTTCTACCCAAAATCCAGATCGAAACACACCCAACACATTTCTACAACCATTTTCTAGCCAACATCACCTCACCCTCATCATCTAGAAACATTTTCGGCGGCCAGAGATCATGACCGCCGCCGGAGTTCCATCACAGCCGCGAGTCACCACCAAAACCGTCATCAAAAGCATCAGATCTAGACATGCATGTAGAAATCGGACCTTTAGAAGAAGGATATACGGTGAAATGAAAGAAAAATCATGATAACCGAACCATAACCTTATAGTACAGTGTCTGAGAGGCCCAAAATCGAAACCCTAGCTGCCGCCGGCGAAGGTGAACTCGAAAGAAAATGCGACTGAAAGAAAAGGTCGTCGGTACTGCCGTGGTGGTCGGGAACCGCCACAAAAACCCTAGCCGCCGCTAAGGGTTGAAACCGGAAAGGAAACACGGCTGTTTCCGTGGCTCTGGTCCTTTAACACGCGAGCTGAGCACGATCGGATCTATGGTCCAGAAGTAAAGTGGGATGAAAAGGGCACCATTTTTGGGGAAGAACAACATTCGCCGCCGCGAGCCACCCTGGCGCTGCCGTAAGTCGGCCGAGATCTGTAGCCAGAAAACGAGGGTCCCCCCCCCCTCTCTCTTGCGGTCCTCCGTGGCTCTCAACACACACATGGGTGTGTTTTTTTAATTTTGCAAGAATGAAATAAAAGTTAACAATAAAAGGGCTTTTTATAATTAGGGTTTTTAGGTGGATGGAGAATTAAATATACAGTACTGGTATTATACCGAGTTATCTATTTACGTTAAACATTAAACGTCTCATAAATTATCCGTGACAAATTTGACATGACTGTAATATTTTAGAAACCTCAGAAAGAGTTTTGGAATACTTAAAACGTCAGATTAAGTATAAGCTGGTGAATATTTGGTTAAACACGTGGTATAAAGTGCGTATATGACGCGGGTACCGTTTCACGAACCGAACACACTTCCACGACTGTAATTCTCAGTAAACACTCATACAAATGTTTATAACTCCACAGGGTCATTAAATTCATCCTAAAAAAATTAAACGATCAATTTCGGTTTACCTATTTCATTGATTCTCATACCGTTCGCTACGGTTATCCTTTTAAATGATCAGAACATTAATGATCAAGTGTCTGGCACATCTAGACACTCTAATTCAGCTTTAGTGACCCGTTTGTCACTGCCGGTGGCGTACGCGCGTTAAACGTCGTTTGCTGTTTTCACACGCACCCTCTATGTGCAACCATTCGAACGGACTTTCTCACAAATATTAACGTCCTTGTTAATATATCAATTATCACCATCAGTCAAACCAACTTATTTACGATGACGTCCGATTATCCCGTACGTTTCCCGATTAAACAACGAACTTTGTCGGTTTAAACCGAACTCAGCTTTTATCGCTCCACAATGGCTTCAATTGCATAACAATCAATCATAATACTTCTAACAACTTATCCGAACATCAGGTATATGAATTGGGCCTTTGTTGGGCCATAAATCTCTTAATGGGCCTAACGGGCCTAACTAGGCTCAATAATCCAATTCAATGATCGGAAAAATTTCCCCCCGATTTACCGGAATTAACCATGTGTTACAGTACCATGGAGGAGAAATGCCGGTTGTATAAACACATCTACAAGACGAACTGGAACAATGTAGAGGACGAAGATGACATCCTCGCCGAGTCCAAGCGGGAGTACAAGGCCATCCACAACCACGATTTCAAGTGGGATCACTGTTGAGCCCTGATCGGGAACCATCGCAAAATCTAGGGTGTTTTTATTTTATTTTTTTGTTTCAATAATGTTGTGTGTTTTTTTGTTGTTTATGTTTATGTTTGTTTTGTTTTTTATTTTTATTTTTAAGTGTAACGTTTTTCTTTAAATAAATGTGTTATAAAATAAATGTGTGTTAATATGCATGCATTGACCTTACCGGTGTGTCCCCTCTTGTTGGGATTTGGGACAATGAGTTCACAACGGGACAAGCGGCTCTGAAGGCGAAATCTGACAAAGTTATTAAACACGAGAAAACCTGCATTGAAAATCAACACGTGTTTATTCCCTTCGCTTTCAACACCTTTGGGTTTCTTGCCCCGCAGGCGGTCGAATTCCTTCGAAAGGTTCAGCGGGTCGTACATTGTAATTTGTCCAGAAGGGGGTTGCGGCGCATCTTATTTGCACAGCTACCCCCACTGCTTTGTAATTGCTTCATTTGAAAGTTTTTATTGAATTGAAAAATGGAATTCATAATTAAAACAAAAATAATTAATATGATAAAAAAAATTAAAAGATATAATAAATAAATAAAAGTAACGCCCGCCTAAACTCACTTAGGTATACCCTTGCCAAGTAAGTTTTTTAATATACCCAACTTACTTGCATTTTACCAACTCACTTGGCCAAAGTAACACAGGTATACCTCATGCTCTTAGATTGCCCACATCAACGTGGCCCATCCCATCGCCCGTTAACGTGGCGAGATGCACACTAGGCGTGCACCGCTGTGGCGGGTGCACGTCTAGCCCACCGCCCGCGTTAATGGGCATGACAGGCGGGTCCCACACTATTTTTTCTTTTCCATTTCCAATAATTATTTACCTTTTTTAATTCAATTAACCTAAACTATTTAAACTTAAGTAATTAAAATAAATACAAATAAATACTAAAAAAAATCTAAATAATATACTAAAATTCATAAATAAAAAGGACATTTATTAAACATAAAAAATTACAATTTTATTAAAAAAAACAATACAAGAGATAAAACAAGCCAAGCAAAGAAACCCATAGCAGCCGAGTCAGTGTGCTCCCTAATAGAGCCCAGCTACCGAGGCACCCGAACTCAACACCACGATGGGTCCGCCTCCATGTATTTTGTGTGGCCTCATGATGAGTTTCGTGGTCATCAAGCAAGTCGGGTGTGGCCACGAAGACGCGTTCGAACTCACGAATCGCAGCCTTCATTGAGGTCCACTTCCGCGCGAGTTGGTCAAAGTTACTGCACACCCCAACCACGACGGCTTTCCGCGGGATCGTGACTTCATGGATCATCAACACAAGTTACATTGAACAAACCTATATGAATTTGAAAGGACATTTTTGTAATGAAATTTTACAACCATAAATATTACATATAAATTGTATAAAATTACGGAAGCGAAGTGGAATAAAAAACGTCCCGAAATATAACATGAACATATCAATGAATGTCCAAAAAATGAACCCCTAGCATGATGATACTTGAATGCATGCCCAAAATGCCGTAATCCAAATGATTAATTACCTGAATAATACATGCTTAAGACGGTCAACAATAATGTTGGTGAGTTCACGGGTTTGTAATGTATATGTTTGTGGAAATGATTTGAAATGGACCACAATAACTACTTTCCATGACATGTGCTATACATGCACAACCAACCGTCACTCTGAGTCACTGGAACCGACGCTCGACTGAAAGTATGCCCCCGTGCAACATGTTATCACTGACATGAGCATGTAAATTAGGCCAATGATGTACCCGTTTTGGCCTACAACCAAAGTTAGCGTGACTAACGCGGGTAGGGTTTGTTCGGTCCGATAGTACCATCCATCATTACCTCGCTTGGTAACATAATTAACGGTCCAGTTATGAAGGGACTTAATGTGATATGTAAAATGTCTCAAGTGATTGGTGTGTATCATTAAAGTAAATTGTGTCCAGATGAAGATGTAATTGAAATGCATGTAATTCTCCCCTAATGTAAACAATGAAAAAGGGGCTGTGAAGCTCACCTGAAACTATGAGTGATGAACTTTACATGGCAATGAAATGGATGTTGACCTAGCATGCCTTAAAACAGTTTTTAGACACCTACGGTCTCAGTATGTGAACTGTGCAAAGTGGGTGATGTAACCCTTCACCCAACACTACTCGGGATGCATGTGATTTGCAAAACTTTTTGTGACGACACATTGGTGATTTGTATATGTAAACCGAAATATAAATATATTTAAGACGCTTCAAAAATATAAACTATATTTCAAATGAATACCCTTGTAACATTTGTAATCCAAGTGTTGACTTTCGGGTTTCGGGTCAAACACACGTTGACCCGACCTGACTTGACTTGTTTAATGCCGTGTAACGAAATAACATATTTAATATATATGTAGTTATATTTTTCCAATAGTTAGTCAACTTTCCAAAAACTATCAATTTTAATGTTATAACTCTAAAAATATAATTTTCTCGTTTGGTGTCAGTTTTAGAAACCAAATGTCGTTTTTTAATCTGTTAACATTATTTAACCCCATAATTAGTCGTAAAGACGTTGTTTAACATCGTTTGGGTTCGTTATGGGCCAACTTACTACGAAACCCATTAAGTGTATTTTAAGCCCGAAAATGTATCTAATGGCCCAATATATTTTAAAAACCCAATTCATTTATTTTTAGCCCAAAACAATTTATTTGAGCCCAACACCTTAATTTAAGCCCATATTTATTTATAAGCCCGAATGACTAATATTTAACCCAACAATAATATATAAGTCCAAATAATATATTTAAAGGCCCAAAATATTAACTTAGTTAGTTTTTAAGAGATATATAACATTTATATATCTAAAATCTGTATATATACATATATATACCAAAAATGCTATTTTTCGTTAAACGACCCAATTAAACTTTATAAACTCGTCTCTATTAAAGTTAACCATTTTGACACCAAAATAATCGTTTCACGATTCCTAACATTTTTAAACATTTCAATGTCCAATAATGTCAACAAAACTAATTATTTTGTAGCATGACTTTTATAACCAAACTATTGCTATAAGTTTTACCACTTATCATAAATAGTCACTTCTAACCACCTCGAACTGTCATATGAACAACATAACATGTCAAGAACCTTATATAACCCGTCAAGTCAACAAAGTCAACAAAAGTCAAACCGACTATTTTTACTAGTTTTTACCCAAATTTAATTTTTATATGTTTTATAAACACATTTAGCACTCATATTAACCATCTAAACATATACAACAACATATCGCCGACTTTTGATTACTTGAACCATTTGAACCGTTTTTAACGTTTTTCACCAACTTTCTTGAAACCGATTTTTCATGAAATAAAACCTTATGTTTGTAGCAACCACAAGGGTGTGTAGTGTGTATGGTTCATCAAGATACTTTATATAAAACATAAATATTCGAGTTAAACGAGCATGAAAAACATGAAGAAAAAGAGGGTTTTCTCACGTAAATGAGCGACGGGAAGGTAGGAGGAACCAACGGGACTTAACCACCACTTGAAACACTTGAGAATAGGCTTGAATATAGCTTTTTAGTGCATGAAAACGTGTAGGTTGGCAGCTGGTCCAAAACAGTGAGAAAACAACATGCAAACGTGAGCTATCGGTGTTGAAACGAGGGGTTTTTCGGGGCTGTTTTGTAACCGAAAAGAAGAGGGGTCAAGGGGTGAGTCATATACCTGTATTATAATTGTTCTGGGACTAATATATTGACCAAAAAGGCTGTTGAGTTTCTGTTGCGATCTGGGTCAGAAACTGGGTCGGAAAATGGGTTTTCTCATGATTTTATGTGGAGAATATAGTGTTTCTTGCAGCTGCTATTTGGGGCATGAACAAACAGAGTTTGAGGGGTGTTTTAAGTCCCAGAGTGAGTGCAAAGAAGGCTTTAATGTTGCTGTTCAAAACAGTGACCAAAACGGGCTAACAAGTGGACTTTTAGGATGGTTTTCGGGTGTTTCTAGGGGCTGGAAATCGCATGAGGTTTAGGGGCTGAAGGGGGGTCGGTTTCATGCTTAAAAATGAAAGTCATAGGGCTGTTTTTACAGTCAAAATTTCATGGGTAGGAGCTGCTGTGAATGAGTGAGCTCATACAAGAAAAGAAATGGGTTTTTATGGTGATTTTCAAAGTGTATGGGACCTGCTGTGTTGAAGCTATAATGGTGCAAGAGGAGTGAGTTTTGTGATGGATCTTTGGGGGGGGGGGGGGGTTGTAGCTGCTGTGGAGAGGACCGAAGCATGAGGGAATTTAGGTGTGGATTGGGTTGTGAAAACTAAAGTGTTTGGTCGTTGTATTATAGGAAGTTTGGTGGTTAGAAAGGTTATAAGGGGAAGGTATCTTGGATGCTTTATTTAGCATGCAAGCTTTATACAAAATTAGGGGAAGTGTCAGACCAGTGAGTTGATGCAGGGGTGCAAAGAAGAATATAACACAAATTGGTCAATGAAAATATGCTTTTTAGGAAAGCTAAATCAAATTTGTCAAAAATGTTCAAGAAAAATAGATGGATTGCTTGAGTGGGAGGGAAAAATGGGTTTTGGTAAATATAAAGGAGATGATAACCGTAAAGGCTTGGATAATTAGGTATTTATCTAATTGTTTAGGTGAAAGACGAGTATTTTTTTTTTAATTTTTAATTTTTTTGTTATAGCAGGTATAACCCGGAATAAATCAAAATGAACATGTTTATTAAAACTCTTTAATAAAAGTTGTGTTTTATGTTAAATGGTTCATTTGTGATAGTTGTGTATGTCTAGACTTGACTAAATAATAATAACGCGTGAAATGTCCGCATTTAGATAAAAATGTGGCGTACGAAAATATATTTTAATCACTAAAATATATTAGTAGGCATTGAAATATTTATTTAAACCCTTAATTGCAAACGTCACCAACGTTTGTGGGTGTCGGTTAGACTGCGTGTGTGATCCGGTAATTTACTAAACTACCGATGCATGATATTAATGAATCGGATATGCTGCGACATGTAAAACGTTAATTTATGCGAATCAAAGTCTATGGAATATGTAATGCATGTACATTGGATATATTGGGAGCGGGAATGACCTGGAATTCCGACGATTGTCACAGTTACGGTCGGGGTCAATGGCGGAGATGATGAGGTGGTAGGCGGTTTGAACCTGTAAGGAACTTCAATTTTGAAGAATTCCGGCTGAACTCCAGTTTTGACAATTCCGGCTGAAGTTGAAGCGGAACTACAACTTCAAGCGGAACAACAAGTTCAAGCGGAAAGAAGCAGTTTTGTCACTTAGTGAAGATTCCGGGTGAACTCGATTATCCATCAGATAATGAGTTCAACCTGACTTTTCCTGAGATGTCTTTTCAGCAGTCCCATCCTGCAAAAGCTTCTCG
>JBCNJP010000008.1:13646896-13716731 GCA_039602395.1 Deinandra increscens subsp. villosa
TGCTTTTTAGGAAAGCTAAATCAAATTTGTCAAAAATGTTCAAGAAAAATCGATGGATTGCTTGAGTGGGAGGGAAAAATGGGTTTTGGTAAATATAAAGGAGATGATAACTGTAAAGGCTTGGATAATTAGGTATTTATCTAATTGTTTAGGTGAAAGACGAGTATTTTTTTTAATTTTTAATTTTTTTGTTATAGCAGGTATAACCCGGAAGTAAATCAAAATGAACATGTTTATTAAAACTCTTTAATAAAAAGTTGTGTTTTATGTTAAATGGTTCATTTTGTGATAGTTGTGTATGTCTAGACTTGACTAAATAATAATAACGCGTGAAATGTCCGCATTTAGATAAAAACGTGGCGACACGAAAATATATTTTAATCACTAAAATATATTAGTAGGCATTGAAATATTTATTTAAACCCTTGATCGCAAACGTCACCAACGTTTGTGGGTGTCGGTTGGGCTGCGTAGTGTGATCCGGTAATTTACTAAACTACCGATGCATGATATTAACGAACCGGATATGCTGCGACATGTAAAACGTTAAATTCCTATGCTGAATTCAAAGTCTATGGAATATGTAATGCATGTACATTGGATATATTGGGAGCGGGAATGACCGACAAATTCCGACAATTGTCACAGTTACGGTCGGGGTCAATGACGGAGATGATGAGGTGGTAGGCGGTTTGAAAACTCTGACTTATATCGATCCAACAGAACCCTAAGCCAAAAATCTCGCATATTATCGCAAGTCTCGGCCCGGACATCGGTAACATCTAACCAACACTGTATTAGAGCCATTTATTAGATTTCGGACCATTGGACTGTAATTTTTATGTGTATAGGATGGTGGCTTTAACGGTGGCGGTGGTGTTAACGACGGCGGCGATGGTGTTAACGATGAGTGAAGTGAAATGAAAGGGCAGGGTGGGGTTAAATAATAGGTTTAAACCATGGTCAAAGTAGGTTAACCATGGTTAAAATTTAATAGGTTGGGTGGGGTTCTCGTTAACGTCGAGTAGGTAGAGAGTTATTAACACTTTTTCTTTTAAAAACTTTTTTATATTTTTTTAACAATTATTTGATTTTTTACATATTATATGAATATATATATATATATATATATATTAATTATATAAGAAATATTGATGTGGAAATTAAATGAGTGTTTGTGGGAAGGGCTTGATGTGGGAAAAAGTAGGTTTATGTGGGGATGTGTAAAAAGCTGATGTGGCTTGCTGATTGGAATGTTTGTGGGAAGGGCCATACATTATTGATGTGTGTACTTTTAGTTGAAAAAGTATCTTTTAATTTCCTCCAAACAATCAGAATGAGGCTGTGAAATAGCATGCAACATGGGGGTTGTTTAATACGGATCAAAGCGTCGGCAACAACATTTTCTCGCCTCGACTTAAAATGCACTTTGAAGTCATAACCCATTAGTTTCGTAAGCCACTTGTGTTTCTCAGGAATTTGAATGGATTGGCTCAAAATATGCTTCAAACTATGATGGTCGGTATAAATGCGAAACTAATGACCCAACAAGTATTGACGCCAATTTTTTTTACGGATTCGGTGATAACATACAACTCCTTGACATAAGTGGACTGAGATTGGACGATTGTTTTGAGACAGCACCGCCCCTTTGGCTACACCGGATGCGTCGATAGTGACGTCAAAAACCGATGTGAAGTCTGGCAATGCCAAGGTAACAAGCTCCTCCATTATCGTCTTTAATTCACAAAAAGCTGCATGAGATTCATTTGACCATGCGAACTCTTTCTTTTTCAACAAGTCGGTTATAGGCGAAGCGATTTTGGCACAATTCAGGACAAAACGACGATAGTAATTTGTGACGCCGAGAAAAGATCGTAATGTGGTGAATGAGAGGTGTGTTCCTGATCGATGGCGATGTATGATGGGTTATATGTAATAGTGTGTAAGGATGCAACTGATCCATGGAGAAGGAGGGATGACAAGAGCTTGGTGTAACGAGTTGGGTAAGGGGTTCGCCAACAAGTGTGTGCTCCTCTTCGTTCTGTTTGAATGAGAGTTCCGGTACTGAAAAATCGGCAGAGAGACGGCCCAAAGTGCCTAGCCATTTGACGCCCAAAATCAGGTCGGCACCTTCGACTGGTGTCACACCCTGTAAAATCTATGTTGGGCGTGAAACGAATGTATCATAGTCAAGGTTACAGGGAACGACATCTAAACGGTTCAACAAAAAGAGTCGTTTTAAGTTGAAAAAAGTTTCATTTCGAATTGCAGCAGAAATCAATAGTAGGTTTTGTTTCAAAACGTTTACAACATCGAAATAGACGTTGTGCAAAGAAATCTTCAAAAGTGTGCTAGATTGGGACTATGACTCCAATAGATGATAGATGGAGGTCCTAAATGATATGTCATCCACACAATGATGCAGCAGTCAAATACCTGAGAATTCATACACTAAAAAGGGTCAACATAAAGTTGGTGAGTTCACAAGTTTGATTGACTCGATTGATAACAGTTTGAGAAACAATGATTGATAATTAGTTTGATAAACAATGTTTGATAACCAGTTGATAAGCATATAAACAGGTAAACATATGAATAGATTTTGACATTTGTTGAGATAAAGTATATTATTACCATTAACCTTGAACTCCAAATCTAACTGATTACCCACTCATGGTATTCTGTCCAGGATTACCGCATGGTGATTATAACTATATGTACCCTCTTGACTATAAAACAGGAGTCAGGATTGGAGTGACCAACCAGGACAGCGATGTTAACCCAATAGATATATTCAAGAGTTATATTTTCTCATGATAATTAATCGGATTTAATTAATAGTGGGATTTCATCATAACATAAATCAATATGTTACAATAGGGGTGGACGAATAACTCATGTAATCAATATATGTTACGATTATCTACCTTGTCAAACATGATAAAAGATTGTGTGAATTCTCCCCTAAAATCATTTAAAACAGTTTAAAACAGGGGCCGTGAAACTCACCTAAGCTCGGCAGTTCTAGATAATACAGATAATGATGATCAGATAAACCTAGTCGTCCTAAATCAAGTATAAGACAATTTAAGGTCTATGAATCGGATTGACACTTAAGTCACTCCCAATCGGATGGTCAAGTCTTGACGTCATGGTGACCCAATAGTTCAGTTGATAATCGATTGGTTTAAAGGATTATTTATTAACAAAAAATAATTGAGATTTCGATAACATTCCGAAAAAAAAAGATTTATATAATTTCAAAATATATAAAGGTTTTCCTACACTACTAGAAATAGGGCCTTCCTTGACGCGCGAACGATGACACTCGGTCCTTTCTTGAAGCGCAAAAAATGTGTGTCATAAAAAATGTCAAGAATTGAAAAATCCTAAGTCCAGTTGACGCGTGTTTCTGGGCGTCATATATTTCCGTCATAATTTATAAAAAACACGGAAGACACTTTAGATATGCACGTCAAGAAATTTCTGTCGTTTTATGTTTTTTTAGCCCGCTAAATTTTTTCCCCAAATATTATTCCCGCTCACATTCTCCAAAATTTTTGCCCTAAAATTCCACGGCGATTATCACGTACAGTCCCATACCACCGCAAAATCATGTTCCTCCAATTATCACGGTCCGGTTCTTCGCCTACATATGCTCCTCGCCACCGTTCCTCCTCCAACTCAATCGCGACGTTGTTTGATAATAACGGAAGACGAGGTAGGATTCACGTTATCTTCCTTCAACTTCATTTCTCTCTGTTCTTCATCGTTTTAATTTAGGTACGCATTGCAATTATAGGTTGTGACCTAAATTTAGGTCGTACAACCATCAGTTTCTGAAATTCGGGATGGATTTCTTTGGTTTTGAACTTATCTCTTGACGATATGAAAACCCTAGATCCAGAGCTCGTAATTTTGGCCCTAAACCCTCTCGTCGTTTGCCAAAACTGGTAGAATCTTCTTCTTTCTTCTCGCTCGGTGTTCTTACAAATTAGGGTTGTCTAAATTATTAGTGTTTCAAAGCCATTATAAGAACTATCGAATTGTTCTTTAAAATATAGCTGGAGTTGGCAAAGAGATTGTAACTCAGATTACAGCCACCATGAAGATCAATTAGACGTTTACTTTGATTCCAATGGTCAAGATTTCATGTGTATGCTGCGAAACCATGTCACTCAATATATTATTTAATACCATCAAACATCTGCTTCTAAAAGAAACACATAGGTCATAATTAAACTTAATTCTCTGTGGTAGATTTGAGATTACAGAGCTGAATGGGATGTTGAAGTGAATCAGACTACTGACGGAAATTGTTATGCAGCATTGTTGATGATCATTTGAAGTTGTTTTGCAGAGCGTACGGTGGCTTTCTTGATTTCAGAAGGTGCAGCAGCTAGAGGATTAACAGATCCTTCTCCAAGGTATCCAACAGGCCGAACACCTGCAGATTTAGCTTCCTGTAAGGGAGATAAAGGAATCACAGGTTATTGTGCCAAAGCTGCTTTAAGTGCCCACCTTCAACTTCTGAGAGTGATGCAGAAACCCTAGACCATGGATTGTGCGATTAGGTGATGTCAAGGTCTGGTCCCCACCTTCTATTAAAGTCGTGATTAGCAGATCGAGGTACGATACCTATTCTCCCATCTCAATTTGGTTGTAGGCAATTTTTGTTATAGATAGATGCTTATCAACTGTTTTGAAGAACCTTGAAATCAGATTCTCCACTAGAAACCTCTTTTTGTTGTTAATGTAGTTCTTTATGGGCCCTTGCTTTGTGTTTGCTAGCTGTTTGAGATAAATGTGACATAGGCTATTTTGGTTTATAATATAACATTTGAGTGCTTGATCAGTTGATATTTTCCCCTTTAGGTGTTTTAGGTTGTGATGTACTGTAACTTCTAATAGAGTGCTACTGTGATCCATCAAGAACACAAGATAAACATTCAAACCTCAATTGTTAAGAGAGAATATTAAAATCAGGTCTTGTTCTTGAAGTGTTACAAAGTCAAAATCAGACCAGCTCCTGTTTGCTGCTGCATAAAAATTCCTGTTGTTCATGTCATCTTTAGTTTTTTCTTATAAGTATTTTACTAGGTTGGATTGGCAAAAATATTAGCTGATTAGTGATGATTACATACCATGTATCCAATTGATAGATATAGATCGAGTATGTGTTTGTTTTTCTGGTAACGAGTTTGATAAACTTGTCTGTTGTTGAAACTGGCGATGGATCAGAACCTGATGATGCATCAGAACGTGATGATGCATCAAGGCCCCCCTTAAGAAGCTGTTCTCAAGAATGCGATGGATCAGATTGGAGGAGCTAGTGACACTGAAGTAGGTGAAAGGAAAGATAAAGTTACGGATGCTTTAAATGCCACAAAGGCAACTATTGAGGAAGCAATTGTTCCAGGTAAATTTGGTTAACACTTTTTGTCCTGAATTGATCATTAAAGAATCAATAGAAAATAATTCCATTCTTATGCAGGTGGTAGTGTTGCTCTTCTCTACGCTCCTTGCCAATATAAAACCTTTGCTGCTTGTTCTTCACCTGGAACCAGTGGAGCCTGTTACACACCTCTCTTGCAGTGAATCACTGGTTCGACCTCTCTAAAACACCACTAGGTAGGTTAAATCTTACATTCATCCATCAAACTTTTCATTTTTCTTCTTCAAAATTCAAATTTTACCGGAATGCTCTATGATAATCAATGTTAGTTGCTAATGATGTCTGAAGTAGACTATTTGTACCCCGATTAAAGAAGTTTAGGTTGAAATTTGTTTGAATTTATTTAAATTGTCTAGAATCGATAGACCAGGGTTGGTTTTCTGCTGATCAGGAACTTTAGGGGAAAATCTGTATAATTTAGCTGAATGTTGTGGACTACGATTGGTATACAGAAAAATAAGTTATATTGATCATGTACAGCGTTTATGCTTATTCCTGAATTTGAGCTATAATTGCAGTTCCGATCATGTATATAGAGTTAAAATTTTGAATGGAGATAGTCAAAGTAGGTACCCACTTTGCTTATTTGGACATATTGATCAGATAACCTTTTCTAGGGCCTTTGAAAGAAGTATCTGAGAGTTCATTTTTATATGTTATCATGTCAACTTATATTCGAGTTAACATTTTATACAAATTGGTTGATTCCTATTGTTTCTTACGCTGTGATCAATTTATCGCCACATTTGGGTTTCTTTGTGTTTGATGTGGTAGTTGTATTGAAAAACCGTAAGACGGATCTTACTATAGGTTTGCTTGATCGTAGAGTGAACACAAGACGTAAATAATAGTTTGTTTTATTGAAATCAACAAAGACTCAATTACAAACTCTCTCTGAAGCTCTTTAGAGAAATACTCTCAAAACACATAGTTAAGAACTGGTCTCTCTGTCTTAGTCAACATTCAAAGTACAAGTTCCTATATATATATACGTCTAGGCCGATCTCCGTCCGAACTCCAAGTTCGGCTGGTCCGAACCTCAGGTTCGGACCTAGTTCGGCTAGCAGCTTGAACTTGTCTTGAATCTTCACCTCGTCTCGTTCAGATACTTCACATGACGCACATAATATGTATCAACAAACTCCCCCTCGTCATGTGCAGTATCTGTTCGCCAGTTAAAACATAATCTTAGAACAAACTCCCCCTCAACTTGATGGTAGCTTGATCTTTGAATACTTGACGATGAACAATTCTTTATTCTTTATCAATAGCTTCAGAAGACTTGAAGTTGTGATAAACTCATTCCTTGGTGTACCTGGCCAATCATAAATAATCTTGACGCAAAACTTCTCTTTGAGAATCCAAGATATAGATTTTGAAAAAGTTTTTCGTATCTTGTGTCGATCAAACGAAAACAAATAAGAAGTAAAATCTTTTTGGCTTTTAGAAAGTTTTATATCAAAACAAACCTAAAATCTTTTTGATTTTTCAAACTTATGTTAAAACACACCAAAAATCTTTATCATATCAGACATAACGCATCTAGCGCATTTCAATTTCGGTCTTAATCAGCATGCAAGCCAAGATAATCGCAAATACAACATATGATTGTTTATTTCAGCATGCACCAATCATATTTATCATTTTCAGATATGCTTGAGGTAATTTTCTTTTTTATCATGCACTGATAACTCGGCCTCTACTCTATCAGAAATACTAGCAAATCATCATCTTTATCATATAGAAGTAACTTTTATTTGAGATTTAAGCATCCTTGATGAGTCATGCAAGCAGAACCTCAAATACCTAGCAATCAGGTCGGTCTTGTGGACACGCAGAGAAAGCCCAAGTATTTGAGAAAATAAGAAAGCAAAACAAGTTGAAGTTGTATAATCCAACATCAATCAGGTCGATACTTCCGTATACGCAGAGAAAGTCCGATGGATTATACGAAACACCAATGAAAATAAAGCAGAACGTCAAACGAACAACAATCATGTCGATCTTTTGATACGCAGAGAAAGTCCGAATCGTTTGACAAAATAAAGAAAATCAAACAAGTTTAAATCTTTCAAAATGAAAACATGCATTCATCAGGATATCTCTTTATACTATTTTTGTCTCAGAATCATCACATAGCATTCATCAAGAAGCAAACAACCAAAGATTATCAAGCAAGCTTTATGTTTATATCTTACTTGTAGATATCAGATTAGTCATGCACATTCACAGATCATACAAGAACCTACAGCCTTTAGACGTACTCTATCCATGGCAGATAAAAGTATATGCTGATGTACGTACCATCATTTCTTGCTTTTGTCGGATCAATTTCTCAAATTTTCATCATTTTTTTTATATTTTCCAATGTCTCCCCCTAAAATTGAAACAAATACTATTTTTTTAATTTTCAAATTTTCTCCCCCTAAGAAAATGAACGAAAGAAAAATGAATAACAAAAAAAATAAAAATGATCGATCAACACTAGACACAATTTTTGAAAAAGATATTTTTGAAAATCAGTTTTTCAAAGATAAGAACAATGCTTTTGAACTTAAAACCACAAGTATCTCACTGTCAGCAACCTGTCGATTACTAACAGGTCTTCCTGAAATACCTGCAAACACTGGAAAATAGTAAGTTCTTAAGACCTTGACCCTCATCCCGAACGATGGTAGGTTGTCCAGTGTCTTCAACAAATTCTGTGTTGGCCGTGGAGACAACTTTCGGTCTCCATTCCTGTTTTGGTTTGATGATTTCTAGTGAACCATTGTCAACTGATGAGTGACAATCAGAACTACTACCCAATTTTTCTGAATGAGACTTCCTTTTCCATGAAAATTTAGTATTGGGCATTGGTTCACTAAAAATAATGCCATCAAGATCAACATACTTTGTATGTTTGGCATTTGAGGATGAATTGTTAGCTGTCGTAGGACAATTATTTGCATAATGACCTTTCTTTCGACAAACAAAACAAATTCTTTTACCAGTTGAATTGATAGAAATCGGTTTTCCAAACTGATCAGTCATACATTCTTCATAAACTTTTGAAAACACAGGTTGAAATTTCTTTGGTTTATTATGAAATTTTGGAAAACATTTTGGAGAATCATAAAAATCAGAATCATCTCCATAACCAAAGAATTTATCTTGACGATAAAACCTGTTAGAATTAGCAGAATAAAATGTATCTGAATTGTTACCGCCTTCTGGTGTAGCATCAGATATACAAGAAGACTCTTCAGAAGAAAGCTTTTCATCTGGTGAAGATACTTTCTGCTTCCAACATTGTGCCTTCTTATCTGAAAACACCCTCTGCTTCTTTATCTTCTTCGCTTTGAATTCCTTTTTGTTGAAATCCTTAGTCGGCATTTCTGTTCCTTTAAATCCCAAACCACCACTTTTCTGTTTAAACTTATCTTGAACAGAATTTGGTATCTTATGACCTTGTTTGGCAAGTTTTGTAAATTCAGATTTGATTCCTTTCAGGTCATTCTTTCCAGAAATCTATGAATTATCTATCACAATTCCAGAAAACTTTGGCACTGTTACTTTTTCTGGATTTCCATTAAACACTTGTTCTTTCTCAAGAAAAGTAGATTTAGCATCAAAATTCAATCCTTTGCAATAATCAACCATCTTTTTATTCTTTTGAGATTTTGACTTGGTTTTCTTTCCTGAGCTGGTATCAGCAAACTTTGAATAATCATGCTGTTCAACACCAGATGATATAGCTGGAACAGACATTTCAATGTCCACTGGAGCAGGAACTTGATGAAGACATTCATCTTGACCATTCTTCTCACTCTTTTCCAGCTTATACATATAATTCAGAAAAGTCGGTGAATTGTTGCAATTTTTCAATTTTCGTTGCAAATCAAACGTCTCAATCTTTTGTTCAGATATTTTCATATTAGCTTCCGATAACTCTTTCTGTGAAGCAATGTACTTGTCAGACAATTTGTTATAATCACTGATATGACACTTTCTTAAGCGACACTCTTCCACAACTTCTTCAGTAACTTTCTCTACCTGTTTCTTATAGTAAATAACATCCTGTTTCAAAATGTTATTTTGACTTTGAACCTCACCATTTCCATCATGCAACTTTGTAAGTTCCTCTTGAAGTTGAATTACTCTATCGGCAACTTCGACAACAGCTTTACTAACATTTTCATAGTTTTGTTGAAGAGGATAACATTTCGCAAATAAAGCATCAAAATCTTCAACAGCTTCCTTTTCCTTAACTTGAGCTTTATTGCATTCTTCAACCAACAAATTCTTTTCATTCAACCATTCTTTCTTAATACTAGCAAACTCTAAACAATTTGCACATGATGCAGAAACATCCCTTTGAATGTTGGCAGCTAAATCATCACAAACTTTATTTTTCCATTTCTCCACTTCTTTTGTCAAAGAAATATTTTCTTCAGTCAACTTTCCCACCTTATTCTCTAACTTTTCAATTTTTCCTTTAAACTTCAAATCTTGATCTATTGTTTTCTGAGAAAGTTTAGACATATGTTCCTCACACTGTATCTTTACAAAATCCCATATCAGTTTTGCTTTTCGAAACTTCCTGATTGGATTTTTAAGAGTTATAGGCAAAGCTAACATAAGAAATGTAGTAGCCTTTTCATTTTGATCATACGCTTTCCTTTCTTCACTTGAAAAATTATGCATCTCCTTAAAATCACCATCACCATAAGTTGGATGCTTATGTTCGTTTGTAATTGGTAACCACAATTTTTCATCCAAATCATTAACATAACCTCTAAAATTTGTTGCCCAACCATGATAATCTTCAAGATCTATCAACTTTGGCACATTCTGACGATGACGCTCAACAAATACATCAATTTCAAACATTTTGAGAATTTTGAAAATCATGCTTTGTCCGAACTCCCACCGAACTTCGTCCAATCTCTAATGAACATCCGATCTTGCTCCGAACTTTGTCCGAACTCGATTGCACAGTCCGAACTTAGACTTTTGTCCGAACTCCTCCGAACGTTAGCCGAACAAGACCGAACTCTCACCGAAACAAGAATGGCCGAACTTCGTCCGAACTCTCTCCGAACTGGGAGTTCGGAGCGGTTATTTTTCAGTTACTCCGAACCTCAGACGAATTCAGACACTCTCGACATAATTTTTGCGATTTTGAGAGAATTTGGACAAGATTTTTGACATGAACTCAGGTAAAACCCATAGAAATGTTTTAGAAATAAAAAGCACTCGAAAAGCTCAAAGATTTACTCGTTTTTGAATGAAAACAACTCGTTTTTTATCAAGAAAACGACTATGATCAAAGCAAACGCAATAGAGCAACCTGGATTTGCTCTGATACCAATTGAAAAACCGTAAGACGGATCTTACTATAGGTTTGCTTGATCGTAGAGTGAACACGAGACGGTGAACACGAGACGTAAATAATAGTTTGTTTTATTAAAATCAACAAAGACTCAATTACAAACTCTCTCTGAAGCTCTGTAGAGAAACACTCTCAAAACACATAGTTAAGAATTGGTCTCTCTGTCTTAGTCAACATTCAAAGTACAAGTTCCTATATATATACATCTGGGCCGATCTCCGTCCGAACTCCAAGTTTGGCTGGTCCGAACCTCAGGTTCGGACCTAGTTCGGCCAGCAGCTTGAACTTGTCTTGAATCTTCACCTCGTCTCGTTCAGATACTTCACATGACGCACATATTATGTATCAACATGTATGCAATTAACCTCAAATCTGCACACAAGTTGCTCGATGAATTGTCTCATTTGGAGATTTTGCTATTGAATTATGAAATACATCACTTAGTGTATGTCAATAGTAATAAAATTTCTCCTCATGATTCTATAAAAAAATGATTTATTACATGTCAGATACTTCTTTTGAACCGGAAGTACATGGATATTAAGGATGTGGTTGAGTTTGGACTATTTCTGATATCTAAACTGTTGTTTAACATATTTATTTTAGAAAAAGTAAAATCAATTTGTTCACATTCTAAAAAATACACACCAGGTCAAGGAGGTAACGAGTTTACCTCAAATTGACATTAGTATGGAATCTAATTTTATCTGTTCACTGAATATATATGGTTTTGTTAGATATTTCTTATACTAATTCACATATCTTAAACAGATTCATTTGCTTGCCTATACAGTTCATATCTAAGTATTTAATTTTATTCATTCGCATCTAAGAGGTAAACAACCTTGATATTACGGTTTCATATGTTTTCAACAGAGATCTTCGGCATTGGTCTTCAATTTTAGTATTCTACTTTTATGTGTGAGGTTGTGTACTAGAATTGTTGAAATTGTTCACAAACTATAAGATTACGCTCAAAATAGTAGATACGACATACTAAGAGCCCAGTCGTATCGAAGCTGTATGTCTTTAAATTCATAGAAATGTAATGGTCATTTAGACACATACATTCACTTTTAATATGCTTTGTCTTTCACTTGGACATATTTTGTGTAATAGTTATATACATTTCGTATTCACAAATCATTTTTTCTTAATGAGTTTATCATGCGAAACACGTACTGCTGGTTAAAAAGTTTATTTGCTGCAGTATTTCTTATGGACTATACCTGTAAATACTATTTATTAGAAAAGGGGAATAATTATTCAAATATTTTTAAGTTGTTATCTGTTAGCAGAAGAATGAAACTAGAACCACCATAAGTGAACTGCTACAACTGGAGTTCAGCAAACATTAGGCAAGTATTTTCCTATTGCAAATGGTTTCCTTCATTGTTTATAAATTATTTTGGAATGAACCGAAACAAAAAGGTCGACACCTACAGGAATGGTATACACATGTCATGCCTCACCGCATTCACAAAAGGAAAATCATGGCGTTATGGGACATGTCCTATTTGCACTCTGACCATGTATCCAGCAGAAAGAGGTTATGTATGCACTAGACACCGTCGACAAGAACCAGATAACAAGTACGTATACACTAAAACGTCTTATAAATTCACTCATTATAAAGATGCTCAAATGTAATGAAATATATAAAATCACAAATTAAATTTCACTGCTTAAGTGTGAATTTGCTGATGCTTTCTAGAACCATAGTTGATCTTTGATCTTCAAATTCTAATATGACACTTTTTTCTTTATATTAAAAATTTAAGTCAAGGATTTAGTTTCTTTCACTGTTTTGACCAAAAAGAATTGTAGAAGCACAACCTTGGAACCAAAATTTCACTTCTTAATTTCAAGAACCAAAGTTGATTTTTGATCCTCAAATTCTAATTTGACACTCTTTTTTCATAATAGAAATTTAAGTCGAGGATTTAGTTTCTTACACTTTTTTTTACCAAAAAGAATAATATAACCCTTGGATCCAATTCTAATTCTTAGGTCTAAAGCCAGTTTTCTATTAATGGTGGTTTAGCAATATGCACTACAACTATTATTTTTTGACTTGCATTACATCACAGTTTATTTTAGAAACTACAGGTTTATAAGCTTTTATTTGTTGTTGTTATCTATAACTCTTTTGCTATTATATCTCATATATATATATAACAAAATCATACATTCAAGAATCCACTTTTCTGCAAGTAATTTAATACATATAGTAATGATATCAGCAACTAAAAATTAACATCAGAAAGGTGAAAATGCGAGCTGAAAATATGTGGAAAAATTAAACGACCATGAAGATGAGGCATTTAAAAATTCACCTTTCTGATGTTAATTATTTGTTTTGCTCTCACTTATGCCAAACATGTTATTGATTGATTGATTATATATGCAGTGAAGGACCAGTCTTATTACTTATGTCCTAACAACAAACTCTTGTTACCGAGGTAAATATCTCTCTTTCTTACTTGATATATATATATATATATATATATATATATATATATATATATATATATAGTCTATTCTTTTAGTTAGATTAGTAGAGTTTACTTGAAGTAAAACATAACACAATTGCAGACTATCAACCAAAGCATTATTACATCAATCATTACTTGACTATAAATAAATACATGCAAATTGCCTCTACTAACAGAAAGCATAAAAGTCGACCCACTTAAACTAAGAAAATGAATGGCACATGCCTACTAGAAAACAAGAAACCCAACTTCCTTCACGAAGTTTAGGTTATGTATTATACACAGACTACTAACTAATTGGTATATATTGTTTATAATGTTGCATGTGTTTTTATAGTATGGTTGTTTTTTAGAAACCCATACATTGAATCCTGATTATGATAAAGCCATATATAGACAGGTAACAAATATATATTCAGCAAGCTAAATATAAATTTGCAGTGGCTGCATTGATAGGTTTCAAGGCCTAGAAAACATGTTTAGAAGCAGATGTGTTACATAACAGTTGATGCTTACATTATCACCCATGTGACATCAGCCTCAAAGCCAAAAAATTCATATGGAGTTCCTAAGACAAAGGAAGTGCAAAAACTTAACGAGTCATCTAAAAAGTCGCCTTGGCCTTTCCCTGATAAAAAATCAGGTGCATTTTTTACTGCTAAATATTGTAAACACTGTTAGATTTGTTAGCTTTTAGATGGAACTATAGCAAAAAGTTTAGATCAGCGAGTTGTTTTGGTTTTAACTTTTAAGCACAAATTGTTCATTACTAACTTTTTAGAGTTTGTGCTATTAGATTAGTTCATAAATCTCTAATCTGTCTCTCTCTCTCTCTCTCTCTCTGTCTCTGTCTCTGTTGCTATATAAACTTAGTGAATACAAGAAGGCTTGCCCATTTAATTGGTATCCCATATTGATTATTTATGTTTTTAGATGTAGCTCAAATTCTACTACTTTGCAATTGAACGAAATGGTTCAGGTTGCAACAATGAAGAAGGGAGAGCAGGCTGCTGGCTGCTGCTGCTTCTGCTGTAAACTATACTACGAACTAGTTATATTTTAGTTTTATTGTTGAGTTTTTATAAATGAGATCACACACATCGGATTATTATTATAGGTTTATTGTTAGCATACCAAATCCATTTGTAAATTCATTTTAACTTTGTAATGTGGAAATTAGTGATTCTATTAAAAATATTTTTTTTAATTTTCTTTTACATTCTTGACGGGCAAAAATACGTGTCATCTTTCTTTATGACGGGGGCTTCCTTGACGCGCATTTTATGACGCCTAATGCGCGTCATAAAATGCGCGTCATTGTTCGCGCGTCAAGAAGCTTCTTGACCCCGGCTTCCTTGACGCGCATTTGCGTGTCAAGAAGACCCTTTCTTGACACGCATTGCACGTCAAGAAATGCCTTTTTTTGTAGTAATGCTATGTTATGTAAATGGTTATTGTTAGTGCGAAATATGTGTGTCGTGTGTATATCAGTTAGTTTCGTAGTTGATTGAGTTAGAACAGTTAGTCTAAATGTTATAGGGTAGTTTGTGTAATTCCATCATACTTGAGGGATTTATATATGAGATTTAATATCTCATATATAAATCATGCAAACAGCAAAAGAAGAGAGGGTCCCGAACTTCATCCGGGATGTACGAACTGCCTCCGAACCTAAAGTTCGGCTCTCACAAACTGGATTCATATATATATGGAGGTTGGAGTTCGGACGAAACAAACTTTGCCAAAACCATAGCTCTGAGTTTGATCTTAAAGGGAGGAGTTTTCGATTTTGTTTTTCTGAGATAATTGATGTTAGGATCATGATTAGGAACTGTTCACGAGTCTATTCATGTAATCGTTGATCCGATTCGAGCTATAAACGAGTGATTATTTACGTTTTTTTGTCTTCTTTGTTTCGATGAACTTTCGATCTCAATTTCGCCAATATTTAATCTAATAAATATTACTTTAAGTCTTGGGCTCAAACATGTTCACAAAGACTATTAGTGGTAAAAGCCCAAAATGCGGGGTTTTATCGGTATTTACCAATACACGTTATATTCCAACATCATTAGAAAATAATGATTGTACAATTAAGAATACATTTATTTTCATCAAGTAATTTCAGAAAATACAAGTTCAAGTATTCAAAATCCTAAGTCGGTGGTTTTGCCGGTACGTGCCCGATTTTGTTAGTTTTGTCCCTACGACTTGTCTTATGAAACAATAAGTTATCAAAACATTTCGTAAACATATACTAAGTCATTTTAAGTCCACAAAAGTGTTCCAAATCAGTTTTGACCATATTGACCTATTTTACAAAAATAGAGTTTCTGGGTCCGTTAAATAACCGTTTTGAGCCGGTTTTTTCATACGTTTAGTACTTTTCTAGAGAGATCAATCTAGCAAGGTTTTAACTTAAATTTTTATGCCAAAGTCCAGTGTTGGAGGTCCTAAGGGGCTGTCCAAAATTTAGGCTCGTTCCATGATGTCGGTTTTCGGGTTTTAACACTTTGTTTTGGTGTTTCGGGGGTCCTAAACCCATTTCTATGAGGCGGTGAGCATTTATGACCAGGTTTATATCTCTCGGGACAACAAAAACAAAGGCCATCACGATGTCTTTGCTACATGGCCTCCATTGATAGGAGGTTTAAGGCTAGTGATGGTGGTGAGGTGGAAGTTATCATCGTGGTGGTGGATCTATAGGAAGGAATGATGTTTGAATCAGCAGGATAAGTATACGACGTTTTAGTCGTATAGTTAGTGTTAGGTTTATTTTGGGCTAACTTTTCCTCTAATAATCGGGCTTGCCCATATGCTTGATGAAGGGTCATGGGCTTTAACAATGCTATTTTGTTTTTAATGTCCTTCCTGAGGCCCGATATGAAACAATTCTTTAGGGTTTGGTTAGATAGCCCATGATCACGGTTACATAAACGTTCGAACTCTGCCTGGTAAAGTACGACCGTGAAAGTTTGCCATAGTTTGAAGAAAGCGGCTTCGTGATTTTCATACAAAGATGGGCCAAAACGAATCTCCAATTCATGTTGAAGGTTTCCCATGTACCAAGCATCTCATTCGTTGCAAGATATTTGTACCATGGAAGGGCTTCACCCGTGAAATAGAAAACAGATAATGCGAATGTTGGGCAATTTGACGTTTGGTAGTAGTTAAAAAAATTATCGGTGTGGAACATCCAATCCAACGGGTTGGTACCGTCAAAAAGTGGGAGTGTAAGGACATGCATGATCTTACTACTACATGATTCGATCGATCTAGTGAAAACAAGAAAGTAAATAAGAGTTTTCTTATTGAATCACTTGAGGATTACAAAGAAGACTCTCTGGTTTCTCTCTCTAGAACACACACACAAAAAGTATAAAATGACTCAGTTCTCAGAAGTGTTTACTTCTCTAAACAAGTCAACTATTTATAGTGAGCAACTTATCACTAGCGTACGAACTGGCGTACTAATTGGTATGCTGCAGCTTACCATCAGGCATACCAATTGGTACGCTGCCCATGATATATTGACACTAAGACTCACTAACACATGCTCATTTAGATATAATACATGAGACAATTCATAGCATAGGAATATGCTCTAACAAACTCCCCCTTAACGTGTAGCGTATCTATGCTAACTAAACTTCAATCTTCAATCTTCAGCATTGCTGCATCCGATCTTTAACTTGAAATTTCTTGTCAGCAATAGAGCTTGCATGGCCGGATCACTGTTGAATAATCTTTAAACTTCAAGATCCACTTGTGAAAGATACTTCAAACTCCCCCCTTCACCATGCTTGAGTCTTGACAGCACATAACCTGTAATTTCAGAAGACAGAAACGCGGTTTCCTTTTTTTCTTTATGAAAATTAATTTAATCTTGGTGCAAAACTTCTCTCCGAGAATCCAAGATATATTTCTAAAAATTTGACTTCGTATCACATGTCGATCAGTTGAAAACAAATAAGAAACAAAATCTTTTTGACTTTTTGAACTTTACATCAAAACACACCGAAAATCTTTTTAATTTTTCTAAATTAATGCTAAAACACACCTAAAGTCTATTTGAACTTTTAAGATATGAAACATAAATTCAATACAGAATCAGACACGATTTTTGTCTTTTGCGAGAAAGATCACAACTTGGGATCATATTACTACACTTCAATTTCAATTATTTCAACACACAAGTCATGTCGATTACTGGTATAATTTGTCCATCTTAAACTCAGGCACAATCATACTAATAACATAAGGATATGTTAAGGTATTGATTAGATTTGCTTTGACCAGTGTACCCCACACTATCAGACATACTCAGATATGTATTTGCTTATCACACTGTGTGACTTCACTTGTGATTAAACACATAGTGATTGTATTCATGATTGTGTTCCATGCAAAAAGAAATAAGAACGTTAAATCGTCTACCTTAAAGTCGATCTTTCGATACGCAGATAAGGCCTCAGATTTAACAAAATAAGTAAATAAAAATAAGTTGAAATTGTATAATTCAACAACAATCAGGCCAGTCTTGTGGGCACGCAGAGAAAGTCTGATGAGTTATACGAAACACCAAAGAAAATAAAGCAGAACCTTAAATGAACAACTATCAGGTCGATCTTGTAGATACGCAGAAATAGTCCGATCATTTGAGAAAATAAAGAAAATCAAACAAGTTTACATCTTTGCAAAATGAACACATGTATACACAGTGACTTCTCATTTTTCTTTTCACATACTTTTTCTTGATATCTTGAGATACACATCAAGATATTGTCCACATGGTCAAGCATTACTATTTAGTGTATATCACATCTGAATACATTCTGATTTAATGCCGAGCCTACCAAGTACATCGAACAATGATCTTATGGCTTTTTCATCTAGCTTATCCATGAGTCAGACACGTAAGCCAATGTACCATCATTTCTCAATTATGTCGGATACACTTTCTCATTTTCAATATTTTTGTATTTTTCTGTTTTTCTCCCCGTTAAAATAAAAACTCTATTTTTTGGATTTGTCATTTTAACAAAATACAAAGACACTATTTTTTCTATTTTCAATTTTCAATTTTCTCCCCCTAAACTACAAACAAAATGTATTAAAGAAAGAAAATTGACCAATCGATACAAATACCTTTCCGATTTAGTATAAAAAAATTTCAGTTTTGAAATTGGATATCACTTGTAATTTAACTTAAATCAGCAGAATACTCCTCCATCAGCAACTTTTCAATCACCAATTGGTCTTCTAGAAGTACCTGCACACTGGTCAAACACGTCAGTTTATAAATGACCCGAAGCGAATCACTTCTGGTTGACCAGTGTCTTGGTTACCCTTTGAAACCACTTTAGGTTTCCATTGTTATTGTGTTGGTAAATCAGTATTTGATGAACCGGTCACTGTTGATTGTGATGAACAACCGACAGATGAATCATTTTGAAATTTAGGTAAAAACTTTCCTTGACGTTTAAGAAAATGTCGGTTGAAATTCATCAAATACTCTGCCATATTCATCAATGAATCTTGGTGTGGCAGATTTACCAACATATGGAACCTTTTCTCTTCTTTGTTTAGAAGCAACAGCAACTGGAGAATCTTGTGCCGTATGCCCTTTTTGTCGGCAATTGTAACACAAGCGATTGTTTACATTTCTCCTCTTTTGTCTCTGCAAAGCTTCATAAAAAATAAGCATCTCCAAAATGATCATAAAAGAATCACATACCTGATGTCGATGATCATAAACCCATTTTGATGTTGGGCTTGTTGGAGTAGAATTAGAACCACCGGAAGAAAATCTAGCAAAATGTTTCTTCTTGTTCTTTTGAGCACCATCAGATTTGTCAAAAACTTCAGCTATTTTTCTGAGAATCCACACAGTGAAGTGGAAATTCTTTATCAGAAAATATTTGTTCCGAAACCTTGAGTTTGTAAACCTCTTAGGTTGAACTTTTCAGCTTTAAACACATTTTTCTGAACTTGCTTCAAGTTAACATTCTTCAATTTCTGTTGCTTTTGTGTTTTAACACCACCATCTTCAACAGTCTTCTGCTTAAAACCCAAACCTGCATGTTTACCCGAAATCTTCTCTTCAGACTCAGAAGATTTATGTCCATTCTTTGCAAGATGAGAAAACTCAACTTTGACTTGATCAACACCCTTTCGAGCATAGAAAATTGTATCATCGATATCAGTATGAGAACGAATCTTCTCAGTTGAACTTGCTGATTTCTCTTCTTCAATTTTCTTTCCATTCTTTTCTTCATCTGATTTGGGATCAGCAAACTTAGACTAATCAGAATTCTCTATCATTTCATTCACCTCATTAACTTCTTTGATACTACCTGGGGGTGTCACTTTCTTGTCAAACATTCTTTCAAAATTTAAATCATTTTCTAAGAAGCTTGTGATTTGCATCAATTACTTGAATCTTCAAATCGGAAATCTTTTGTTGAGCTTCACCCAATTCCTTTTCTGTTGCAATTAACCTCTTAGCAACCTTATGAGTTGCATACTTTTGTAATCTCAGATTATCAAGCTCAGCAAATAATTCTTTCTTCCATTTATCTTCGTTTCTTTTCTGAATATCAAGATATGCATTTTGAAATTTATTCACTCTTACTAACTCTCTCTTTTCATCTAGAAACTTTTTCATATCAATCTGATATGCCTTAATTTTGGCAACATAGTCATCAGAAGTCTTGGTAAGCATATCAAGCTTAATCTTGGACTTTTCAAACAGATTATTAAAATCATTGGCAACATCCCTAGCTTCATCCTTCCATTTTTTAACTTCCTTGACTAATTTAGCATTTTCTTCAGATAATTCTGTGAATTTCTGTTCAGGATCTTTTTCAACACATTGAAACTTTAACTTTTTGTCAACAACTTCTACTTGAAAATCTGAAAATTTTTCTTTTTGAGATGACAATTCTTGAATTAGATTTTCCAACTTTTTCTGTTCACCTGTCAACTCTTCTATATTCCTTTTATTTTCAGCAACCAATACTTCATTTTCCTTTACCAAACTTTGAATTCTTTAATCCTTTTGTGAACAAAATTCATAAACAGAATCATAACCACTAGTTTCAGATCCACTTGTTTCAGATTCAGAATCACTCTGATCAATTTTACTACAAATGCATGCTAACCACGAGTATATTCAAGTTCTGCTAGTTCAGCATTAAAAGAATTTGTAGGATTATTATGAATTGCAGTCAAAGCAATAGGAGTTTGAAATTCTTTTGACTAGTCATATCCTTGCTCAAATTGTGAGACTAATTCCTTTGACTCTGAATTATTTGTTGAAGACTTTGATGAAGAAGCATTTGAATTTAAAAATTGACGAGAAAAATGTCCAAAATTGAAACATTTGAAATATTTTACCTTTGATTTGTCTATCCCAACTTTACCATCTAGATTTAGACTTTTGAATCCTATTCTCTTCCCGAACCTCTTAGCTCTTTAGGTTAGCACAGCGAGTTGCCAATTAATATCCATCTGTTTGAGATTATCCAGATATATCTGATCAAAATCTTCTTCAATTAGATTAGCTGTTGGCAAACCACCATTTAACAATCCATTGTATGAAGATAACAATGTAGATATCAATGCCAAATGTTCATCTGGAGTTTTTGCAGAAAATGAAGTCTGACTTGAATGATTTGGAATGGTAAAATTACACCCTCTTGATGAGTTTTCAGATTTTCCTGATCCATGACTAGCAACAAATGCTGTTGGAGCAGGATTTGATGAACCACTTCCAAAAGATTTTGATTTAGCATTGATGCTCGCAAAATTCTGACCATGATACAATTCAGGATTTTGCAGTTGAGCAGTTGATTTGTGCGAAGTCATCATTTCCATTTCTCGAGCATGAAGCTTTCCAGTTAAATCATGAAATGATAATGTTGAATACTCTTTGTCATGAGTAAGCAACAATCATAACTCCCCCACTTTTCTGGTAATGCTTCTAACAATTTCTCTTTCAATTCCTCCTCAGTATTCTCATTGTTAGCCACTTTCAATTCACTGATTAGATGTGACAATCGGGATACAAGAGAAGTGATGTTTTCTTTATCATAGTGTTGAAAGTTTTCAACACTTTATTCAGCACTTTTCATCTACTCTTTTTGTATTGATCATTGCCTTCACATCTCGCTGATAACGCATCCCATAATTGTTTACTTTTCATTCAAGTGCTGAATTGATGTAACAATTCAATAGGTAAAAGCCATCGTAAGATAACCATATAGTTTTTGCTCAAGCTCATAGCTTTTTCTTTCAGCAGCATCAAAATTGTGAATTTCTTTAAAATTTCCTTGATCAGTTGGGTGCATGTAAAGCTTTCGAATTGGAATCCATAAATCGATATCATTCGTGCTAATGTAAGCAAAAAATCTTTATTTCCAATTGTGATAATCTTCCAATTTCAACAACTTGGAAACTTTCTGGCTTGTTCCAATTTCGTTATCAAAGTTAAGCATAACTTGCATCGTATTTTGCATGACCGCAAATGCTTGAAAATCATACATTTTGTGATAAACTTTCGGTATCAAAAACTTTGAATGCAAAAACAGAGGTTTTAGAGACGAATTTCAAAAATCAAATCTGAAGTAGCAATGTAGATCTCGTTGAGACGATCGTTTTGACTGGTCATGGGTCTCGTAACTCTTAACAGAACAAAATTTACGAGATTGTCACTATTTTGCCAGTGTACCAATACCACCCTCAGCGGACCAAATGGTTGACCACAGTACCAAAGCTTTGACCGTACCAAGACCTCAACGTACCAAACTAGTAGCGTACCAGTTATCTTCAGCGTACCAAGAAACCGACCAAATCAAGAGACGTACCAATGAATAGTAGCGTACCACCTTGGTATGGCGTAACTGCTCCGTACCAACGATGAAGATTGCCTTGCCTACAAACAAACGTACTAGTCAGCGTACCAGCAGTTCATCCAACGTACCACAACATTCAACCGGCGTACCAACACATTTTTGACTGATTCCTGAGATTTTGGACGTTTTGAACTGTAATTTGCAGCAGTAGGCAACAGACACACTAGGAATGTTTTGCAATGAAGTTTGACATTAGAAACACTCGAATTTGAAGAAAATTGATGAAAAACCAAATAAACCGCAACTTTCTCTCACTAGAAATCCGAAAATTGATCAAAACACAACAGTAGAGCAACGTGGATTGCTCTGATACCACTTGTAAGGACACGAAATGATCTTACTACTGCATGATTTGATCGATCTAGTGAAAACAAGAAAGTAAATAATAGTTTTCTTATTGAATCACTTGTAGATTACAAAGAAGACTCTCTGGTTTCTCTCTCTAGAACACACACACAGTATGTGTAAAATGACTTAGTTCTCAGAAGTGTTTACTTCTTTAAACAAGTCAACTATTTATAGTGAGCAACCTATCACTAGCGTACCAATTGGCATACCACTTGGTATGCTGTAGCGTACCATCAAGCATACCAATTGGTACGCTGCCCATGATATATTGACACTAAGACTCACTAACACACGCTCATTTAGATAAAATACACGAAACACTTCATAGCATAGGAATATGCTCTAACAGGGAGGCAAATCTTTGGTGCACGGGATTGTTGTGGTGGCGTGGAGATGTTGATGGGTGGTCGGTTTGGGGTGGTTGCGGGGTTGGTAAATGGCGGCTGCTCGGTATAGGATGCGGTATAGGACGAGGAGGGCTGAAATTGGCCAGTGTAGCCGGATTGCAGGTGGGGTGATAAGGGTGGAAGTGTTGCTGATGTGGAGGGGTTTGTGGTAGTTTGACTGGGTGGTGGTGGAATTGGAGGTAAGGCTGTCGGACCGGTGGAATGTGGAACGGAATGTTGGGTGGTAAGCTATTGTACATGCTCGCATAATTTCTTAGTTGCTTTGAGTAATGTAGAAGTTTCTCCTTATTATCCTTAGCGGTGGCATTGGATGTATTAAGAAGTTATTGGGTGTGATTGTTTGTAGAGGTGGTGGTATTAATTAAGTGATAAGCTTGTTAAGTCACGCGTTGGGTTCGAGTGGTGTAGGCGAAAGATCATAGCGGGGAGGCATTGTGGACGAGAATGAAAGCATCAAATGTTACGAACAAAATAGTAAAATCAATTGGGGCAATTTTATGATAATTTTTATTAACTCAATTGGTCTCTTAGATACTGAAACACAAAATTAGAATGCAGAAATAAACTGCTAAAAATCAGCCATGATATAGATCATGGGTTGTTACTCGAAAACAAGTATATTGCTCAACAAGAAAGGAAATGAACGTGGCTTTTGACTGCATCAATTGGGTTGTTGGATTCTTCACTGGACTACTCAATCTTCCAATCGTATGGGCCTAGTGGACTTGTGCTTGGGCTTGTTGTATTGCTGGACTGCTTGTGTTGAAGTGGCCTGGTTCGTATCACCATAGGAGAACATTCAAGTTACTTACCAACTGTACCACACAACTTCTTGTTTTGAAATTGCAATTAATTGATTAAATTATATTGGTAGGATATATATGACTATATATGTATTTTATCCGAACCGCTTTTCGATATTATCTATCAGTTATTGTTATAAAATTAGTTATTATACTATCAGGTTTTTTATCTGGTCTAACCGGTGCGGTTTTAAAAACGTTGCTCAAATCTTCCTTAGTCTATTTTTCTGTATCTAATTTGTAACTTGTAAGTATCTAAATGATTAAATTATTAAATAATAGTAAATAATTTTTACTTAAAATGCTAATTAATTGATTGCAAATTTTAGTTTATGTTATGACTTACTGATTTAGATTTTATACTTTTAGCCTTTTAGGTTTGTTTAATTCAAGTTGTTAATAGATTTGTGTAATTATGAAATAGGTGTTATGATTAATTGATTCTTGAGAAATTCTTCCAAATAATCCATCGAACCTTCAATCTTCATCTTTAAATAGCAAATTCTCGAAAATAGATTTGAATGCTCTTCCATCGGATCCATCCAAAAGGAAACCAACGTTATCTTATAATCCTAGTCTAAGAGACGAAATTAGACGGTTTTATTTGCTTAAAAGTCCATGCCAAATAACCAGACTTGATTTTCAACTAGCAGCTTTTAGTGGAAAATTAAGACGATTTAGTTTGTATAGACCTATCATATTTATATTATCTATTTACTAATTCCTAATGATGAAGTTTTTTTTAGTTATTCTATCGCATGTTATTGTGTGATGAACCTGTAAGGATCAATACGTCCCTCACATTGTCTAGCAACGACCGTGCGGAATCCGGTGTTACTAGATGATTCAAGAACAACAATTAATAATGTAAATAATCGATGGGACACAATAATAAAGACAAACTGATTGAAGGAATACTTGATTAGAGGCCTTGGTTGCAACACGCAAATATCGAAATTCTCTAAGGAGAATTTTGTGGATCACCCTCTAGCCAAACACCAAAAGAACAACCCTAAACTAGTCATATACATGTTCCTTATATACTGATGACTCAACTTGTTAAACAAGTCACCACTAATTAATAAAATTCGGCCCATAGACCCTAATACACGACCAGACCACATCAACCCACTAAACCCAAACTCGTTAGCCCAAGTACAATTATAAACAAGCCCACAAAGTATCTAATGCAAAAGCCTTATATTTTCTTGGTCTCTACAATATTCCTATAGGCTTTAGCATTAGAGGTCTTCTACATTCTGAATTTCTTGGAAATCTGCACCATTGAAGGATCATACCACAACTTCTCTTCAATTATCTTTGCCACTCCTTTAGTGTAGCTTTTAGCATATTCTTCAGTTTCAGGAGAGCTCTCAATTTGATTCTTGCTCAGCACCATTATGTCCTTCTCATAAAATCTCAGCAAGTCATGGACTTCCATCAAACTTATTGTCTTTGACTTACAAATAATTTTGGCTTGACCAGTATAATCACTGTAAGCCCAAGTATGGAAATCATCCAAGCAGCCTTCAAGATGCCTCATTGGTAGAGGGATAGACTTTGTTTTTCTGTTGGTGGATACAACACATTAGAGAACTCCTTCTTCGAATCTTTCTTATATACATCCCTATACCTTTTGGTATATGAATTCTTGTGTGGAAAATCCTCAAACTTCTTGAATATGTTGAGCACTGCATTCTTTAACTTCTTGAGAAGTGAGTTGTACAATCATTCCATGATGGATTGAAGAAAGGAGCCTGATAAAGCTTTGTCAGATCCACTGTAGTCCAGGAGTAAAATTGAGTCCAGCACTTATAGTATTCCAATGGACACGACCCTTTTCTTCGAACCACAAACATGTGTTTTTCATTATCGAACATCCAGGACTTTACTTATGAAGTGATTCCTCTTTTGTCATGATAATGCTCACATAGCTGAATCAGATATCTCTCTGGAGGATATGCAAAAGTCTTAGCATCCCATCCTCCGTCAAACTCGGTAGCAGGTACCGTCATGTAATCACGATCCCTTGTATCAGTTTCCTTTTCAGCACTTTCAGGTAGAAAGGACCGGATTCAGAATCATCTGGGATATCAGCCTCAAAATCAAAAACTGGTGAATGTGAGGAACCACTTGCTCCAGAACTGCTTCCTTTACTACCTGGATCTCCTTTATCATCTTCCTTTGACTTCGACTTGCTTGAATCTCTCTTATCAACAGAAATAAGCTGCTTTAATAGCTTGTGTAATTCTCTAATATGTCTTGAGAATTCTCTATTCACTTTCTCCTGGTTTTGCGACGCAGTGTTGTGCACCTTCTGGATATCAAGTAGATCAACAATGACTTCATTCTGAGCTTTTAACTCTGCTATCTCTGCTCTGAGCTCCTTCTCAAGTCTGTATTCAGCTGTCTCTACAGCTTTCCCTTTATCTTGGGTTGTGGGTTGTGAGAAGGATGATTGACCAGTGCTAGTAGAAAGAGGCACTCTAGGGTCCAATTGCCTCCTTCTTGGGTCATTCAAGGCTTCAGTAAGGTGTTGTGTAGCAACCTTAACCTTCTCAGTTAGATCATCTATAACAGAAGTTCTGAGGGGAGGATCCTCTATAGCTTTCCATTTTCTTGTCAATGGAATCTCAACAGTCTCTGTCTTTTCTTCTTCTTCGACTTCAATGTCATCAAGATACGAGTCATAGTTAATATTGTCACTATCATCAAAATGCAAAGCTCCAATTTGCACATCTTCCAGGTCGAAATCTTCCCAATCATCACTATCAGAAAGATCAGTGATAGGTTTCTGTGATGCAGGCACATTGTGTTCTTCTTCAATTACTGCATTCCTGTGAGATGGGGCGTCCTCCTTGGCTATTTTAGCAAATTCCCCAAACTTGTTCCCAAATGGGACATTATCAGTCAACTTCTTCTTAGGGTTTATCATTGGAAAATGTCAATTCCCATTGGATTTGTATCATGAGTATCACCAGATTTCCTGAGAGTTGGGTATCTGGTGTCTAGGGCCAACTGGATGAATCTTGGAACAACAGCGAACTTCTTATCTTTTTTCAATACTGCTTTAATATCTTCAAATATCAGTCTGGACCAGTTGAATTTCAAGCCTCTGACCAGTGACACCATTGCATGAGTGTGCACTTGGTTAAGCTGATCTGTATAACTCTTCTTTGCAATGACACACTTTTGCATGTAGTGTGCCAGCATCCTCCAGTACGGTGGAATAAGGGCTTTCATTGTAGGTGGAGACTCCGTGTAGTAACCCATTTCCCGCGAACACTGGGTTACTGTCTCTTTCTCTAGTGCAATAGGATCTGAGGCAACATCCTTTAACCTGAGAGCCTGCATAAAATTTTCTTCATTCAATACTACACTTGTGCTCTAGATCTCTGCTATGATCTGCTTCTCATCATCGGAAAAAAATGCTGTCTTCCAAAATTCTTGTTGCATTCTCTTGCAAATGTCTGGGTTGGCAATGAGTGCATAATGCAAGCAACATTTCTTTAATCCTTCTATCATCGACTTGTATTTCTCCTTGTAATCAGCAGGTGGATCCAGCAGGTATGCTACAATATTGTGGTCCTTGACGAACTCTAAGTCCCTGCAATCAAACAGACAGTAAACCAAAACAAACAGGCAACAATTCATTAGTCAAGAGAATTTTCTCGAAAAACGAGCAGCATAACGGCTTAAAATTAGAGAAAAACCATTTGAAACACATCATCAGGTACCTTTTCGATTGAAAAGCATCCTTCCGATCGAAAAGTCCGACAGTTACCAAATTCCCTGATCGAAAAGCTCAAGTTATCGAGACCACCAATCGAAAAGCTTAAGCTTCGATTGAAAAGCCTAGGCTTTGATCGAAAAGCATAAGATTTCGATCGAAAAGTGCCAGCATCGATCGAAAAGTGCCAGCATCGATCGAAAGTCCCGAGTTACCGATATTCTTCGATCGAGAAGCACCTGGGCCGATCATAAAGCTTCTCAGCCTGATCGAAAAGCCCTTGGATCGATCGAAAAGTGCCTTCTTCTTCCTATCAAACCTGCAACTTTGATTAATAGACCATATACGAGTGTTTTTACACTCGTTTTCAATCTCAAACACATCCAAATCAGATTTCCTTCCCGTCCCTACCAAGAATAGTTAAATCACAACACATAAGTGACTTTGTCCTTTGGGGGATTTGCAGATCTTTTCAAACGAGGAGCCATACCACTTAGAACTCAAAATCAACACCCGGAGTGTGTTAGGTGTTGAATTCCGATCACCCAGGTGGTGTCGGAAGGTGGAAGACGAAGATGGCGGTGGTGATTTGAGGATGACAGTGGCGGCGGTGACAGAGGTAATGCGGAGGTGTGCTCGCTGGTGGTTTCTGACGGTGGAGGTGGTGATGGTGTCACAGGGAAGAGGCGATGGATTTGGTGGTGTCAAGAGGTGGTGTTCGGTGGTGGAGAACGACGATGGTGATGGTGGAGGTCCAGGGTTTGCCGGAGAGAAGAAAAGAGAGAGAGTGAGGAGGGAAGGAGGCCGATGGTCTCCTTACCTTTTCTCCCCTTTTTTTAAAAAAAAATTACACAAAGCCCCCCAACATTGTGAATTTAACCCTTTTAACACAAAACTTTAAAAGCTCATAATTTTGTTAATTTAACCTTCAACACACCAATTTTAACCCCGTTTATTCACAAAACTTCCCTTGAAATCAAGCCCGAGAGATTTACGTCTGACAACATAAAAATAACTAAAACGTACTTAACAATAAAGATAAAATAAAATAAAACATAAACACAAAAACTAAAGTAAATAAATAAAAAAACAAAGAAATTATCTACCACTTGACAAACTGAGCTTTGAGTGAGAAGACATATAAAGGATCATACCAGATAATTTGAGACTGAGGAACCCTTTTCAGCTTCAGTTACTTAGTGTGTTCAGATGATTGCCGATATTCTGGTCCAACTTTAAACTCGTGCCGCTTTCGCTTACTTAGGCAGTTTTATCACATATATTATTTTTTAAGGTTTATTAATTATGAACATCCATCCAGGTCACACACATAAGTTCTAGATATAATTTGTACATTCTATCAAGTATACCTAGTTTCCATACAAAATTTTTTACGACACCTTTCCTTAAGACTAACATTATGCTCGAGACTTGGTTGAGAAAAGAAAGAATAGATCACGAAGAATTTTTGGGTATAGTATACAACGTCAACTGAATTTTTGAAACATTTTTGATAATGCTCTCATCAGTGACAAAGGCTGAGGGTTTTGGACACTTGAGGGTCTCTTTTGGTTGTGCACATTGGCATCTTTTGGGTTTAGAAATACTGTACAATGTGATCTTAGACGTACATGGATCAGGGAGGCTCCAGGTCTCTACTACCGTAGAACAGAGGAGGCCTGACTCATGTACAACATTCCCAGGTCATTGCTCACGCAAAGAAGAGGGAATGGGAGTTTTTGGGCATGACATCAAAACTCAGAACCGGGCGTGTGTCTCAGGATTCCTGGTACACAGTAATGTAGAGGTTGTACTAACCTAAGTGTGTGTTTCCTATCAAGCATCATACGTTATCTTCAAGTGTTGTGACAATCCATACCTTTTGATTGATTAACAGCAGAGCCTACCAAGCATATCAACCGTGAATCACTGCTTTTCACATCCACCTTACACGTGTCAGTCAACAACCACCTGAAAATTTATATCACTTCCCAACCTGGTCAAGCAAAACCAGTAAAAAAATTTAACAGCACACAAAAATTAGGGAAACATCAAGATGTTGATTTTATATCTTCCATTTGCTTTTAGATTTTTTAAACACATACTGAGGATAAAAAAACACTAGTTTTTGAATTTTTGTTTTTATTTAAGTAAGTAAGCACACACTGACGAGAGATAGACACTATTTTTGTATTTTTTTTTTAGTTTTTGGAAGAAAAATTTTAATTCCAAAAAGATAGACACTATTTTTGTATTTTTTTTCTTCAGTTTTTGGAATTTTTTTAATTCCAACACGATCACCCAATTTTTACAAAACAAGCACAAGAACCCTAATTTTAGCATGAATTTATGAACCATACTTAGAATTCGAATATGACAAAACTGAAAGAGGTTATTGTTAAGCATACCTAAAGGAGCTTGACTGCTGAATTTGAGCTTCAAAAAATTAACGAGGAGCTCGGATTTGGATGAACAAGATTTGGACGAGTTTAAGGGTTTTTAGGGTTGTAATTCATGAAATTGGCGTGGAATACGGATGAATCAAGCTGCAATTTATAGTGTTTAGGAGCGCAGGAGGTTAAGACACGTTGCTATGGTGACAATTCAATCAAAACAACACGTATGGAGGTCCAATCATGGAGAACTAGTCGAAAAATCGAGTCTCATAGCAACCTGGTGGCGATTTGGGCAGCGGTACACGACGGGGGAAGCCAGGGTTTAAAGACCCGCGAGCCAGTTTGGCTATTTGGTAGATTTAGTACCTGAGGTTTATTAATTGCTTTTTGACCCCTAAACTTCTACAGAACTGTTATTTTATGCACCAAAACATTATAAAACATGTTTATAAAAGTTTCTAAGGCTCGGGACATACTTGATGATATACGGATACGTGCGTTTTATAACTTCTAATAAATTCCACATGTAGTCCCTCAACTTTTGTTTTATGTGTTTCACCTTTGTATCTTTCGATGTAATCAATGTTTTAAGTTTAACATGATATTAGAATTCTTTCTTAAGATTTAAAAGACTTGGGATACGTTTAACGAGGTATATTTATATATTATTTGTTAAAAATTATGAAAAATCACCAAAATTCATCATAATTCAACGTATTAATTTGTGATATGGAATTCTTTAAATAAAATGTTATGGAATAATAAAATGAGAATTTTTGGAATGTACGAACTCCCGGTTAATACCGAAATCATATGGAAAATCGTATTTTTGCTATTTTTGTTTTAAACCGCGGACTTTTTGCGAAAGCTCACATACATTTACTTGTGTGTGTGACTAGTATTACCCACAAGTATTATATATGTTTGGAATGCTAATGTTTTCCGGTTTTGCATGAATAACAAAAACGATCGAGTTAAGGATCCGATTTGCGATAAATTAAAACATTGAATGTCATGAATATTGTGATTAAAGGATTTAATCATGAAATACATTAGATAACAATATAAAATGTGAAATGGTTCTTTATTGATTATTAACCATGATAGGAAACGGGTTGGGTATTTACAAATGGATTAACCGAAGTGTTACAGTCTCCCCTACTTTAAGAAATTTCATCCCGAAATTAAATTCGAGAAGAGTGTCTGAACAGATGGGGGTATTTGGTCTTCATTTGGTCTTCATTTGGTCTTCACGTTCCTAGGTGAATTCTGGTCCACGTTTAGATTCCCAACGGACTTTGACAATGGGTATGCGACTGAGTTTGAGTTGCTTAACTTCGCGATCCATGATTTCTACGGGTTTCTCAACGAATTGCATGGATTCGTCAATACGAATGTCTTCTAGAGGAACATGAAGATTTTTATCAGCTACACACTTGCGAAGATTTGACACATGAAATGTAGGATGAACATTGGCTTACTCTGGAGGTAGTTTGAGTCGATAGGCTATTTTACCGACTTTTTTAAGAATTTTGAATGGACCTACATAACGAGGTGCTAGTTTCCCTTTCTTACCAAATCAAACGATTCCTTTCCAAGGGGAAACCTTTAGAAGGACTAAATCGCCGACTTTGAACTCAAGGGGCTTTTGTCGCTTATCAACATAGCTTTTCTGACGACTTCTAGCAGCGAGTAAATTATCACGAACTTGAGAAATTTTGTAAGTCGTTTCTTGTATTAGTTCGGGACTAGTGATTTGAGCTTCACCAATCTCGTTCTAACATACAGGTGACCGAAATTTTCTACTAAAGAGTGCTTCAAATGGTGCCATACCGATGCTCGAGTGATAACTATTGTTATATGAAAACTCGGCCAACAGTAAATGGGAATCCCAATTTCCGACGAAATCAATGACACAAGCGCGAAGCATATCCTCTAAAGTTTGGATTGTGCGTTTAGTGTGGCCATCTGTTTGTGGACGATAAGCACTGCTGAGATCCAAACGGGTCCCCAAGGTAGATTGAAGAGATTGCCAAAATTGAGAAATAAAACGACCGTCTCGATCTGATATGATGCTTAAAGGAGTACCGTGACGACAAACGATCTGTTTGACGTAAATACGAGCTAATTTCTCAGCTCTATCATTTTCACAAATAGGGAGAAAGTGAGCAGATTTGGTTAAACGATTGACAATGACCCAGATGCTATCATGACCACTAGAAGTACTTTTTTTTAATAAACAGATAAACAAATAGTAGTTGTAAGACTAGTCATCAAAGGCTATCATTCTGAGGCATTTGAGACACATTTCAAAACTGGCAGTAGGGAGGGGTTTGGTCAACATGTCCGCCACGTTATCATCCGAATGCACCTGTTCTAAGTGAATGAGCTTCTGTTCATAGCAGTCCCGAATGAAGTGCGTTTTAATATCAATGTGCATGGTTTTCGAATGCTGCACAAGATTTTTAACAATTTGCAAAGCAGCATTATTATCACAGTATATGGGAGTGTCAAAGAAATTCAAACCGTAATCTCCCAGTTGATGCTGCAGCCATACCACCTGGTGAGCAGCATGCAGATGCAACCAAGTATTCTGCTTCAGATATGGATTGAGACACCATGTGCTGCTTCTTGCACTGCCAAGCTACCAACCTGTCTCCTAAGAACTGAGCTCCAGCAGATGTAGATTTCCTATGAAGCTCATTGCCACCATAATCACTATCAGTAAACGCATACAGATTAAACTCAGACTCTTTAGGTACCAAAGGCCTAGCCTTGGTCTCCCCTCCAAATATTTAAAAATTCTTTTAACAGCAGATAAATGAGAGAGTTTAGGATTAGCTTGATATCGTGCGCATTGGCACACTGTAAGCATGATGTCGGGACGACTGGCCGTCAAATACATCAGGGAACTGATCATTGACCGATACATGTGCTCGCTAACTGATTGACCATATGGATCTTTGGTGAGTGCTGGCCTGGCTGCCATGGGTGTGGCAACAGGTTTTGAGTCTGCCATCTTGTACTTTTCCAGAATTTTGGTGACATATTTGGCTTGATGAACTAGGATGCCGCTGTCACTTTGTTTCACTTGTAATGCCTGGAAGAGTTCCATCTCGCCCATTTGACTCATCTTGAATTTGTCCGCATCACTTTTTCAAACTCTTTGCACAAATCCTCATTTGTGGATACGAAGATGATATCATCCACATAAACTTGGACCATAATAATGTCATTCTCAACCTCTTTCCTAAAGAGTGTCTGATCCACTATACCCCTTATATACCCATAACCTAGAAGATGCTCAATCAACGTTTTGTACTAAGACCTTGGGGCCTGATGCAATCCGTATATGGCTTTGTCTAGCTTGTACACATGATTGGGATGCTCTTCGTCAATGAACCCAGGAGGTTGAGTAACATACACCTCTTCATCCATTTCAGCATAAGGAAACGCAGTTTTCACCTCCAATTGATAGACAGTGAAATTCATGTAGGATGCATAGGCCAGAAAGACTCCTATTACTTCCAAACGAGCAACAGGTGCATAAATTTCATCATAATCTATGCCTTCAACCTGTTTGTGCCATTTGGACCACCAGCCTTGCTTTATTTCTGACAATAACCCCATTGTCATCCTTTTTATTCTTATAAAGCCATGTTTTTGTGATGACCTTTTTATCAGCAGGCTTCTCCACTAACCTCCATACCTGAAGCTTTGAGAATTGGTTTAGCTCTTCATGCATGGCTTCCACCCAGCTAGGATCTGTTAGTGCCATTATAATGTTCGGAGGCTCAATTTGAGAGATAAAACAAGAATACATGCAGTGGTTGATGTCCCCTGATTGACTTCTTGTTATCACCCAGAAGCTAAATGACCAATGACATTGTCCAAGGGGTGGTATTTGTGGATCCTTGTTTCACCAACTGCTTGAACTGGGATTACTGGAGGTAGATTTGCCTGCACGGGTTCTTTATTAACCTCAGCGTCTGCCTCTGCATCAGCTACCCGAGTTTGAACAATTTCTGTGCCAGGGTCCTTATCTGACTCATCAGCAACTCCAACATCAACAGTTTCATTTACTGGTGTTGTCTCTGCGTCGGAGGTAGTAACCGGAGATTTTGAGATGGTATGGGTAATTGACGGTCCGGAGACTATGTCGTCAAAAAGTTCGTCAGCAATGACTGCATCCAATCCGAATGGAAGAAAGAATTGATTGTAGTCAAAAAGATTATGCTGGACCCACTCCACCATCTGAGGGATTTTCCTCAAGCCAATCCACATTAGTTGACTCCATCACAATACCAGTTGTTTTATTAAAGACCCTGTAAGCTGAGCTGGAAGAATAACCTACAAAATAACACTCATCTGATTTAGCAGCAAATCTTGGCAAATCTGTATTAACTAAAACAGTGCGAAGAAACACAAAAGCACGAAGATGCCCAATTCTGGGCTTGTCTAAATAAATTAATTTTTAAGGTGTCTTCTGATGTCGCTTATTGATGAGACCCCTGTTTTGCACGTAACAAGATGTGTTAACTGCTTCTGCACAGAACATGGTGGGCAGCTTGGAGTCACATAACATTGTACGGGCAGCTTCAATCAGTGTTCTGTTACGTCGTTCTGCCACGTCATTTTGCTGTGGAGTATACGGCGCACTGTACTGATGCTCAATTCCTTTCTCTGAACAGAATTCGTTGATTATGCCATTCTTGAATTCTGTCTCGTTGTCACTTCTGATGGACTACACTTTCAGATTCAGCTTGTTTTCAATGAGCTTCATGAATGCCTTCAATATTTTTGCAACATCACTTTTTCTAGGCAAAAAGAACACCCAGGTGAAACGAGAAAAATCATCAGTAATAACCAAACAAAATGCACAACGGTTAAGGCTTAACATACTGACTGGACCAAAAAGGTCCATGTGAAGCAGTTCTAATACTAAGGAGATTCTGTTGAAGATTTTTGGCTTGTGTGGGCATTTGTGCTGCTTCCCCTTAGCACATGCCACACATTTCTCCTTGATCACAAATATTTTGATTGGAAGGTCTTTGACAAGGCCTCCTCTTGCTAGCCGATTTAAATTCTTCAAGTTCATGTGCCCCAAACGTCTGTGCGACAACTGAGCATGGTTCTCAGCTGTTTTAGAAAGAAGACATGCCACCTCGGTTGTGGGGAGGGGGGGGGGGCTTCTCCATGTTAAGGACATATGAGTTGCCATATCTTGGTATTCACATCAATACCCAATCATCAGGGATGGAGTATCCAGGTTTTAAAATTAAGCATTCTTTGTTGTTAAATAGCACTGATACTCCCGATCACAGATTTGTGTACACTTAACAGACTATGCTTCAACTACTCGACATAATTGACGTCATGGAAGTTGAGACAACCATTTCTGACTGTTCCTTTTTTACTGATATATTCTCAAACTCCTCCAGCGAACGATACATATCCTCCATCAAATTGCTCCAAGTATTGTAGCAAAGATATGTCACCCGTCATATGCCTGGAACAACCACTGTCAACATACCAGAGGTTGTTAACAGTCCTCCTTGGCTGTTCCTGCATTCAAAGGAGATTAATTAGATTTGGGTACCCAGGCCTTAATGGGTCTGAGTTTGGTTGGACTGAGTGTGTCCTTGTTGTTGACATCTCTAGGCTGATGATTTTCTTTCCCAAGCATCTCAGGTCCTTTTGCTGGATTTTTATTTTTGATTTGTTTTTGAAATTGGACCTCTTGAAATTGTTTGGAGTGTTTTTTATACACCCCAGTAGGCTTGAAAGACAAATTCATCACTTTTGGTGCATTCCACCTTTCATCCTTCCACCAGCCAATTGATTTTGACAATCCAACTGGTTTTGGATGGATGGGTGGTTTAGGAAAACTGGCCTGCTTTGGGCATGAAATAGATTTTGAGGATCCAACAGATTTTGGAATCCAAACACGTTTAAGAGGATCCAACAGATTTTGGGTGTGAAAAAAAATTTTGAGGATCTAACAGATTTTGGAATCCAAACTGGCCTTTACTAATTTTTGAAAAATCTGACCCATTTTTCTTTCTTTGAAATCATTTTTTGTTTTCTTCTTATGTGCCTTAGGCTTTTGAATCACTTTGTGTACCAGTTATTGTTGGGGGTACTGGGTTTTGCACCTTGAAGTTTGAAGGTGCAGACCTTTGTTTCGGGCCAACATGCATTTGGCCCATTGGGACAGGCTTCTGCTGAACCCTCTTAGGATAGAAGGGTTCTAATGGTTTGTGCAAGTAGTTTCTTTCCAGGTGTCCAGGTTTACCACGCACATGGCAAGACTGCTTCTTAGGATATGCAGGAGCTTGTGGTTGGTGATGCCCAGTGGATATCCAAGTTGGTTTTGAACAATTTTGTGTATCCAATGGCTTTTACCATTTGGCTTAGTGGTCAAGATGTACTCCCGTTGTATCGGCTTAAACTGGTCATATGTAGAATTAACTTCTGGTTACGGGACAAAATCATGAGGTCTGGCGTCCGGTACTTTCTGCACATTTTGGACAGCATTATCATTTATATTTTCACACACTTATACAGCAAACACACCATCATTCGAGGGTTTGGGACCAGCAACCTATGGTGTTGTACCTACGGTTGACTTTTCCAGAAAACGGTCTTCGGTCCAAACTTGCAAGCCTCGAGCATCACAACTCAGTCTCTAAATCGATTCACATGGATTCTTCAGTCGAATGCTTCGGTAAACAGATTTGATGGCGTCAGTCACATAGATTTTAAGTTCCAACAATTTCCCCCTTGACTGACGCTTTCAAATCTGTTCAAATGCTGAAGAATCGCTCTGTCGTACATCTTCAATGAGAAACTGATAAACCGGAGACAATCTGTCGTAGAGATTCCCCCTCTGAATAAGCTTCTTCTTTTCTTGTTGCTCCAGTTCGAGATCCAAGTGTTGCAGTTCACTCGGTTCACACGGTCGGGTACAATACTGAGAAAATGCTACATCTCGGAGTCCAAACCGCAACAGACTGAATCAGATAAACCAGTCAAACATCGAACATGCTCCAACTCCGAATAATCGACCCGATATCCAAATCCATAATAATTCCTCTTATTTCTCTAAATCTCTCCAAAAACATCAAGTCGGAAGCGTAAAATCAGATGCGAAGAGTCGAACCGTCGCGATCGGTTGCCTAGAGAAACCAGATAAAAATCTTGAAATCGGACAATCTCGCGAAAAACCGGAAGCCGGATGCTGACAGTTGTGAATAATTTGTGTGACTGAGGTTGGATGTGAAAATAAAGTAAACTGTCAAATTTCTTAAAAAAAACGGTCATCCGAGAGATTTAATCGGATAAATTCCAATATTTAACTGAGATTCCAGTTAATCCGGTTACTTGACATCGGCACTTCGTCAGCTAAACAACTTAGAGTGAGATATAACGAAAAAGTTTGCATGCTTAACCGAAAAACGAAACTATCCCGTCAGTGATCGTTAGCTAACGTGGTCTGAAGTCACCAAAAACTTGAACCCAATTAAAATAGAATAAATCCGCGACCAATAAAATATTTTCTTAAATTTCATCGCGGCGTCATCTCGTTCTTCTCGTTAAAAAAACTAATGAGAAAATACCCGCGCTAATGAAAATGCTCAAAAATTAATTTGTCATTTAAATCTCTCATGAAAAATCAATAATCCTTGAATTAAACCTTCCACCAATCAGAAAATAGTCTTGAGAAAGCACAATCCGTGTGATGGAGATATGGGCCAATCAGAATTGAGTTTGCCTTAGCAATCTACGGCTGAAATGAAGTTGATCCAAGGGCTGCCATACCTGATCCGCGTGAAATGAGGAGCACCAATCAGAGGCCGGCAGCAACACAACTTTCAACGGATCTTTTCCAGCAGGGGGCCCGCGTGCTCCTTCAATTCCAACGGTTGTTTAATTCTAGTGGGACCACACACATTCTATCAGCCAACCAAACGAAGACAACGAATATGGAATGATGGGTTTAACCGACAAACAAGAGAGAGAAACATTCTCTACCAGCGAATAGGACATAGCCACCTCATTGTCTTCTTCAAATCCATCAGCCAACTCCGAAACCCTAATATGATCGGAACCAGTCGCCGGATATTCAACCAAAACAGTAGCAAAAACCAATCGATTCAACCCCCAAAATCTGGAAATCTTCAAGAACACGAAGAACACACAGTTACACCGTCAGTGTGTGTTTTTCCAGATCCGCTCAAACTGTTGAGAATCAGACGAAACGGATGCTTCCAATGGATCCAGAACGCGTTTTCCACTGAGAATCATACCTCATATCATCCAAATCCATGAAGAAATGCCCAGAAAACGAAGAATCAAAGCTAAAAATCTTCAAAATCTTCAAATACGGGAAAAACTCCAAAGTTCCAAAAATCTGCTCGGATCTTCAATTTTTCACCAGATCTGAAGATGTAAAACACTAAATAACATCCTGATGCACTCCCAAACATGAATCTATCATCCATATCATCAGAATCCATCCAGAAATGAAGAAAAAATAAGAAAAAGTCTCTAAAAAATAAGTTTTCTCATCTTCACCATTCAAGCTCAAAATCACAGATTCGAGTGACCAGATTCACGGTGAGATGAATCTGATCGGTACCCGCTCTGATACCATTTGTTAGGACCGATTTTCACTACGAGAATCTCGATCTTGAGCAAGAACAATGTTCGGATTCGAAAACTCAAAAAAAAAACAAATGTAAAAAGATGATGATGATGAATCATAGAATCATAAACAAGAAAGAAAGATGAACATAGTCGAATGAATTCATTAATCGAAAGATTACAATCAATGAATCATGAAGAACACTTTCTCTCTCTAGAATCCATGACTCTCTCTCTCTCTAGAATGGAAATCTCACACTCTACAAGAAAATCATCATCTCCACATTCGGAGACTCCTTTACTTGTAATGGGCACCCTCACTATATATAGTGAGGGTGACTAACAACAGAAAAACATAACTGAATAAATGAAATTACAAGTAAATGAGATAAACATAAATAATAATTAAATCAAAGTTGATTTAATTAATCCGAAGCTTGACTCGCTCGAACCGATCTTCCGTTGACTATTACGTTGACCGTTGACCCGAACGGTTGACTTTTCCAGAAAACGGTCTTCGGTCCAAACTTGCAAGCCTCGAGCATCACAACTCAGTCTCTAAATCGATTCACATGGATTCTTCAGTCGAATGCTTCGGTAAACAGATTTGATGGCGTCAGTCACATAGATTTTAAGTTCCAACACTTCTCAAGATTTTAACTGTTCTTAAAGGTTTAAATGGTTTCACATCACACTTGCCAATGTTAAAAGCACCACACACAAAAGTTTTATTAAGCAAAACAGACTCCGAAGTTTTTGACATAGACTCAACAGACGATTCAAATTTTTCCCAATCAAAGTGTTTATAAAAAGCAATATAATTTGAGGACTTTGAAATATTGGGACACTCCTTTAGATCCGTTACCCCTGCTTCTTTATTATCTTTATCTGCACAACAAGTAGAATTGTCAGTAGAGTTAGAAACAGGAGCACAGATTTTAATGGGACATGCAGAAAGTTTCTTATCAATTTCAGCCTTGACATCTAAAGTTGTCTAAGAAGTTTTAGGAAGAGAAATGATTTGATGCATCAGTGGCATATGTACCGTGTGTGTGGATTTTTCATCCTTTTCATCTGACCCAAAACCTAAACCTAAATTATATCTCATATGCCTCATTCTGGCATCAGTGTTGTAAAATAGGGAACTAGCTTCCATCATTTTAGAGACAATCTTATCATTACGTTCGATTTTATCTTGTGATGTCCCTAGTTTGGCTTTAAGTTCCTCCACTTCCTTGGTTAAGGTTTCAACTTTAGAGTTAGCAATCTTAAGATATGTATTTTTATCACTCACCTGAGTTTGAAGATTCTTAACATCTAACTTAATAGCTTCTAGTTTCTCTTTAAATATTCTTGTCTTATCATTATACTCCCTAAGGTCTCTAGCAGTTGATTCATGATTTAAGGTTTCATTAACAAACTTACGTTCACAGTCTTTACATTCTTTAAGCACAGATTGACATTTAGGATTTGAACATACCTCATGACTACTTGAGCTGGCTTCTGAACCTGGAATGATGTTCGCCATGAAAGCATGATGACAAATTTCAGTAGCTTCATTCTCGGCTTCCTCTTCAGCAAGGAGGGCCACATGATCAAGTGTTAGGCTCAGATCTTCCACTTGTGTAGTCCAATCATATCCTGGTGTATGCTGAACCACCAGTGTCCTGTCATTTTTAGCAGCTTCCTTTCGTATCCCATCCTTTCTTTCATCAACTGGCTTGACATCCCTTTCAACCTTCGGCTTGGTGCATTCTTTGGCATAGTGACCATACTCAAATTAAAGCATCGCAAGTTAGCCTTGTTAAAACTGAGCTTGATCCCCTTACCCCCATTCTAGTCCTTCTTGCCCGTCTTGGCCATAAACTGCTTCGCTCGTAAGGCAGACATCCCCATTTGATAGGAGATATCCATGTGCTCCAAATATTCAGGATTAACTTGATTTACGTCTTCTGGAGTCAAGTCGGTGGGCAGTAGGGAGCCTGCAACGAATACCTGATAGCAACTCATGATACCTACACCAAGAGCAAAGCTGGGATCTCTGGTTAGATTGTTTATATCTAAGGAAATAAAGTTAGATGAACCAGATGAACTGGCCCCTGTGGCCTGAGTCACAAAAGCTGTTTGATTAGTGAATGCATTGCTTTGAGGTGTAGGTGTTGGTAGTGATATGAAGGCTTGGTTGACTTGGTTCATTAGAACACCATTTCCCAACTTTCTAGCTCTTTTCTACTTCTTTTCTTCATATGCTCTAATGGTTGACATGAGCTCATTCAATGGTGATGTTCCCATTTGAACCGAAAAAAACCGAACTGAAAATAATGGTTTGGTTTCGGTTTCACGTTGATTAAAAACCGAACCGAACCGAAAAACCGAACCGTTTAAAAAACCAAACCGAACCGAGGGTATTTGTGTAAATTAATGATTTATGAAGGGGCATTATGAAACTTAGAACATTATTATTTAATAATAATATTCTAAATTATATAAAATTACAAAAAAAAAGAACACTTTAGTGAACCGTCTGACTTCCCATCTCCAACTTCCCGCTTCTTCGGTATGAATACTATGTACATGTACGCCTCTTAATGTCTTCTAGGGTTTGCTCAAACTAATGTAAAGTGGTAACTTATATCATATCCTGCTGATTTCTATATACGCGTTTGGTTAATTGGGTTATGGCGGTATCTGGAATTGAATTCGTAGGAGTTTAGTGCGTATCGGTGTATGTGTATTTGGGTTTTTAGGTTGCAATCTCTGTGGTTTTGTAAATATGTATCAGCTAGTTAGCTTCTCTGTTGATATGGGATTCATAAATATTTTTGAAGTTAAACTGATGTCAAATTTGTTTGGTTTCTTGGATGCTATAAACACATTGATATTAATCATCAGTTGAAGTTAAAACTCTTACTTTGGGTACATTATATTTACTATTAGTTGATTAAGCTATGGACCATACAGTATGCTGGGAAAAAAAATCGAAAAGAAACGAACCGAAAAAAACCGAACCCAAAAAAACCAAAAAAAAACGAAAAGAACCGAAACCGAAAAAAACCGAAAAAACCGAACCAGAAAAAACCGAAACCGAATGGTTTTTTTTCTAGGAACCGAAATATTCGGTTCTCGGTTCAGTTCGAGCCAAAAACCGAACCGAACCGAACCATTCTCACCCCTACTCTATAGTGCTGTCCTAGTTTGGTGGAAGGGAGTTCACCAACTTATTGTTTACCTCGGCATGAGTGTAAGTAACCCCAACATCCTTAATAGTTGTCACAATCTTGATGAATCTTTGCAGTTGGGTCTCCATGTTTTCCCCAGGTACATAGTTGAATTCATTGAATTGTTCCTTGAGATTTTCTCTTCGAGATTCTTTCATGTCATCATTTCTTTCATATGCAGCAACAAGGGCATCCCAGAGTGTTTTAGCGGATTTATACTCTTTGAATGCTTCGGCTACCTCGGGGGATAAAGCCATAGTCAATGCTGCCAGAGCCTTCCTGTCACGTTCAACCTTTTCCCAGTCATCTTCGGTCCAATCTGACTTTTCTTTGGGTTGACCCTCCTGACCAGCTGCAGGAGTTGTCTTAGGAACATAGTCACCCACTTCAACCGATTGCATGATCTTAGGATCATTGTAGTTGACATAGTTGACAAACCGATACTTCCAGCTCATGAAATCCTTCCCTGACATCAGACGAGGAGGTCTGGTGCTGGTTCCAAACTTTGCATCCATTTCCAAAGCGCTGGACAAACTTGACATATCGAAAGCCATGGCGAGAGGAATGAAAATAGTGAACCGAAAAGGGGCTTTTTTGTTGAAAAGGCTGGTCAGAAAGTACTTTCTGATCGAAAAGCTCAATCGAATAGGGGTTTACGGTCGGGTGGACGTTGGATCGAAAAGGTTTTACGATCAGATGAAGCTAGGATCGAAAAGGGGTGGTTTACGATCGGGACACGCGGTCGAAAAGGTGAGTCGAAAAGAGGGTTTTCGATCAGAAGGGTTTTGATTAGAAAGTGGTTCTCGATCGAGACAATTGAATCGAAAAGCCTGTTTTTCGATCGGGCAGAATTTTGGCTCGATCGAAAAGTATAGACTGGTCGAAAAGTACCTTTTCGATCAGGTGATAACGGGTCAAAGCCACAGAACCTGGTCGAAAAGGGGCGATCGAAAAGTGTACTTCGATCGAAAAGTGCAAATTTGGATCGAAAAGCAATGAATTTCGATCGAATGAGGGTCAAAGCCATAGATTTCGATCGAATAGCTTATGGAACACGAGCTTCAAGCTTTTGCAACTCTTGTAACCTACACAAAAACTCCGATTTCATGCTAAAGACTAAAAAAAACATGGAAAACTCAAACCATAAGTCACAAAAACTTAAATCTGATATCGCGAGAGCCGCGAAACTTGCGTTTCTTGGCTCTGATACCAATTGTACGGATCAAAACGTCCCTCACACGATATCAATGTCTAGCAACGACCGTGCGGAATCCGGTGTTACTAGATGATTCAAGAACAACATTTAATACTGTAAATAATCGATGGAAAACAATAAGAAAGACAAACCGATTGAAGGAATACATGACTAGAAACCTTGGTTGCAACACGCAAATATCGAAATTCTCTAAGGAGAATTTCGTGGATCACCCTCTAGCCAAACACCAAAAGAACAACCCTAAACTAGTCTTATACATGTTCCTTATATAGTGATGACTCAATTTGTTAAACGAGTCACCACTAATTAACACAATTCGGCCCATAGACCCTAATACACAACCGGACCACATCAACCCACTAAACCCACACTCGTTAGCCAAAGTACAATTATAAACAAGTCCACAAAGTATCTAATGCAAACGCCTTATATTTTCTAGGTCTGTACAATCTTCCCCTAGGCTTTAGCATTAGATGTCTTCTACATTCTGAGTTTCTTGGAAATCTGCACCGTTGAAGGATCAAACCATAGCTTCTCTTCAATAATCTTTGCCACTCCTCTAGTGTAGCTTTTAGCATATTCTTCAGTTTCAGGAGAGCTCTCAATTTGATTCTTGCTCAGCACCATTATGTCCTTCTCATAAATCTTAGCAAGTCATGGACTTCCATCACACTTATTGTCTTTGACTTACAAATAATTTTGGCTTGACCAGTATAATCACTGTAAGCCCAAGTCTGGAAATCATCCAAGCAGCCTTCAAGATGCCTCATTGGTAGAGGGATAGACTTTGTTTTTCTGTTGGTGGATACAACACATTCGAGAACTTCTTCTTCGAATCTTTCTTATATACATCCCTGTACCTTTTGGTATATGAATTCTTGTGTGGAAAATCCTCATACTTCTTAAATTTGCTGAGCACTGCAATTTTTAAATTCTTGTAGAAGTGAGTTGCATAATCATTCCTTGATGGATTGAAGAAATGAGCATGATAAAGCTTAGTCAGATCCACTGTAGTCCAGGAGTAAAATTGAGTCTAGCACTTATAGTATTCCAATGGATACGACCCTTTTCTTCGAACCACAAACATGTGTTTTTCATCATCGAACATCCAGGACTTTACTTCTGACGTGATTCCTCTTTTGTCATGATAATGCTTACCTAGCTGAATCAGATATCTCTCTGGAGGATATGCAAAAGTCTTAGCATCCCATCCTCCGTCAAACTCGGTAGTAGGTACCGTCATGTAATCACGATCCCTTGTATCAGTTTCGTTTTCAGCACTTTCAGGTAGAACAGGACCGGATTCAGAATCATCTGGGGTATCAGCCTCAAAATCAAAAACAGGTGAATGTGAGGAACCACTTGCTCCAGATCCGCTTCCTTTACTACCTGGATCTTCTTTATCATTTTCCTTTGACTTTGACTTTCTTGAATCACTCTTATCAGCAAAACTAAGCTGCTTTACTAGCTTGTGTATTTCTCTAATCTGTCTTGAGAATTCTCTATTCACTTTCTTCTGGTTTTGCAACTCAGTGTTGTGCACCTTCTGGATATCAAGTAGATCAATAAATACTTCATTATGAGCTGCATTCTGAGCTTTTAACTCTGCTATCTCTGTTCTGAGCTCCTTCTCAAGTTTGTATTCAGATGTCTCTACAGCTTTCCCTTTATCTTGGGCTATGGGTTGTGAGAAGGATGATTGACCAGTGCTAGTAGAAAGAGGCACTCTAGGGTCCAATCGTCTCCTTCTCAGGCCACTTAAGGCTTCAGTAAGGTATTGTGTAGCAACCTTAACCTTCTCAGTCAGATCATCTGTAACAGAAGTACTGAGGGGAGGATCCTCTGTAGCTTTCCATTTTCTTGCCAATGGAATCTTAACAGTCTCTGTCTTTTCTTATTCTTCGACTTCAAGGTCATCAAGATACGAGTCATAGTTAATATTGTCACTATCATCAAAATGCAAAGCTCCAATTTGCATATCTTCCAGGTCAAAATCTTCTCAATCATCACTATCAGAAGGATTAGTGATAGGTTTCTGTGATGCAGGCACGTTGTGTTCTTCTTCAATTACTGCATTCCTCTGAAGTGGGGCATCCTCCTTGGCTATTTCAGCAAATTCCCCAAACTTATTCCTGAATGGGACCTTATCAGTCAACTTCTTCTTAGGGTTTATCAAAGGGAAAATATCAATTCCCATTGGCTTTGTATCATGAGTATCACCAGATTTCCTGAGAGTTGGGTATCTGGTGTCCAAGGCCAACTGGATGAATCTTGGAACAACAACGAACTTCTTATCTCTTTTCACCACTGCTTTAATATCTTCAAATATCAGTCTGGACCAGTTGAATTTCAAGCCTCTAACTAGTTACACCATTGCATGAGTGTGCACCTGGTTAAGTTGATTTGTAGAACTCTTCTTTGCAATGACACACTTTTGCAAGTAGTGTGCCAGCATCCTCCAGTACGATGGAATATGGGCTTTCATTGTAGGTGGAGACTCCGTGTAGTAACCCATTTCCCGCAAACACTAGGTTACTGTCACTTTCTCCAGTGCAATAGGATCTGAGGCAGCATCCTTTAACTTGAGAGCCGCGAAACTTGCGTTTCTTGGCTCTGATATCGCGAGATCCGTGAAACTAGCGTTTCTTGGCTCTCATACCAATTGTAAGGATCAAAACGTCCCTCACACGATATCAATGTCTAGCAACGACCGTACGGAATCCGGTGTTACTAGATGATTCAAGAACAACAATTAATAATGTAAATAATCGATGGAAAACAATCAGAAAGACAAACCGATTGAAGGAATACTTGATTAGAAACCTTGGTTGCAACACGCAAATATCAAAATTCTCTAAGGAGAATTTCGTGGATCACCCTCTAGCCAAACACCAAAAGAACAATCCTAAACTAGTCATATACATGTTCCTTATATAGTCATGACTCAACGTGTTAAACGGGTCACCACTAATTAACAAAATTCGGCCCATAGACCCTAATACACGACAGGACCACATCAACCCACTAAACCTACACTCGTTATCCTAAGTTCAATTATAAACAAGCCCATAAAGTATCTAATGCAAAAGCCTTATATTTTCTAGGTCTCTACAGAACCTTACTCGACCTGACCAGAACCGTGAACCGACCCATAAAATTCTATGTTCGGTACTATGAAATGAAGGTTATAAAAATAGTGATCCTCCTGGAAAAAAAATCATGGGTCCGCCACTACCACCAACTCACGGTCTCCTTGATACGGTTGTGTGCCATTAGGCCAGTCCCCCTTTACTGGGCCGTATGCTCAAAGGTTTGCGCAGGTACGAAACATCATCATTGATCAATGATCATTTCTCTATTTCAAACGTTGTACATTCATGGAATCAAAATGTACGAGGGCTTTGCTGAACGTCAGGGAAATCTTTATTAACTATGGGAAATGAACGATGGTTTAGGCTAAAAGGAAAAGGGCTTTGGTTGACCATCATAACCAATTTTTTTCTTCTTTTACATTGGTTAACAAACTCACTTTTGTTCGGATGCTTTGTTCATTAGTTACAAAGTTATCAAGATTCTGATTATAATTTAAAATCTTACCAATTAAGATCTCTATAGCATTTTAATATAAGCAAGATTCTGATTATAATCTATAAATCCACGATTTTACAGTTTATAAAAAGAGATTTTTATTTTGATGGGATTTTGATGGAATATTTATAAATTAAAAAAAATTACTTTCATTATATGGTTCTCAATTTTTTTCTTTGAAAATTGACTCTTTTTGCGCACCACAGAACTCAAACCCGCGACCTCTCATTAAAAAAAGATGGACACTACCAACTGGATATATGGTTATTGTAATCTAAACATAAATAAGTATAAGTTACGATAGTTATGATGATGACATTGGTATTACGATTGGATGTGATCTTATCATTAAATCTTGAAAAATTGACTTTGTTATCTCTTTGTTGGCTGTAATGAAGCAATATATTAACGTTATTATCTATTATTCATTTTAGAAAGTGGGTAGACACAAATTTTACTCTAGTTTTTTTCCGAGTATTTTGTGAATTGTTATTGGCTATAGTTTTTTTTCTTTTTTTCTAAATCGATTGTGAGTGGGTTTCTTTCTTAATCTTAAGATACTCCACCTGGCTCAAACATCAGATCCATTTTATTCTTCATTAATTTTTTTTCTTATTAAGGGTATTGGCAACACTAGGGTGGGGACGGAAGACGCCCGTGACACACCGCCGCCAATGAAGAGGATGCGAGCGGCTTGAGCTTAAGTGTGGGGACGGTGATTCCAAGTTCTCCACTACATGACAAAACCCAACGGTCAAAAATATATTGGTTGGGGTTTTGCTAAATGTTTTTATTTATTTATTTTTTTTATCTATGTACATACAATTCTCTATCAATTTTTTTGAAAACACACAACCCCATCCATCCTCTTTTCTTTATCTCAATCTCATCACTCAAAACAATGCCTAAAAGAGCAGATACCGGTATCTCTTGTCAAATGATTCAACCCTGCCTCTGATAATTATAAAAACATTTATATGGCCTTTCATTAGAAGAAATATATAAGTGACCCGAACGGTATAAATTCATAAACGATAAAACAGATAAGACAGTACAAAAGATTGAATATTATACTTGATTAAACAAACGGTGTATATGGTGGTGGTCAAAGTACAAAGCCGCCCAAAACCATAGTAGATACATGCCATGTAACCAACAAACAAAAAATGAGTCTCGAAATATCAGAATACTCCCTGCTTGCTTCGTGGCGTGATCTTGAACACCTAACCGTTGATCAAAACAAATGATTTACTTCTAATATCTACTTCTGACCGAGTTTACATTAAATCATCAATTGCAAAGTATATGTCACACCCCCAAATTTCTACTAACGGAGTTAACCATGTGGGGCATGAACCAGACCACGACCCAAGTCATTAGTCACATCAAACATAAGTTAAAGGTGTTAAATGAAAATATAATTCCAAAACGGAATTACCAGAACCAGAGTTTATAGTTCAGCGAAACCATTAGAAAATAAGTGTTGCGCAAAACAAGCGCCCGTTATGCAACTACTAAATTCAGGTTTTCAGAAAATCAAAAGTTTGTAAAATAGTTTTTTTGCCAACATACACGTCCTAGTTCAATACTCCAAGCGACCTGTAAGGCATGCACAAAAAGCATGTGTCAACTAACGTTGGTGAGTTCACGCAAGTAATGTATACACGAATGTATGGTAAAGCCCTACGGATACGACAGTTTTTATCCATAGTTAGTATTGTCCCACAAACACGACAATTGTTGTTCGTAAATAGTAATGTAAGAATTAAAGCATAAACCATATCGTAGGTAGATATCCTATTTTTCATGTCACTAAATGGCTCGTAACCGAAGCTGACTAATGCACGCAGGTACAACCTACGCGTTTTGCCTTCCCCGTGCCAACCAGAGCAACGATATGTTTAAGCTAACATTGTTCTCAGTCCGACCACCAGTCGGATGGTGCATCTCGTGCCCGTTGAGTGGGGTTTGTCAAACCATAGTAGTACTACTCAATATCACCTCGCCATTTCACTATTAACGGTTCGAATTGTAAGGACTTAAGTTGGTGTAACATTCTAGTGAACATGCGATATATAGTGGCATTATCGTTAATCTTAAAGCAAACAGTTTATCATTACGTGTTACCATCTCAGACCGGATGTAACATAAATAGGGTTGTGATACTCACCTTAGGGTGCGCTGCTACAATTCAATAAGTGTAACATCCCTTCCCGTAATAAACACTGATTTAGTTGTTTATAAATACGGGCCAGAAAATTTTGTTTATATTACTTATCAAAATGGGGCTATAACACCCTAATCTCAAAACAACTTAACCTTTAACTTCCATTGTTTATCAGAGTTGCATCGGAACTTAATCATGAAGATATCCACCAAGTATCCACACGTCCAAAGGTTTGGTGTTCGGTTCCAAAAGACTCCACGCTCGATCAGGACCCGTCATTCCCGCCCACTACCTGCCATTAACACCAGTAACACGTTAGTATTAATGACAACTATCCATTTAACCTTCAACTAGAACTGCACACATGAAAACAACTATCAAACTTCAAACTTGAATTCCAAACATATCGCTTAGAACAAAAGTTGTTTTAGGCGATACGCTTGTTTTAGAAAGCGTATCGCTTGCTGCAACTATTGCTCTTTTTTCTTTTCTTTTCACAGCAGCTCAAAACGGCCGCGGTGGGTTTCGAAACGGCCGTTTCGACATTCTGTCATTATTTTCATCCCACTTCCAGCCATTCTACTACCCCCTCTATTTTACCTCAAATCACCCAAACATAAATTTTCCTGCAATTTGTGAACATCAAAGAGCAAGGTTTCTAACATAAAATTCACATTCCAAATATTTTCATCAATAAGCTTACCGAGCCAACCCGTTGACCCGTTAAGCCTCCAACCCAAGCTATTTCTTACTTTCACCCAACTAATAGTTCAATTAATCATCTTTAACATACGCATTACTTAAGTAAACTATACTACTCAAGTATGCATCAATTCACACTATACCACTCAACTAACTAGCATGAACTTGCTAGTTGCATACTTCCCTTGCTATAAGTTTCCTTGTAACAAGTTAGCACACTCACCCGAAGGTGCAATCACTTCTTTTGGTTATTGCTAACCTCTTCCCCATCCAAGATCACTTGGATACCTCCATGTCACACTTAACCCATACGAGTACCGTATTGACTAACCTTAATGGGTCAATCACTTTCTATTTTCATTCTTTCCTCAATCAAGAACATGAACCAAAGCATTTCACTTTCATGGCACTAACCATTTCATACTATTAATTATACTAAAACATGTAACACATATCACATTTCTACATACTCAATTTACATCCTATGTTACTCATCTTAACCCAAAGTGGGTCATACAATCATGCTTTACGTCTCACATCTTAGCTTACCCATCATTACCCTATCGGGTCATATTTACACATTTAATATAACACTCTATGGTAATATCGTTATTATTCTAACAGGTCATTCCCTACATTCATACCCAAACGGGACATTCGTTATAATCCTACCCAAAAAGGGTTATTCAACACACTTTTAACCCAAACGGGTCATTCGTAACAATCCTACCCAAAAAGGGTTATTCAACATACTTTTAACTCAAACGGGTCATTCATTTCAACCTTTACTCAAACGGGTCATTCAACACACTCTTAACCCAAACGGGTCATTCATTTCCATCTTTACCCCAAACGGGTCATTCAACACACTCTTAACCCAAATGGGTCATTCATTTCAACCTTTACCCAAACGGGTCATTCAACACACACTTAACCCAAACGGGTCATTCATTTCCATCTTTACCCAAACGGGTCATTCAACACACTCTTAACCCAAACGGGTCATTCATTCCAACCTTTACCCAAACGGGTCATTCAACACACTCTTACCCAAACGGGTCATTCATTTCCATCTTTACCCAAACGGGTCATTCAACACACTCTTAACCCAAACGGGTCATTCAACACACTCTTAACCCAAACGGGTCATTCATTTCCATCTTTACCCAAACGTGTCATTCAACACACTCTTAACCCACCCAAACGGGTCATTTTACACACTTTTCCACGTTTCTTTACGATGTTGTAGTATTCATCAAACTACATTCATTCTACGTCATTTATACACAAATACCATATAATCATTTATAATACTCAACTACCTCATTACTTCATTCGTGGTCAAACCACATAATAATATATATTGCAAGACACTAGTTTAACCACTTATGCAGTTATGTGTTACCAATCTTGCCCAACCGGGCCAATATCATACAACCATATATCACTATTCCTTACCAATATCAATTCCTTCATCATTCTACCTCAATTTCATTATAGATAGTTACCCATACTAATGAATAACTATGCTATACGCAAACTTTGTATCAAACTAAACACACTTAAATGTTACCTCTTAGCTTCCAATTGTGCATTTCTTGATAGTTTGAGCTCCCGCCTCTTTTCACCTATAATTTACTCGATTATTTAGACTAACAATTTACAACACGAGTAAACATAGCACCACAACATTTCACCACATAACAATTGGCACATTTACCCATTTTCAAGCTCTATTTTTCTTTCAAGCATTTTATCAAACATGTGGCGTGCATCATAACACATAATCCATTACATTCATGTTTAGCATACTAATTCACCCCATTATTGCCTACTTACTTTCTTAATCACAATTATATGCCAAATCAACAATCTTTACTTCATTTATATGCATACTTGTAGTTTAACTAACCAACCCAAGTCACACATACATCATATGAATAAATTTCTATCCATGGGGTTTTACCCAATACCACAACTTTCACTAGATTTCACATGTATTTATCATGCAAGTAAATATTCATGCTTCATTCGCATAAGTAAGGCTCTTTCAACTAATTTCATATATCAATTTCCATTATTTAGATGACCTTAATCTTAAACAACTTAAGGAAATGAACTTACTTGATGCTTTAAACGTGAGTAGAAGAAAGAAATCGCATATATATGGTGGAGTCAAGCTTAGACTTCGAAATCCACCTCCAAATCCACTAGATTTTGCTCCAAATTTGAGTTCTTGGCAAAACCCTAAGAGCCTCCCCCTTTCTCAACGTGTTCTGCGATTTTCTTCTAAGGAGAATCCAGAATTTTATTTTTAATCTAATATTTTCATACTGCCCCCCTCCTCAATAGCCATTTTGTCAAGTTTGGACCACTAACTTTCATTTTACACCAAACACCCTACCCTTCCATGACTTGTCTATTAGTTACTTATAACTCAGTAACTAAATATATATATATATATATATATATATATATATATATATATTTATATCGGACCATAGTATAGAACATACTTCATCCCAATAGCAGCACATATCTTAATTAAATAATTTAAATTCAAACGAATTTTAGGATGTTACAATAAGACACCGGGTCTTGTGCAACTACCGAGAACCTATCGAGTGTACATTCGTAAGTGTGTGTCCGAACATGAGTAACATAGCCTAGACGACGGTTTTATTATCAAGTAATTCCAAATGTGCCATGTGTGATTATTTTCAACATGTAGTAAAAATCGTTTTATTCAAAATGATACGGGGACGACATTTAGCCAAAAATCATAAGGATTTGTAAAAGTTGACGCGAGTATATTATTACCAACAATATATATATTCAGGAGGTCGAGTAAAACGTGGGTGCTCATATATATAAATATATATGTATTGCCAAGAGTGTGAAAACAAATCCATAAAAATATATATATATCTTACATATATATCTTTCGTACAAAAAATTTTGAGAGTTTTAAAAGAACTTTAATTTAATTGTCGACAATTTAATATATATATATATATATATATATATATATATATATATATATTTTATTAAATCCATAATACATGTCTTAGTGCCATAAAAAATTAAGATCTTTGAAGAATAAATAAATAAAATAATCAACTTTCTTGCCGCACAATTTTAGACACAACGCAAAACCTTAATTATATATCCAGCCACTTTCATACGTGTATAATTTCTCAGAGGACCAACACTTTATATACCTAGTGGCATTAGTCAAACAGTTTGGAAATTTTCCACACAGATGCATTAATTCAAGAACACCTCAAAGTAACATGTACGCATACTAAGTGTACCAAATGCTAAAAAAATACAAAAACGAAAGGTATAAAACAAATAAATGATGTGGTTCGAGCGGAAACCTACAACACATCAACGTCATTCAAAAGCCAAGGGACACCTCCCATATGGATTGGGTTGCTAATAGAATATTTATGCAACTTCCATACCGGATAGACGCAGGAGCGAATACAATTACAATAAGTCAGAACCACCCAAAGGTGTCGAGTGACATTACGCAAGCAAATCGACATTACGTGAGCAAAGATAGACGCAGGACCGAATACAACTACAAAATATCAGAATCACCTAAAGGAAGGCAGACCAATTACCTTTTCCTTCCTACAGCTAAAAAGATAGACGCAGGACCGAATACAACTACAAAATATCAGAATCACCTAAAGGAAGGCAGACCAATTACCTTTTCCTTCCTACAAACAGTAACACAAAACAACCCAAATGACATTTTATAATTTTATGTATACATTAACCCTTTTGGCTTAACCAGGTACATAACATTCAACCTAAGTAAAGGCATATAGTCAAAACATAAAATTTTGGCAAAAGTAAGAGGTTTTTTTAGACTTTATTATTAAAGAGAATAACCAAGTGTAGAAAGCTCATGGAATATCGAGGGGAAATATACTGATGATTTGAATATAATCCAGACAATGGAAATGCATCAGAACCCCTTTGCTTGTGTTGTTTCAATTTGACGATTACAAATGTTAGGAATCGTTGTAGCAACACATCAACAATTCTACAAAACATCCAATGTTGCTCAAATCGTGATTAAGCACCAGTTCTACAAAAAAAACAAAAAAAAAAACTGTATAAAAAAACACAAAAAGAAGAGTTGCAGATAACACAAAAAAACCCCAACGTTGCAAATTCTTCTTCCTTGGGTTTAACAACTAAATTTGGAAAATCCGATGTAAAAAAAAACCCAAAAAGAAGAGCTGCAGATAACACAAAAATTCGTCAAAGAAAAAAAACGATCTCACTATTTCCTTACACTGAAAATGTTTTTTTATTATATCAAAGGTTTTATAAAAAAAATGACAGCTAGGATCTTATGTGGATGTCCAGTCAGCTAAAAACTAACGCCGTTAGTGTTTAGTTAACAACGGATCAATATAGGCAATATGTAAGATTATTATCGGTCAATATGTGATAACTGTAATTAATTAATAGGGACCAATTTTCATTGTTTTGATGAAAACGACATCGTTTTGATAGATTTCGCGTGCGTATAAGGTTAAACATCAATTGCGTGAGGTAGAATCCATAAACATCGATCGATCGGATACACACACATAAATTACCAAAATTTATGTTTCGGCTTCATCGTTCCCGATCTGCCTTTTCTCACCGGAAAACCGTAGGGAAAGAAGAATCATTCTCAAGCGATTGACTCCGCCGCTATTCTGTCGAATTACGTCTTCGATACCTTTTCGTTTCATCGATTAATCAATCAAAATATATGCCCTAAAAAGGAATTAAACCAAATGTTTTTCCCTTGCAGGTGATTTCATCTATTTCTATATACGTATTAATGAAATTATCACATACTTTAATCTCTGAGTTGTATACCTAATACGAATTTATCATTGATGTTATACAAATTTCGTGAATCAGGATTTTGTGATATTTCTTTCTGTTGTGGATCAAATTGATGTTTCTGGTTGGATCACTGCTATGTTTTGGATTCGTAACTGATTGGATCTTTCACCTTGTTGCCTTGTATGGGGTATATTTTTGGATTCTGTCAATTTTTTGTGTTTTCTTCTTATTGATCTTGCTGGAGATTATAGCTTTTAGTAATTAGGTTTTGGCTGTGTGATAATATGATGAATCAATTTGATTTGTTGAATTTAACATCGATTTTGCTAAAGATTGTACTTTTAGGTATTTAGGTTTTGGATGTGTGATAATATGAATCAATTTGTTTTGTTGAATTTAGCATCGATTTTGCTGGAGATTTTAACTTTAAGTAATTAGGTTTTGGCTGTGTTATAATATGAATCAATCTATTTTGTTGAATTTCCCATCGGTTTTGCTGGAGATTGTAATTTTAAGTAATTAGGTTTTGGCTGTGTGATAATATGAATCAATCTGTTTTGTTGAATTTTTGGTCGTATATCATCCTTTTGTTATGGTTTTTATTGGTAGGTAATAGGAGTACAAAACTAAAGCATGTTAGAAACCCTAGATTCAAAGGAGAAGGTGGATAGCAGATGAATTGGAATTACATGTACATTATGAAAAAAAATAAGAGGGGATTGTTTGAATAGGATTGTCTGATTCTTGCAATTTCAAGTCACCGGTGTAGAGTGTTTAATAAAGCACCAATCTTAAGTTGAATATGATTGAATTATTCTTGCATTTTCGAGTCATTAGTGCGGTACGGCTAATACATAACCAATTTTAAGTAGTTTATCGCGAGAATCGTATGTTGCACTGGTACACAATGATAAACAGATATAAAGGGAGAGGGAAAGAGGGTGGGGTAAGTGGTTACATAACTACCCTTAGTATCACATTTAAAGCAATAGGTCCAAAGTGGCTATGTGGTTCTCACACTTCTATATTGAACAACCCTTGAGATTCGGATCATTCAACGGTCATTCTACATGTAAATTCTTCAAGAAATTATCAGAATTTTCTTTTGTTACAGCTGATTATCTGATATGATTTAAAGTAAATGGTTTTTATAGACTTTTAATATAGAATGGATTTAAACACTACGTCAAAAAGTGGCTTTGGCCACGGTTTTTTTGATAACGCATAGCCACTGTTTTGGAAAAAACGTGGCCAAAGGTAAGAAACACTAGTTTTAGCCACACATATTTTGTACCCGTGGCCAAATATATAGCCTTTGGACCCTTTTAGCCACGTATTTTTTGTTTATGTGACAACAACAAGCAGGTGCAGTGGCTTTAGCCACTGTTTTACAAAAACATGTGGCACTTATTTGTCACACTTAAAAAAGAGTGGCGAAATGCACCAAACGGCCATGGAATTTTTATGATTTTTTATTCGTGTGACCAAAAAGGAATGTATTGCCACGTTTAAATAATGTTGTGTGACGGAAGAGTAGATTTTATTACTTAGTAAATTAAAAGAAAACAAAACTATTAAGTATATATTATGCGTGGCTAAATGTGAGCAATGGCCACGCTTTTTACTTAGTTATGTGGCTAAAAGCTAGTACATATGGCCACTGTTATTAGGTTGTGTGACTAAATAGTAGGTTGTGAGTGACAAAAATCTATTACCTATGGCCACATATATTAACCGTGACTAAATGGTAGGTTGTGAGTGACAAAAATCTATTTTATGGTCATGGTAAAATATTAAACGCGTGGCGAAAAAGAGAAGATTTGTTTCCCTCTAAAACAACGCGCTTTTTTTCAATTTTACCAATTCGAGCAGGTTAAAATCTGCTACCCTATATATCATCATCATTGTTATTTTCCTTTACCGCCATCCCTTTCTTGATCTCAAATTCTCTACACCAATTCGTTTACACCAATTCTGATCTCAAATGGCCGATAATCAATGCTCCCTTAATTACTGGTATGTGAAGAATAACCGTATTTTTTTGGTTTACAGTAACAGGAGAAGAAGATCATTCAAGTCCCACAAATCTGTGATTAAACACAACGATGAGAACATCCTGAGGCAACTCCATGCGCAGAAGATTCCTGATTGTTTTGCCTACTTTGTTGAGGCAACAAAGTTATTCCGTGTCCTTGATACAAAATTCAATCAATTTGAATCCGAAGAAGAAGAAGAAGATGATCAAGAAGATGAAGAAGATGAAGAAGATGATGATGATGACGATGCAAGTTCAGGATACATATCCGAAGATTGCAGTGATCCGGATTATTAATTAATGGATGTTTATGTTTAATTATGAACAAATTAAGAACAATATTTTATATATTTATTTAGTTATGATATTAGTAGTTATAATTGAATATATGATGGTTATATATGTTTATCATGTTTGATTATCTTGTGATATGGCCACTCATATTAAACATTGGTTGCGTGACAAATTATGACAAATGGTCACGGTATATTAATTTTAGGTGGCTAAAAGAATACCAACAGTGGACGGCGCTTGTAATCATTACTATTTCATTTACTTTTTCATTTACTTTATCTTTCAAATCTCCATCTACCACGCCCCTCGAGTATCGATATATACTTAATTATCTCTGTATCAGTTTTCATCATCATCTCCACCATGACCTTTTTCTCCCAGTCTTTCTCTCTCTGTTTTTCGTCCATCATTGCCGGCAAAAAATGTGGAATTGGCGTCATCCGTATGTGGAAAACGGTAAGTTATCATCTTCACCACTGAAATTTGATTGAAATTTTCGTATCAGATTTGGTAATTTTTCTCGTACAGGGACAGATTGCACTCTGTATCTCCTGCGAGCAGATTTTAAGTTATTGTGGAAACCATGGAGACGAGGAGTCTCAAATGGTTCATACAAATGCTTTACTGAGAGCAGATTTTAAGTTATTGTGTAATTTTATAACAGTCAGCAGTAAGGGTACATGTTGAGGTATGCGGCACTTGTATTCTTCAGGTGCTTCTCTCCCTTTTGGCCTCATGAACCCGATATTTCTTCAGCCACTTCTTCACCATTTTCAGTTAATCAGAAGCAAGTGCATGTGAGAAAGCAAAGAGGGACTTGTTCTCTCTTTTCACTTGATCAGAAGCAAGTGCATGTGAGAAAGCAAAGAGGGATTTTTCTTCAGCTGCTTCTTCTCCCTTTTAAGTTAGTAGTTTTTCAGTAGTAATTTTATAGATCAATGTATTAATGGAATCATACCCTTTGGATTATGTATGTAATTGTGCTTGTTAAAGCAGTAGTTGATTTTGTTTGTTTACTCTGGTTTGGTCAAAGAGAGGAGACCTGCAGGCACAATCAAAAAAAGGAAACACTTGACTCAAAATTAAGATCCATAATATTCCAGAATACATATAGAAAAAAAAAACCAAATATTGTTGATACTGTAATTTGCTAAGATTCAAAAACATTACAATGATCAATTAATCGGTTTTACGTAATATCATTCTAGTACAGTCAGCTCTATGGTAAACATTGTCACATGTATCTACGGGTGGCAATACATTATCGTTGTGAGGAAAAACTACCGTACTAAATTCTTCATTGGCATCGTCTTCATAATAATCTGTGTAATTTCTGGGAGGTGTCATAAAGACAATATGCAGTTTTTTATCCAGATGGTCTTTGACGTAAAACAACTGTTGTGCTTGTGACGCGAAAATGAACGGGTCCTCCTTGTGACCTAGTCTTTTACGGTTGACCAAAGTGTAAACAAGACTATCTTTTTTGACCCCTGTGTATTCTCAACCCAGTCGCATATAAATAGAGGGATGCTTTTAATATGGTAATCTAGTAGCCATATCTCTTTTAAAACCCCATAGTAAGGTTTTTGTCCATAGGTTAATACCTCGTTAGAGATGTGCATGTCATTTACCTCTACACCAACCCCGTTGTTCTGGTAAACCCTACTGTCTCGAGATTTTGTACGAAATGAGTAGCCATTGATGTCATATACTTCATATTTCCTCACGCTTTTGTGCGGACCATGTGAAATCCACCTAACGGTCTCTATTATAGTTTCTGGGGACTCCGCCATCTCCTTTTCAACCTGAAATTCATAGTAGGTTCATCAGGAGAGCTCATTAGGAATAGGAAGGTTATAGTTCTTCCAAAAATAAAATAAAGCTGTTCCGGACAACTCAGGTCAGTTGTTTCGGAAAGTTACAGTTCATCCGGAATTAAAACTATATGAAAATAGTTTCAGTTCACCAGGAAAGTTATAGTTAATCCGGATAGAAAATAGAGTTGTTCCGGACAACTCAGGTCAGTTGTTCCGGAAAGTTACAATTCATCCGAAATTAAAACTATAAGAAAATAGTTTCAGTTCACCAGGAAGGTTATAGTTCATCCAGATAGAAAATAGAGTTGTTCTGGACAACTCAGGTCAGTTGTTCCGGAAAGTTATAGTTCATCCGGAATTAAAACTATAAGAAAATAGTTTCAGTTCACCAGGAAGGTTATAGTTCATCCGGATAGAAAATGGAGTTGTTCTGGACAACTCACGTCAGTTGTTCCGGAAAGTTACAGTTCATTCGGAATTAGAACTGTAAGAAAATAGTTTAAGTTCACCAGGAAGGTTATAGTTCATCCGGATAGAAAATAGAGTTGTTCCGGACAACTCAGGTCAGTTGTTCAGGAAAGTTACAGTTCATCCGGAATTAAAACAATAAGCAAATTTAGCTGACCTTGTTGCGTAACCATTTACCAAATGTTGTGCTCTACTTCTTAGTCAGCTCATTTAGTCTACTACCAGGATTTTCCTTTTCCAAAAATTTCATGTGTTCTCTGTAATTACATGAATTGAAGTTATCTATAAGAGTTTATAATTAGTTAAACAGATCAAAAAAGGTAAATAATCTAAATTACTTACTCGATATAATGCTCAATTTCAGGCGTATTTAGCAACACAAATAAATGCGCTTTTGATAGGAGCTCTGGAGAGACTTCAACTGATCTACCAGCTGACCCAGGACTTCATCTGCACTGCTATGCTTTTTAGTTGGAACACCAATAGTTGTGATGTTTTGTGATGTTTTTTTGGTATTCGCTGAGAAACTCAATCGTTTCTTCTACAATGTTCTCCTCAGCAATGCACCCTTCTGGATAAGTTTTGTTTCTCACGTGGCCCTTAATGACCTTCATACACCTTTCAAATGGATACATCCACCGAAAGCATATTGGGCCACATAATTTTACCTCTCTAGTAAGGTGCACCGTCAAATTAAGCATAACATCAAAAAATAATGGCGGGAAATATTTCTCAAGTAGGCATAGTCTGTCACAAAGATCTGCTTGCAATTTATCTAGTTCTTCGACGTTGATCTCTTTGCTGCATATTTATTTGAAAAATAAATAGAGCCTGATAATAGCATATCTTGTCACTTCAGGCATGACTGACCGAATTGCAATTGGCGAGAAACTGTATCAGCATATGATAGTCATGTGACTTGAGCCCCACAAGTTTCTTGTCCTTTAGACTAACCAAACTAGAAAGGTTAGAACAATAGCCTTGTGGAACCTCCAAGTTATACAACGTGTCACAAAAATTTTCCTTTTCATCTTTTTGTAACGTGTAATACGCTGTAGGAAGTACTATGTTGTTCTTGTTTTGTTTAGGCTGCAACTCTGGTCTTAACCCCAAAAAGTTCAGATCCTTTCTAGCATTCAGTCCATCCTTTGTCTTTCCGGGAAGGTTGAGTAGAGTTCCAACAAGACTCTCAGCCACATTCTTTTCAATATGCATGAAATCAATGCAATGTTGGACACTATTATGCCTCCAATTTCTAAGTCTTCGAAATCATATATTGAATTTCTTCCAATATGGTGGCTTCTCTTTGTTCTTTCTTTTTCTCTTATCAATCTTTCCCCCTCTTCCGGTTGAGGTCTCTGGGATTTCTGAATCAGTACACCTTAATCCCTTTCCTCATTTGTTCCTGATATGTTGAACTTCGTTGTATATCTGTTCCCCGGTCATAGGAACTGCAACATCTTTTAACTCTTGTTTACCATCAAAGGCCTCTGTTTGCTTTCGGAAGGCATGCGTATATGGTAGATATCTTCTGTGACCACCATAACACTGCTTGGCTGAGAAAGGAAGCCTAATGCATTTAGTTTGTTCCAGACATACCACACAACCATGGAATCCACTGTACGGGCAACCACAAAGTGTACCAAGTGCAGGGTAATCATTAATCGTCCATAAACAACTGCACGCATAGTAAACCGTTCTTGCGCATACGCGTCATATGTTTCCACACCTGCCTCAAATAACAGCTCTAAGTCATCAATTAATGGTTCCAAAAACACATCAATATCGTTTCCAGGCGCTCCCGATATTAATAACGAAAGCATGATGAACTTTCTTTTCATACACAACCATGGTGGAAGGTTGTAAATGACAGATAGAACCAACCACACACTGTGATTTCTATTGCCTCTATTCACGTCGACCCCATCAGTTGAAATGCCAAGACGAAGACTTCTAGGATAGTCAGCGATTTCGGGATATCTGTCATCAATGGCTTTCCATGCCGGTGAATCGGATGGGTGTCGTAACACACCGGGTGTTTTAATACTAGTGGCATGCCATCTTAGATCCTCCGCTGTGGTTTTCACTTGAAACAGTCGTTTCAATCTTGGAATGATGGGGAAATACCACATTACCTTTGCAGGAGTATTTTCGTATAGTTTCTTAGTCCTCTCATCCACCTTCCACCTAGACTCACCACAAGTTAGACATACAGTTAGGTCCTTGTTCTCCTTCTTGTAAAGAATACAATCATTGATACACACATGTATCTTGGTGTACCCTGCACCCATTGACTTCAAAATCTTCTTGGCCTCATATGTATTTTTTACAATCTCATTACCTTCAGGTAGCATCTGTTTCAGTAAAACTAAAAGTTCATTAAAAAACTTATCTGATCCTCCATGCTTAGTCTTCAAGTTCAGTAGTTGAACCAAGGCAGATAACTTTATGAAGGTATGGCATCCTTCATACAGGGGCTTCTCAGCATCCATGAGTCGCTCTTGAAACTTCTCATGGTCCTCAGTGAAATTTTCTTCAGTAGCCCTGACCATTTCTATCGTTTCGGATGCATCGAATGGCATTCCAGAATCAAAAGATGATTCCTTGTCAAGCTCATCTCCTGCGGGCTCGTGTTCCTCTCTGTGTTTAGTCTACGTTGTATAAGCCAGATCGAATCCCCTTAAAAACAAATGATACACTACATCATCAACATGATAAGAGTAATGGTTTAGACAATTAACACAGGGACATGGAATTTCCGTCTTTTTCAAACTTGTAACTGCAAACTTTAAGAATGATTTAACTCCATCGGCATATGATTTCGTGGTTCTAATGGTTAGCATCAAAGACTTATCCATGTTTGCTTTGCTAACAGATACAACAACAAAGATTATTAGAAACGATTGTTTTGCTAATACTAAAAACCCTTTTCAATAATCTTTACTGTGAACCTGTTTATTGGAGAAGTAATATGATGGAGGGAAAATTCTGTCGATTAATGAGCAATGGAGAAATGGGGAGCGGGTAATTGGGGAAATCGAGAGTGATATGTGAAATTTTTAATTGAATTCGCTCAATAATTTATCCCGCCTCTATTAGAATTTAGCGGGCTAAGTTAGAATCACATTTAAATAAATTATAATGAAAAGCAGCTTCTAACTCAGGGTGCTACTCAGGTGTTAGAAGCGCTTTAGATGAACATACCATGTTCCGTGTTCGAATCCTTTTTGCGTTACTTTTTTACCGTTTATTTTTGAAATTTTAAAAACCCAAACGAGGAGTACCGTGAGCGGTACCATGACAAGTACCGTGACACAAGCGTCGTAAGATCGAAATGGCTAGACATGGACCAGAAAATCAAAATATTCAATAGGATAAGCAAAGAGAATGAAGAGGAGAACCAAACCAAGGAAGACCTGTTGTTCATTGCGTTCGAACACTACTTACATGAAACCGGAGAAGATTTCAAGCTTCTACTAGTGTGGGAAATGACTAACCTTTTTAGGGTTCCGGCTTAATTAAGAGTAATTGTTCTGGTTTGAAAATTGTTCTGGGATTACTAATTAATTATATGTAATGAATTGATTTTTAATTTAATATAATGTATTTTCATCCGTTTCTGTTCATCTTCTCTCAATCCGGATGAAATCTTCTCCCTAAGGAATTCTAGTTCTCTCAATCCGGATGAAAACATTAATATTTTAATAATAAGGTGTGTATATAACCAATAAGTTTATGTTGTTTTTTTATTATATATATTTGTAATTAATTAACTGATATCACATCTTTTGGATTATATATGTAATTAATTGTTTATGTGTTATGCATCCGATGTGTCTTTTGACTCTTCTTCCTGCAGAATTCTAGTTGATCCGGTTATTGTCTTCTACATATATATATTAGGTTGTGTGACTAAATATTAGTGTATAAAGAATTGTATTCAACCAGAATGATTTTGATTCACTCGATAATGGGTTTAAATACATGGGAATATCCAATAGACTACGAACATAAATAACAACTTTGGTTATTTATAGTATATATAGTTCATTCTGAAGAACTCTAGTTTATCCGGTTCATCCTGAAGAACTCTAGTTCATCCTGTTCTATTACTAAATAATTACTCTTGATCCTGAAGAACTCTAGTTCATCCGGTTCTATTACTGAATAACTCTAGTTCATCTTCTCTCAATCCTCATGAACTCAGTGGGTAATTTTGACTTTCTTCATTTAATTTTAACTTGTTAATTTGATTACCAGAAAATAAAAACATATAACAGGATATGCAAAGAGAACTCAGTGGGTAATTTTGACATTCTTCGTTTAATTTTGACTTGTTAATTTGATTTTTGAGATCGTGTGAAAGTAATTTCGGATAACTTCAGATCGTGTGATTAAAATTTTAGTGGTTTTTTTGATATCGTGTAGAAATTTCAGTTTAACTTGGAGAACGTGCGAAATTAATTTTTGTAGGAAAACCAAAATTCCAACAATTATAATGTGCAATGTTCAATACCACCTGATCAGTAATCAGAAACTTATCAGCTTAGGCATACTCAAGTGATTTGCACATATAACCACACCACCTGATCAGTAATCAGAAACTTCTCACCTCCATTATCAAACCCTTCTCAAAATCTTTATCAAACCTTTTCACAAAATCCTTATCAAACCCTTTCTCAAAACGCTCAAATCCTTCTCAAAATGGAAAACTTGAAAGAATTAGTTGAACATTATTTGCAGATAAAGATTGTTGCTACCCTGGACCGGTACGGGGTGATTATCGGGGCAGAGAGACAGAGTATCTTAGACGGGTTGGCCCTGCTCAACCAAGTACTTACAGAGCCACCAAGTCCATCAAGATACCAGATGGCAACTTTTCTGGTAGAAGAGATACACGTCTCCAATGCCAGGCTTCAAATGTTGGTTCAACAGAGGCAAGAAGCTATGAGTAGGCATTTGGAGTTGATGGAGGAGATGGAATCTAGGTTCCCGTGAACCTCAACCCGCAATTGCTCTGTCTTTTGTTTTTTTTTAGGAATGAACATGTAAATAAGGAAACAATTTTGTGTATGGAATTGAAATCAGTAGTATGAAATCCACTTTTTGTTATATACTTGTTTGTCGATTTTTGTTTATGAAATCAATCTATTAAACAAAAACCCTAATCCTCGAAAACAGAGACGATCAACAATTGCAATCCGATCAACAACCGATGCATAATTTTAGGTAAAAAAGGTAATCTGTTCGCACAATCTCCATTCCGTTAAACAAAAACCCCAATCCTCGAAAACAGAGACGATCAACAATTGCAATCCGATCAACAACTAATGCATAATTTTAGGTAAAAAAATGTAATCTGTTTGCACAATCTCCATTTCGTTAAACAAAATCCCTAAACATAAAAAACAGAACGGGTCTACAAAAACCTTAAATTTTGGGGAATTATAATTCTAATTAAATTATATCTTAAAGAATTAATATAAAAATTAAATAATGGGTCAATTAGGGGTCAAATGGGTCAATTTGATGTGTTTAGGACCAATTAGTCCCAGTAAGGTGTGTATGTAACCAATAAGTTGTGTTTAGGACCAATGATGGCCCAATAAGGTTTGTATGTAACCAATAAGTTGTGTCTACGACCAATGAGTCCCAATAAGGTGTGTTTAGGGGAAACGAGGGTCAGTTGGGACCAATGAGTCCCAGTAAGGTGTGTATGTAACCAATAAGTTGTGTTTAGGACCAATGATGGCCCCAATAAGGTGTGTATGTAACCAATAAGTTGTGTTTAGGACCAATAAGTTGTGTTTAGGACCAATGAGTCCCAATAAAGTGTGTTTAGGGGAAAAGAGGGTCAGTTGGGACCAATGAGTCCTAGTAAGTTGTGTATGTAACCAATAAGTTGTATTTAGGACCAATGATGGCCCATTAAGGTGTGTATGTAACCAATAAGTTGTGTTTAGGACCAATGAGTCCCAATAAGGTGTGTTTAGGGGAAAAGAGGGTCAGTTGGGACCAATGAGTCCCAGTAAGGTGTGTATGTAACCAATAAGTTGTGTTTAGGACCAATGATGGCCCAATAAGGTTTGTATGTAACCAATAAGTTGAGTCTAGGACCAATGAGTCCTAATAAGATGTGTTTAGGGGAAATGAGGGTCAGTTGGGACCAGTGAGTCCTAGTAAGGTGTGTATGTAACCAATAAGTTGTGTTTAGGACCAATGATGGCCCAATAAGGTTTGTATGTACCAATAAGTTGTGTCTAGGACCAATGAGTCCCAATAAGGTCTGTTTAGGGGAAAAGAGGGTCAGTTGGGACCAATGAGTCCCAGTAAGATGTGTATGTAACCAATAAGTTGTGTTTAGGACCAATGATGGCCCAATAAGGTTTTTATGTATCCAATAAGTTGTGTCTAGGACCAATGAGTCCCAATAAGGTGTGATTAGGGGAAACGAGGGTCAATTGGGACCAATGAGTCCCAGTAAGGTGTGTATCTAACCAATAAGTTGTGTTTAGGACCAATGATGGCCCAATAAGGTGTGTATGTAACCAATAAGTTGTATTTAGGACCAATGAGTCCCCATAAGGTATGTTTAGGGGAAAAGAGGGTCAGTTGGGACCAATGAGTCCCAGTAAGGTGTGTATGTAACCAATAAGTTGTGTTTAGGACCAATGAAGGCCCAGTAAGGTTTGTATGTAACCAATAAGTTGTGTATAGGTCAAATGTGTCCCAATATGGTGTGTTTAGGGGAAACGAGGGTCAGTTAGCACCAATGAGTCCCAGTAAGGTGTGTATGTAACCAATAAGTTGTGTTTAGGACCAATGATGGCCCAATAAGGTGTGTATGTAACCAATAAGTTGTGTTTAGGACCAATGAGTCCCAATAAGGTCTGTTTAGGGGAAACGAGGGTCAGTTGGGACCAATGAGTCCCAATAAAGTGTGATTAATTTTTCTTTTCTCATTATTCAGAAAATTTCATATGTGAACACATATGAAAAATAGCTATTTCATATGCGAAAGTGTCTACAATGAATCTCACCATATATATATATATATATATATAACCAATAATGTATATATTACAACACATTGAAAGATGTATATATATATATATATATATATATGTGTGTGTGTGTGTGTGTTTGTGTGGTGTGTCTTTAGTACTTGACATCTTTTTTTTCACGTTAGGTATACAAATTCATTAGGATACAATTATCATTAAATTTATTGCTTAATATTTCATTTTACATTTAAAGATCATTTTAAAATTATGTTTAAAATACTATTATATCTATGTCTGGAATTAATTGAGTTTATATTAAATCCGATAATTAAATGCTGTCACGTCCTTATTTGGTGAGATGCTTTCACCCGGATCGATCATATTAATCCCCAAATTACTTCCCATTTTTCAAATTTCCCTAAAATTCATTGATCAGTTCCTATTCCCTCTCACCAAAATTTTATCACCAAAACGATTCATCACTCTCTTCTTCCCTACCACTAAATATTCCTCTACAGGATTCATCACACTATCTTCTTCAGGAGATCACTACTTAATTCCCGTCAGTATTAATTTCACTGTCATCTTCAGGAGATCATTTATTTCATTCTCTATTTATTTCATCTAATTAATTATTCCATCGCATTTATTTCATTCTCTATTTATTTCATTTCAGGATTCATCTAGCTCATTTAACAATGGATCATGAATTCGAAGCAGGTGAACAATTGAAGGATCTTAATTATAACAGTGAATTCAAATACAATGATGATTCTTCACAAGTGAGTGAAGAAGATGAAATGGATAACAATGATGATCATTATTCACTACAGAGTGAAGAAGATGAAATGGATAAAAATGATGCCCACGTCGACAATCATGATGCTCAACTCGACAATGATGCCCAACTCGACAATGGTGCCCAAGTTACTGAGAATGAGGAAGCTACAACCTCTGCTCCCCAAGCAAACAAGAGGGGGTTGACGCGGTTGGCAAAGTGGCGTGCCACATTTGAGAAAAATGGTGGGGAAGAATGGCCACTAACATTTGGTGCGCTGGGAAGGATTGGTGGGGAGCATGGACCAAAATTTTCGAGTTTTATGAGAGACATTGCAAGGTCAGAGGTTGGATTGAGGTATCTAAAATTGAGGAAGGTGCCAAAAGAGGAGAAGAACAAGATGTGGGAAGGGATTCAGGTTATGAAACAGATTAAACATTTTCTCATATTAAGTTTGTTAAGTTATTGAATTCCATATATGTGACTAAAAAATCATGTTGTCATATGTTATTTTTCAGCAAATTATTCAAAATTGATGACTGTCGAAGGGGTCCTATAATGGTACGGCTTGGTGGGTTGCTAAGGAGTTTTAGAAGAAAGATGTTCGAGAAACACATCCGTCCCAACCTAGCAAAACCCACTGTGCTTAAGAAAGTTCCAAAGATGTATCGCGCTATTGTGAAAAAAGAAGACTGGGACAGATTTGTAGCATATACAAAATCTGACGAATTCAAGGTTTTTATTCAATTCAAACTGCAGATTTCATTAATTAGGCTAAGTGTTAATTAATGAGATTATAATTATATATCCTACTGTTTTGTTGGAAAGGCTGTGTCAAAGAGTGCAAAAGAGGTTCGAGCACAGTATGTTTATGATCATACAATGGGACGGGGAGGATACGTCTATCTGAGAGAAAAACTGGTAATAAGCTAAGTGTGTTACACCCAGTCATGGTTAAGAACGTGCAATGTATGTTTCAAGTCTGATATATATTATTATTATAATACAAGGTACAAAACAAAGAAATTGCAGCTGATGATTGCCCCTCTCGAGTGTTTATGTGGATGAAAGGAAGGGTAAATAAAGAGGGGGAATACAAAATGCCTGTGGTGAAGGGCGTAGTAGATGATATAGTAAGTTTAATTGCTATATATATACCTAATTATTCACATGTTAAAAATTAACAACACCTCATTACATTAACTAAATTAATTACTGTAGGCCGAGAATGAAACAAAAATAAATGCGGGATCCGTGACTGTAGAACCGGGAACGGATGCCCTGACATTGGTCCTTGGAAAGGAAAGGGGTGGATACCTAAAAGGTATCGGGTATGGAGTGACTTCCCGTGGATATTGGCAGGGTGCTCCAAAAGGGCGATCGAAAGAACGGATCGAAAAACTTGAAGCGGAACTAAAAAATGATAAAAAACTGCGTGAGAACAATGGTCAAGAGGTTGAGCACCTCAACGATATGGTTAAAGCACAACATGATAAAATTGATAAGCTTACGGAGTTTATGGACCTCATGATTCAAGATAAACAAGTTGATAAAGCGGTAAATTCTGTAAGGGACAAATTATATATATATATATATATATATATATATATATATATACTAGCCGTGTGCCCGCGCGTTGCGGCGGCAACAGTTTATAGGGCATTTTTCGTCTTTTGTTCGCTTGTTATGGCGGCACGACAATTTACATCGAGGTATTCGTTTTTTTTAGAACTCAAACAAATAACAACAAACACTTGAATTGAAATATATATTGGTCACAAACATAGTAATTTAAAACCAAATGAGTTGTAAGATAGAAGTCATCAACATAGTTATAAGATATCGGTAATAACATAGTACTTTTTAAATCAAAAATCCGATGGTCAATGAATTGAAATGGTCAGGAAGTCAATCCATAGTAATTTAAAACAGAATCAGTCATAAACAGTGTTTTAAGTTGAATACATAAACATAATAGTTTAGATGAGGTCACATGAAGAGGGCCTCATAAAACTCCACCATTTCAATGACCTCGTCACCATAAAGTGCCCACCACTCTTCGTCGCTAAGAATACCAGGAAATTCCTCATTGTCCTCAACCGGAACAGCATCTGCCAGTGAAATGTAACATTGAAATGTATATTACATTGATTTTATCATAACCACAATACATATTAAAACGTTTTTAAAGGATAAAATAAGATACCTGGAAATGCTTGTAAAAAGGTTTCAGACATCTTTAGAAAGTTTCTAATTAATGTAAAAAAACAAATATGTTAGTATTTTAACATTAGAGAAATAATAATCTAATGTCCACATACCACCTCGGGATACACACATATTCAAACATAACAAAATATTTTAACATATTTTACAAAGTAATATTAGTAGTTTACCACATATTCAAACAAAACATCCAATGTACACTAAATACCTGGGGATAGAAGCGTCTCGGTGTATGCTGCTCCTTGCATTGCATTAAAGTACTTAGAAGGATATGAGTAAATGACTTTGTTCATACTAAAGTCCAGCACATAAGCATCATCATAATTCGTCATAAGAAGCCACTTGTCTTCATTCGCGATATACTTGACGTTGAATTCTATAGGAAGACGAATGGGCATTACCTTTGATAATGAAACTTCCAAATACCACTCATCACCCACCGTCTTCCATATATCAAAGGAATAGACATATTCATGGAGACCATGAACAACAAAAAGTCGAATGTCATTCTGGACATTAACAATGTGTAACTTATACCCACCATTATATCTGAACTCAGGTATTAAGATATTCGTAAATTGTTCAGAATTTACGTCAAAGCGTAGGACCGTTTGAAGATAATACCCTAAACCAAAAACGCTAGCCAAGAAAAATAGGGCATCTCCGGATAATGTCGCACATGACAAACTCAATCTGCTAGGATGATACTCCATTTCCGTTAAAAAAGGTATCACTCTCCATGTATCCATCGACATTGAGTAAACATAACAAACAATCTCTTCTTCGCAACGTGTTACATGTAGAAGCCTATAATCCTGAGCAGAGTTGGAATAATAAAACCCTAATATATCGCCACCCGGATCATAAAAAGACATGGTTTTGTTTTTTAA
>JBCNJP010000008.1:13717231-13735333 GCA_039602395.1 Deinandra increscens subsp. villosa
CCCTCTTCCAGACATTTTGCTGGACAGTTAAAGTAGACAGTGTTCAGTCACAGTTATACTTTATACATATTCCATAATATGTATATTAACAATTTCCCGTTATCCCACTATTAGTCCAGAAAAGTTTTTGTGCCAAATCGAGGCGTCGTCGGAGAACGTCGTAAGTCGTAAGTGGCTATCGTCGAAAGTCGGCTTCCCCATAAAAGTCACCGTCGGCGTAGTCATCGTAGCAGAAATCAGGACGTAGCGTGTAGCATTGTTTCGTTGTCGCTTTCCTCCGAAATAGTGTGCGTATTTGCGTTCACATTTCGTTTTCGTGTGTGAAAATTTTCCTAAGGTTTTCCGTTAGACTACTTAGACACGGTCTATATATATATATTTATATATATATATATATATACATACATACGTACTAAGCTTTTACTTACACAGCAGAGCGAGTATCCCAGGTTGGCACGTGAAAATTTTTGTTTTGGGAATTTGTTTGTTCGTTTGTAACTAAGGTTTTCAAGTTGCAGTTTCCAAATCGTTTTTCAAAAATGATTCCAGTTCTCTGCAACTTATGGCTCTGATACCAATCTGTCACACCCCCAAATAACCACTAACGGAGTTTATACCGTTAAGGGGTGCGAGCAAACCAGGACCACAACCATTAGTTACAAATACTAAACGAATCAGAGTTAGTCCATATATAAATCTTAAATTAGAGTCTCAAGATACGCAGCGGAAAAATAACATCTTAGCACTAACCACGTGCTTTACAAAATCATTGTTTTAAATTCCCAATTAAGTTTAAACAGAATTAAAATTGTCTTCACGTGCCATGCCAACCCGCTCCGGATACTCCTCAGCGATCTGCAAAAGTTTAAACCACGCAAGTGTCAACCTAACGGTTGGTGAGTTCACGGTGGGCTTGTCATGCAGTGGCCCGGTCTCATAATCATAATCGTGTCAACATATACTTATGAAATATTTATTTGTGAAAAGCAATGCTTAGTGATATCCAAAAATCATAGTATTGTGGTTTAGTGAAAGTATTGTCCGTAACATACGTTATCGGGTATGTACTAGTTTTGTATAGTTAAAGTGCTCAACCGATATCGCGGGTAGCTAATCCGTTGTTCCATGCACTAAGGAAGTTTGTACCAAAGCTGACTGTTATTGTAGTGGCAGTGCCATCATCTATTTTGTTTTGCGGACCTACGTCATCGCGGCTTTGCCTCCCCCGTGTCCTCTCGGGATCACGGTCAGATAGGCTGATATTGTACCTCCGTGCACCTCCAGTGTCACGAGGCGGAGTTTGTCAAACTCCAGTAGATCTACCCAACATCCCCTCGCTTTACAATTAATGGTACAATTAAGTTGAGGACTTTTTCAGTTATAAGGAAATCCTTAGAAATCATGTGATATCATGTGGTTTAGACTTTAACCTACACTAGCCATATTAAAACGGTTTACTTTGGGTTCTCATGAATCCCGAAAACATTTTCAGTTTTGTTTTAGAAATAGTTGTTTAAGTATTTCATAAGTGTCTCCCATAAAACACTTCAAGTTCATCAAGTGGGTGCCAAGCACTCCTAGGTTTTTAAGTTTCATCAGAGAGGTGCATAGCACTCATAAGATTGTCAGCATTGTTTTTCATTAAGTTATTCAGTGTGACCCAAACGGGTTCACGGTAAATGGGTTAGTGACACTCACCTTTGGTTGCACTGCTACACTTGCTAAGTAATCCAAGTATTGTTTGCTTAACGAAGACCTATGAACACGTTTAGGTCTTAAGTATTAGTTTTGTGTCTAATCTTTAACTCACGTCACTATGGCCCATAACATAGCACGTTGGAACTATGACTCGACATACCGACACACGACACCGATGGTTGATCATAAACAAGGGTTCACATAAATCAGAAATCCTAGCATGTTTCATTATTGCATAATCATGTAAGTCATAGCATAACATTCAAACAAGTTGCACAAGTTGGGCTTTTGGTCAGATCATAGTTTCGCTACTTAGTGTCGCTACATAGTTTCGCTAGGTGCACGGGCAGCACTTTCGCTAGGGATTACCCGATGACACAGTTTCGCTAGCTAGTTTCGCCCGAAACTGCTGACGCAGTTTCGCTAGCCTAGATTCGCTCGAAACTGGTTTGAACTTTCGTTCAGGTTGATTCGCTCGGTAGTTTCGTTCGAGCAGGTCTACTTAGTTTCGCGGGCGACACTATAGTTTCGCTACATAGTATCGCTGGATGAATATCTATACAGTTTCGCTGCATAGTTTCGCCCAGAGAACAGCTCAGTTTCGCTGGTCGCGAAAAACACATAAATCAGCCTAAAAATCAATCTAACAGCTTCCATACTTCATGTGATTCAATATTTAGCATGCATAATCATTTACCAACATTAAACAGTAAGTTTTAACACCTTAAACATGGATCTTCATCATCAAATCACCAAAGCACATTTTAAACCTAAAATGACCTAATTAGCATAAATCTTCATTATGGCATGTTTTTACACGTAAAGTTGCAGACTTTATAACAGATCTAGCATCCCTAAGCATTATCTCAGAAGCATACACGATTTCATGAAGGTTTGGTCATGCTTTAAAGTAAAACACAAGGAAAATGCATAAAGAATGGTTTTGAGACTCACGATTCGATCTAGGGTCCGAATGGATGATGTCTCGAGGCTGAGATCACGTCGGCTCGTGGTGCTTCTCGACTGACCAGAAATTCCAGGAGAGTGTGTGTGTGTTTAGTGTGGAGTATGCAAAATGATGAAGATTAGGGTTTTATGGTCTTTATATCAGGAGCTAGTTTCGCTGGCAGTTTCGCTGGCCAAGCGAAACTGGCTCTGAACACATGTAATCAAATAGTTTAGCCGACTACCGAGCGAATCTATAGTTTCGCCCGGTAGTTTCGCTGGCAACCAAAAGTGACCAATTTACGTTCTATTATCGATACTAAATCATGCGTTTAAATCACATTGCACATAATGACAATAAATAAATAAACACACAACACATATGGACGGGTTCGGTGATCAACCAAAGGTCGTGGACGTATTCGGCCTAGTTAAGAATTAGTTACTAAGTTAACACTTATAACGTAACTAACGGAGATTGTCTAACGGAAGTTAACCTTGGAATTCTCGGATGTCACAGTTCTTCAATCCAAATGTAATCTAGCTCTTCTGAATCACTACCTTGATCACGACGAGCTGCACTCTGAGCCGGTGCCACATAGTTAGGATTAGCCAGATGACCAATCAGTCGTTTCAGTTTTGGCTGCTCCTCAGGTGTCTTCTTCTGATAGGAAGCCAATGCACCCACACTCGCCTCATTCATATGCTTCAAATCCATCTTTTGCTCTTCATGCTTCACTAAATCAGGATACAAAGCATTCAAGATCATCTGTAAAAATCTGGGATACAATGCTGCTTTCTTTTGCCTTTGAGTCAGATTATCTCTCATGTAATGAAAGATTAATCCAGCAATGTTGTATGGACGATTCATTATCAATGCATTTAACAACGACAGAATTATCTGATTAACCTCATCATTACCTGAAATTTTGTGCCCCAGACAAAGCAGCAAAACATGCACCAGGTATTTGTATGGAACACTGAGAGATGACTTGTAAATCCATTCATGACTTGGATCATCAGTATACCAAATCCGCTTCAACAGTGCCACATTATCAGCATGTGAAAATTCTAAAGGTGCTGTTGTTGTATCATCATTCAGCTGCAAGACTCTTCGAATATCTGCTTCAGTGAATTCTACAGTGCGGCACACCGTGGTCCACCAAACTTGCATTCGCAATTCTTTTTATCAACAAATTTTGATTTAAAGAAGCGTCGAAATAAATAATACACCTTATTATTTATCACAACGAATGGAAAATGATATAAATATAAATATATATATATATACGTTATATACATTTATCATAACTTAACGAACAATTAATTTACTTATAACTCACACCTATCATATATTTAAGGAGTCATAAGTACTATCGAAGCAAAAATATTTATTTTAATAGATATTTCGAACGCGTTTTCCAAAATTACAAACGGAAATGAATTGTCAAGACTCGACCAGGATCATTTGTTAACTAAAACGTTATCCAATTAAATCAAGACCTAAGACTTGTTTTATTATTATTATTATTATTATTATTATTATTATTATTATTATATTGGACATCGGTCACTTACGGCTCGTATCAGCTATCACGATCATTCACCTTGAAGAGGTGAGTTTCACGCCCCCTTTCTTTTAAAACTGTTTAAATACTATGGGGGAGAAATCATGATCAAACAAATTCTTTTTACTTGATATTATGGTACAACTGTTACGCCTTATTGATTATCTGTTCTTTCATACGCTTCATAGTAATTTGTTATACAACATATTGCTACAAATCCCACCATCAATTGATTTCAATTAGTTCCTGTAACGAAACGATAACTAGAGAATAGATATATTTGGGTTGAAAAACCTGCCCTAACTGGTAGCTCCAATTCTGACTCCGCGGTAACAGTTACGCGGTACATGTCAGTTATTCCATTCCATTGGTATTTCTTGGGGGAAGTTACCATAGGTCGGTAAATTTGTTAGTGTTTGAAATCAAGGTACAGGTAGATCAATGCAATGACGGGTGAACCATTATAATATCTTGTATATCATCAAATGTTTTATAAATACATTTTGTAGAGTCCTAAACCTGTGAACTCACCAATATTATGTTAACCTTTTAAACTCATGTATTTCTCAGGTAACTAAGAATCGCTCTCGGTGTGCAAATGGGAAGTCTATCAACTATTAGAGCCCGCATTAGGGATGGAGTCATGGTCACCCCTTTTCTATTTAAATAACTCATGAACACTCATAATTTCTATCGTAAAGTATTGTTTTCAGTATTGTAAGATAATGTTATCTTTTATGAAATCCGCTGCTACTTTGATAACTACTTGGTTTTCGAACGTAAACGAAACTGATAGAGGTCGTTCCTTGTATCCGCAACTATGACCCCATGACGTCACATGCCCACATAATCGGAAACATCGGGGTGTGACAGATTGGTATTAAAGCCGTGGTGTAAATCCACTGTACGATCTTACTACTGCATGATTCGGTAAACGGACAAGCAACGAGAAGTAAATAAAGCTTCGCTTTATTGATTCACAAAGAGATTACACTTGTAGAGAGAGAAACACCTTAAGAACACACAGTTAAGAGATAGAGAAATGACAGAACTGACTACATGCTCTCTTTAACACGAACTATTTATAGTAGACACATGCTAGCTGGCGGACCACCAGCGTACCATTTGGTACGCCCGTACCAAATGACCTGCGTACCATTTGGTCCGACCACCTCAGCATGAAGCCACTATAACTCACACAGACGCTCTAGATTAGATACAATACACGAGACACACGTTAGCATAGGAATATGCTCTAGCAAACTCCCCCTTAACGTGTAGTGTATCTAGCTATCTATCTATCTATCTAACAACACTTCAGTCTTCAATCTTTAGCATTGCTGCATCCGATCTTCAACTTGAAATCTTGCCAGAAATAGAGCTTGCATGGCTGGATCAATCTTGAACAATCTTTGAACTTCAAGATCCACTTGTGAAAGATATAACAAACTCCCCCTTTCACCATGCTAGATACTTTTCACACAGGTAACCTGCAATTTCAGAAGACGGAAACGCGGCTTTCTTTTTCTTTTTAAAAATTAATTTAATCTTGGCGCAAAACTTCTCTTCGAGAATCCAAGATATAAATTTAAATTTTGAAATTTGTATCATTGTATCGATCGGTCGAAAACAAATAAGAAACAAAAAATATTTTTGGCTTTTTGAAAACTTTATATCAAAACACACCGAAAATCTTTTTGAAATTTTCATATATGAAACAGAAATGCAATACAGAAATGAAATACTGAATCACACACTATTTTTGTCTTTTGCGAGAAAGATCACAACATGGGATCATATTGGTCATAACATGCTGAACTACACTTCAATTTCAATTACTTCAGCACACAAGTCATGTCGATTACTGGTATAATTTGTCCATCTTAAACTCAGGCAAAATCATACTCATAACATCTGGATATGTTATTGTATTGATTTGATTTGCTTTGACCAGTGTACCCCACACTATCAGACATACTCAGATATGTTTTTGCTTTTATATCACACTTTGTGATTTCATTTGTGATTTAGTCACATAATGATTGTAATCATGAATCAGTCAACTGTGTTCCATGCAAAAAGAAATAAGAACGTTAAATCGTCTACCTTAAGGTCGATCTTTCGATACGCAGATAAGGCCTCGGATTTAACAAAATAAGAAAATAAAACAAAGTTGAAATTGTATAACCCAACAACAATCAGGTCGGTACTCCCGTACACACAGAGAAAGTCCGATGAGTTATACGAAACACCAAAGAAAATAAAGCAGAACGTTAAACGAACAACGATCAGGTCGAACTTTAGATACGCAAAGAAAGTCCGATCGTTTGACAAAATAAAGAAAATCAAACAAGTTTAAATCTTTGCAAAATGAACACATGTATACACAGTGACTTCTCATTTTCTCTTTCACATATTTGTTTCTTGATATCATGAGATATGCATCAAGATGTTGTCCACTTGGTCAAGCATTAGTATTTTAATGTTTATCACATCTGAATACATTCTGATTAAATGCCGAGCCTACCAAACACATCGAGCAGTGATCTTATGGCTTTTTCATTTATTTTACCCATGAGCCAGACACGTAAGCCAATGTACCATTATTTCCCAAACATGTCGGATCAATTTCTCATTTTTCAATGTTTTTGTATTTTTTCATTTTTCGATGTTTTTGTATTTTTCATTTTCTCCCCCTTAAAATGAAAACTCTATTTTTGGATTTTCATTTTAACAAAAAAAAAAACACAAATACACTATTTTTGGTTTTCAATTTTCTCCCCCTAAACTACAAACAAAATGCATTAAAGAAAGAAAATTGACCAATCGATACTGATACCTGTTCAGTTTAAGCTTTCAGAAACACTTTCAGTTTGGAAAAATGACGCATTCAATTTAAGTTAAACAGGAGACTCCACTATCAGTAACTGCGTGAAGCTTGAACTTCACAATCACCGACAGGTCTTCTTGAAGAACCTTGCTCAATGGTTTAAATGATTAGTACTCAAATGACCCGAAGCACACAGCTTCTGGTCGACCAGTGTCTTCCTCAAAATCATTTGCAGCATTGGTAACCATCTTAGGTCGCCACTGCTTTTTTTCTTTTTCATTTTTAACTGAGGCATCATCACGTGATGAACCACCAACACTCGAATCAAATTTGAAAAATTGTTTCGTTTTAGATTTTGATTTGAATGGTGTTGACTCAGTAAAAATTCTGCCTGATTCATCAATAAATTTTGGCAGATTTGTTTGAAAATGATCTTTTGGCAGTCTCAGGACAATCCTGTGCCATGTGTCCCTTTCAGCGACATTGATAGCACAAACGATAAGATCGTTTAGATTGTGGTTTGCCCTGAACTGGATGACATCTATCATCAGATGCAATACTATCAGAAATATCATCAAAAACTTGAAATCGGTTAGAATGTACCCATTTGGAAGTAGGACTTCGAGGAGTGGAATTTGATCCAAATGAAGAAGATTCTTTCGGAGAACTTGTAGATGAATCTTTCTTCTTTTGTGTTCCTCCGAATCCTTTCTCGATAGTAGAAATGAATACATGTGCCAAATGATAGATTTGTTCAAGACTTGTATCTTTCTTCGCCTTTTGAGTCTTCTTTGGCATGTTCTTCTTGTCTTTCTGCTCAAATCTCTGATTGTTATTACCCAAACCAGAACGTTTATAACTAGGTAACTTTGATAAATCCATTTGAGACTTAGAAGAACCAGCTTGAGCAACCTTAGTAAATTTAGCTTTAATACCCTTCAAATTGTTTGCTTGAACAAGCTCAGCAGCCAACTTTTCTTCAGACCCTATCCTCTCATCTGTCTCCAAGTGCTTGGTTGAAAACTTGGATTCCTTCTGCTTAAATTTCTCAGATACAAATTCAGTGTAATCTCCAGTTATGTCAGAAGAATGAATATCAGCCAGAACATCAGATGAGATAACTGGATGTGGAATTTGATTATACTCCTCGCTTCCAAAAACTTTCTTGAAATTTTCATCTTTGCACAAGTAGCTTGTGAAAGAATGTGAATTCTTCAAATTGTTCAATTGTCGTTTCAAATCCAAAACTTAAACATTTAAATCAGATATTTTCTTTTGAGCTTCACCCAATGCTTTTTCTGATTCAATCAATTGCTCCGAAGCTCTATTTGACAAAAAATTCTCTTGCCTCATTTGATCATGGGCATCATATACCTCTTGAGTAATCTTTTTCACCCTTTCCTCATGAATCTCAATATTTCTTTTCAACAACTTGTAGTCATGTGTCAAAGTTGTGACTCTATCAAGTAATGTTGAATGTTCCATTTGGCGATCATTTTCCTTAGCAGTAATTTCATCAAACTCTTTCTTGAGATCATCATAAGCTTTCTTCAGCGATTCTACTCTTGCAGTTGATTTCGTAAACAAATTATCAAAATCATCAATCGCATCTTTTGCTTCACTCTCCCATTTCTCAACACTTTTAACCAACTCTTCATTCTCTGTTTGTAACTTCAAAATTTGTTCTATATCTGAACCAACCATTTCATCCAATTGTGTTTGAAGCTTAACAAACTCTTCCATCAAGTCCTTCTTTTCTTTTTCCAACATTGCATTAGTTTTGACAAACTCATCAAAAACCTCACACTTCCTTTTGTAATCTTCCATCGCTTCTTCTTTCTTCTCATGTTCAACAACCAAACTTTCCTTCTCAGAAATTAATTCGCAAATCTTTCTGTCTTTTTCAATAATCAATACTTCTTTCTCAGAACTCAATTCTCGAATCTTTCTTTCTTTTTGGGCACAAAATTCACATGTTGACTCATACCCACTAACTTCAGAATCACATGTTTCAGATGTAGTTGTCTCAGATGCATATTCACTCGATTCAACCTCAATACATGCTAAAAATGCATATTCATCTGGACAATCTTTAGCCCAGTCATAATCTTCATTAGTTTGAGATATCATAGCTTTAACTTCTTTATTGTGATCCTGCTTATCCGAAGTACTTAGTTTAGAAGAAGATAGCTTGCATTCTCGAGCAAAATGTCCCAAACTAGAACATTTGTAACATTTTAGTTTAGACTTGTCTAAACCCAGTTTGGTGCCTCTAAATTCACCCATGATAGAATCCTTTCCATGTTTTCCTATAAACCGTCTTCCTCTTTCAGCAATCATAGCCAACTGCCAATCCAAATCTAATTTATTTAGCTGATCCTCATCCATCTGTTTTAGATCGTCTAGAACCAAACCAGAATTACCAATTTGACTAAATATGGAACCAGATGAAGATGATACAAAAGCACTCAACAAAGCAGCTAGATCGTCAGTTGCTTGACTAGAGGTAAACTTGCTTGATGATTTATCAGGAATAGTAAAACTGCAGCCTGAAGAATAACCATTATTTTCTGACTTTTCAGCAAGAAAAGCTGTTACCGGTGGATTACTGCTTGAGACAGAATGTGACTTTGCTTTAGCATGCATGGTAGCAGAATTTGCTCCAAAATATACTTCAGGATTTTGAACAGACGGAGTTGCTGACTTTTTCACAAGCAGTTCCATTTCACGAGCTTGTAATTTGCTTATCAATTGATTAAAAGACCAATTTGAGTAGTTTGGATCATTAGTCAACATTATAACAAAATTCTCCCATTTTTCGGGTAGAGCTTCTAGAAACTTTTCCTTCAATTCATCACTTTCTTTCTTGACACCTACAACTTCAAGTTCATTGATCAAATGTGAAAACCTTGCAATCAAATCTTTGATATTCTCATTGTCACAATGTCCAAAATTATCAAATTCTTTCAATAAAACTTTCTTTCGAGTCTTCTTGTATTGCTCATTACCCTCACATCTTTCAGCAATAGCATCCCACAATTCTTTACAAGTTGTGTAGTTCTTAAACTGATGCATCAAGTCTTTAGGTAAAGCCATTGTAAGAAAGCTATATGTTTTCCTTTCTCGGGCAAAGAACTTCTTTTCGTCAGCATCAAAATCACTTATCATCTTTGGCTTTCTCGGGCTTATCATCGGATACTCATATTCTTTTTCAATCGGAATCCAAGAATCAACATCTTGAGAAAATATGTATGACTCAAAACGTTTCTTCCAATTGTGATAATCTTCCAATTGTAACAACTTAGGAACCTTCTGAGTTGTTCCTATCTCATTATCATAGTTCATCATGGCTTGTATCGAAGTTTGAGCAGCTGAAAATGCGTGAAAATCACTCATCTTGAAATTAAAAATTTACCGTCAAAACTTCGAACTCAAAAACGAAGGTCTTCCAAGCGGATTTTGGGGTTCAAACTGGGGGGTACAGACCGTTAGGTGAGTACAAGTCTAGATCTCGGAAAGACGAACGTTTTGACTAGTATTGGGTTCTGTAACTCCAAAGGTTTGCAAGTTACGTCAGTTTTAGTGAAGATATGTTTTCTGCCAGCGGACCAATCAATTCTCAGCGGACCATAAGAATTCAGCGTACCAATCTCCGTACCATATCAAATCAGCGGACCAAAATATGCTCAGCGGACCAAATGAACCAGCGGATCAGACTACCTCAGCGGACCAAATTTGATACGACAGATCAAATGGTACGGCGAACCAGAAAATAACCGCCACGGACCAACTTTGAAGATTGCCTACCGGACCAGTTTCAGCGGACCAGAATACGGATGAAGATTTCCGTGCGGACCACCGGCGGACCAACTGTGGACCAACTGTTCTTCGAGCGGACCAACACAGTTCAAAACTGATTCGACTGATTTTCGCTAATTTCGACGTTTTGGAGCTGGAATTTGATTCAGTAAGGTGCGAAATCACTCCAGGAATACTCAGAAATCATTTTCCATCGTTAAAACACTCGGAATTGTGGAAAATTGATGAAAAATGAAGAAAACCCAAACTTTCTCACTCTAGACTTCGAAAATTTACCAAAATCACAGCAGTAGAGCAACCAATTGCTCTGATACCACTTGTAAATCCACTGTACGATCTTACTACTGCATAATTCGGTAAAGGGATAAGCAACGAGAAGTAAATAAAGCTTCGCTTTATTGATTCACAAAGAGATTACACTTGTAGAGAGAGAAACACCTTAAGAACACACAGTTAAGAGATAGAGAAATGACAGAACTGACTACATGCTCTTTTTAACACGAACTATTTATAGTAGACACATGCTAGCTGGCGGACAACCAGCGTACCATTTGGTACGCCCGTACCAAATGACCTACGTACCATTTGGTCCGGCCACCTCAGCATGAAGCCACTATAACTCACACAGACGCTCTAGATTAGATATAATACACGAGACACACGTTAGCATAGGAATATGCTCTAACACGTTGTTATAGCAAACTAGGTAACAAATACAAAAAAACCTAGACTATAGCCCGCTCTACGAGACTTCCATTTGCATACGAGACTCGCTACAAACATCATGAGGTACACTTGTGAAAATGCCTGTCATAACTCATGTGTAGCCTTCTGTTTTTTTACTTGTATATATATTTAACTACTTATACTTTGCTTAAATATATATTTGACTGTTACCAACATTGTTTTGTCTTGTAACATGTTATCGCAGAGATGGCTTCAGATCAAGTCATCTGCATATCCTCCGAGACAGACCACTGTGACTCGACACCTGACTTCCCTCTTTCTGCAGCTCTGGACGTCTGTCACACCCCGAGAATGGCCGAATGTGGGCATGTGACTGATTTGGCATCATGGTCATGGTTATGAATGATTGACGTCTAGGTGAACATTTAGAAAAGTCATTTGTCTTTCGAAAACATAAGTCTTAAACATTTATTTAAATATTTAAAACAGTGGCAATGGAAAAATAGTAGTGGAAATACATGTTAAGTTTCAAAAGAAAACGTTATGAGATTTTAAATCATGACAACCCAAGTGTATTGTGACTAAATCTCCCAAGTGAAATGCATGAACACGCGGCAAGCAGACCATGATATTAGACAAGCATGATCTATGCAGAAAGACATTGAATTGCATCCTTAATCACTTGAGAATTCAAGAAATTTAAAAAGTCAACAGAATTGTTGGTGAGTTCACAGGTTTGATGACACATGAAAATGTTTGAACAATGTTTGAGTCAGTGTTTGAAACAATGTTTGAAATGTTTGGCCGTCATGATATTATTTTTGTTGACTCTGATGTTGTAAAGATCAAGCATGAACCTTGAATTCAAAACTAACTATTTACCCACTCCTGGTGTCCAACCCCATGTACACCGAATGACCAAAATAACTAATGTACCCCTTGACTATTTCCGTGGAGTCAGGACTGGAGTGACCAAGTCAGGGCAGGGTCGTCAACCCAAATAGATCTATTCACAAGCTATCGTTTCGAATGAACTAATTGAATCAATTAATAGTGGGAATTTAGGCATATAACATGAATCAACATGAATACACAGATTAGGGTTTATGAAAAGAATTTAGGCATATATCAGACAAAATGAAATTTGAAAGGCATTCATTGAATTCTCCCCCATAGTTTGAAAACAGAAAATTAAAAGGGGTCGTGAAACTCACTTGATATGAAGATGGACTGACAAGTATGAATTGAGTGAAGTAGCCTAGCAAGCGTCTACAATATAATATTAAGTCGTCTTAGGGGTTGGCTAAATTGGGATTAGTGAATACGTCACCCAATTTTCGATGCTAAGTCTTGACAGAGATTACCCGATGACATTGATGGAAATCTTGAATTATTATTTGTTGGAAAACAAATATTATAAAGTAATGGAAATAATTATTTATTTGAATAAATAAATAATATTTGGTTTTTCACGTATAGAAAATATTATTTTGAATTATATACTTATTTTCACGAAATGACACGAAAAATATAAATATTAAAATTTGTCAAATATTTATAAGGTTTTGAACCCCTTGAAATTATAGATAAATTCTTTCATTTATTTAGGTTTGAACACGAGGTTCTCTACCGCGCGTCAATACACGGTATTAGTTGCGTTTTTATGAAAAATCATTTGACACATAAAAATATATCTATTTTTATGAAATAATGATTTCAAAATATAAGAAGTTATATTTTGTAAGATTTGAACGTCGGTTTATCCGTTAGGATGCCAGTTTTCACCGGTTTGACCATAATGACTCATTTTATGATGTTTTGAGTTTCCTAAGCACTTAGGAATTGTTTATGAGGCTATTTTAATGTGGTTTATGGTTTGAAATTACCAAGTGTGCCGATAGGAGTTTAATTTGCAAAAATTCGTGTTTTTGAGTTACCGGAAGTCATAGTTTTTGTCCGGTTTGTTTCTAAAACATTATTTTCTATTTTTGAACTTCATGAAACATTTTTATAGGTGAAAATGGTTCATTTTAAGGTTCTGGACCAGAACTTAACTTAGTTCATAAATACTAACTATTTTAGTTCGAAAAGTCACGTTACGGGTTACGAATATTCCATTTTTGAACGTTTAATGATTCGGGTTTAAATGTGACTTTGAAAACTGATTTCGTAACTTAATAACACATATTTTATAGGTCTCAAAACATCATAACTTTAGTCACATGAATTTTTGCTAAAAATCCATAATTTATGATTTTTAAGTCATAAAAATCATTATTTAAATATCTTTTCATGTTTAGTAATTCTTTTAACAAAATAGGATTCTATGTTTATAACATGACTATTAATACTTTATTTTGTTATAACACTAACCATGATAGTAGTTTATGAACTTTTTATGGACTTTTACACATATGATTTATGACACACAATTTTAGTGTCATCTTTAGATAATATGGAAAATGTAAACATTCTTCTAGTCATTTTGCCAAAATACATTTATGCATATAATTTATGACAAATGCCAAGAAATACATATACATACTACCATTTTAGGACTTCACATTCCAAAGTTATTTTTTATTATGCTTTTGTTACATAATGATATTTATATCATAAAAACATTACCTCATTATGTAAATTTTGAAAACAACATGATGATCCTAAGATGGTTCCATCAAAGTGGTCATAAGCTTACTAACAACATGTTTTGTTAGTTAATCATCAAGTATTAACATCATGACTTGAACTTTGAACATGAATTTGTGACATATTATGGATGAAAATCGTGAAATCTTAAGGAAAAGTTAAGCTTTTCTCACTTAAGCTTTATCCGGATCGGTATGTGACATTGATGGGTGTTGATTAAGCTTCTGAGTTAGCTCCTAACCCACCCTTGATCTTGACTTTTGAATGAAAGTGATGAAGGAATGGTAATGAAAGTAAGGAGGAAATGATATGAACAAGATGAAAACAATGAAAGTTAGGATGAAGGATTATGATGATCATAAGAGAAATGGTTGTAGAGACCATAATTTGTGAGGCTTGTGCATTAGAAATACAATTGGGCTAGTTTAATTGTAATTGGGCTAATGTGTAAATGGGTTAATATGGGCTAAGTGTAGTTGGTCGTACATAGGTCTTGTAGGGCCTAATTTTGTAGAATATTGTTGAACAAGCATAGGCTTTCCTATATAAGGATAGCTAATCTAGTTGTTTAGGGTTGCTGTTTTGGTGTTCTGGAAAACTGGTGTTCACGAAATTCTCTTATGAGAATTTCGAATCAAGTGTTGCAATCCAAGGTGTTCATTCAAGTGCTATTCTTATTGTGGTTTGTGTTTTCATCTTGATTTCTTTGATTTTTTACTATTTTTTTTCCGATTACTCTTGAATAATCTATAATCACCAGATTTCGCACGGTGATTGTAGAATTTGATACCACGTGTGGGGTTGATTCGATCCTTACAATTGGTATCAGAGCCAAGAAACGCAAGTTTTGAGGCTCTCGCGATATCAGATTCAAGTTCTTGTGATCTAACGTTCTGAGTTTGTTGGTGATTTTCAGCTTTTAGCACACTCAGAAGTATTTTTGTAGGTTTGGACGCAAAACAAGAGTTCTCGTGGTGATTTACACAAGTTTTGAGACTTTTCGATCCGTGCACAACAACGTTTCGATCAACCTCTCGGCCGAAAAGCCCTCTCTGTCGCTTTCCTGTGATCGAGAAAGACCCCTCGTGTCTTTTCGATCAGTTGATCTCAGTCGAAAAGTCCCCTTTTGAGACTTTTCGATCAGTCGCCCCTTAATTGAGAAGTCCCCTTTGTGACTTCTCGATCAGTCATCTCGATCGGAAAGTCCCCCTATGACTTTTCGACCAGCTTCTCGATTCAATCGAAAAGTCCCCCCCCTGAGACTTTTCGATCCAACTCTGCTTTTCGATCGAGAAGTGTACTTTTCGACCAAGATATTGTCCGATTGAAAAGTACTTTTCGACCAGCCTCTCCGACCGAAAACCCCTTTTCGACCCACCCACTTTTGAACGGAAAACCTTGCTTTGTCTATTAGTGTTTACAATGGCCTTTGACATGTCAAGTTTGTCAAGTGCTACTCTCGAAATGGACGTAAGGATCGGAACTAACGCCAGACCACCTCGTCTACTGTCCGGAAAAGAATTCATGAGCTGGAAATACAAGTTTGTCAATTACGTGAACTATCATGATCCCAAGATCATGCAATTTGTTGAGGTGGGAGACTTTGTCCCAACGATACCTGGAGCAGCAGGTCAGGAACCTCAAATCAAAGCCAAATCAGAATGGATTGAGGCTAATTGGGAGAAGGTAGAACGTGATAGAAATGCACTGGCTGCTTTAACCATGGCCTTATCTTCAGAGGTAGCTGAAGCCTTCAAGGAGTACAAGTCTGCTAAAACACTTTGGGATGCTCTTGTTGCAGCATATGAAGGAAATGACGACATGAAAGAATCTCGAAGGGAAAACCTCAGAGAGCAGTTTAATGAGTTTAATTACATCCCTGGTGAAAACATTGAGACTCAGCTTCAACGATTCATCAAAATTATGCCTGGAATGAAAGATGTTGGGATCACTTACACTCAGGTGGAGGTAAACAAGAAGCTGGTGAATTCACTCCTACCAAATTGGGATAGCACTATTGAGTTAATAGAGAAGACAGTGCAAATGTCTACTTCACCATTGAGCGAACTCATGTCCACCATTAGAGCTTATGAAGAGAAAAAGCAGAAAAGGGCCAGAAAACTGGGCAATGGAGCATTAATGAACCAAGTGAATCAAGCATTCATCTCATAACTAGCTACTGCTCCCACCAACACACACTCTAATCCAATGGGATTTATTTCTCAAGCTACTAGGTCAAGCACATCTGGAACATCAAATCTTATATCTTTAGATGTTAATGCTCTAACCAAAGATCCCAGTTTTGCACTTGGTGTAGGTATCATGAGTTGCTATCAGGCACTCATTGCAGGTTCTCTTCTACCCACTGACTTAATTCCAGATGATGTCAATCAAGTCAACCCAGAAGACCTAGAGCACATGGACATCTCATATCAAATGGGAATGTCAGCTTTAAGAGCTAAGCAGTTTATGGCCAAGACAGGGAAGAAGGACTGGAATGGAGGAAAAGGGGTCAAGCTCAGCTTCAACAAGGCTAACCTGCGGTGCTAAAACTTTAATGAGTATGGGCATTATGCAAGAGAGTGCACCAAGCCAAAGGTTGAAAGAGATGCCAAAGCTGAGGACAGAAGTGAAGGCATGAAGAAGGAGGAAGGGAAGAATGACAGGGCACTAGTGGTCCAGCACACACCAGGATATGATTGGAGTTCACAAGTGGAAGACTTGAGTCTGACACTTGATCATGTGGCCCTCCTTGCTGAAGAAGAAGCACAGAAAGAAGCTGCTGAAGTCTTCCACCATGCATTCATGGCAGACATAACTCCAGGGTCCAAAGCCAACAGCAATGAGGTATGTTCAAACTCTAAATGCCAAACTGTTTTTAAGGAATGTAAGGACTGGGAACGTAAGTTCATTAATGAAACCCTAAATCAGGAATTATCTGCCAGAGACATTAGGGAGTATAAAGATAAGAGTAGAATATTCAGAGAAAAACTAGAAGCAGCCAAATTAGATATTACAAGTCTTCAAAGTCAATTAAGTGATAAAACTGCATATCTTAGAATTGCTAACTCCAAAATTGACACATTAACCTCGGAGGTTGAAGAACTTAAAGCTAAATTAGGAACATCACAAAATAAAATTGAACGTAATGATAAGATTGTGTCTGAAATGCTGAAGGCGAGTTCTCTTTTTTACAATACAGATACAAGAATGAGACATGTAAAAGGGAACACGGGGTTAGGGTTTGGGGCTGATGATAACAATGAAAAATCTATGCACTCTGTCCCAATGCCCTTAATGCATGAAATGATCCCTGATCATGAAACTTCTAAGACCACTTTAGAAGTTAAGGGAGAAATTGAGAAAAAAACTTGATGCATGCCCCATTAAAATATCTGCTCCTGTTTGTAACATTACTAAGACTTCTACTTGTTGTGCAGATGAAGGTAATAAAGAAGCAGGGTAGTGAATTGCAAGAAGTCCCCTAAGAGTCCCATGAAGTCCAATTATGATTATTTTTATAAAAACTTTAATTTTGAGAAACTTGAACCTTCTGTTAAGTCTGAGTCAAAAACTTTAAAGTCTGTTTTGTGTGATAAACCTTCTGAATGTGGTGTGTTTACTTTGGGTAAATGTGATGCTAAAGCTGTGAAACCCTTAAGAACGGTCAAAATTTTAAGAAGGGATAAGGGACCACAGGTTGTTGGTCCCAAACTCTCAAATGGTGGGGTGCTTGATGTGAAACCTACTGAAAATAAGAATGACTGTCGTGACCAATATGTGCAGAAAGTGTGGGACCTTAGACCTCATGATTTTGTACCGTACCCAGAAATCAATTCTGCATATGACCAGTTTAATCCGGTTCAGCGGGAGTACATTTTAACCACAAAGCGCCACGGTAAAACC